>CM021100.1:177641311-177832309 GCA_007115665.2 Sequoiadendron giganteum
AATTTGCACAATAGTAATGATTAACTTACAGACACCATGCAAAGAAAAATCATACTTCTTCCTTGTGATTCTAGCTCAATACATCATTGAACCACTCCAAAGATATGATGTCATCAAATATCAAAACAACATTTTGCAGCTTATGCTTTTAAGTTTGTCATTCATTTTATTCAGATTAAGATCATCCAATTTTTTTTAAATTATCTGTCAAAATAGTCATGTAAGCTCAGTTTAAATGGACAAGACTGTTGTTTCCGATATCTTGATGTTAGACACATGCTGCCGACTATCTGCTAGAAAAGCTTCAAGAAGCGAACTGCCCCCTAGTGACCTTGTACTCTGACTCTTGCTAGACACAGTTGTTACAATGGATAACCCTCAAATCATCAAGCCATGATGAGATCCTTGTCGTTCCAAAGAGATGATGCAATGTGAATGCGATGGTGAAGTGTGTGCGCGATGCTGATGAAAGGATGCATATGCAAAATGAATCCTAATAGATGAGAGAGCCAAATAGAATCACAAACAATGTCTATTTGCTAGGTTTTCACCATTTGTTTTTATTGCACTTTTTCCTAATTTTATGATTTTTTTGCTATTACCAAGATGCTTGTTTGCCAGGTTTTCATCAAGGCAATGTTTTTCTCCTTTTTTCTCTTTTTTTTTTTTTAGGACTTTTTACATTGCTTTTGATATTTTCTCAAGTGTAGAACCTCTTCAGATGAATGTTGTTGATTGGATCTTTGAACATGTCCCCTTCTGCTATTGACAACTATCCCCCCGATCCGTAAGCTGCAATGATAACGAACGGGCCCAACCAATTAGGTTCAAACTTGCCTTTCTTTTCTCGATCTTGTTGATTTCGAGGGTTTTCTCTAAGAACCAAATCACCTACTTGGAAATTTCGTGGTTTGAATCTGTGATTATAGTTGCGGGACATAATTTGTTGATATCCCTTCAAGTGATTAACCGCAGTTTGATGCCATTCATCTAGCAGTTCTAGCTCTTGTAACCTTGATACTTTGTAGTCTTCGTCATTGATTAGCCCTTTGAGTGATACCCGAAGTGAAGGAATATCAACTTCTAGTGGAAGAATAGCCTTTGCTCCATAGACCAATGCATAAGGAGTAGCTCCTGTCGGTGTGTGAATACTTGTTCTATAGGCCCATAATGCCGGATTCAATTGGACATGCCAATCACGGCCTGCTTCATTCACTGTTTTCTTCAAAATCTTTAGAATTGTTTTGTTTGAAGCTTCGGCTTGACCATTCCCCTACGGATAATAAGGTGTAGAGAACCTATGTTGGATGAAAAATCTTTCACATAGTTCATCAACATCTGGATTTTTAAAGGGTCTACCATTATCTGTGATAATGGAGTTAGGAATGCCATATCTGCAATTGATATAATTCAAGATGAATGAAGAGATTTGTTTGCCCGTAACAGTTGTTAGAGGAACAGCTTCAATCCATTTAGTGAAATACTCAATGGCCGTAATGATAAATTTATGTCCATTTGAAGATGATGGATGTATCTTGCCAGCCAATTCCAATCCCCACTGAGCGAAAGGCCATGTTGTAGTGAAGGGTTGTAATTCTTGAGCAGGAGCGTGAATGAGATTCCCATGAATCTGACATTTTGTACATTTCTTCACAAAGATGAATGATTCCTTCTCCATGGTTGGCCAATAGTACCCTAATCTTACAAGTTTCTTAGCTAAGGTTAGTCCACTTGAATGTGTCCCACAAATTCCACCATGGACCTCTTGTAAGGCCTTTTCCGATTCATTGCGTTCAAGACATCTAAGGAGGGTACTATCCAAACCACGTCGATATAAGACGTTAGCAATTAAGGTGTAACGAGAGGATTGATGAATGAAATTTCATTTTTGATTCCTAGACAAGCCTAAGGGTAAAGTAGTATCTTTCAAGTAAGTGTAAATTTGGCCATATAAGGAAGAGTCAGAACTCATCAGATGGTAAATGATTTTCGTTTCAAGATTGTCATGGGTAGGAGAAAACAATTGTTCCACCAGGAAATCATACCATTTTCTATTCTTTGTCAATTGGAGTAGAGAGGCGATTGTAGCCATAGCGTCTGCTGCTTTATTATCAATGCGCAGAATCTGTATGAACTTGATATTAACAAAGTATTTCTTGAGATCTTCCACCATTCTTTTGTAAGGTATCAACTTGTCATCTTTAGTGTGATATTTGTCATTGATTTGATTTATAACAAGTTGTGAATCGCCAAAAACTTGAAGTTCTGCGATTTTCCAGTCTACTGCAATCCTAGTGCCGATTATCAATGCCTCATACTCAGCTATGTTGTTTGTGCAAGGAAACATTAGCTGATAAGATTTTGGGATTGTATGTCCTTGAGGTGTAATAAAAAGAATGCCTGCTCCTGAACCATGTTGAGTGTAAGAACCATCAAAATAGAGTGACCATGACTGCTGGATATCTGCTATAAACACATCGGCATCAGGAAAATCAACATGTATTGGGTATTCTGCTGGCATTGATGCTTCTGCTAATTGATCTGCAATCACTTGTCCCTTTATAGCTTTTCGATCCACATACTGAATATCAAACTCGCTTAGGATCATAACCCATTTAGCTAACCTGCCAGTTAAGGTTGCCTTACTTAGAAGATATTTGAGTGGGTCAATCTTAGCCACAAGCTTTACTGTGTGAGTTAGCATGTAGTGTCGTAACTTTTGAGAAGTGAACACCACTGCTAAACAAGCTTTTTCAATGAAAGTATAATTTAGCTCATGACTTGTCAAGGTTCGACTGATGTAATAAATGGCTCGTTCTTTTCTTGAGTAACCTTCCTATTCCAATAATGCTCCTAAAGATACTTCCGTGGCAGCAATATATAATATGAGAGGTGCACCTTGTATTGGTGGAATCAACACTGGTGGATTCATGAGATACTGCTTTATTTGATCAAATGTTGCTTCACATTTGTGCTCCCACTTGAATGGAACATTATTATGTAAGAGATGTGTAAATGGTACACTTTTATCTGCTAGTTGAGCAATGAATCTTCGAATGGATTGTAATCATCCTTGTAAAGAGCGTAATTGACTAATATTCATTGGTGGTGGCATATCAAGAATTGCTTGTACCTTAGCTGGATCCACTTCAATTCCCTTTTCTGACACAATGTATCCTAGTAGTTTTCCATATTTTACTCCAAAGACACATTTCTTTGGATTAAGTCTTACTTTGAATTGTTCCATTCTTTTGAAAATTTTAGATAAGATATCGATGTGTCCTCTAGTGTTAGATTTGGCAAGAAGATCATCAACATAATCTTCCAAGAATGTATGCATCATATCGTGAAAAATTGTTTTCATTGCTCGTTGGTATGTAGCTCCTACATTTTTCAATCCAAATGGCATTACGTTCCAACAATAGGTACCCCAAGGACAGGTAAATGTTGTTTTATCCTGATCTTCTGGTGCAATCTTTATTTGGTTGTATCCTGAAAATCCATCCATCAATGTATACATTGCATGTCCAACAGTTAAGTCCACAATCATATCAATGTTTGGTAGAAGAAAGTCATCTTTAGGACATGCTTTGTTCAAATCCCTGAAATCTATGCAAATTCTGATCCTTTCGTCTGGCTTTGAAACAGGCACGATATTGGAAATCCATTCTGCATAATCTATGGACCGGATGAATCCAATGTCTAAAAGTTTCTTTAATTCCTCTTTAACCAACAACGCAACATGTGGATGCATTTTTCTAAGTTTCTATTTTACAAGCTTTTCCCCCGGTGTAATAGATAGATGATGCATGATGAGATCTGGATCCAATCCAGGCATATCTGCGTAAGACCATGCAAAACTGATTTGATTATCCTTGAGAAATACTGTGAATTTAGTTACTTCTTTAGTTGTCAGAGATGCAGCCAATTGTAAAACTTTAGGCTTTTCTCTAGTACCTATATTGAGTGCCTCCATTGGTTCAATTAGAATGGAAGATCTTTCCTAATAATACTTTGGAAGAGTGTCAAGTTTCCCATCCTCTGGCGCCTTTGAAAGGTTTTCACCATTGGATACGCTTTTTATTTTCCTCTTTTCTTGATCTAACACTGCCTTTGTTAGGTTTTCACCATTAGATCTTTCTTTCATTTTTCTTTTTTCTTGACCTAATACTACCTTTGTTAGGTTTTCACCATTAGATCTTTCTTTTATATTATTTATTTCATAGTTGAGAAACTTGGCACTTTCCTGTCAAAACTCTGATCTTGAGATTCCCTGGTGGAACTTTTTTCAGGATGGGATGAACAAAAAAAGTTTATTATGGTTTCATCATTTGGAAAATTTGGAACATCAATGGGCGCAATTTGTTCCCAATCAATGAGTTCGAGATGAGCCAAAGGTAATGGGTCATTAGGATGAGTGAGTTCATTGGCTGTGAGGGTCATGATGTTATTGTCAACATTATTATGGGAGAAGTCTAAGATGGTATCTTCCTCAAAATGATCTATCTCACTTTGAATCGAATTGGTCTCACTAGAGTCCTAATCTCTTTTTACGACATTTTCAAATGGAGGTCTTGAGCTTTCTCCTTGTAAGAATGTAGGTGAGAATTTGTGTATGACATCCACCCTTTTCTCTGAGATGAAGGTATCGTCTGAGAAGTCATCCCATTCATATTCATTTGAGTCTGTTTCAGAATCATCTGCTTGAATTCTCAAAACTGATTCAGCTATTTCCTCATTTGATGGCCTTTGTGCTACTTTTTCCTTAGTATCTTCACTGTATCCTAACCCAGTCTTATCTTTTGGGTGCATTGTTTTTAATTGGACAGGTTCAACAATACCTTTCTTCCTTTTACCTAGAGGGCCATTTTCTTCATAACCCATCTGTTGCATGATAACATAACCCTTTCCATATTGTTGTGTGGGTATCTTGATATGGTGTATGGATTCTTCTTCATCTTTATAGAGCCAATCAAGAATAGCTCTATCTTCTTCTTCAGTTTCTTTAATAAACATCCCATTAAACTTGGTGATGGGGGTTGAAGTTGAGGCTAAAACTGTTGTAGCTTGTTGATGGCTGACCATGGGATCTTGGGGATAGGGGTAGATTAGAGAGAGATAAAGAATATTCTCCCACCCCATTATCTTTCAATTTTAACTTGGTGCCAAAATTGCTTATCATTTCTTGCACTTGTTCTTTACTTTTGGAGGTAAAGATGGCCAAAGCCTCTCTATTATGTGGGACAAATGTGTCCTGAGTTGCTCTTAGGTTAGAACAAGTTTGACTGCTAATGTGATCAGCGGGTATTGTTACTTCATGTCCATCATATGGAAACTTCAAACATTGATGATAAGTAGATGGAACGGCTTGCATGTCATGGATCCATGGATGACCCAATAGTATGTTATAGGTTAGATCCCGATCGAGAACTTGACAAAAGGTATTCTTCACAATAGGTCCCACTCTAATTGGTAACATGATGAGGCCTTTGGAAGTCCTTTCCTCATCATCATAGGCCTTGATTGTAATTTTCCTTCGTGGGTCTATAGAGTCTGCTGAATATCCCAAAGCTAGGACCAATTTTAAAGTACAAATATTTAATCTGGCTCCCCCATCTATAAGAACACGTCTAATGCGGGCTTTGTGAACCATGACTTCTAAATAGAGCGATGAATTATGCGGATGGGTTATGGATGAATCATCTTTTTCAGAAAAAGATAAACAGGTGTAGGAGGACAAGTGTCCCACCATGGCTTGGAATTTATCGGTATCTAGATCAGGAGATACAGTTGTATCAATAAGAGCTTTTTCCAGAATGTCCTTATGTGTAGGTGACAACTTTAAAAGTTCCAAGATAGAAATTTGAGCTGATGTTTTTCACAGTTGATCAACCAAATTGTATTGGTTTGGAGGAGGAATTGCTGCTTTAGATGAGCTTCCTTTGATAATGATTTTGGCTTGCCCCCTTGTCGTAGCATTGACCTCTTGATATTCTTGCTTACCTTTGATTCAGATAATGTTGATTTGAGGATCATCAATATAAATATGATTGATGATGACGTCTTGTATATAATTAACCTTCTTGCCTTTATCACCTGATGATTCCACTTTTTGATAATTAGGGAGCGGATTTTTTAATGCTTGATGGTCATTATTGACATTATGTCCCTCAACCGTGATGGTATAGTTATCAATCAAATCCTGAACAATATTCTTCAACCCTTGGAAATTGTTTGTCTTATGACCTTTGCACCTATGATAATCACAGAAATGTGAGTCATTCCACGATGGTGGTTTAACTCGAGGCTCATAGTCTCTTTGTGGTGGCAATGTGATAGCGTTTTGATTCAATAATTCTTTGAGAATGGATTCCAAAGATTGGCCCAAGGGAGTGAATCTCTGTCGATTTGAATAATATGAAGATCTGGGCGTATTTGAACTTTGATTATTGCCAAAACTATTTTCGCGATTGTTAGTTGTGTTTCCTTGATTGGAAACATTGCCTTGGGTGCTAGAATTTCCAGCATTATTGCTACGTTGAACACCTAACACATTAAAAATGGTAGGTTTCATATTTATGTTGTTAGCACCTACCACCCCATCATTCGCAACATTTTTATTTCGGGTCCAAAATCATGACTTGTCATTGTCGTTATTATGGTTGTTGTTGTTGTTGTTGTACAAATTTGAACCCTCTTTATCAATTTTTAGAACTCCATGCTTGATCAATGCACCTTCAATAGTAATTGCATTTTCAATCAATTTTTCAAATGATTGAGGATAGTGAAGGTTTAGTCTGTAACTCATTTCTTGATTAAGACTATCAATGAAGTTCTCCATCTTTTCTTTTTTAGGAACAGGACGAGAATATCTAGCAAACACCCTTCTCCATCTTTGCAAAAATGTAGTGAAAGATTCTCCTACTTTTTGTTTTATCTTACAAAGATCAAGCATGGTTATCTGGTGTTGGATGTTGTAAGAGTATTGTGATATGAACTTATTTATCAACTCTTCAAAGGTTTTGATGGGGGGAGAGATTTTTGAAAGCCACTCCATGGATTGTCCACCCAAACTTTGTGGAAACAATCACATTAAGTAGGTATCATTATGAGTGAATTCTAAGCTCGTATTTTGGAAATCCCTTACATGCTCAAGGGGATTAGTTTTCCCATTATACCTATCAAACTTAGGGATTTCGCAATTTTTTGGAAAAGGAATCATTCAAAGATTTCTATCGAATGGATAAGGACATATTTCATCCAAAACATAATTCTTTGTTGTACCCCCTTGCATTTCCTTTATTTGTCCTTGTAATTCCTTTATCTGTTGAGTAAGGGCACCAAAATCATTGAGAGGAATTTCAGGATCCTACTTAATCCCTTCTATATCAAAATCAGTAGGTAACTTAGCTCCTTGATTAGCTAATGAAAGAAAATATCTTTCCTTGTTTCGTTCTAAAATCTTTTCCATAAGAGTATGGAATTGGGGATCTTGTTCTGCTTCTTGAAGTTTTTCCTCCGTTAACTCTTCAGTATTTGAAATGTTAAAGGGGTTTTCCTCCCTCTCACTATTATCACCCATGTTGTTCACTGTACTTTCATCTTTTTCTAGGTGCTTTCGAGATCTCGTGGTAATAGGCATAAACTTTACTCAAATTCTACTAACTTTGATCAAATAAATGAAATAGTGCAATGGTGATGTAAATGAAAGTTAGGATAGAATGAAGATTCTATGACTTAAAAGATTTTTAATTTTTAGCTCGTGATTCCCTGATTAAAAGGATGAAAATCCTGTTTGCGGGAATTAAACCAAAGATAAAAAATAAAGATGATTTTGCACTTAGTGGAGTTTGATCTTAGCTTTGTAGAAAGATGAATTTTAATAAATACCTAATGTGTTTGAGTTCTCTATTGCAAAATTTGATTTGGACAAGTAGCGTACGTGATTACAGGTTGGGGAATATAAGAAGAATGAATACGCTGACTGTGGTTATGCCTTTGAGAAAGGGCTCTTCTTTGAAAGGAAGCTCTTGAGTATAAAGGTTCTACAGCATAATCGTCAGTGAAACCTCTAATATACTCGTGATATCGATGAATAAAGGTTCTGTGTTCAAGCAGGACCTTTCGACTTTGATATATAAATTTCCTCTTCTTCAATACTTTCTTATAACTAAGAGACTTCTTGGGCTTTCTAATCTTTCTTTCTAAGGACTTCTTAACAAATGTTGTAGACTTCCAAACTCTGAGCATGGGAGAGACTAGACCGAAAAAGACTTGATTCTGAAAGCCAAAAATTTACCTAGGCTCGGAAGATAGATGCACCAAAACAGAGATTGAATGCACCGAAACAGAGCACAGATGCATTGAAACAAAGCACAGATGCACTAAAATAGAGCATAGATGCACTAAAATAGAGCACAGATGTGCTGAAACAGAGAACAAATGCGCTAAAACAGAGCACAGATGCGCTAAAACAAAGCACAAATGCGCTAAATTATTTCTAAGACTGACATGTTTCGACAGTTTAATAAAATTTTCTTGTTTTGGATGATCTTAATCTGATTTAAATGTGAAAAACACAACATAGAAGCAAACAGTTGTTTTGTTAATCCTAAAATCTAAACAAAGAGTGTATGTTCTAAAGATTTCCATAGGTTTTAAACAAGATAAGCACTTCAATCAGACTCACTCTTAATTTGTCAAATAGGTCATCATAGTAATCACAACCCACAGCTTAAAATCACGTTGACTCACACAGCCTTGTCACCCCCTAGAGGGCGCCCATGTTTTTTGTCTTTTCCAGGTGCGTACTCAAAGTGACGAAAGTGGATACCGAATCCCTTGAGCAAACAATCTGTGACAACTATATGGTGAGTGTCTTGGGGGCAGATTCTTCCCTCCCCTTGCACCGTGATTTAAGATGATGTTTGGATACTGACACGACTGACTTTCTACACTATGGTTTGTAGTAAGAGTATACGTTCAGTGTGGCAAATAGATATACTCCCTCGAGAGACCTCCCAACTCTTAAAACAAAGGTTTTGGGGATGGTTACCCTGCACACTACTGTCAAGTTGGATTTTCATCAACAACTTGCTTTTGATTAAAGTGGGTTGGAAACCTTGGCTTTAGGTGTTCCCACTTAGGTCGTTCCTCTTGGGTGAGTACTTTTTCCCACAAGAGCAGGCCTTCTAAAGGATGTAATAAAGCATTAAATTGTAGAAAATAAAAGGTAAGTCTGGTATTTTGATCACCCAATTAAGAGGAGAGCATAGACCTATTACCCACAATCACAACAAACAATAATGGTTCAATTTTAAATCCCAAATTGACAAATTTTCTATTCTAAGTGAAGATGTTGCTTCACTAAAAACATGGAATTTATTTTAACCAAAAGAAAATTATATTTGGTGACTATCCTAGGATTGGTTAATTCATATTTAAATGTCTACCCTAGGATTGCTTCATTCTGTTAAAAATAAAATCTGAAAAATCTTGTCCGCGGATTGCGTCGGAATCAGAATTTTAAATTTTTTTACAACTGTATGCACCAAATCAGGTCGTCTATGCGTTGAAATAGGTCATGTATGCGCCGAAAGAACTCACACGGATGTGCCAAAACAGAGTTTCTATGCGCTAAAATAGGTCACATATGCACCGAAACAGGTCACGTATGCGCCAAAACAGTGGTCGTATGTGCCGAACCGAGTCTCGTATGCGCCAAAATGCGATTTTAATCCGTCACCTGCCAGAAATATCTGCAAAAAGAAATGTTAAAATGTGGGGCTTGGCCCCATGGTGGGCGCCAAAAATGTGTACGTTAGAATGTGTAATTCAAATTGAATCTAATCTAATACACCAATGAAACATTAGATTAAAGAAACTAAATTAAAGAAAGCAAAATGCAAACTCTAAAGGCAGGCAGCTTCTTCAAATTCATCCCATTGTCCTCTATCTCCAAGGATTCGTTTCAAGATGCTTGCTCTCAGTTGTTTTAAACATCAACTTATAGAATGGAAGCTTGAGAGAATGAGATTAATGAAGATGCATATGCATAACTATATGAATTAAGCTATGAAATTGAAATGCTAATTAAAATGCTAGAAATACTAAAATGTGGCTATAATAACTACGCATGAAAATCTAATATTCGAGCTACTTTTCCACTTATAAGAGGGCTATATTTATAGAATTTTGAAGGTAGGAATTCAATTGGCCAAGATCGACGGTTGAGTTCAAACCTGTTAAAATGAACGGTGGGAGATCGAGAATTCGAAAAAAAGATGGAATTCTAAGAGACAGATGGAAAATGAAGAGACAAATGGAAGGTGTCCCCATAATTAAATAGATAATATTTAATTATGTGTTGAAAATGAAAAGCTTCTTAATTAAATATTTTAAAATACTTAATTATTGAGAAGAGAAAAAGCTTTTTAATTAAATATTTGAAAATATTTAATTATTGAGAAGAGTGAGGAATTAGAAAGTGTTTTAATTAAATATTAAAAATATTTAATTAAATGTGAAATGAAGAATATCATTAAAATTTAGAATTTAAATTTGTGATAATTAATGTAAATAAATTGTGAAATCTATTTAATTAATTAAGAGGAAGATAACTTTAATTAAATAAACTTATTTATTTAATTAAATTAGAAGAATTGGAAAATGAACAATATAAATAAATAATTAAATTTATTTATATGTAGATGACTTAAGAATATTAATTAATTAACAGGTTTGGTTAACCGTGACCATTTTTAGATGTGTACACTTTGTATTAGCCTTTTTAAAATATCTGCCACCTTTTTGCTCCTCAATAGTGTTCAGGCACCGAAAATTTTGCTCCTAATTAGCCTTTAGATGTTGGGGAGTCACCATTTACTCTCACATGGTATCAGAGCTTCAGTACTACAGACTTCTTCTCAGATCTAAGAGACCAATTTTGGCATGCAAGTTTTGCTAGGTGTGATTTGGGGTCTTGAGAACCTTGCCGTTGAATCCAAGGCATTAGAGAAAGTCAAGATCGGCTTTTGTTTCATCAAAATCTGACATATTTTGTCAAATCTACAAGGGTTTGAAAAAATTCATTTTTCTTAGAGCCGTTTTTTTTAATTTTTCCTTCAGAAATCCAGTTTCCACTCATTTGTAGGAAAAATGATGTTCAGGTTTCATAGCCAAGGTCTAAATCTCAAATGGGTATCTTTTAGATTTTCCATACCTTGCACAGATCTGGAGGAAACTGTTGTACAAAAAATGGGGTCCGTCATTTTCTCCTCGCTAAAAGTTATAAAAAAAAAATTTCATCTTCTACTTGTTAGATCAAAAAACGATTTCTGGGTTTTATTTTTAGCATCAAAATATTTCCAGGTTTCTATTTTTGTCTACAAATAGTGATAGATTTTCCAAAAATCAAATCAGAAGTAAATTTTTTGCTAGAAAACTCGTTTGCTGCAGACTAAATTCAACATTTTTTGAAAAATTCATAACTTTTGGCCATGGTGTCTGTTTTTGGCAAACGAAATATCGTCGGAAAGCTAGAAGTCTCAATTTTCTAGTGGTACAAATATTTTGTAGTTTTGTACCATTTTTTCTAGGTTGAAGACAAATCTCCATTTTTGGCCTTCGAAACTGATATCTTTGTAAATGGGTTTCTTAATTACTTTAGAGAAAGGGAACTATAGAAAATGGAATGATTTAATTCTCACTCATCTTGGTGAGTGAAATATATTGTCATATTTGTTTAATAAAATTCCTTGTCCTAGCACAAATGATGAGTATTACATTTGGAAAGGCCTTAGAGCTAGAGTCTTTAGAGTTATTTTTGAAAATGTAAATGATGACATTTTGGAGACACTTATTCACTTTGAATGTCCTCATGCTCTTTGGACTCACATTAGAGAGGTGTATGGAGACCAAGATTCTTCTCCAACTCTTGAAGATCCTCTTTCAAACTCCAATGTGCTTCTTCATTCTTCAGAGTTGATAACCCATGCTTGTGATCCTTTGGAGGAGATTGTAGATGCTTCAGAGGTTCATGATTCTTCATCTTTTGTTGATGAGTCGTTGATTACTTCTAGTGATTCATTGCAACAGGTATCTGATAGTCTTCTTGATTGGGATTCTTATTTGATAGAAATTGCTTCTTTGTTTGTGGAGTCTCACATCTCAGATTTGGAGGATAAATTTGAGGGTTTATCTCTCCTATTTGATGATAGTCATGGATCAACTATTGTCACTTCATGTTCATCTTTAGATTTTGTTGAAGATCAGTTTCCACTTGTTCTTGGTTTGTCACAGTTTGTTGTGATTGGGCATGTATTTGATTGGATTGTGGCATCATCTTCATCCAAGAGCTTGGCAACACATGAGCAGATTTCAGAGACACAATCTTCATACCTATGGATTCCTCTTCCTATCACTTCCTATCCAAAATGGGAAGCATTCTTGCAGTTGTACTTAGCATATCTTCTTCTTAAGGGGAGAAACATTGTTTGTAGGCATTGGATTATGTTTTGTCTTTAGACATTACCCATATTTGCAGGTGATTACACATTGTGGGGGGGATATTTTATCTCTCTACTTCCCTCTTATGGGGGATTCACTAATTGTATATACATGATGGATGTAGTTCTTGGGGGGTATCATTGAGTCCTCCATACATCATGTTTATTTTGTTTTGTTTTCTCTCTTTTGGAGAGGAGTTTTGTCCCACTAGGTTTTCTCCTTTTCTCCATTTGTGAGAGATTTTTCATTTGCATTTGCATTGTAAATGGGTACCTAACATGTCCTAGTAGCTGAGGCCCATCATTGCATCTTTGCATCATTTGCATAATAATTTCCTTCCTAAGTTGCACTTATGGGGGGTGTTGGTGTAATTAATTATTTAATTACACTTGCATAAGTTTACTTAGGCATAATATTTAATTAAGTCCTAGGTTGCATTATTAGATAAATCATTAATATGGGATAAATTCCCCTTTCCATGTATGTAGGAAAGATTCCTTCTAGAAACCTTATCTAGGAATGCACATTCACCTAGGTGGATTGTTAGTTGTCTCATGTCATAGGATTAAGACACTTGTCATGATCTTGTCTAATTCTACATCTCAACCTTGCCTTTATAAGCAAGGCATATCATGTACATTTGAATCAATTTAATATTGCATTGTGAAACAAGATTTCTTGCCATTCTCTCTCTTGTGGAAGTGGTTTTGGTCTAGCAACTATTCCTGGGGGTGTTGGAGAGTCACCATTTACTCTCAGAAATAGAGGTTGTAGATGATGGTGTAGGAGGAACTTGGTGGAGGTGGTTGGTTTGTGGTGGGTTAGATCCCATGAAGAAGGAAAGAAAGGAAGAAGATATGTGGTGAAGGAGGATGGTCTATAGTGGATGTATATCCACAAGAGGAAGTAGGAATATAGAATGCACACTTGGTGGAGGAGGATGCAGATTTTCCCAGCTAAGTGCTAGAAGAGGTAGATGAAGAAATTATTCTATCTAATTTTAAATGATGGAGATTTTTAAGGATTTATTGCAATCTAAAAGGGTGGTACTACCACTCAACTCCATTTTGTGAATCCATATTTACAAAAAAAATTCTACCTGGGTGTCTGACATGCAGGATCATCCATGGTCATCAACAATCTTGCATTAACCAAGAACATTTCCTTGCTTTGTTTAGTATTTTCATCAAGGGATAATGTGTGGGGAATTAATTATTTTAATTTCCAAATATGTAATTTTCTCCTATAGTGGTTTGTAATTGTAATTTTGGAGGTAGATTTACTTTGGTAAATGTTTCTAGAAAAATTCAAAGAAATATGCCTTCCCAGGCGTCCATTACAAGGAATATCCTTGCATGTTGATTTGTATGACTTGTATGTTATTGATTGCTAGGGTGCCAATTTTTTCATGTTTGTGAATGTTCTTTCATGAAGCCATTGGAGCCGTCGAAGAATAATGAAGCACACTGGATTGACGAAAATTGATTGACCATGGTTTAGGTGCCCATGTGAAGGCCATGTGAGAATTGATTAATTTATATTATTTTATGATTTATTCTCCAAATGGGGCATGGGATTTCCAATGAGTTTTTTTTCTTGTGGTTTTAGAAAACCATAGTGGTTTTTCTAATTCACAAGTCTATATATTCAAGCCTTGTCATTTGGGAAGATGGATTTTTGGAGTTGAAGTTTTGCATAAGAGGAGGCTACTAGATTTTCTAGATGATTGTAACTCTAGGATTTTTACATATTATGTAATTAGCAAGCCCATATGTTGAAGAATGTGATGTTTTGATTTCATTTTATTTCAAAGATAATAGAAATCATATGCTTCTTTCTTGCATTTTTTTGTGCAATTTATGGTGTGGTTGTTTGTTTCAGATTTGGAAGGAGGTGTGGCATTTCTTGGAGAGAGGAATATGACATTTTGTTGCAGGTTTGAAGATGTCTTTAAAAATTAAGAGTATTGGTGATACCGAGGTTTATTGCAATAAATGTTTTCTATGAAATTTTGCAAATTGGAAGAGCTAGAATCTTGTAAAATAAGTTGGATTGAAGGAGACCAATTTCGGATCAATCTTTGCTGTTTTGTATCAGTCATATATATTTCATATTTTAATTTATTTCATTAGCTCATATGGCTGCACAACCATTTAACTTTAGTTATGCTATGTAATTCTCAAGTTTCCAAGAGATTTTGAATGAACAAAGAAGAACACTTCTTGCAGATTTTTGAGTTGTTTCAAACAATTTATAAGTTGCATTTCTATATTGGTGTGAGTATGCGAATGAGGTCCGGATCCCCTACATCAAAGGGGTTGATGGAGTACTCCTCTCATTAGAACTAGTTGGAACATATGTTGAATTCCTCTTATTTCGTACCTATATTTATTTTTTGAGCTCTCTCTTCTTTTACTATTAGAGCATTTCCTCCACCCTCCTTTATCTCATTAATTTTATTTCAATTTTTTATTCTTCCTTCATTTGTTTTATCTTTTCAAATTCATCCTCCATTGCTTTGTGTTTCTCATGAAAACTTATGTGATTATTTACAATAATGGTTCAAGATTTATTTCCCAATCTAAGTGCATTATCATATAGGGGAATGGACCTCTTTCTAACACTTTCAATATGTAGTTTTATATAAAAAATAAAGTGCCTTGGTTGCATAGCACTTGTTGGTATTCTATTTTGAAAGACTCAAATATCTTTAACAAACCTTTATTGTATCAGACTTAATATTCTTCTACTTCATTAGGTTCCAAATATCAATCTTTGTAATCTACTATACATGAATACTTATGAACCACCTCAATTATTGGTAATGAATATGGAGAATGCATGTGTAATGATATTTTCACTTTGAAAATCTATCAGTACTCTTGAGATTTCTTCTCTGTCTTAAACCCAATTTGGTGGGTTCAATTTTGTATTTAGTCTCATGTCATATAATTCATTTTCATATTATGTTTGGCTAACATGAGTGGTTGAAATTATCCTTTCATTTGGATCATTTCTTGGTGTTGATTGTTATGTTACCATATTTTCCAAAAAAATGTTGTACTTCAACCTCTTCATAACTAGTTAATCTTAAGATGCTTGCAATGCATGTAGCCTTATTTTATTATTCTATACTTAAAGACTCATTTTGTTTCATGTAATCACATGTGTAGAAATATGGGGGACTAAAAAGTGGCCAAAACCACTTTTTGGTCCACCTAAGGCGTAACATGAGTGTTTTATAACAATCTCAAGTTATAATGTGATCACATCATGTCTATCATAAAATCAAAAAATAGTCTCCCTCCCCCTCTACCTATATCTCTCCCTTTTAATACTTCTATCTCTTTATCTCCCCTCCATATATATATATATATATATATATATATATATATATATATCTCTTAACTTAAGAGTTACACAAAACTCTCATGATACATAGCTATTATACTATTTTATAAGTTGATTTTAAAAAAATCTCTTTCTAAGTGTTTCCCCTAAACCCATGCTAGAGGGGAGAAAAGTATATAGCCACCACCTAGTAAGTGGGGGAATCCAATCACACCCCCTATCAAGAACTAGGATGCAAACATGGTTGAAATTAAACCTCTAAATTAGGAAGAGGGAGAAGCTCCATTACCAATAGTCTCCCACTTGAAGACTAATTATCAAGATCCATTACCAATAGACATGATTCTTGCAATAGGGAGAGTTGGAGAGACAGGGAGGGATAGGTATATAAAGAGGGAGAGATAGAGGAGGGAAGATAGGGAGTTAAAGGTAAGGATATATAGATATGGGAGAGAGATAGAGAGGAATATAGAGAGGGAGAGGGAGAGGGGGAGGGAGAGGGAGAGATAAATATAGAGTGATAGGAAAGAGAGATATAGAGATATGGAAGAGATAAATATATAGATATGAAGAGATAGAGAGATATAAAGATAGAGATAGAGATAGAAAGTGATATTTGGAGAGAGGATAAGAAGGAGGGTATAGGGGTAGAGAGAGATGGAGAGATGAGGAGATAGATATTTAAAGAGGGAGAGATAAAAGGAGATATATGGAGAGATATAGATGCATATTTATATATAGATAGAGGGATCTATGAAGAGGAAGAGAGAAAGATGGAAAGGATGAGATAGAGAGATATGGGGGGAGAGGGAAAAGGAGAGATTAAGAGAAATTAATGGTGAGATAGAGTGATATATAGATAGAGATATAATGATATATAAAGAGGGGTTGAGGGGGAGAGATAGGCATAGATATAAGTAGATAAATAAATAGAGATGGAGAGAGGGAGAGTGGGAGAGGGAGAGATAGATACAGTTCATAAGAGAGAGATGTATGAATAGAGAGAGAGGGAAGGAGGAAGGAGAGAGGGAGGTAAAATAAGAGAGGGGGGATAAATAGATATATAGAGAGAGAGAGAGGAGAGGGAGAGGGAGAAGGAGATAGGGGGTATAAATATAGAGGGAGATACATAGAGATAGAGAGGGATAGGGAGAGAGATAAATATATAGGGAGGTAGACTTGTAGAGAAAGATATTGATAGAACAGGATAGAGAGAGGAGTGAGAGGAAGATAGATAGTAGGAGAGATGGAGTGAATACAAAATAGAGAGGTGGAGATATTGAGATATAGATAGAGAGGGATATAGAGATAGCGTGAAGAGTGAGATATAAAAGAGGTGATAGATGTAAGTAATATATGGTCATAGATACAAAGATAGATATAGGGATGGATAAATAGGAAGTGTGTACATTCATGTATGAGTGTGCATATAATGCAATATGAGTTTTGACAGGTTTTGAAGTACATCATTGAAATATAACATAGTTGTGAAAACCCCCATATTTACCACCTTGTGAACTTTGGAATGCATGTCAAAATTTAAATTTTATCTAGAAAATTCCACTTGTAGAAAAAAATATTGTCAATAAATGAAATGGTTTTTGAAACCCTATCAGGGACTGACAAAGGTTTTGAAGCTAAAAGTTTCAAGAAAAACAAAATTCCCTTCATCTTCCATCTTTTTCATCATCCAATCGGGACTCAATGAGGTTTTGAGAACCCCTTCGGGCTCCAAAATTACTTTCAAAACTTGGTTTGAACAATGAACTTGAAACCTTTCCCAAATATATCAGATCGAAATAAAGTTGCGACAACCTTGTTAGAACTGAAAACTAAGAAAAAGATCGACCAATCATAACTTAGGCAAAATGTGAATAAATAGGCAAGATTTTGGGAGTGTGACAAAAATTGAGGTAACAATGGCTCTAACTGGTGATGGAGACTACAAGGATGAAGAAATGAACCCAAATTCACAACAATAGAGTAGTGTTTATCCATTCGGTATAGAGTCAATCACTAGATGAAGGGTTTGAGGTAAACCGAAAGTAGAGAAAAATAGGAAAAAACCTAAACTAACAACACACCAAAATTTCAAGGTATGTACATGGCAAGGTAAACCCTGCCTCCATAAATATTTGAGTTGATCATGCAAATCCATTAACTAGTTGTGAGAAAAATAACTCACTGTGAAAAAAGGAATGCATTTCTATGTAACCTCTAGAGATTAAGCAAAGTTAAGCACATCCACAAGAAATCCATTTAGTATGATATTTTTTTGTGATTCAATCCATTCTTGAATAGCCATCTCTTATCATATGTCTCACTCATTAGTGAACATAGGCTTTCACATTGCTAACCATGCCCCAATTCATCATCTCTGAGGATGCAACATCTCAGGTGATCTTGCCAATTGGAAGGTAAAGATGAACCATTTGACTTTGTTTTGAACTTGAATCCACTTGAATCCCAAATGTAAGCTCACTACTTACCCTTGCATTTTTCATAAGCTCTGTAAAATTATTTTCAATAACTCCCTCGTAATTGGTCAACTTACATCCCGACTCATCAATTTCCTCTACTGAAAGTGTAGATACAATGGATTTCATGTTCTAAATTGAAATATGAGAAGAATAAGTCATATCATACCAATTTTTTTCATCATGTTCCTCTCTCAATCCACTAGTACTCCAATTCTTCGTTACTTCAAACCTCTCTTCACAATTATCATCTCCAAAGTTAATTCCTTCATGTACATTATATCACAAGGTGAGAATATACCAGGCCCCAAGAACTCAAACAAAGGATTATCCTTGATTTCATAAAAGTTTCTTAATAGAAAAAGTGGATTAGAATAACTAGATTGATTCATGCTATCCCCCTCTTTAGTCGTTCTTGTCTACTCAGAATTCTCCATAATTATTGGCTTTACATAGGCTTCTTCTTCCAATTCAGATGTTTTAATTTTAGAAGAACAGACACTTGGTAATTTACCTTCAATATGGATTTGATTTTTTATTCCATTCTCTTCTGCACAACATGTCACATGCCCACCCATTTCTTCAAGGGTGAAGACCTTCATTGTCTCATCTTCCCCACAAAGAAAGCCATCATCTTAAACTTATAGGAACCAATTTGGAATAAAAGTGATCTTTTTATCTTTAAATTTAGGTTGTATACTACTTTGAGAAAAAGATTTTTCCAAATCATAAATAAATCCCTTCTCAACAAGTGGATCATTAATGTTTATCAAAAAATCCATTGATCTTGTATTAATATCTTCAAATGTGTAAGCCTCCAACTCAAGGGTATATAGAGATATTAGTGATTGGTATTTTTTTATCCAAGTTGAAAATATCCATATCGGAAGGAAATTGTTTAGTGGTTGCAATAGCTAAAGAAAAAGGCATCATTCCTACTAATTATACTCGAGGGAATAATATTTTTCATCACTTGAGGAATCAGATTCATCTTTAATTTCTTCAAAGTTGAAGTTGTATATCTCAACATCATAGTATTTAGTTCTCTCATTAATTACTTCGTTCCCCTAAAAGTGCTCTTGACCAAAAATGGTAAGGTTAGTGCATTCAAGCAAAGAGCGTAAGGTAAGCACATATGTTGATGATTCAAATCCATGAATGCATGTACCCTACAACCTTCAACACCTTTCCCAACATGATTTATTTTCCATACCCCATATAGAATCAACTCATCCTCAATATTAATAGCCCCTTGTTGTGCTTGTTCAAGGTTACACATTTTATCTTATTTCAAAATAAAACAAACTTCATGATGCAATGCAAAAGTAAAAATATGGATCTAGTTTAGCTTACTTAGATGATCAAGTTGGGGAATCCACTTCAAATGTCTATTAAAATGATCTATGAAATATTTGATTGATTCTTTCTCCCTTTTCTTGATTTGAAAAAAATGACATAACAGAGTACTAACATCAATCACACATTTGAATCTATCAAGAAATATTTTCTCCAAGATGCCCCAGTCAGTTATACATCGACACTCCAAAATTTGAAACCACTCTACGATGTATTCAATGATGCTTTCCACAAAAATATTAAAAACACATCTTCCTCCTATAATCCCAAAATTCCACATGCAATGATAAATGCATGAATATTATTTTTAGGGTCTTTTAAATTCTCTCTAGTAAAATTCAGGAGACATTTCTTTGATATCTGAGGTAGGGCTATGCATTGAGACAATGCTAAGGGAAAAAGTGATATCTGTGAGGTTGAGGTATCATAGTAGACATAATAAAAAGTAGTACTTTTTACTATGAAAACCTTCTAGAGTCACCAACTTCCTTTCAGGGAAAGTAATTTCTTTGATTTAGGAACATTCCCCTTACCTTTAGATTCCTTCATGAGTCGGTTTCTTGATGGAGCATTTGGATTTTGTGGAGGATTTTGATTACGATTTGGATGAGGATGAGGATCCCATAAAATTTCTATTCTTGGGCACCTTTCAGCCACTCTTCTAGCTAGCCATTGTGCAAGCTCTTCTTCTTCTTCAAGAACAAAATTTTCTCTCATATAATATGAAACACTTCTATACCTCCAAGTTGAATATTTAACTGAGAAATAATTTCCTCACTTTCTTCCTACATCCACTCAAGAATCAACTATAATAAAAGAAAAAAAAATTCATGCTACAAAACCATATTAATTTGTAACAAGTAAACCATTGTAATTTCTTATTTGACCCCTAGTAGAGTCACCAAAAATTTGTTAGTGAATAGATTTATCTTTATGTAAATATATCAATTACAAACTCCATATCCCACTAAATAGAGACAAAGTCCCAAAAAAAAGGAGAGATAACCATTTCATTGGTGATTTGTCCTCTGAATTTTGATGAGGTATAACTCCCTCAAATGGTTTAACTAACCATCAATGAATGTGATTTTAACCAAAAAGAAAAAAAGGTATGCTTACATTGACCCATATCCATGAGAGCAATGTGACAAGGTAGAATGAATGCTATCAACTTCCTAACACAAATGTTAGGCTTTTAATAGCATATATAATAATTTCTCAAGAAGGATTTGTTTCTATTACAAAGTAGATGAACATAATATAGAGAAGAATACAATTCACAATGGAAAGAACATCAAATATATAATCAAATTCATGGACTGATATATAAATATTATGTTTCACACTTCAACGTTCATAGACAACAAACAAAAACAATCCAAAATGATCCCCTTTATTTCCTTATATATCACAATACGATTTAGAAAATTAAGTATTGGAGTCCTCAAATCATACATTTATAGATCGTCATCTTGGATCTTTACCATTAATGTAACTACCTTCTTTCTGAGTGAGAATACCACTAACCATATTTTAATTCTTGCATAAATGAGCCCAAAGATCAATTATGGCTATTTTTAAGCATATCATAATTATATTTCTTTAATCGATTTGATTTTAATAGGTGAGTTTATCACTGATGCCTGTATGTAAGCCCTGTGGCTTCTAGTATATGTGTGTTGCCTACAACCTTCAAAATTTGCATTTAATTACATCTCATCTTACGATCACACTCATGTGAATTAGCTCAACTAGGCAGTTTTATCTTCACATCAAGGCTCGTTCAACCAAAATCCAACAACCTCTATCACATCATATGCCCTTATTTATCTAATTCACAGTAGCTTACAATATCCTTTGCATTGCTAGTTGTTGTTGAAGAGGTGTCCTCATAATTCTCCTCATAAACCTAACAACCATCCTTCCCTTCTTTAAATTAGAGTGACTATCTTCATTATGCATATCAATTCCATCATTTTAGGATGTCGAGCTCTTCCAATGATTCCACCTCTAAAAATGATTTTATATCCATTGAGAGCATTGAGTGTAGCTTAGCTATGCGACTGGTGGAAAAAAAACTAAAGGAAATGCTTATCATCAAAAGTGATATAGAAGGAGTAATCAAGAAGATTATTAGGGAGAATTTTATTTCCCAAGTGCATGTTCATAACTTAGAGCTCCTATAACTATTCATGTATAACATTGTCCACAAGTCTAGTAGGTTGGAATAGTGAACTAGAGTTGAGGAGCATTTAATCAACTTGGTGTATTTAGCTAGAGAGGAAACTACATTGGAAACCTCAATTAATATCCAAGGGTTGGCCTAGTTGGGGATGAAATTTTCATTGCTATAGCTCTATAATATGAGCATGCCAAAGAATTTGTTGGCCTCCTCTACATTGGACTTGAATGGAATGATATGGGGTTGTTAACCCATTTCGTGGAATCAAATGAAAACCTCTTTTCACTTGTTCATATTGAGAGGTTGTAGGAGGTAGTAGAAGGAATCTAAATACTCATGTTTACTTTGTGCATTTTAATAAATATATTGGAAAACCCCTTTTGATGTAAATCGATATAATATATGAGTATATACAAAAAAAAATGTGTACATTTGTATTCTTCACTTTGCTCAATGTGTTTTATTTTCCTACAATGAATTATTTTTCAAATTTTGTGGCCATGGTGAATTTCATGAACTTTATTTTATTTCAATGTAGAACCCTTGATGATATCCTACTTTTGTTCATGTATGAGTTTTCTTTGGCATTGTTAGCCATCTTTTAATTACACTTGGAAAGTAAAACCCTAGGAGCAATATCAGGGTCCAAAGGGTTTTTGAGTACCTCATCAGAATCTAACGTAGTTGTGAAAACCTCCATATTTACCACCTTGTGAACTTCTTTGGAATGCATGTCAAACTTTTGAATTTATTTGGAAAAGGCCACTCATAGAAAAAAATTTACTACCAGGAAATGAAAAGGTTTCTGAAATCTTGTCAGGGACCGACAAAGGTTTTGAAACCTAGAAAAAGTTTTGAAAAACAATAAATTTCCATCCATCTTCCATATTTTTCATCATCCAATCAAGATTGAATTAGTTTTTGAGAACCCCTTTGGGCTCTAACATTACTTTCAAATTTTGTTTTGAACATCAAACTTGAAACCTTTCTCAAATATGTCAAGTTGAAATGAGGTTGTGACAACCTCGTCGGAACCCAATGAGGTTTCGAGAACTAAGAAAAAGATTGACCAATCATAGCTTAGAAAAATATTTAATGAATAGCATGATTTTTGGAGTTGACATAAACTAGGGTAATAGTCTTGAAGTGCACTATTTTTTGTCTTTTCTTTCTCCTTTGGTTGTTCTTCACCTAAGTAAGATCTAAACTCCCTCAAAATCACATCTCTAGAGAAAACCATTTTATGAGTTAGTAGATTCCAAAGCTTATAACCTTTTTAGATTCTCACCATAGCCAACAAAGATGTATTTTTGTGTTTTGGGATCCAATTTAGAATGCTTCTCTTGAGGCACATGAACAAAAGCCTCACAACTAAAGAACCTTAAATGTGAAACATAAGGCTTTCTACCTATCCACACTTCATAACTTAGAGTTTTATAAAAAACATCTAAACAAAGAGATCTATTAACCAAATAACATGCAATACCTATAACTTCTGCCCAAAAGCATCTATCAAGTTTAGCACCACTCAGCATGCACTTATAGCTCTTTCCATCAAGGTTTGGTTCATTCTTTCAACCCCATTTTGTTGAGGTATATAAGGAGTATTCTTTTGTCACACAATACCTACATGCTTACACAAATCATCAAATTTTGTAGAACAATATTCACCCCCATTGTCAGATCTCAACACCCTTATCTTATAATTTTTTGGTTTCTCAACTAAGGCTTCAAATTCCTTAAACTTATTTAAAACCTCATATTTTACATGCATAAAATATATCCATACGTATCTTTAGACATCATCAATGAAAGTAGCATAATAACAAGATTTTCCAAAAGATTCAGCATCCACTAGTCCAAACATATCTAAATGAATGATATCTAATAATCTCTTAGCTTTATTATTCCCTTTAGGAAATGATGATCTATTCTTCTTACCAAACACACAATGCTCACAAACATAATTTTTTCTAATAGAATAATAAAAAATACCATCAACCATCTTTTTATTCAAAATGGTCTTAAGCTTTTCACTTCTCTGACCCAATCTATGGTGCCACAACATACATGAATTTTCAATACCAATTACATGAGAAGAGTTACAAAAGGTGGAAGCATTAATTCTAAAAAAATCCCTATCTGAGACCGTTTAGCAATCACCAAACTCCATCTTGGCAACTTGCAACTAGACTTGTCAAATGCCACATGCATTCTAGAATCATTCAACTTGGATATTGAAAGTAAATTTCTTGCAAGTCCTAATATATGTAAAATATGATCAATGGTTTCAACCCTTCTATCACTGAAATACAACTTTACCTTTCCCTTACCAACAATCTTCTTTGTGTTGTTATCACCAAGGAAAAATTCTCCACCATCATACGATTAATATGAATTAAACCACTCCTTATGAGGATTCATATGGTAGGGGCAACCTAAATACACCAATACAACACTCCTCTCTAAATTTCAACAAAATTTTGTTACTTTGAAAATTTGCAAACAAACTCATACAAACAACAAATACTAATATATAGAAGTTTGTGGGAGAGAATACAACAAATAGTATCCCAAAACAACAAGAAAAACCCACACCCCCCTTAGTGGACAACCCATAAGCATGATGAAAAATATAAAATGTTCACATGGGAACCTAGCCCATAGCCAATCAAAATTGGTCAATACCGAGTGTTGGATAACACTCTGAAAGCATGAAAACTTGGGTGCCCCGCCATGTAAAATATGCAAATAACATGCAAGGACATGCATTGCAAAGTGGTCCCCAACCAAAATTTGGATGCCCAAAGGGAATATGCTCCCAAGATGCTCTATAACTGCCACAGTAGTGGGTCCACCTCTTTGAATGCAATTACAATTTGTCATAAGAAAATAAATAATAAATATTTTACCCCTCATGTCCCTTAGAACACTTTCCAAAGAATGTGGAGACACATAATTATCAACTTAGGATAGCAATTATAATGTCATATATCCTGACATATCCCAGTGGCTATCTTGTTAGGTTTTCAATGGCAGATATCTAAAAACTAAATGCAGATTTTATCAAATAAACCAGAAGTAAAACACATAGAAAAATAACATAGTGAATTTAACGTGGTTCACCCAATGTGGGCTACATCCACCAAACCGCAGCCATCCAATGATATTATTAACCAGTGCAAAACCCTATTACAATATCGTGAATAATCGCCTGTTTCTTATGATACTGTAACTCTATCCTAAACCCTTTATAAATTAGGGTTATACAAAATCGGGGTTTTTTCCCTTTTTGTGATTTTTCCCTTTTTCAGTAATTTCACAAAAAAGCAGGCCAAAAATGATCAGTCGCCACATACCAACAATCTCCCACTTGGAGACTGATCAGGCTCCACACCTAAACAATCTCCCACTTGGAGACTGAACCTGGACAACACCGCTGCACTTACAACTCCCACTGGAAATAAGCACCTTGGACCCTGCTGCTTTCTTATACTTTAATTCAACCTTGAAGGCCAACTGAAGCTGAAGAGGAGCTGAGCTTCTCCCTTATCACTGCCTTAGTAAACATATCCGCTGGATTTACATCTGTATGTATCTTTGCCAGCTTTACCTGTCCATCCTCCAACATTGACCGAATGAAATGATACCTCAACTATATGTGTTTGGTTTTAGAGTGCAAGGCAGAATTCTTTGCAAGATGTATAGCACTCTGGCTATCTGTGAACAAGTAATTTTCAGCCTATTGTTTTCCCAACTCTTCCATGAAAAATTGCATCCATATCATTTCCTTTGCTGCCTCTGTTGCAGCCACATACTCTGCCTCTGTGGTGGATAAAGCAACCACCTTTTGCAATCGAGATATCTAACTTACTGTTGTCCCACCAACGGTAAATACATAACCTATGGTACTCCGTCTGGTATCAATATCCCCTGCCAGATTTGAGTCAACATAGCCTTTTAAATATGTATTAGAGCCCTCAAAACATAAATGTTTATCCTGTGTACCTCTCAAATACCTAAGAATCCATTTCACTGCATTCCAATGCTCAATTCCTGGATTACTCATATACCGGTTAACAACTGCTACAGCATGTGCAATATCTAGTCTCGTGCATACCATGGCATACATTAAACTACCTACAGCTGAAGCATATGGTACCTTGGACATTTTTTCTTCCTCCTCTTGTGTCTTTGGACAAATATCCTTAGTCAATTTTACATGACTGGGCAAAGGTGTGCTGACAGCTTTTGCATTCTCCATATGAAATCTCTACAACACCTTTTTAACATAATCAACCTGAGATAAAAACAATTTCCTGTTTTTCCTATCTCTTGTAATCTTCATACCAAGGATTTGTTTTGCTGCCCCCAAATCCTTCATAGCAAATGAATTTGCTAACTGTTGTTTTAACTCCTTTATGTGATCCATGTTAGACCCCGCTACAAGCATATCATCAACATATAAACATAAAATAATGTAGCTATCTTCACCTAGCATCTTAAAATAAACACAATGGTCTGAATTACACCTATTGTAACCTTGCTCAGCCATAAAACTATCAAATTTAAGATACCATTGTCGAGGTGCTTGCTTCAAGCCATATAAGCTTTTCTTCAATCTGCACACTAGTTTCTCCTTACCTTTGACCTCAAATCCTTGTGGTTGTTCCATATAAATTTCCTCTTCCAAATCACCATGGAGAAAGGTAGTTTTAACATCAAGTTGTTCTAAATGCAAATCTTCAACAACCACAATACTTAACACAGTACGAATAGAGGTCATTTTAACAACTGGAGAAAATATTTCATCAAAATCAATACCCTGTTTCTGTGCAAATCCCTTTACAACTAATTTGGATTTAAATCTTTTCTTACCTCCATCCTCCTCTTTCATCCTATAAACCCATTTGTTTGCTAAAGCCTTTTTACCTGCAGGCAACTTGCATAATTCCCAAGTCTGATTTTTCAGCAAGGAGTCCATTTCTTCTTCCATTCCATGCTCCCACTGAACCTTGGTATCCACCTGCATAGCTTCATAATAACATTCTAGTTCACCAGCATCAGTTAATAGAATAGAGTACAAAGAGGGAGAAAATATTTTTGGAGGTCTACTTAACCTTGAAGATCGCCTAACATTCATTGGAGTTTGTGGTATTTCTTGTTGCTGTTGTTGTGGAGCATGAGGAACCACTAGAACATTGTTGTTTGTAATATCATCCAACACTGCATAATCCTGTTCTTTCTTCTCATGCTGCTACAATAGATCTTTGTACAACATTTTCTCATTGAATATGACATCCCTGCTTCTCACAATTTTCTTATTTTCAAAATCCCAAAGCCTATAACCAAATTCATCTATGCCATATCCAACAAATATACATTTCTTTGATTTTGCATCAAGCTTGGTTCTATTTTCAGAATCTACATGTGCAAATGCTTCACAACCGAAGGTTTTCAGAAAAGAATAACTCACCTTCTTACCTTTCCATGCTTCCTCTGGAATACCACAACCCAAAGGATTAGATGGACCTCTATTAATTAAATAAACAATAGTGTTTACAGCCTCTGCCCACATGTTTAAAGGCAACCCAACATGCAATCTCATAGTCCGTGCACGCTCCATTATTGTTCTATTCATGCGCTCAGCCACTCCATTTTCCTGTGGAGTCCTTGGAACCGTTTTCTGCCTACAAATACCATTAGAGGAACAATAATCTTCAAACTCTTTGCTGCAATACTTACCACCATTATCAGATCTGAGACATTTCAACTTTTTACCTGTCTCATTCTCAACCAAGCTTCTCCATTTTTTAAATTTTTCAAATACATCAGATTTCTGCCTAATGAAATAAATCCATACCTTCCTAGTTGCATCATCAATGAATGTGACATAATAATGAGAGCCACCGAGAGAAGATACCTGAGCTGGTCCCCATACATCTGTATGCACAAGCTCCAATTTCTCATCTTTCTTTTGTTGCCCATCCTTGAGAAAACTAACTCTCTTTTGTTTGCCATACACACAACTTTCAAAGAAATTCATATTAACACATTTTAGACCTGGTAAAGCATTCTTTGAATGAAGTAATTTCATACCTTTTGCACTCATGTGCCCAAGTCTGTTATGCCATAGTGCTGATTCAGAATTCGTAGCATCTATATGATTTTCTTCCTGCTGAACTGCAGCAACTGTTCCTGAACATTGATTTTTATCTGCAATAGCTAAAGCAGAAGGAACAGTATGACCTGTACAAAGATATAAGGTGCCTACTTTCGCACCTTTTTCTACTACTAAGGCACCTTTCGTAACCTTCCAATTCTTATCACTAAATGTAACAACACAACCTTCATCATCTAGTTGCCCTGCAGAAATTAAATTTCTTTTTAGCTTTGGAACGTGCCTTACCTCATGTAGTAGCCAATGATTCCCATTCTGCAACTTGATCTTGATTCTTCCCTTTCCAACAATTTGACAGGGTTCATTATCTCCCAAATAAACTAGCCCAAAATCCCCTTGGACATAATCAAGAAAATAATTTCTATGGGGCGTAGCATGAAATGAAGCCCCTGAATCTAACACCCAAGCATCATCAGCATTGTCAAGAGAAAGAATCAAAGCATCCTCATCAGATTTATTACTTACCACATTTGCCTCTTTATTTCCTTCTTGTTTGTCTCCTTCTTTATTTTTTCGAGACCAACAATCTTTCTTTACATGCCCTGGCTTACCACAGTACCAACAATCCCTCTTGTCTCTAGATTGGGACCTTCTATCCCTTCATTTTCCTCGTGACTTCCCATGACTCCCAAAATTGTTTTGTCTCTCGTTTGTTCTGCCCCTACTTTCTGCATTCAAAACACTGCCTGATGTGGATGTTCCACTTGAGCTTTTCCTACGAATTTCCTCGCTCAAAATAACACCAACAACATCATCAAATTTCAATGTATTTGAACCAGAAATAGAATTGCTAACCACCATTACCAAGCTATTCCAGCTTTCAAGCAAAGAACACAGAATCAAAAGAGCCCTAACTTCTTCATCAAAGTTTACTTTTACAGAAGTTAATTGACTGGTAACTGTATTGAAATCATTTAAATGATCAGTAATTAATCCACCTTCTACCATTTTCATATTAAATAAACGCTTCATAAGAAATACCTTATTCGAAGCGGAAGGCTTTTCATATAACTTTGCTAGGGTTTCCATCAACTCTAGAGTTGTCTTTGCTGTTGTAATATTGAACGCTACCAATTGTGCTAGGCATAAGAGAATACTGCCAAGTGCCTTTCTGTCCAAAATATCCCAGTCCTCATCCGTCATTGTTGTGGGTTTCTTGGTTTTCCCTTCCAATGGCCGCCATAAATCCTTCTGATAGAGATAGTCCTCCATCTGCATCTTCCATAACTGATAGTTCTGCCCATTGAACTTATCAACCTTCATCTTACCCTCATCTGCCATTGCTCCCACTTAACCGTGAGACTCCCACTCAACCGTGAGACTTTCCTACAAACGATAATTGAAAACAACCCGCTCTGATACCACTTGTTAGGTTTTCAATGGCAGATATCTAAAAACTAAATGCAGATTTTATCAAATAAACCAGAAGTAAAACACACAGAAAAATAACACAGAGAATTTAACATGGTTCACCCAATGTGGGCTACATCCACCAAACCGTAGCCATCCAATGATATTATTAACCAGTGCAAAACCCTATTATAATATCGCGAATAATCGCCTGTTTCTTCTGATACTGTAACTCTATCCTAAACCCTTTATAAATTAGGGTTATACAAAATCGGGGTTTCTTCCCTTTTTGTGATTTTTCCCTTTTTCAATATATGGGCTTATTCCAGTATAGAATGATCAGTCACCACATACCAACATATCTTTTGTTGGACATTTTATGTTGTTAAAATATATTACAAACTCTTCCTTTATACAAATTCTTGATGCTCTTGGCTATAAAAATATGTTTCAAGGAATTCAACTCTCTTTCTAAGAAATTTGTTTGGGTAGGGATTTTGAATTCCCATATATAGAGTTTGAACAAATTGGGATTATATATTATAGACTTAAATAATATGGTGTCTTAGCCTTTGATAGAATTTTATTAATAGTTAAGCTTCGGTAGCCAAATTATAATACTATTGGTGCAAGTTTCCTCATCAATCTTGAGATAAAATTATTAATAGCAAGTCTTTGGGTGTTCTTGATGAGAATGTTTTGTAGATAGATTTGAGTGGAAAATGTTCAATGGCTTGGGATACTATTAGGAGAGGATATGAAATTTTCAAGGATAGAATCTTTTGGATTATAAAAAATGGTTTGGAATCTCTTTTTTGGAATGAATGTTGGGATCTCCATCTGTTAATCATATTTTTATTTCCTCTTCTTAAGTAAGACTTGATTGAGATTTTTCAAGAAGCGGTATGGTCAAGAGTGACTGAATTTAAGACTTATTTATGCATCAGGGGATTATTAGATATGTCATTCTAAGGATTCTAATAGATGGCCTATGTTTGGTTTGTTTAAAGCCTAAACTACTCTCTCATCTATTCTTAAGGATCAAGACCTTGTTGTTCTTTCGAGGAAGCTAATACTCTTACTTGGGGTTATGATTCTATATGGGCTTATTCATGGGAAGTATAAGAGAGATGGGATAATATATAAATTTCTTGGTGGACCAAAATATAGAATAAATTGTATTGGCCTAAATACATACTTTTTATCTATTTTCTATTTTACAATTTACTTGGGATATAACATCAAAAAGAGAGGATTTCTCGATTCGTCAAAATGTGTTCTATGTGACCTCATAATGAAAAACATGTTTCTTTATATTTTATCTTAGTGGTCCCTTCTCTCTGGGTATTTCAAGACACTGATTGTGGTAATGGAATCAACCTATTATTCATGTTTCTTCTTTAATTGAGTTTTAGGCTAGTTTAGTTTTCCTTCCTACACTATCATCTTTCCTTACAGTTGCATGGGATATTTATCCTATTTTCATTCTTTGGTAGATATGGTTAGGGAATAATTGTAGAATATTTCAAGGTCAACAATGTATTTTTGAATAGTTTTGAAAGAAAAGTATGAATTTTCTCAAAAAAAAAAATTACTACTAAATTTTATTTTGAGAGGGTCTTATCTTCTTTTGACTCTTCTTTCAATCCATTTGGAGCTTTCTTTTGACTCTTCTATCAATCCATTTGGAGCTTTCAAATATTTATTATCTATTTGGTTCCAATTCTAGGTCTTCTAAGAAGGTGAATAATTGTGATAATGGTGTCCTCCCCCTTCTATTTTTTTATTAGATTAATATCAATAGATTTTCTTGTGGTAACCCAAGTTCGTATATAATTGGAGGAGTTGGTTTTCCTATGATGGTATGATCTTTTCTATTTTATCGTATGTTATGGGAATTGGTTTTAAAATTTTAATGGGAGACCAGACTATAGATGTCAATGGCTCTTGAGAGAGCCTATGAGTTGGGCTGGAAGAAGGTTATTTATAAATCTAATTCCTTGTTGAATAAAAAGTGTTTTCAATAGTCTTACTAGATAATTACTTCTTTAGTGGAATAGATCCTCCATCTCCCTTTGAATTTTTAGGCTATCTGTTTTGCTAATATTCCTTGAAAATGAAAAGTTGCATTTGATTTCCTTGCTAAGTGGGCTTTAGAGGATAATTTTTCTTAGAATGTTTTCAAGTTAGGGTTGCTACCTTCTAATAAATTCATCTCTTTTCTAAATTATTCATAATGACTAGATTACACAGGAATAAGGGATTTCACTCTTTCATTAGATATAGTAATTTGTGTTATTTTAGTTTCTATTAGGTTCAGTATGGTGTTAAACCTTCTCGTGTTTCCCCCTTCTTTTTTTAGTAATGAATTTTCCAATTTGAAAATCTAAAAGTTGTAAAATGTAATTGTATTATTATTATTATATATTTGATGCCATGTTCCCTCCTCTAACTAACCATCTACAATATTTTCCATAGGTTGTACTTGATGATACTTAGATCCCATTATTGATCCACAAGCATTATAATTCCATGCACCACCATGAGAAGTTCTCTTATTTGGTTATGGGTAGCTATTACTTCTATGATTCTAATAGTACCTACAATTTCTCCTTTGGTTCCTTCTATATCCATAGTGAGTGGCCTTTTGATTCTATTTAGAATCATGCCTCCATGATGGTTACCTTTAAGATTAAGATTATCTCTTCTAATGATGTGGATATATATAACTAAATAAAAGAAGAGAGATCTCACAAACCAAAAATATAAATACTCAAATTATTCAAAGAATAGATCAAACCCTCAAGGTAGGGAAATCCCATATAATGCTTCTACTAAAATAAATCCACTCCACACTATATGCCGATATCATATCGAAACATATGTAATATCCTTGACATATCTAAAATGAGACTCTCACTTTTATTATATATTACTCAACTGCCCAGTATTACCACTTGCTAATACACATGGGACAAATACTGTGTTCTAACTATTTAAATGAATTACAAAGCATATGCACCTTAATATATTATTTATTACTACCTAATAGACTATAATAATATACCCCTAGGTCTATTACACCAACAAAACTCAAACTATGTTCCATATCAAATATTTTGTTGTATCCACATTTATAGCATTCTTATTCTTATTGTAGTGTTTGTAATATACTTGGACATGTATTCTATAATTTCCTTGGATTTTCTTTAACAAATAAAAAATTAATAACTTTCTTTTTTTGGTTGGTAATAGGATTTTGTATTGCTTGAAAAAATATTACATTGTTTGCTTCAAATATTTTATCAACAATCCAATAAAATTTCTACAGCTAACAGTATTTTTCACCAAAAGAATCTTAACATTATTAACAACAAAAAATGTAACCCTATCCACCTAAGATTTTTTCATAAGCTATCTAGAACTACCTTACATAATTTTGCATCTACTTCAATCTTCCATGTTTCCCTACACACTATTATCTAAACATCCTCTATAGGGTTTCATTCCTAGCAGACTAGGAAAAAATAATGTAACAATTATGCCTTTCTTCTACAAAAACTTAAAGAGAGCTACATGATTTAACTTGTGCTACCCGTTGTTGGTCCAGCTTTCTTTGTCCCTTTCTCCCTCCACTTCCTTGCTTTCTATTCCTCCAATTCCATGTGTTCCACTTCCATTTTCACCTGGGAAATAATGGCTTCTACCTTTATCATCTCTACAAAGAAATTTAGAGCTTGCTAGTCGAGCCTTGCCTCCTCTCTACACTAGTTTTTCATTTCTCCCTCTAGCCAATGCACGAAGGGATTGCATCCTTCTGCCCCTTCTAGTTCCTCATTCTCAATACCTTACCTGATGTCCAAGCCTTCACCTAGAATTGGCCATTCTATAATTGATTCCAAAGCTTCCAAAAATTCTCTATGCACAATCATTTCCATCACTTAACTCACTGTGCTTATCGATTCTCCTAGGTCCAAACCCCATGCTACTATCAGAGAGTATACATCCATGTTCATCCTATAGATCTATGCCTTAAACTTCCAAAGGATTTCCCAAAAATCATTCGAACACTTTGCACCGGCCTCCCATCTGTGAATAAAAAAATTCTCATTAATCTTTGCTTAGAGGCATCGCCATAAAATGGATTTAGTTGTCTCCTTGAGAGAAGAGTGAAATTGGCCTCCATTTGATCTCTGCTACAATATATCCATGACCACAACCACACTTTCTTTGTGCCTTCTTCTCCTCGTCAATATTCAATGCTTTCATCAAAGTCTGAGGGTCGAGAGGTAATAATTGTCTTAACACAGTGCACTCCATTCTTAATTATCCATCGTACTTGGGATGCCACCGCCAACCTCTACATCATTACTCTAGTCATGCCAATTTACTTCAATATGCTCTTAATCTCACTTAATTAATGACTCATCCTTACAATCTTTTCTATCTCAGTCCATTAAAATCGCATTTCTTAAATCTTCTATTCTTAATTCATCAATCTCTTTAAAAGTTAAAGCCCAATTTAGTAGGATGTCGGCCTCCGAATTACGAGATCTCTTTATGTGACTTACAAAAAAATCTTCACACGATGCTTATTTCCTCGCTAATCTTCACAATCATATTTTTGATGTGCCACACCCCTATCTCTCCTTTTATTATTGCTTGGACAACGATGAGTGACTCACCTTCTAAATGTATTCTTGAAGCTCCATTTTTCTTACCAAGTTTAATCACTAGTAATATTGTTGAGGCTTTAGCTATGTTATTTGTTCCTTCCATCAACTTCTTCACCCCAAATGCTACTAAATTCTCTTCCCAATCTCGGATGATGAACCCTACACCTAATGGTCTAGGGTTCACTTTTGATGCACCATCAAAGTTTACTTTCCACCAGCCTTCCCTTCGCTTTTCCCATGCAACCACCATTGACACCTTTTCAATTGGTTTAACCCAACTAGGCCCCTTAATGGGCCAGTAATAACTTTAAATTTTACTTCCAACTTCTTTCTCTATATTAAATAAATTAATCAATTGGGTATTGAATTAATATATTATATGTTAAAATTATGGATTTTACTAGCATAGATATGTTAAATTATATAGCTATTTAAAAGATGGAAAGAGATATTAGTCTTGAGGTGACTATCTAATTTATGTCATAAATTCAATTTAAGTGACTTGAGAATAATATCTCTTAACATCTTTTAATAGATGCTAGTTACCCTTTTTTCATAGTTGTTGAGATTTAGCTTATTATATATTTGTGTGTGGATTCATCATGCATTTAAAGACACTCATTTGAATATTAATCACATTCAATATTAATTCTTGAAATTTTAGATTATACAAGAAGCATTAACTTTTGATTCAAAGTTTTAAAATGACCATTACTTGTCATCAAAGTCAACATCTAGATCACTTGCATGATTTCGTATTATTTATTAATTATTCTCATGACCATAATTTCAATCCAAATAAAGGGGTTGGGCTATGAGAAATTGACCCTTGCAATCTAGTGATATCCTCAATATATTTTTATAGTAGTCCCTAGAAATTAGCAAGGAGTCGAGAATCTAACAAAATGAATAGTAAAAGTCTAAATTATACTAGATTAGTAGTGGAGTCAAAGATTGAATCTACATTATGCTAAATTAATCTAGAACATGAGATTGACTTGGGAATGGCCTAAAATTTTTCATAGATTTCTTAATAACAAATACAATAGAAACATCTATTTTTTCACACCTAAACAAATAAATTTGCTCTGGTTAATTATATTTGGTAGATAAATTAAAAATATTAAAAGTTAATTTAAAAAAGTAAATGTAGTGATTTAGAAATTTAGTTTTGAGAATAATGATGAAGATAATAAGTTAATGTAGTGTAAATTTTATTTGTTTAGGTGTGAAATTAATTAATCTAAATAGTTTTCCTTTTATAATTATCATTTTTAGACATTTTTAAATAAATTAATCAATGTGATGTGTTTTACCCATAATATATAACTAGTAACGCACCTTGGTGTGCAATGGGTATGTCGAAGAGGTGTGGAAGGTCAATTAAGGAAAAATGTGGTTTATTTGTTGCATACATTTGTGTAGTAGATGAGGTCAATTGGTAGGTCATTTTTAAATGATATTGAACTCATTTATTAGTATTATTATTATTACTATTATTATCGATTTTATTTTGTATTAACATACATATAGTTTAATTTTTCCTAACCTATCCAAAGATCAAGTAAAATATGATTTTTTTATAAATTAATTTAAAATTTGATTTATATAGAAATATATTAGTTATTAATTATAATAATTTCATACTTATATTTAATATTTTGTATTGTAGAATATAATATATAATAATAATATTACCTATATATACTATTATATATACTTATATTATATATAACTTAATCTATATAAAATATATAGTATATCAATTATATTTTGTATTAAATAAGAATATAATTATTATTAATTTATAATTTTTTTATATTAAAAATAGAGAGAGCAGAAAATACATAACATATGAGTAGAGTAATTATCCCATCATCATGTCTTTGTGACCATATATCAAAAGTATATATATCCCCCCTTATAGAGTACCAAAGATAACCCCCTTACAATGTATCCAAAAGCAACTATAATTCCCTGATCTATCCCTTTTACAGAGTAATTACAAAAGATAAGGTCTCTGCCGAGAGATTAGAGAGGAATTCCATCGTGCCTATATCATAAGGATTAGTTACACCATATAGACAAGGTACATATACAAATATACCATTATATATACAAAATTATAGAGCAAAAAGGATATACGGTTGCATTATGGAATACTACAAAGCCTCAAAATCTCCTCTCAAAGCAACTAAATCCTGTGCTACTGCCACCTCCTCCACTGAAGGTGGATCTACTTGGTCCTTCTGCATTGTCCCTTTGTTCTGCACTCCAACCATATCCTGACGAAAAGCCTGCAGAGCCTTGAGAAACACATCAACACTTGGATGTCCTTCAGGCCACATGTGTCCATATCGTGCTTCCATGATGCCTATGGAGACCTTCCTACCCTATAGGTAGCTCTAGAATTTGTCTTTTGATAGGGCCACCGTAATGTAAACCTGCATAGCAATGTTAAAGAAGATGAGTCTCCAAGAAGACTCAATAAGCAACCTCTTTCTCCCCTGAAAAATATCTTCATTCCTTGCTTTCCAGATTGACCACAAAATACTAGAAGACAAGCTATGAACCAAAATAACTTAGCATTTTTTCCCATATTTATGTTATGGTTGAATAAAATCTTCTCAAGCACCAACCTCCCATAAGTAGCCTAGATTTTTTGCATAGAACAGAACATTCCCCATATTTCTTTAGCAAATGAACATTCAAAGAAGATGTGAACAATTGACTCAGGGACTCTACACAAACTGTAGACCGAGATATCATCATTTTTGCATTCAAAAGAGAGTTTATGTAAAATCAGTAGCCATCTAAAGCAAGCAAGTTTAGCTTCTAATTGCTTGTTCCAATTGTTTTGTAAAAAAAAATTCCATTGGTCTTTATCCCGCTGTAGTTTTCAGATTTGGTTTAGATGATCAGTCAAGTCAATGTGCTTTGTTAAGAAGTTGTATAGTTCTTTAACCTTAGTATTCTTTATATTAGATCCATTTTTCCACGGGAAATATTTGTACTGGTCAGTATCATTCTTGGTTAACATAGGAAAATTTAACCAACCACAAGCCTCTTTGAGAACTGTGTATATTCTCCAATTAGAAGGGGGGAGGTTGAATTCATTATTCAAATCATTCCACCCTTTCAATCTCCCATCTTTTAGGATATCATTAAAGGGACTAATCCCTTTGGAAGCCCACCCTTTTGTAGAGCAACCTTGAAGTAGTGCCAAGGGCTTCCCTTTACGATTCAAGTTCCACCATACAGATCTATGAGAGTGAATAGTCAACAAATACCCGTTGGTGAAGTGGTGATTGTCAAGATGTTTCTTCATCACTTCCTAGGCCTTCCAAATAGTCTTAAAGACACTGGACCCTACAGGTAACATAGTTTCCTCACTGCCAAGGATATCACTAATTGGCAATTATTTCCAAGCCTTTGCCCTCTTAGGAACAACTCTTCTTATATTATGTTGTACTAGGATTTTCCAGGGTTACTCCACTTCTAAGGCCGCTAAGATCCATTTTGATGCAAGGGCGATGCCCTGCAACTTTAGATCTTTCAATCCATCCCACCTTTTTCTTTTTCAATAGTGCACCATTTCCATTTAACATGTCTTTTCCTTTTTCCTTTACCATCTGACCAGAGGAAGGCTCTTATTCTTTTCTGGATATCATTGATTTGATAAGAGTTGAAAAACCATACTATTATGCCTTGCATAACCACCCCGTCTTTTTCCCTTGTCAAAATGGGTCCCCCCCTTTTTTTTTGTCTTTAGTTAATTTTCAAACAAGGTGTGGAGTAATTCTTTTCAAAACACTTTGTTTTCTTTTGTTTTATAGCTCTGCCGGAGCTGGAACTAAAATGGGTTTTGGAATTCTTTAAAGACTTCATCCCGATCCTGGTCCCAACTGTTCTTTTTAGTCTTTTTAGTCTTTTGGTTTTATCTTTATCAGAGCTGAAGCCGAAGTAGAAATTAAGACTGAACGTAGTTCAAGTTTCAAAATCAATTCTCTTTCCGCCTCTGCCTCCACCTTTTTGTTTTGTTCATTAGACTTAGGATTTTATTTTGGATTTTCTCTTTTTAGTCTTCATGTTTTATTTTGACTTATTGTTTTGTTTTCTTCACCGTTAGCAGAACCACAGTCAGAACAGGAACCAAAGGTGAAACTTGGACAAAGTTTCAAAATCAATCCCAACTCTGATTCTGCTCTTGCCATTTTGGTCGTTGACTTTACTGAAGTCGCACAGCAGTAATGTGCCAGTTCCACCACAGTTTCAACTCCGCTCTGCCTCATTTATGGCATTAATTACAGGAGCTCTCCATGTATGAAACTATGATTTTTTACCTTCATTAGGGATTAACTCGAAGTTAACATCATTGTTTAAAAGATCAAGAGTGAACCAGAGTTGTAGTGGAGTATTTTTGTGTTTGATTCGATCGAAAAGGAGATAATTGCTTCAGGGGACTAACCTATTTATTTTCATTTGAGGTAGGGTTTTCTTATTATTCTCTTTCGTTGTTTTGCGTATCATTCCATTCGGTTTGTTCTATTTCTCAGGAATTCATGATTGATCGATCTTCTTATGAGTTCCTATGGTTTGTGTTGTTTATATGCTTTTGTTTTAAGTTTGTTTGTTTTTGTTTTTCTTTGTTCAGTATGTTAGTTTTTTATTTATTCATTTTTCCTCACAGTCATTTTCATGATTAATCGTGACTGTACTATGATGCCCTAGTTTTTTTAATGGCATAGATTTACTATTCTTTTGTTTGTAGGATTTGGTAAATTATGGTTTTAGTTTAAGATTTCTATTACACATTGTTTGGTTAATTGGAATTAGGTTAAATTCATGCCCTAGGTTGTTAGAGGTCGAGGTTTTGAAAGTTAGGGTTTTGGCGTGTTTTCCATTTTTGAATATGATGCCCTAATTAGTATGGTTGTCTTTCGGTCATATAGGTAGTTCTTTTAAGGATTATTTTCAAGCCCTTTTTTTTTCATACAGCCTGGTTCTTAGATCATGGTATTATCTATTATCATGTCGAAAGCATTTATGACATCATGGTCATTTTGAGCGGAAGCGGGATCGAAATCAATTGAGAACTTGAATCATGTTTTTATAGTAGGTATTGATTCCATTTTCATCCCGTCTCTGACTCTGGCCACATTAGAAAAGAGCTTTCAAAATGATGGTAACCTAGGCGGAAGGAATCAAAACCGGAACTGAATGCAAACTTAGAAGATCCTCATGGAACCAAATCAGTTTTCATTCTGATTCTAATTCTAGTTACCATTCTAGATCTGACTCTGGTCCCACCTTGTTATTACTACAATCTCAATAACTATTTTCACTCTGACCCCAACAGTGTTTTAAAAGAGACTGTTTAGAATGTTTTCTGCCTAGTTCCGCCTCCGATATATATAAGAAGGGTAATATTTTAAAGCATATGTTGTTATATTTGATCAAAGGTCTAATTTAAGGTTTTGATTGCAGGAAGCTAAAGGATGTCAGGAATATCAAGAGAAGCTTCTTAGAAGAGTCAGCCTGCAAAAACTTCAAAGGCATAAGCTAAGACCAAGAAGATAAAGTCGGAGCAGCTGCCTTATAACTTGAGGTATAAACATAAGGGTCCTGTTGTCACGACTAGTAAAGTAGAATATGAATGGGCTAATATAATTGATACCAACTTGGGTCCATTCAATTATGAGGAGTTGTATTTAGAGAATTTTTCTGAAGAGGTGACAGGAAGAACACAAAGAATAGTTGAGTCTGGCCTAGCGCACATTGTTGTATTTCCACTTTCCATCCAATGCCCATAATTGATCATGACAGCAGCTGGGGCTTATAATCCTACCACTAAGCAATGTGTGGATTCACAGGATAATGTCATCATAGACCTGACACCGCAAATGTTTCAATATCTATTTAATGTTCCCAACCCAAAGAATCTAGGAAACTTGAATGAGGCAAAAGCCTTGGAGATATACAACAACAAAAAGGAAACAAACAAATCCCACTTGAACAAGAAATGGTTAAGGACAAAAAAGAAGTCTTTGGCCAAGCTTGTAGATCAACCAAAGAGGGCCGATTTCTATAAAGAAATGGCGAATATACTAATGATGTTATCAAGGTTCTTTGGAAAGTGAGATGCTTTTCATTTCAAGGAATGGATGTTTCTCTTCATTCAAAAAATCCTGGATGGGAGACAACAATTTGATTAGCCAATGATTGTATTTGACAACATACACAATCAATTGGTCAACATAAGAGAAACTAAACGTTTCTTCATGACTTCCTACGTGGTCTATGCAGCAGCCAGAGGAGGCATCTTCCCAGGATTGAACAGGGTAGGCATATTAGGAGAAGCTGATGGACAAAAGAAAGTATGGGATCATTATGATCAGCTATCCCTACATGTCTCAGAATTATATTTCAGAAGGGTTAATGATGCATTCTTCTATGTAATCATTAACTAAATTACAGGAGATGCAGGGTACAGGTTGAGCCAGGAAGCCATGGCCTTTATCATGGAATGGGGATGTTGGTACATCCAATAACCCAAATTCACATATTTTAGGTTGGCAGGATTTGAGGGTCATCCCCATCTACTTCCAAGATGCTGCAGCAATAGGGTGATTTTGATGGATTTTGTCTCCCAAGCTTTGGGGGTCAATATCTAGTTGGCAATAAAACTCAAGCCAAGTTGTCATAAGTTCCCAATGCAATTGGGTGAGTATAGTTGCCCACACCTTGTGGGAGCCAAAGTGATTTGTAGTAAACTAGTGCATTTGAAGTTGGGCTTATATACTGCCCAAAAGTACTTTGATCCAAAGAAGAAGATGAATGCATTGTTGGCTTCAGTTTTTTTAAAACACTTCAACTCGCTGGAAGACTTCTAGAGTGATCTTCAAGATGAGTATGACCTTAGAAAGAGAAACTATGAGAGGTTACTTGTTCCTCTTATGGTGGAGTTTGGAGTAACAACAAATGTTCCTGATGCACTATCTGACGATGGTGTGGTATTGGATCCATCCTATGAGGCACAAAGCATAGGAACAAAATTTTTGGATCTAGTGGATTGGGAGGCTGAGGAAACCATTGATATCAAATTCATAGAAAGACATGTACTGGATAGAAGTATCCAGTGGGTTGTTCTCAGAGCCAAGGCTCTTGGAGGTCCAGCTCCCAAGAAAGGAAAGGGATATAAAAGAACCAAGAGGAAAATGCCTCCATAGGAACCATTGGGTTTCTTCCCTCTTGATATAGAAGAATTTGAGTTCGAAGCTTCAGCTCAAAATGAGACTAAGGCACTGGAGGAAAATGTTCAAATAGGATTGGTGGCTCCAACATCATTTGCAGTAGAGTCATCTACCCAAGTCCTAAAAACAGAGCAACAAGGTGAGCATATGCTTAGGGGAACTCTTCATGATATAGCTGAGACCTTCAAGGGAATGGAGGCAACAATGGAGATTCATGAAATTGCCATAGATTTTGATGAAACCTTGTCAGAGAAAGATGTGCAAGAGGAGATTCCCCTAGAGACTGAACATGTGTTAACTGAAGAAGATCAATGGGAACTATTTGAGGAAGCAAGGAAAGATTCAGATGCAAAAGCACATGCAGAGGAAATGGAGAAGCAAAAGGAAATAGTTGTTAAGGCACAAGAAGATGCCTTACTGCAACAACAACAAGTGGAAGCCAAGTGAAGAGCTGATGAAGTGTTGAAACAACAAAGGAAAAAGGAGCAGGAGCTCAAGACCAAAGAAGATAATGACAAATTAGAAATGGTACAAAAGATTCATGAACTAGAAGAAGAAAAGGCTAAGCAAAGGAGAGAGAGAGAAGCCCTTGAGGCTAAGTTTAAAATAATTGAAGAGGCTTATAAGAAGAAGGAGGAAGCAGAACGAATATAGAAAGAGAAATATGCTGAGGAACTGGCCAAGTAGCTACAAAAGGAAAATGAAGCCTTAGACAGACTTAAGGCCTTGGAGGATGAAAGAAACAAGTTACTTGAAGAGAAGAGGTTAGCAGAGGAGCAACTGTAAAAGGAACAAGAATACGAAAGGGTGCAAGAGCAGAAGGAAAGGGAAAAATCTGAAAAGTTGGCCGAAGAAAGTGTGGAGAGAGAACAATAGGATGTGCAAGAGGTTGATACTCAACCTAAAGTTAATGTGCTACAACCTTTACCCTCTACAACTATTGCTTCCTCTTTAACTATGATGGCCCCTACTCCAAGTCCTCCCACTTGGTTGAAACTTGATCTACAAAAGAGATCGGTGACACCCTCACAGCCTCTCAATTGGGATGATATGATGAAAGAGATTGAAAAAGAAAGACCCAAGAAGAAGGAAAAAATTCTACATTCCACTAGACTCACTAAAGGAGGGGAAATTGTTTTTGAATGTGCAATATCGGTGGTAGATAAGGATGTAGGGGAGATGCAGCTAACTAATTACCAGTCAGGCACAATCAATTTGGGAAGACCCACAAGGAATCAGAAAATGAACCTAATTGATGTGGTAGCATCATCCACCAAATGAAGAATGTTGAAGGATAAACAAAGGAAGGATGAGCTTAAGGCTCAATTGTATCAATTGCACACTTTTTTGAAAGATGATTCCGCTCTAAGGTCATTACAAGTCACCACCATAGAACCACCAGTTTTGCTTAGTAAAAGAGAGGTGGATGATTTGGTACAGGTAAAGAATAAAGATGCAATGATGGATAGGTGGGTTGATAGGCTTAACCAAGAAATAGGTGAGGTGCTAAAACTATTTTGAAGTTCATGAGGATTCCTTAAAACTAATAGAAGAGATGAATGAGCATGCCGAGACACTAGAGGAATAGGAAGAGGAGTACAAAGGGTATATTCAGAAGCTTAAGGAAATTAATAAGTTGCCAAAAGCAACCCTTCTAGAGCAATCCATACTTGAGGAAGACAATGCAGACTTCCTAGAAAAGGTCTGCAATATCATCCGGTTTAGATTTGACTTTTTGTATAGACATAAGAATTAAGTTCATGATGATAGTAAACATCTAAATGAACAACTTGATGAATTGGAAGCAGTTATATTTATTTTAATAAATGTGGATATACCAGTAAAGGAAGGCCTGCCTTTAAGTCAGCTAAAAGAGAAATGGGATAGACTTAAGGAGGTCATGCAAAAGGTATATGATGGAGAAGATTTTTTGTTGGATCGATTGATGGATATTAGAGGACAGGTAAGGGTTGGTAGAAATGAGTTGACAAAGTTGAGAGACATCAGAGAGTTTGGTGTTGCTGAATTGAAGAGGATCAAGTTTGAAGATAGTTGGATTGATGGACTAGACTTGGATATGCTTCAACAAGTCTTCTTCAGTTATGATGACTACACTTCAGAGAAAACTCTGCATGCATGATTAGCAATCTTATGGGCACATGGCTTTATTTTCTTCTCTCTCTTTTTCTCTCTAGTTTACTAGATGATCAAATGGGAACTAGAGATCAACTGATTTGAGTTTCCAAGAAAATTTAAGTTCCTAAAAAGGTGGATTTTGACTTTAGATAGAGAGGACTTCATATTTTGTACATCTATATATACCAGTAAGATACCATATTGTAAGGGTCGGCTAATAAATAATAGAATTGGCCACCTAATAGTAGCAGATAGGATTTTTATAGTTTTTTTATAGAGATACATTGTTATGTTCAGTTACAGTTGAATACAAATACAATTTTTTAGGCAATATTGTGTTTTGAATTGAGTTTATGGATGAGGTTGATGAATTATGATCTATCTGTATGCCAGTGGTTTGCTCAAGCATAAATGTTTTTTTATTTGATGAGAATCGATAGAAGAAACCAAATTTAAAGGTTATTTCATTAAATTGTCTATGAATTGAATTATTGAATGACTGTTGATCTATGGTTTTAGCAATGAATGGGATTTTTTTCTTTTATCTTTAAAATAGTATGATGTGTGATTGTGATGATTAAACTAAGCACTATGGATTCATGCAATAGTATGGGTTATTCTGTAAGTTGCATTATGCTATGGTTTTCTTGATCTGCTAAAGGAACATTCGTTGTTGATAATATATGTCTCGATATGATATAATTTTATTCATGTTTCACTGATGCATGCCCTGACCTATCTTTTTTTGCTTATTTAAAACGCCTTATTGATAAGTATAGATCGATGAATCTGTGTTGCTTATATTCCTTGTTACCAGCAAAGGACCCTTGAACATTATAGTTGCATGGACTAATTGAGTGACATCAGATAGTTGAGAACCAACTACCAGGACCTTGGGAGTTAGCCCACTATGTGTTGTCTTTCTCTTTCAGGAGAAATAGAGTATTGAATATTCTATTTAACATTGTTTGTGTCATTTTCACCATCAACATAACTGGCGCTAGAAGGAGGGCCAAAGGAACAAGTTGCCTCAGATTGGGTCATTCTCACCGAAAAAGTATGGTTGGATCCTCAAATCCTCTACCAACCCTGAACCATTTTTAGAGCTTCAAACCCCAATTGGATATAGACCCCAGACTCGTAGAATTTTGATCCCACCATTGCCACCACCGCTTACTCCACCTAGATTTTAGTCAAATCCATGCACAACACCACCATTGCAACCAACACCACTACCGATTAGACCATTGTCACCACCACCATTTTGACCTATATCACCACTGCCTCCTCAACCAAACCCACCCATGGCTTACTTTGTGAATAATCCCTCTCCATTAGGTACCATTCCAGGGGGAATACATGATCTACCTAGGAATCCTGAAAGGTTTTTCCCCAAGTACATGCATGGGGAATCAAGAAGTGCTGAGGAGAATATACAAGAATTTAGAGATGCATGTACCCGTGCTCAAGTGGCTCATCAGGATGTGGTATGTAGATTGTTTACTTATTGTTTGGGAGACATGGCATATAACTAGTACTTAAACCTGCCTAGAGCTTCTATTTTGAGTTGGGAAGATTTAGAAAATGCTTTTATTAACCAGTTCAGGGTTTATGTAGACCTTGCTATCCTCTATCATCGGTTTTCCACCATAAGAAAGGAACACCATGTGCCATTGCCTCTGTTTAACACTAGATTCCAAAGGATGTATCACCGGCTACAAGATCCTTACTTAGTGGTTGAGAATATTGCTATTCATGCATACTTAAGAGCTATTGATCCTTTGATTGGACTATTCCTATAGAGAACTTATAAGGCCAACAAAATAGACTCTTTATCTAAGGTGTATCATCTAGCTATCAAATTGCAACAAAAAAAAAGTCTGCAATAAGGAGGTTTAAGAGCAACTCTTCCTCCCATGAATTACCAGATGCCTAGCCCACCATTATACAACACTGTCCTAGGGATGTCTTATTCCCAATATGGACTTGTTCCTGAGTTACAACCACCACCTACTATGCCATTTTTCATTAATGGTGTGCAAGATTCTTCCCAACAAGTTCAAAATCACCAATAGCAAGTGGGAGGATCAACACATGTTCAGCCACCATCCATAGTGCAGAATGTGCAAAATGAACAAACTGTTCAATTGACCAATGAGGTAGAAACCTTAAAAAGGACTTTGTCTCAGATGTCCAATGACATGGCAAAACTTAGGCAGAACCCTCCCTAGCACAATTAGAATTATCAAAATGAGGGAAGCTACAACAATCAGGGGAATTACTCCAATCAGAACATGAATCAAAACACTAGCCAGACCTTCCAGAATTAGAATTCCTCTAACCAAAATTACCAAAATTAGAACAGAGGATATAACCAAAGGTCCAACAACAATAATAGACAATGGAATACTGGACCTAACAATGAGGGAGTTTCCCACAATTATCAGCCAGGTGAGGATAAGTCACATACTGCTAATGTAGCTGACCTTAATTTCATAACTAATTGGTGCAGGCTGCATGATATTGCAAAACATTATGAGGTTAACTTCCCTGAGATGGAGAAAATAGTAAAGATTGCATAAGCTGATTCTAATCCCCGACCAACAAATTCTAATCAGGACAATGGACCAGTAAGTACTGCTATGACTTTTGAGACAGTTGAAGAGAAATATCAATTTCCCATGTAGGAAGATAATGAACCAGAGGAGGATGTGTATGATGACCAAGCCTTCTAGTCCAAGGGTGGTCACTTTCTGAGGAATAAGAATAATGGTCATTTTATAACATCTGCACCCCTGAACAACATGGTCCCACCTAACCAAAATGCAGATAACAATCCACCACCACCAAAGGGACCTTTTGACTCTCAGAATAGAGGTAATCCACCTCCTTTTCCTAAATATCAAGTTAGGATTGATTCAAAATTTAATTTTATTGCAGAACTACAGAGACATAAGACATCATTGTCATTCCTTGACATAATGAAGTGGTGTCTAGTCCAACGGGAAGTGGTATTGAAGGCCTTGGAGGAGGCAGACTGCTCAAAGGGAAAACGTAAAGTGACTCTGGCAAAGGAGACCAATGCAGTGATTTACAAAGGTAAGACCAGTACCCCACCTTTTCTTTTAAGTTTAAGGATTTTTGGGAGGAATCTCCATAATTGTTTATTGGACTCTGGTACATCAGTTAATGTTATGCCCTTTTCAATATGTAAGAAGTTAGGATTAAACCCTACCCAGATTGATAAGAAGGTGATCCAGTTAGACAAAACTGAGGTCAATGTTGTAGGTGAGCTAAAGAACATGCATGTATAGGTTGGCTCAGATCCAAGGATCCAAACCTATATAGATATCCAAGTGGCTGACATCCTAGAGAAATATGGTATGCTCCTAAGTCAGGAGCTAATGAAAAGTACAGGGGGATATTTGTCCTTAGATTTTTCCCACATGTGATTAACCTGGAAGGGAGTAGCAACCTAGATTAGGATTGAGAGTGAACCTAGGCTCAAGCATATGATTACATAATATGATGCTCCAAATGAGGTAGCATATTTTGAGAGTGAGATAGGAGTTTACAAGCGAGAGGAAGTTCTCACCTTCTCTGTACATAATCCTGAGGATACATTGCCTTTAGAATACAATGACCCAATGATCACCATCAACCAGCAAGTTCTCACGAGAAAATTGCAACAAGATAGGCTGGTGTTAGGAGAACAAACTAATTTGAGAATTTTGTTGCTTCCTAATTGGTGTAGGATTCATTATCACAACCATTATGAGTTAACTTTCCTACCACATCTAGAGATCTTAAATTATATAGGTCAACCTCAGCAAATCTGTCAAGAAGAACCCCAAGTCAATGAGTTTCCTTTTAAGGTTAAGGATGCTACTATTCTCACTAGGACCGGCCTTACTCCAGAAGAAGATTCCTCACGGTTTCATCAGGCCCAGGTTTTGTGCTCCAAAATTCAAGAAGGGATGGAGGTGTCTCAGTTCCTTTCCAATACACCTGCCCCAGATAATCTACCAATGCCAAAGGTATTAATAAAAAAGGAATTGGATTGCAATCAGACCCAAGGATTTTCCCAGGAAGTAATTCTTGAGCAAGTTGTAGATATAGAAAAACTTGCAAGTGAGCCTTGCCCCAAGTTAATCTCTGATGACCAACAAAAGTCTGAGCCGCTACATAGCCCAAGTAAGTCACCCCCTAGCATCCCTAAATAAAAAGAGCTAGCAAAAGACCAATTGTGGAGTCTCAAATTTGATGGTTCCAAATCCAAGGCAGGAAGTGGAGTAGGGATAAAATTAACCAACCCAAAAGGGAAAACTTACTTTGCATCTTACAGGTTGTAGTTTGGCTACACCAACAATGTGGCTGAGTATGAAGCACTTGCTTGTAGACTTATGTTCGCTCATAAGAAGAAGGTTACTGCTCTCATGGTAATGGGAGATTCAGAAGTGATTGTAAAATAGGTACATAGCTAATACACATGCCATAATAAAAGACTGGTTGCATACAGAAATAGAGTATGGAACTCAATTGAAGATTTTGATGCTTTTGGGATTACTCTGATCACTAGGGAAGCCAATAAAATTGTAGATGCCCTTGCTATTATAGATAGCACTTTAGAGCCTATGGAAGACTCTAAGCTTGAAGGAAAAATTATAGATGACTTTGAAAGAGATCAAGGAGATTGGGATCCTGAGAATGTTGTTCCAGAAGAAGGGATATTAGAACTAAAAGGCAACAACATTCCAAAAGGGATGGTAGCCTTGGAGATAATATTTGATTCTAACCCACGAGCTCATCAGAGGGTGCCCACAGAAAGTGAAGGAGGAAAATATGAATCTATCAATTTAGCTCACTCAGGCTCTGAAAGGAATGTTCTTGTAGGGAAAACATATCCTGTAGAGATTAAACAGAAAATAGTTAAATTTTTGGAACGGAAAATTGCAGCTATTGCTTGGGGGTATGATGATCTAAATACTTTTGACACTTCGATGATCACTCATACAATACCTCTTAAGCCAAAAGCAATGCCTGGTGAATGCTTTGATTGAGCCCCTGATTCAGAAAGAGGTACAAAAACTCCTATCAACAAGAATAATCTTTCTTGTTAGACATTCTACCTAGGTGGCTAATTTAGTTCCTGTACGCAAAAAGAATGGTGAAATCATATTGTGTTGATTTCAGGAATCTGAATAAAGCTTCTGAGAAAGATAATTATCCACTTCCTTCTCTTGATGAAGTGCTACAAAAGGTTAATGGGTCCCTGATGATGTCATTCTTGGATAGTTATTCTGGGTACAATCAGGTCCTTGTTAATCATAAAGACAGGATGAAGACTGCTTTCACCACTAAATGGGGCACATTTGCCTATAGAAGGATGTCGTTTGGTCTCATCAATGCTGGAGAAAATTTTCAATGAGAAATGGATGTAACCTTCAAGGACTTAATAGGGAAGTGCATCATTATTTATGTGGAAGATTTAACTATCTTCTCTAAGAATCGAGAAGACCATGTTGCTGATCTGGAAAAAGTTCTCAAGAAATATATAAGCTATGGTGTATCTCTCAACCCAAAGAAGTGTGTGTTTGGAGTATCTAAAGGGAAACTCTTAGGACACATCATATCAGAAGAAGGGATATCCATAGACCCTGATTGAGTGGAAGCTATCTTGAAGCTGACAAGGCCAAGTAGCAAGAAAGAAATGATATCCTTCTTCGACAGGATCAATTTTGTTAGAAAGTTTATAATAGGGTTTGTGGAGATTGTCAAACCTTTGAATGAAATGATGAAAAAAGAGGCAAAGATTGAGTGGAGTAATGAGGCTAAATATGCCTTCTCGTAGATCAAACAGTCAATTTCTGAGGCACCTGTTTTGACAAGCCCTAATTATTTAAAGCCTTTTTATATTTATTCTTTTGCATCTGATCATTCATATACAATTGTGTTAACACAACGAAGAGGAGAGGGAGACGAAAGACCTATTAACTTCATGAGCTCTCCGTTTAAGACTGTAGAAGTCAAATAACCACCCCTGGAGAAACAAGCCTTTGCATTAGTTCGAGCGGTAAAGAAGTTCAGACATTATATTCTTTGAAGTCAATTAATGGCTATAGTTCCTGATCCAGCTATGATGTCTCTCTTGATGCAAAGTGAATTGGGAGAACGAAGAGGAAAGTGGATGGAAATTATACAAGAGTATGAATTAGAGATTCACCTGATGAAACTTGTCTGGGGGAAAGGTTTATCAAAAGCAATGGCATATGTGGACAAAAACATCACTTGTCACCAATATACCATTCAGTCATTTACTAAGGACCCCTATTACACAGACTTGATTTTCTTCCTCCTCAATAACAGATGTCCAGAAGGAATGAATGCCACTCAAAGGAGAGCATTGAGGATGAAGAGTGCTCACTATATACTTAAAGGGGGATCCATTTATAGAAAGAATTTTCAAGGAATTTGCAAGAGGCCAAGCATGCTCTTTATGAGTTTCATGGAAGACATGGAATGAGACATGGATCTACGGATGCTTTGGCTCATCAGATTCTTAGATCAGGCTACTATTGGCCTTATGTATTTCAGGATGCACACCAAAATGTCAAAACCTATCATGTATGTCAAACTGCTGCACCTAGGGAAAGAAATCCGACAATGCCTTTTCAACCAGTGTATGAGGTAAGATCGTTTGCTCAATGGGCCCTAGATTTTGTAGGTGTTATTAATCCCAATTCTTATGTAGGACACAAGTTCATTTTGACTGCAACTGACTACTGTACACGCTAGAATGAGGCCGAGCCATGCAAAAACAACACCACGGAGGTGGTAATCAAATTTTTGACTAAGAATATCACAGCTAGGTTTGGAGTTCCATTTGCTCTGGTATGTGATAATGGCCCTACTTTTTCTTCAGCTAAATTCATTCAATGGGCTTATGAGCATAAAATTATTCTAAAGTATTCATCTAATTACTACCCTTAGGGAAATGGAGTGGCTGAGTCCACTAATAAAAATCTGTTGGAAGTGATAAGAAAGTTGCTAGAAAACAATCCTAGGGACTGGCATACCCAGTTAAGATTTTCCTTATGGGTAGACCGAACCCAAATTAAATCCGCCCTAGGGAATTCACCTTTTAAGTTAGTCTATGGACAAGACCCTGTCTTCCCAATCCATTTGCAAATACTTGTTCTTAAGTTCATGCAAGATTTTTATACCAAGGATGATAGGATCGAGGTCAGGTTACTCAATTTACTTAACATGGAGGAGCAAAGAGATGCTACTTTGTAGTAATTCTCTAAACATCAGGCTATCATCAAACGTTGATTTGACAAAAGAGTCAAGATAAAAGCCTTTAGGATATTAGATCTTGTATTACTATGGCATAAAGCCAGAGAAAAGAAGGGAGATCACCAAAAGTTTGATAGACTCTAGTTAGGTCTATATCAAGTGGCTGAGATACTAGGTGAGAATGTTTTTCGTTTAAGTATGTTGACAGGAGAACCTGTTCCATTGCCAGTCAATGGTGAGTTTCTCAAGCACTATTTTGGTTCATGAAAGGTTTGATGTTTTAAAGGATGTATTATACTGTATCATATGTAATTAATTTTTTTTTTCTTAGTTAGTTATTTCGTTAGTTTCATTTTTGGTTTTGTTTGTTTGTATTTATTTATGCTTTTATTTGTCTTTGTTTGTTTTGATTTGTCTTGTTTCGTTGGGGATTCTTCATTTTTGTCCATCTCAAGAAAAGGGGTTGTTATTCAAAGTATGCTATAGGCACTAGGAGAGAAACTGGTTTAAGTATTTTCATCATCATCATTGAAAAGGATTTCGTTCTGAAACTCATGTCTTATGATCATTCTAATGTTGGTTTGAAAAGATATTTGGGGATAGAAGATATACTATGAATATCTCATGAATTATGATCAAAGATCTATCACCAAAATAGATAAAACATCTGCTTAAGTAAATTCCTATCTGTTTTAGAGTATCTCTACCTTTGATTCAAGTAAAAAAATATGATTCCAAGACTATCATGAAATCCATTGTAGTTCTCAACCCACATGTCAAACCACTTGTGTCTGAGTATTGAGAAAAGTTTATAAAAGATTTCTGCAAGAAAAATTAAAAAGATGAGAAAAGGAAAGAAAAAGGCAAGCTCAATATCAAATGGGTGAGTCAAGTATCTCTATCGGGGATATGGATGCCTGACTAGCAGTAGAGCAATGCTTAGAGAGAACTAGAGGTATCTTTTTCGGGGCTATGGACGCTTGACTGGCAGCGGAGCAATGCCCGAGATTTTATTACACGATAGTTAGAAGAATCAACCTATGTAGCTTGAATCTTAGGTATAGTTGTTCAGAAGTAGAGAAAGTATCTATAAAGAATGATGCACAATATAAGCACACACTCAGATTCAAAGAATATTCATGAGCACATGCATCATAGATTCCAGCTCAGTCTTATCCTAAATATATATCTGATCTTATTCAAGTTAGCATGTTCTATAAGCCAAGTAGTTTTTGGGTGACTAAATTTTTCTTGGGTATCTTGAAAATGGGTAAACCATTTTCCCAGCCGAGTTGCCATTGTTATGCCTTGCATAACCACCCCATCTTTTTCCCTTGTCAAAATGGGTCGCCCTTTTTGTTTTTGTCTTTAGTTAATTTTCAAACAAGGTTTGGAGTAATTCTTTTCAAAAAAAATTGTTTTCTTTTGTTTTATAGCTCTGTCGGAGCCGAAACTAAAATGGGTTTTGGAACTCTCTTCAAAGACTTCATCTCGATCCCAGTCCCGACAGTTCTTTTTAGTCTTTTGGTTTTATCTTTATCAGAGCCGGAGACAGAGTAGAAATTAAGCCAGAACATAGTTCAATTTTCAAAATCAATTATCTTTCTGCCTCCGCCTCCACCTTTTTGTTTTGTTCATTAGACTTAGGCTTTTATGTTGGATTTTCTCTTTTTAGTCTTTGTGTTTTATTTTGACTTATTGCTTCGTTTTCTTCATTGTTAGCAGAACTGGATTCGGAACAAGAACCAAAGGTGAAACTTGGACAAAGTTTCAAAATAAATCCCAACTCTGATTCCTCTCTCGTCATTTTGGTCATTGACTTTACTGAAGTCGCACAACAGTAATGTGCCAGTTACACTGCAGTTTCAACTCCGCTCTACCTCATTTATGGCATTAATTACAGGAGCTCTGCACGTATGAAACTATAATTTTTTACCTTAATTAGGGATTAACTCGAAGTTATAATCATTGTTTAATAGATCAAAAGTGAACCAGAGTTGCAGTGGATTATTTTCATGTGTGATTCGATCGAAAAGGAGATAATTGTGCAGGGGATTGCTTCAGGGAACTAACCTATTTATTTACATTTGAGGTCGGGTTTTCTTATTCTTCTCTTTCATTATTTTGCGTATCATTTCGTTTGGTTTGTTTTGTTTCTCAGAGATTTGTGATTGATCGATCTTCTTATGAGTTCCTGTGGTTTGTATTGTTTATATGCTTTTGTTTTAGGTTTGTTTGTTATTGTTTTTCTTTGTTTAGTATGTTAGTTTTTTATTTATTCATTTTTCCTCACAGTTGTTTTCACGTTTAACTGTGACCGTACTGTGATGCCCTAGTTTTTTTAATAGCATAGATTTACTATTCTTTTGTTTGTAGGATTTTGTAAATTATGGTTTTAGTTTAAGATTTCTATTACACATTGTTTGGGTAATTGGAATTAGGTTAAATTCATGCCCTAGGTTGTTAGAGCTCGAGGGTTTGAAAGTTAGGGTTTTGGTGTATTTTCCATTTTTGAATATGATGCCCTAATTAGTATGGTTGTCTTTCGGTCATATAGGTAGTTCTTTTAAGGATTATTTTCAAGCCCTTTTTTTTTCATATGACCTTGTTCTTAGATCATGGTATTATCTATTATCCTATCGAAAGTATTTACGATGTCATGGTTATTTTGAGCGGAAGCGGGATCGGAATCGATTGAGATCTTGAATCATGTTTTTATAGTAGGTATTGATTCCATTTTCATCCCGTCTCCGACTCTGCCCACATTAGAAAAGAGCTTTCAAAATGATGGTAACCTAGGCAGAAGGAATCAAAACTGGAACTGAATGCAAACTTAGAAGATCCTCATGGAACCAAATCAGTTTTCATTCTGATTTTGATTCTGATTCCGGTTACCATTCTAGATCTGACTCCAGTCCCGCCTTGTTATTACTACAATCTCAATAAATTTTTTCACTCTGACCCCGCCAATGTTTTAAAAGAGACTGTTTAGAATGTTTTCTGCCTAGTTCCACCTCCGTTATCTATAAGAAGGGTAAGATTTTAAAGCATATGTTTTTAGATTTGATCAAAGGTCTAATTTAAGGTTTTGATTGTAGGAAGCTAAAGGATGTCAGGAATATTAGGAGAAGCTTCTCAGAGGAGTCAGCCTACAGAAACTTCAAAGGCATCAGCTAAGACCAAGAAGATCAAGCTGGAGTAGTTGCCTTATACCTTGAGGTATAAACATAAGGGTCCTGTTGTCACAACTAGGAAAGTAGAATCTGAATGGGCTGATATAACGAATACCAAATTGGGTCCATTCAATTATGAGGAGCTCTATTCAGAAACTTTTGTTGAAGAGGTGACAGGAAGAACACAAAGAATAGTTGAGTCTGGCCTAGCCCACATTGTTGTATTTCCACTTTGCATCCAATGCCCAGAATTGATCCTGCCACTAGGCAGTGTGTGGATTCACAGGATAATGTCATCATAGACCTGACACTGCAAATGTTTCAATATATGTTTAATGTTCCCAACCCAAAGAATCTAGGAAACTTGAATGAGGCAAAAGCCTTGGAGATATACAACAACAACAAGGAAACAAACAAATCCCACTTGAACAAGAAATGGTTAAGGACAAAAAGGAAGTCTTTGGCCAAGCTTGCAGATCAACCAAAGAGGGCAGATTTCTATAAAGAAGTGGCAGCTATAATAATCATGCTATCAAGGGTCTTTGGAAAGTGGGATGCTTTTCATTTCGAGGAATGGATGTTTCCGTTCATTCAAACAATCCTAGATGGGAGACAACAATTTGACTGGCCAATGATTGTATCTCACAACATACATAATCAATTGGTCAACATAAGAGAAACTAAAAGTTTCTTCATGACTTCCTATGTGGTCTATGCAGTAGCCAGAGGAGGCATCTTCCTAGGATTGAATAGGGTAGGAATATTAGGAGAAGCTAATGGACAGAAGAAATTATGGGATCATTATGATCAGTTATCTCTACATGTCTCAGAATTACAATTCAGAGGGGTTATTGATGCATTGTTATATGTAATCATTAATCGACTTATAGGAGATGCAGGGTACAGGTTGAGCCAGGAATCCATGGCCTTTATCACAGAATGAGGATGTTGGTACATCCAATACACCAAATTCACTTATTTTAGGTTGGCAAGATTTGAGGATCATCCCCATCTACTTCCAAGATGCTACAGCAACAGGGTGATTTTGAAGGAATTTGTCTACCAAGCTCTAGGGGTCAATGCCCAGTTGGCAATAAAACACAAGTCAGGTTGTCATACGTTCCCAATGCGATTGGGTGAGTATAGTTTCCCACACCTTGTGGGAGCTAAAGTTATTTGTAGTGAAATAGTGCATTTGAAGTTGGGCTTATACATTACCTGAAAGTACTTTGATCCAAAGAAGAATATGAATTCATTATTGGCTTCATTTCTTCAACTTGCTTGAAGACTTCTGGAGTGATCTCCAAGATGAGTATGACCTTAGAAAGAGAAACTATGAGAGGTTACATGTTCCTCTTATGGTGGAGTTTGGAGTAACAACAAATGTTCCTGATGCACTATCTAATGATGGTGTGGTATTGGATCCATCCTATGAGGCACAAAGCATAGGAACACAAAGTTTGGATCTAGTGGATTGGGAGGCTGAGGAAACCATTGATATCAAATGCATAGAAAGACTTGTAATGGATAGAAGTATCCAGTGGGTTATTCTCAGAGCCAAGGCTCCTAGAGGTCCAACTCCCAAGAAAGGAAAGGGATATAAAAGAACCAAGAGGAAAATGCCTCTGAAGGAACCATTGGAGTTCTTCCCTCTTGACATAGAAGAAATTGAGCTTGAAGCTTCAGCTTAAGATGAACCTAAGGAACTGGAGGAAAATGTTCCAATAGGATTGGTGGCTCTAGCATCATTTGTAGGAGAGTCATCTGCCCAATTCCCACATACAAAGCAACAAGGTGAGGAGATGCTTAGGGGCACTCTTCATGATACAGCTGAGACCTTGAAGGGAAAGGAGGCAGAAATGGAGATTCATGACATTGCCATAGATTTTGATGAAACCTTGTCAGAGAAAGATGTGCAAGAGGATATGCCCCTAGAGATTGAACATGCGTTAATTGAAGAAGATCACTGGGAACTATTTGAGGAAGCAAAGAAAGCTTCAGATGCAAAAGCACATGCAGAGGAAATGGAGAATCAAAAGGCAATAGATGCTAAGGCACAAGTAGATGCCTTACTGCAACAACAATAAGTGGAAGCCAAGCAAAGAGCTAATGAAGTGCTGAAACAACAAAGGCAAAAGGAGCAGGAGCTCAAGACCAAAGAAGATAATGACAAATTAGAAATGGTACAAAAGATTCATGAACTAGACAAAGAAAAGGCTAGGCAAAGTACAGAGAGAGAAGCCCTTGAGGCTAAGTTTAAAATAATTGAAGAGGCTTATAAAAAGGAGGAAGTAGAATGAATACAAAAAGAGAAAGATGTTGAGGAGCTAGCCAAGCACTACAAAAGGAAAAGGAAGCCTCAAATAGACTTAAGGCCTTGGAGGAAGAAAGAAACAAGTTACTTGAAGAGAAGAGGTTAGAAGAAGAGCAACTGAAAAAGGAACAAGAAGACAAAAGGGTGCAAGAGTAGAAGGACAGGGAAGAAGCTGAAAAGATGGCACAAGAAAGTGTGGAGAGAGAACAACAGGATGTGCAAGAGGTTGATACTCAACCTAAAGTTAATGTGCTACAACCTTTACCCTCTACAACTGCTGCTTCCTCTTCAACTATGATGGCCACTACTCCAAGTGCTCCCACTTGGTTGAAACTTGATCTGCAAAAGAGACCGGTGACACCCTCATGGCTTCTCAATTGGGATGATATGATGAAAGAGATTGAAAAAGAAAGACCCAAGAAGAAGGACAAAATTCTACATTCCACTAGACTCACTAAAGGAGGAGAAATTGTTGTTGAATCCGCAATACCGGTGGTAGATAAGGATGTAGGGTATATGTAGCTAACTAATTACCAGTTAGGCATAGTCAGTTTGGGAAGACCTACAAGGAATTATAAAATGAACCTAATTGATGTGGTAGCATCATCCACCAAATGAAGAATGTTGAAGGATAAACAGAGGAAGGATGAGCTTAAGGCTCAATTGGATCAATTGCACACTTTTCTGAAAGATGTTTCCGCTCCAAGGTTACAACAAGTCACCACCATAGAAACACCAGTTTTGCTTAGTAAAAGAGAGGTGGATGATTTGGTATAGGTAAAGAATAAATATGGAATGATGGGCAGGTGGGTTGATAGGCTTAACCAAGAAATAGGTGAGGTGCTAGCAAACTGTTTTGAAGTTCATAAGGATGCCTTAAAACTAATAGAAGAGATGAATGAGTATGCCAAGACACTGGAAGAATAGGAAGAGGAGTACAAAGGGTATATTCAGAAGCTTAAGGAAATTAATAAGTTTCCAAATGCAACCCTTCTGTCCAACAATCTATACTTGAGGAAGACAATGCATAATTCCTAGAAAAGGTCTCCAATATCATCCGGTTTAGATCTGAATTTTTGTATAAACATAAGAATGAAGTTCATGATGCTAGTAAAGATCTAAATGAACAACTTGATGAATTGGAAGCAGTTATAGCTATTTTAATAAATGTGGATATACCGGTAAAGGAAGGTTTCCCTTTAAGTCAGCTAAAAGAGAAATGGGATGGTAGACTTAAGGAGGTCATGCAAAAGGCAGATGATGGAGAAGATCTGTTGTTGAATCGACTAATAGATATTAGAAGAGAGGTAAGGGTTGGTAGAAGGGAGTTGACAAAGTTGAGAGACATGAGAGAGTTTGGTGTTGCTGAATTGAAGAGGATCAAGTTCAAGACAGTTGGATTGATGGACCAGATTTGGATATGCTTCAACAAGTCTTCTCCAGTTATGATGAGTACACTTTAGAGAAAAATTTGCATGCATGACTAGCAGTCTTATGGGCACATGGTTTTATTTTCTTCTCTCTTTTTCTCTCTAGTTTACTAGATGATCAAATGGGAACTAGAGATCAACTGATTTGAGTTTCCAAGAAAATTTAAGTTCCTAAAAAGGTGGATCTCGACTTTAGATAGAGAGGACTTCATATTTTTTACATATATATCTACGAGTAGGATACCATATTGTAAGGGTCGGCTAATAAATAATAGAATTGGCCACCTAATAGTAGCAGATAGGATTTTTATAGCTTTTTTTACAGAGATACATTATTATTTTCAGTTACAGTTGAATACAAATATAGGTTTTTATGCAATATTGTATTTTGAATTGAGTTTATGGATGAGGTTGATGAATTATGATCTATCTGTTTGCCAATGGTTTTCTGAAGCATAAATGCTTCTTATTTGATGATAATCAATAGAAGAAACCAAATTTAAAGGTTATTTCATTAAATTGTCTATGAATTGAATTATTGAATGTCTGTTGATCTATGGTTTTAGCAGCGAATGGGAGTTTGTTCTTTTATCTTTAAAATACTATGATGTGTGATTATGATGATTAAACTAAGCACCATGGATGCATGCAATAGTATGGGTTATTCTGTAAGTTGCATTATGCTATGGTTTTCTTGATCTGCTAAAGGAACATTTGTTGTTGATAATATATGTCTAGATATGAGATAATTTTATTCATGTTTCACTTATACATGCCTTGACCTATCTTTTTCTGTTTATTTAAAACCCCTTATTGATAAGTATAGATCGATGAATCTGTGTTGCTTATATTCCTTGTTACCAGCAAAAGCCCCTTGAACATTACAGTTGCATGGACCAATTGAGTGACATCAGATAGTTGAGAACCAACTACCAGGACCTTGGGAGTTAGCCCACTATGTGTTATCTTTCTCTTTCAGGAGAAATTGAGTATTGAATATTCTATTTAACGTTCTTTGTGTCATTTTAACTATCAACACATAAAGATGCAAAGTAAATTCTATAAGAAGAGAGAATGTTCTAGGAAATTTGCAGCCAACCAGCTAGTGATAGGAATTGCATATTCCATTTGGAGATTTTCCTTTTAATCTTCTCACGAATCTAGTGCCACAGTTCTTTTAGGTCTGGGTCCACCGCAAAAGGGATTCCAAGGTACCTTACAATATTTTGTGGGCCTCCCCATTGAATTCCAACTTCATTAATCCAATCCAAGGGTTTTCCTTCCAACCCAACAACCAAGACTTAGAAGGGGCAAGTTTATCCCCTGAGGCTAAGCAAAAGAATTCCAATTTCCTCCTCAAGTTTTCAAAATTCCTTTCTTCCAGGTGCACCAAAATAGCAGTATCATCTACAAATTGGAGGTTAACTCATTTTCATCTGAAAGCCTAATACCCCTTACCCTTGGAGATGTTGAATTTTCTCTCAACAGATAGTGGGGAGCATCCGATGCAATGGAAAAAAAGTGCAGGGGCTAGAGGATGACCTTACCTTATAGATCTCTCCAAGGGGATCTCTAGATTGAATACACCATTGACTTCAACCTGAGCAATGGAATCTCAAAATAGAGTTTTGACCATGTGACTAAAGGTCTCAAGAACCCAAAAGCCTGCAACATTAGAAATAGAAAATACCATTCAATCCTATCATATGCCTTTTCAAAATTGGTCAACAACATTGCAGCCTTTTGATCTATCATCTTTTCCCAATTCAAGGCCTCCCAACTAGTAATCAAGTTCTCCAATATATACCTTCCTTTTATAAATCCTATCTGAGTAGAGTTTATTATGGAGGGAAGGACTAGGGCTACTCTATCTGCTAGTATTTTGGCCAAGATCTTATAAGAGACATTCAAGAGAGTGATGGGCCTCTAGTTCTTGACTAAAGACCTATCACCATATTTTGGAATCATTTTGATGACACCCTTGTTAATTTTGTCACCAAGAGATCCTTTCTCAAAGGCCTCCTTGAACACCAAAAGTAGGTCATCATAGATCCAGTAGAGAAAGGTTTTATAAAATTTAGTTGGAAGTCCATCAGTCCTAGGGGATTTGTCATTCTTGAGAGAGAGGGTATCCTTTTGGATTTATTCTTTTGAAATCTCTTTCCCTAGGTCCTTTTCCATTTCCAAACTAATTTTCTTAGGAATGAGATTCTTGATGAGATTTCTTGCCTGACTATTGTTTTCCAACACCTCATCATAGGAAAAAAGGTCTTTATAGAATTGAAAGAAATGATTCCTTATCTCCTCTAGCTTAGTCACTGGTGATCCTTCAATGGAGATGTGATCTATCTATTCTCTAGCCTGTTTCTCTTTTATGACCCTAAAGAAGAATTTGGTTCCTTTATCCCCATTTTCCAACCAGTTCATCTTGGCAATTACTCTTAGACACTTGATCCTATTAATCTAGAGTCTTCTGAGAGACTCTTTGGCTACAACCATTTTATTAGCTAGGGATACATCCTTAGGGTTATTTTTCAATTCATATTTTGATTGAAGAAGCCTCTCTTGGAGTAGAGTTTCATACCTTCGGCTATCCTTGGCATTTTTTCTCCCAATTGTCTTGAAAAGAGCCTTCCAGCCTTTCATGTTCAATGACCACCTATCAATGGGAGATAGTGATTTGTACATACACTTATTGATTTTCTTGAGGCACAACACAACATTCCTACAATCCATATCCTTTAGGAGAGAGGTATTGAGGCATAAGCTATTACAATAGCCACTGACTTTAGGCATTCCACTTCTCAAACAGAATTTGGCCCTAATGGGATGATGGTTTGAGAGAGAGTATGGAAAAACCTTAATCTTGCAACCTTCTGACACCAAGGATGCTGAGAATAAATCCTTATTGGTATAGAATCTATCCAGTCTATAGTAGACCCTCCTGCCTCATTTCTGTGAGTTACACCATGTGAACTAGATTGCTTGGAAATCCTTCTTCTAACCCTCTATGGGGTCCTCAAGTCTTAGTTTGGATATCATCCTCTGCCAATAGAATATTTCATTGCCTTTCTAGTCAAACCCCAATCCACCCCATTTATCCTCATCCTTTTCCACAAAATTGAAGTCCCATCTAATGATCCAAGGAATATCCTACAGGGAATAGAGCCAGTTCCAAAGGGCAATCCTATCCTTATAATCATTGGGGTCATACACTAGGCACACTCCAAAGAAAGTTTTATCTTTCTCAATGACTACCCAGACCGCCCTATTATAGGGGGAAGCTCTAGAGTTACTTACAAATTGGGCCCAGTTGCTTGCAACTAAGAGGGAGGCTCCTCCTTTGCCTTTTTCATGTTTGGTAAAGAATTGTGTTGCATCTCTCCATATCACTTTTAGAATAGTTTCTAGATTAAAACCAATAGTTTTATCTTCTTGTAGAAGGAGAAAATATTTCTCCTTCTTTTGGGCTAGGAATCTCCTAACCACATGTTTTCTATCAAGGTTTTCTAGGCCCTGAATATTCTAGGAAATGTAGCATCAATTATTGGGGGAAGGCTCTTTATTACTTTAGAAGTTATCAAAACATTTAGGGAGCCTGGTTTCAACTTCCACCCTTTTCGAACTAGGTGGGATGATCCCACTAAGTTTATTTATTTTATCCTTATGTGGGTGGGAGGAATCATTGAAATCTATGGGTTTAGAAGCATCAATGCCTTTTTTCTTTGTGTACCTCCGAGTCTTTTTAATGGTGCTTTCCATGGGGTCTCTTCCCCATCAGTCACATCCTTGGATAAGAAACCTATGTCATCGGCAGAATCCATGCCAGATTGTGATGCATAACCATCTGAGCTCATCATTCCACCAAGGAGGTTGGGGAGCTCCTCTAAGTAGTTAGGGATCATAATTTCATCCACCTTTGTATTACTAACAACAAATAAAATAATGCTATGTGATCTTCTACTTTTTGAATTGTTCCCTAGGATCTCATTTGAGTGGGATTCCTGAGTTATCTCCTTGTCTTCACTTGCCCCCCATTCTAGAGTTCATCCAAATCTTGGAGGCTATTCTTATTTATCAGAGTGTCCATTTCCTCATTAGGCACAGGCAATGCTTTCTCACTGCCTTTATTCAGGAGGCAACCACCTACTATCGGTTCCACCTCCCAGTTTTCTTTGAAAACTTTTGAGTTAAAGGTGTAAATTTCTTTACCTGAGATAGGCTTAGATCCTTTGGATGGTTTACTTTGCCTTAGTTTTAGGAGACCTAGTTGTTGTGTGTTCATTTTTAAATTGTTTTCCCTTTTGTGTTTATCTACTAGGTCACTAGGTCTGGGACCCTCATCCTCTTTTATGCGTTCTTCATTAGGGTAGTTCTTTTTTCCGAAGTTAATTTCTACCCTGCTTAGTAGGGAGTCTAAATTTTCTTCAATTAGTGTTTCTTAGATTTATGAACATTCTCATCAGATTTTTTATTTTGCAGAGAGTTATTCTGGGAAGGGCTTGGAGAGCCTTCACCAGATTGATATTGAGAGGCGTCAAGGTGTGTATGGTCCTCGAAAATTCCTTCCTTAATTCCTGGTTGCACCTCTACATTGGAGGTTTGCTTATTATTTTTAAAGTTGTTTATATTAAACCCGCCCGAGGTGGGTTTCAAATTCATTTTGTTTCTTATCAGAGGGCAATTCCTCCTTATGTTTCCTTCACTCCTGCATAGATAACACACATTCAAACCCCCAAGGGTTTCAATTTCACAACAAACTTTGCCAAATTTCAGGTGAATTTCAATTACTTCCGGTAAATCAAGTTACTTGGTCATAGAGAGACCAACACTCGAGCATCGGAGTGCGGGAGATGAGTTTTTGTGTCATCATTTTTTAATACATTTCCATATGGTTCCATGATCAATGGAACGAATTTCCAAAGTCTCGGAGGGACATGTTTTATTGTTAACTAGTGTGGGCTAGAGAGGACCAAGAATTCATCCTCCACCGCTTCCAGGTTCCAGACCAAGGCCCTAAACACCATTGAGCCCACATTCCAAATCTATTTTTTTATTGCCTCCGCTTGCACAATAGGGTTACAAAAAAACACAACATAGAATCCTCTTTGAATCATTTGACAATAATAAAAATGAAAACCCAGTTTCCTTTCCCATACTTTGGAGAACCATTCCTCCATGTATTTTCTGGCCGAAACCCTATTAGGGTCGATGACTGCAAAAAATATTGCAGTTTTAGCCAATTTATTATCTTCCTCTGCAATTGCTTCATCCAGAGCAGAATTTGGAATCAAAATATCTTTAAATGGGGGATCTAGGGGAAGCTTACCTTAACTTCTTTGCCATTTTCTTGCACAATGCCAAAATCTCCACGCGAGAATTTAGCACCCGATGACAATGCTCCTCTTTCGCTCGCAACAATATCATAGAAAGATTTGTGAACACCATTATTAATCAAATTATTTGTTGCAATGAATTTTTTATTGCCCAGTGGGTCCGTACCGCCATCCATCACCTCAGGGATTTAAGCAGGAAACACACATGCGGCCACACACAATCATAGCTGCCGACATAAAAACCCCAACATTCATAGGATGAGGAAAACCGAGTGGAAAGGACATCTCAGTGCCAGCAGGACACTACAGATGGGGGCCAAATGATATCCAAGTGTGGAGGAGGGTCGAGCCTCCTCCACAAAAGGGAGGTTTCATACCCGCAGACAATCCCCAAAGCAGAACGAATCAAACCCTCGTGCAGACCCTCCTTATTTTGACAATTCCCAACCCCATTCATTAATAATTATAAAAATGTTATATATATATAGTTTTGTTAGAGAATATAATATATAATAATAAAAAATAATATAATTATATATTTATATGTATTTTTTGATTATATAAAATTTATATTATATATTTTGTTAATATATACTTAACTACGTAAGATAAAAGATGTCATAATGTTAAAACCTAAATATGCTCATTATTATGATCTTGGTGGTAATTTTCATTTAAATAATAAACATACTCTAAAACCCTAGTCGAAACCATATTTTTCAATAATAAACATACTCTGAAACCCTCACCAAAACATATTTAACCCTTACCAAAGCATATTTTTAGGTTGCAACTCACCAAAAGAAAACAATAAAAATAGTGAAAAATAACCAAGAAAATAACAAGAAATGATGAACAACTAAGATTCATTTAACTCCTTATTGTAAATGTCGAAGCTTTTCTACCCTCGATAGAGAAAATTTGCTTAACACCCAAATATAGAGATGCCTTCTATAAATTTAAATGGAGTGCAGACCAGAATGCAAAATAGAGTATAGATATATATGGACAAAATTAACAATGAGATGACACAGCTTTTATCGTGCTTCGCCATTAATGGCTATGTCCACACTAAGAGCAGAGGAATATATTTATTATCAACAACCATTTTACAATGAATGAGAAACATATATAAAAGATGTATTCTATACACAAGAGAAGAAGTTGAAGAGTCAACAATTGGAGGGAAACATTAAGTCGGTTGGGCTTACGCACTCAACAAATCTCCCACTTGAAGTCCAATGGATGCTGCAACTCGCCAACCATTCCCCTGCTCTAAATTTATGGTTACTTCTTTCTAACTAGACCAAGAGAAGTCTTGGCACATTCGAACTTCTCTTTGGCAACAACCTTGGTGAAAATATCTGCCAGATTGACCTTAGTGTAAATTTTTGCAACTTTTAACTTACCTTCTTCAACCACTTGACGGATGTAATGAGCATGTATGTCAATATGTTTTGAACACCTCTGAGATGAATGATTGTGAGCCATAAAATGGTGTTGCGACTATCACAAAACACAACATAATCACTTTGTTGACATCTCAAATCACTGAACAATTGTTGTAACCAAAGCATCTCCCTAGCACCTTCAGAAAGAGCCAAATACTCAGCTTCAGCAGATGAAAGAGCAACAAAATGTTGTAGTCTTGAGACCCAACTAATGGAAGCTCTAGCAAACATAAAAACATAACTAGTAGTAGATCTTCATCTATCTAAATATCCGACAAGATCAAAATCAGTGAAACCTTGTAGCTAAACATTATTTCCACCAAAACATAAAGCATAATCAGCAGTACCTTTAAGATACCTTAAAATCCATTTGACTGCTTCCTAATGAGGCTTTCCAGGATTTCTCATGAACTTACTCACAACTACCACTGCATGAGCAATGTCGGGATGAGTGGAAACCATGGCATACATAATACTGCCAACTGCAGATTTATAAGGAATCCCTTCCATAAAAATTTTATCCTCTTTTGTTTTCAGACACAAATCAAAAGATAAACGAAAATGTGCAGCAAGAGGAATAGAAACAGCCTTCACATCAGCCATACCAAATCTTTCTAGAACCTTGTCAATGTATTCCTTTTATGAAAACATAAGCTCCTTTCATCTATCCCTAGTGATGGTCATTCCAAGAATCTTCTTGGTTGTGCCTAAGTCTTTCATAGCAAACCGCGTAGCTAATTGTGCCTTCAACTAAGAAACAATCCTCTTACTAGTACCAGCTACCAACATGTCATCAACGTAAAGCAAGAGAATAAAAAAATCACCAGTAGGAAGTTGCTTGTAATAAACACATGGATCCGATTCACACTTGATAAACTTGTGCTCAATCATGAAGTGATCAAACTTAATATACCACTGTCGTGGGGCTTGCTTGAGCCCATACAAGCTGCGCTTCAGCCTGCAATAAAGATGTTCCTTTCCTTGTTGTTTAAAGCCTTTCGGCTACTCCATATACAACTCCTCATCAACATCACCATGTAGAAAAGTTGTCTTGACATCCAACTGGTCAAGTTCAAGATCCCAAATTGCAGCCAAACCCAAAAATGTTTGGATTGTGTTCATTCTCACAACTGGAGAGAAAATCCCATTAAGATCTATTCCTTTCTGTTCATCATACCCCTTAACAACCAGTCTAGCATGATAACGTTTCTTACCAACATCTTCCTCTTTCAACTGTATACCCAACGATTCTTCAAAGGTCTTCGATTAGGCAGAAGTGACATTAAATCCCAAGTATTATTAGCCTGCAATGAACTCATTTCATCTTGCATTGCCTCTTGCCAATTTGCAAAATCAACTGCCTTGCAAGCCTCTTTGAAAGTATTTGGTTCAAGTTGATCAGAAATTAAAATTTCAAGTTCAACCTCTTCTAAATACAATAATTCATAATCTCAAAATTTGGAAGGATGTCTCCTCTCCCAGATAGACCTCCTTAACTGAGGACCCTCCTGTTGAAAATTAGAATTATCTAGATGCATTTTTGACAATTGATTTTGAATTTTTTCAATGCCAGATTGTAAATTAATCTTTTCTATAATTCCCTGTGCCTGTACACTACCCTGATCTTGGATAGATTCTTCAATACTCTACCTCGGTAGACCTCCCTATGACAATGAGGATTTAGACAAAGAGTCTCTTAAAGACTGTGTCGGAAGAGAGAGAGGCTGCATGGATTTATAAAGTGACTGCGCAGTGACTAAAGGAGGCTGGAAGAGCGGCTTTGAAGGCAGTGTAGGATGTAAGGAAAGTGGTGCAACATGTAGAGGAGGTTGCACAACATCACATGGAGGAGGGGCACCCACAACATAGGGCTTTGAATTAGCAAGAGGAGGGTGTGTTTGATCAAATAAAGGCACCGATTGAACAAATGAAGGCAACGTATCATTTCCTAAAGGCTACAGATGAACTAAGGAGACCCGCAGATGGTCAATGCCCTTGGATAGGGACACATGATGTGTAGGGGAAAGTTGTTGTATGAGCTGAGATGAAGGAAAATGAGGAGGCTCCAAAGTTTGCATAGGTGAACAAGGAGGCAAGGTGCTAGATATTAAAGGCAGCGAACTAATGTGAGGCTGTGTATGACCAAAATATGATGGCAGCGATGCAAGTGAAGGTTGCTCAAACACTGATAGAGGCTGCATTTTATTCACAGAAGGCTGCTGAAACAATGATTTTGTATTACCTCCTCCATCATTCAAAGAAACTAGAGATGATGTTATAGAAGAAGCAGGGGATAAAATAGAGGTGGGTGAATAGTTTATTCCACCTACGCTACCTAGCTGCAAATTACCTCTAGGAGACCCATTTGAGTGATTATTTTCAAATGCTAAGGAAGGCACATATTCCTTAGTAACTATTGCCTATGTCTGCAAAGCTGGAAAACGGTGCTCATTGAAAACCACATCCCTAATGCGAATAATATTATTGGTGATAGGATCCCACAACCTGAATTCATATTGATCTTTTCCATATCCAACAAAAAACACTTATGTGATTTGGGATCCAATTTGGATCATTTCTCCTTGGGAACAAGAGAAAATGCTTCACATCCAAATACCCGAAGATGTGAATAAGAGATTTTCTTTCCAAGCCACTCCTCTTGTGGAATACCAAAATCTAACTGGATTGAAGGGCTTTGATTAATTAAATAAACTGTTGTACTGCAAGCTTCAACCAAAAACTCTTTACCCAATCTAGCATTGGAAAGCATACATTGTGCTCTTTCAAAAATTATTCTATTTAACCTTTATGCAGCCCCATTTTCTTGAGGTGTAAAAGGAACAACTTTGATTCAACGAATACCATTGTCAGCACAAAAATTATCAAACTCTAGTGAGAAAAATTCACCACCATTATCCATTTGCAAACATTTGATGTTATGTCCACTCTGATTCTCAATTAAAGCTTTACAAAATTTGAATTTACTGAAGACTTCAGATTTCTTATCAAGCATAAAAATCCAGACCTTCCTAGTGCAGTCATCAAGGAAAGTTACAAAATAGTTGGCCCCTCCAAGAGTGATTACCTCAGTCTGTCCAAAGACATTCGAATAAACAAGCTCCAAAGGTGAAGTATGCTTTGCACATCTCGTCTTCAAGAAGTTGACCGTCTTCTGTTTTCCATAAAGACAATGATCACAAAATTCCAAATCCACTTATTTCAAGCCCAGTAGTTGATCTATTTTTACCATCACTTCAAGGCCTTTCCTACTCATATGTCCAAGACGTTGGTGCCAAAGTATGGTCTCGTTGTCCATCAGTGCCATAGCAGCTCCCATTTGAGAGTCGTTCTTAAAAACATATTGTGGCAAAGGATAATTCTTCAAATGGTTTCCTATTTAAATTGAAATCTTGAAAAACCCTATGTGGTAATGAAGTGCAAAGGAATAGATGAACAATCTTGACAGATTGTCTTCATCCTCCATGACTAATCTCCATTACACCCTCTTAACTTGCTGAAATATGCATTTTTCCCTCAGATTGTGATGAGCAAAACAATGAAATTGACAAGAGCAAAGCAAATATCGAAGGATTTAATCTAGAATCTTATGAAATGCAACTAAAACAATTAGTAATGCATCTAAGATCTAACAATATACTAAATGAAAATGAAATCTAAATATGTTATGATATGATGAGAGTAACAATGCAAGAGAAATGCACAAAATGACAAGATAGTCGGGGCAATGGACAAAGTAGCTAGGGGGAAACAATGAGACCAAAATTGCTCTTTTATAGAAAAGTGCAATTTTGTGTGAACAGTCCAAATTTGAGAGTTACAGAATCAACGGTGTGACTCTTCACATGGCCGACCTTTGGAATTCCAAAAGGGAGTGGGTCATGTGTTAGTAAATAATTTAATTTAATTACTAAAAGAGGGAATTAATTGTGACAAAAGGAATCTTTTAAATTAAATATAAGAATTTAATTTAAAGTTTGGGAGAGTGGGCCTAATTAAATAAATAAAATTTATTTAATTTAGGAGAGAGAAGGCTAATGAATAATTAGATAATTAAATATAACTATTTAATTATAGTGGAAGGTGAATTAAATAAATAAGAATTTATTTAATTTTAGAAAGGAGAAGACTTAATTAATGACGCATTAAATAAATAATCAATATTTATTTATTTAATAATCAAGAAGAATAAAAAGGTATGAATTAATCAAATAATTATGAGTTATTTAATTAATAGTTGAAAGTGAGTCAGAAACATAATTAAAATGTTCCAACTAAGGTTAGAAGAAGAGCTTGCAGGCGTAGGTCATTTTTATGTGTCTACATTTTCCCCTCTTTGTCATAATGCAGCTTGTCGCATTGTGGCAAAGAAAGTAAGTCAAACGTATGCCCCAGTGCAAGATAGGATGAGGAAGAATGACGAGGAGGGTTGCGGTATGCCCCCTCGAGAGGAAAGATAGGTTCCAAGAACATGGGTGTGCTCTCGAAATGGATGAAAAGACTAGAATATGGAGAGACAAAGAAATGTTAGTGAGAAAAGATATGGATGAAGGTATGGATGCAATGCCTATATGAGATGCATGTTAGTTCCTAGATCAAATCCTTCAACATATTACCATAGGACTTTAATAGTTATTGCTCTTTTAATCATCATTGGGAAGATTATTGTAATGGCCAACAAACACCATGATATGACATAAATCTAGGTGTGCAAGGTCATACCATCACATAAGAAAAGCAGTCACAGACAAGGATGATCATGACTCATACTAAAAGTGCAATTGCCCCAGTCTTTTTGTCATAACCAACCGCAAGCAGAAAAAGACAAGAAGGACAAACCATGAAACATCGTTGCTTCTCTAAATCTCGTTTCTAGGACATCCTCGAGAAACTAGTAACATGATTTCCAAAAGCATAAAATAAAGCCACCATCATGATACGTCACTATTTTTCTAAATCTTGTTGTCAGGATCTCGCTGAAAAACTAGTAACATGATGAAAAATCCAAAGAACAATAGACATGAAACAAAGACAAGCCATGAAACGTCGTTGATTCTCTAAATCCTGTTTGCAGGACATCCTCGAGAAACTAGCAACATGATTGCCAAAAGCCCCAAAAGATAAAACCACCATCATGGTACGTCGTTGTTTTTCTAAATCCCATAGTCAGGACATCGCTGAGAAACTAGTAATATGAGTGTCAAAAGATGAGACAATCGTCATGAGACGTCATTGTTTCTCTAAATCCTATTTTCGAGATCTCGCTGAAAAACTAGTACCATGAGGAAAAAGCGAAAGACAAGTGCCAAGTGTCAGGCGATATTAAATTCAGGAAGGACACATCCTGAATGATGTTGATATCAAGGAGATCAATTCTTGGAGTTAGGAGAATCCATCAAGATGCCAGATGATGAGGACATTGCTTAGGAAGGACACATCCAAAAGCATAAAGAAATGATGAGAGTTACTCTTCAGAAGGACACATCTGAAGAAGAACCCAAAAAATTTGCTAGGTTAAATTGCCTTGATAGAATTGATTACATGCCATTGTTGACATGCTGAAATTGATCAATATTGCTGATGAAACGGACTGTTGAAAGATTGCTTGATCAGAATTGATGAAAGATTTGCTCGATTTGAAGATAACTTGACGTGTGTGAAAATAGTGTGCCATGAACCCTAATGGACTGACCTAGTGCGGCTTTGGGGGCTCATTGATTGGTTTGCCTTGCCTACGTTGTATACGTAGAGACCTCATAGTTCGACATGACCAAAAGACTAAAACATGATTTTAATTCGACAAACCTAAAGACTAACCTAAATGTCTCGGGGATTCAAAGATGAATCTTGCCTATGTAGCAAATGCACAGAGACAACGTAGTTCGGACAAAGACAAAAGACGGATTGAAATGATCGATTGAATTGATCAGACTGACTCTATTTTCAAGATTTTAACACTGATTTGGATTTTTTTTTTTCGTATTTTTTTAGGACGCTTTTTTATTTTTTAGGATTTTTTCAAGACTTTTTCAGATTTTTAGGATTTTTTCAAGACTTTTTCAGATTTTTAGGATTTTTTCAGGACTTTAAGAATGCACGATCATGCGTGGTACCCACTGTAGTTGCACGATAAAGGTCCTGCCCCCAGACAGGTCAGGGAAAAACTGGATTCAATGACATGGACCTTAGGTAGACAAAGACTAGGATATGCAAGGGATAATGATGTCAACCAAATGCTAACCACGGCCGAAATCAACAAGACTTTAGGACGGATGTTATGAATGCACTAGGCTTTTGTGATAATGATAAGCGGGCAAAGGTCAATTGGAGTAACAGTAGATGGCGAAGCAACGATCGACTACACATGGCGCCTGTTTGCCAGGTTTTCACCATGGTATTTATCCAAAGTGCTTGTTTGCCAGGTTTTCACTATTGGACAAATTTATTTCTTTTTACTGTTTTTGCCATTTTTTGATTTTTTTTTTTTTTATGTCACCAAGACGCCTATTTGCCAGGTTTTCATCAAGGGACAATTTTTTTCTATTTTTTAATTTTTTTGTATTTTTAGATTTTAGCCCAGCTCTCTAATGCTATGTGTAGAACTTTCTCAAATGTAAGCTGTTGATGGGTTCTGTAAGTTGTTCTCCATCTGGTGTGACCAACTGATAAGCTCCGGAACCAAATGCAGTAGTAATGATATAAGGACCAAGCCAATTAGCCTCAAATTTTCTCGACTTTTCACGGTCTGCTTGATTTTTGGGGTTCTGCATGAGAACCAAGTCACTGATTTCAAACCTTCTCACCATGACTCCTTTATTGTAGCTTCGAAAAAGATGATTTTGATATGCCTACAAGTGGTTTAAGGCATTTTGTCTTCTTTCTTGTAGCATTTCCAGCTCATGTAGGCGAGTATGTCTATATTCTTCATCATCAATCATTCCTTTCAAAGAGACTCGGAGAGAAGGAATTTCAACCTCGATGGGTAATATGGCCTTAGATCCATAGACCAAGGAAAATGGAGTGGTGCCAGTGGGCGTACGGATGCTGGTATGATAGGCCCATAAAGCAGGATTGAGTTGTAGGTGCCAATCTCGGCCAGCGTCATTGACTGTCTTCTTCAATATGCGAAGGATTGTTTTATTGGACGCCTTAGCTTGGTCGTTACCTTGTGGTTAGTATGGAGTGGAAAAATGGTGATGAATGTGGAATCACTCACAGAGTTCATGAACGTCCGAATTTTTAAATGGACTTCTGTTATCTGTGATGATGGATTGTGGGACACCATACCGGCAGATGATGTAATTTAGAATGAATTTGTATATTTGTTTGCCGGTAATGTATGTGAGAGGGACAGCTTCAATCCACTTAGTAAAATACTCAATGGCAGTGATTATGAATTTATGGCCATTAGAAGAAGATGGATGAATCTTACCCACGAGGTCGAGTCCCCATTGTGCAAAAGGCCATGGAGAAGTGATTGGTCTTAAATCCTGTGCAGGTGCATGAATCAGGTCACTATGTACCTGGCATTTTCGACATTTTCTGAAAAACTAAAGAGCATCTTTTTCTAATGTTGGCCAGTAGTATCCAAGTCTGGCGACTTTCCTAGCTAAGGTCGGACCACTCGAATGAGATCCGCATATACCTTCATGTACTTCATCAGTGTTGAGACAGCGAAGAAGGGTGTTGTTAAAGCCACGGCGGTATAGGGTATCACTAATGATGGTATGTTTGGCCACTTTTCGGATAAAGGATTTTCGCTGGTTGTTGGACAAGTTGGGTGGGAGGGTTTGGGATTTAAGATAGTCATATATGTCTTGATACCAAGGTGAACTAGGACCAACAATCTCGCACACCATTTTTGATTCTGGAATATCATATGCAGGCATCAGCAGCTGTTCCACTAAGAATTCAAATTGTGACACATTCTGAGGGATGTCTAGGAGAGATCCGATGGTAGCCATTGCATCCGCTACTTTATTTTGTGTTCATGGGATTTGTTCAAATGCAATCATCATGAAATATCTTTGGAAACTATCCACCATTCTTTTATAGGGAAGCAATTTCTCATCTTTTGTGTCATATTCATCATTCACTTGATTGATAACCAACTGGGAATCTCTGAATACGAGCAATGTCTGGATTTTCCATTTTATTGCTATCTTGAGACCTATGACCAATGCCTCATATTCCGCAATATTATTTGTACAAGGGAAAGCAATCCAAAATGATTTAGGAATTGAATCCCCTTGAGGTGTGATAAATAATATGCCAGCTCCTGAGCCATGACCAGTGTGGGATCCATCAAAGTATAGTTTCCATGGTAGAGCTGGTTCTACGTGAAAAATGAATTCATTAGGAAAATCTGTTATCAATGGATGTGTAGCTTGGATTGGTGCCTCTGCCAGTTGATCTACTATTACTTGACCTTTTATTGCTTTTCGCTCCACATATTGTATGTCATACTCGCTTAATATCATGACCCATTTCGCCAAATGGCCTGTCAATGCTACTCGACTCAAGAGATATTTTAATGGATCAATTTTTGCTACTAAATGTGTTTTATGACTCAACATATAGTGTCTTAGTTTCTGTGCCACAAAGAAAAATATGAGGCATGCCCTTTCAATGGTTGTGTAGTTGAGCTCATATCCAATTAGTGTGTGACTGATGTAATATATGGCTCTCTCTTTCTCTTCATGGTCATTTTGTGCCAATAATGCCCCCAATACATTTGTCGTTGCAGAGACATACAGAATCAATGGTTTTCCCTCAATAGGCAGCATTAACATTGGTGGTGTCAATAGATATTCTTTAATTTGGTCAAAGGCTATGTTGCACTTTTCTGTCCATACAAAAGGATTGCTTTTTCTTAGCAGATATTGGAATGGTTGACATTTGTCTGCTAATTATGCAATGAAGCAGTGAATAGATTGCAATCTTCCTTGAAGAGATCGCAACTCACTGATTCCCTTCAGTGGAGGCATGTCTAAAATTGCTTTTACTTTTGTCGGGTCAACCTCAATGCCTCATCTTGAAACTATGAATCCCAATAGCTTACCTGAAGTGACTCCAAAGACACATTTCTTTGGGTTCAATCTAACCTTGTAATCTTCAAGCCGTCTGAAAATTTTGTCCAAGACTTTTAGATGTTCTTTTCTTGTCAAAGATTTTGCCAATAAGTCATCCACATAATCTTCCATTAGAATGTGCATCATGTCATGGAAGAGTGTTGTCATAGCCCTCTGATATGTAGTGCCTACATTCTTTAGGCCAAAAGGCATGACGTTCCAATAGTACATTCCCCATGGGCAGGTGAATGCCATTTTATGTTGATCCTCTATTGCAATTCTGATTTGGTTATATCCCGAGAAACCATCCATGAGGGAAAGCATCTCATACCCTCCTGTGAGGTAAACGATCATGTCTATGTTGGGTAGGGGGAAGTCATCCTTGGGGAAAGCCTTGTTCAGATCCCTGAAATCCGTGTAGATGCAGATTTGTCCATTTGGTTTTGTAACAGGCACAATATTGGATATCCAATCAGCATAGTCTATCGACCTTATGAATTCAACATCCAATAATTTCTTTAGTTTAGCCTTGACAAGAAGTGCTATATGTGGGTGCATTTTGTGCAACTTTTGTTTGAATGGCTTGATTCCTGGTATGAGAGGAAGATGATGTAGAACCAATTCTGGATCAATCCCTGGCATGTCAGCATATGACCATGCGAAGTTAACTTTCCGCTCTATGAAAAATTGTGTGAATTCAGGTTTTTCTTCGTCTGTCAATGATGCGACCAGGAGAATCATTTTGGGATTCTCTGGTGTGGCTATGTTAAATTATGTTGTATCCTCAATGAGCATGGCTGATTTTTCCTGTGTTACGGGGAGAAAGTCCAATCCTCCATCCTTAGGCACCTCAGAGAGGTTTTCACCTTCTGATACGTCCTTTATTTTTACTATTTTATCATCAAAAGGTGCCTTGCGGTTTTCACCTAAAGACGTTTCTTTTTCTTTTTTATTCTTTGTATTTTTGCGACTAGAGGATTGTACAGTCTCCCCGAAGTAAGCTGCACAATCTAGATCAATGCAGAACCCTGCCTTGTGATCACCCCATGGAATAGTTTCTCATAGCCCCATGAATTCTGCAATTGCTTCATCATTCTGAAAAATATCCATTCTTGGTGGATCTTGTTGGTCCCAGTCGATCATTTGTGGGTACATAAGATGGATCCCATCATCAATGTTGGTAAAAGATGGGGAAGATGTGGAAAGTGTGCAAATTGATGCCTCAAGTGAAAAGGAAAAGTTATCAATTTCAACTTTCGTGTCCGATGCAATGGATGGTCCATACTCTAAGTCAAATGAATCAAATTCAAAATCATAATATGGGATAAAATCATCATGACTGGTGGTGGGCATTTCAGAGGTATGGATAGTGGGCTCAGGTAGACTAGGTTCATGGGTGGTCTCAGGAATGCGGTGGGATAGTTCAAGTATTTCTGACGACACCTTGTGTTCTTCTGGTTTCCAAGGAATGTGCACCCATTCTTTCTTAGAATGTCGGTCAATAGGATCAATGTTATATTGCTGGTTGAATCGTTCTTCAAAGGACAGTTGGCCAGGTTCTAGGAATAGCTCATCAATGTCATAGTCACTTATGGTTTTTTCAGATCCCAAATCCCATTCGTTTGAGTCAGTTTCGGTAAGGGATTCTTCGCATGTCTCAACACTTTCTGTAGCCTTTACAACCTTACTTGAAAGTTCAAGGGTACTTTGATCATCAATTCCGAATGTGTCAAACCCTAGCCCTATATTCTTTGGTCTTGCAGTGATGGTAATTGGTTCCCTTCTTCCATTTATGTTCTTTCCAAGGCCACTTGTGCCGTCAAACCCTAGGGATTTGCATATATCATAACCTTTTCCATAGAGATGTAATGGTAGCGGAGATATCTCTGTTGGGTCATTGTAGATCCAATTGTCTATGTCAATAATGACTTCATTACCCATGTTGCCCCACCATGTAAAAATACTTTTTGGTGGAACCTTGAAAGTTGTTTTGGGCTCTATTGCAAAACATGGTCTGCCATAGACCTTAGGTGGCTTTGGTATTGTGGTTATGCAGTAAGTTGTATTCAATTTGAACTCTCCACAACCAAGGTCTTGGATCTAAAAATCTTTACTTGGGATGGAGGCTGATGAAGATGGTGTGGTAGACGTTAATGGAATGGATGATTTCGTGAGTGTGGATGAATCAATGTATTTGGATGAAGTGGAAGTTGAGGCCTTTTGATTGATAGGTACTTGATGCTCAGCAGTGGCTCGCAAATTTGTGCAGTATTGGAAAGGATCGGGATCTCCTAGGATAGTAATCTCAGTACCATCAAAAGGGAATTTTAGGCATTGATGGTATGTAGATGGAATGGCCTTTAAAGCATGAATCCAAGGTCGACCAAGTAAGATGTTGTAGTGTATATCACGATCTAGAACTTGGCATGTCATATCTATAATAACTGGTCCCACCTGGAGTGGAATTGTAATGATGCCTTTAGAAGCGCATTCTTCATCATCATAGGCTTTGATGATGATGCTCTTGCTAGCATCTACACATGCATTAGAGAAACCGAGAGCTTGAACCAATTTTAGAGAGCAGATATTCAATCCTACTCCACCATCTACTAGGACTCGTCTAACCTTTTGGTTGTGGACAAAAACTTCAATGTGGAGGGCATCATTGTGCGATGGTTTAGGTGAAGAGTAGTCGCTATCTGAAAAAGTGATGTGATGGGGCGAATTTAGATATCCGACCATAGTTTCAAAGTGGTTGACATCAATATTGGTAGGGACGGACGACTCTTGCAAAACTTTGTCTAAGATAGCCTTATGTGTGGGTGAGATACGGAGCAATTCAAGGATGGATATTTGAGCTGGTGTTTTATTCAATTGCTCAATAAGGTTGAATTTTGGCTTAGGGGTTGACTATTTTGCAAATGGACCAGATATGGTGATTTTTGGTTGACGTGGAGAAGGACCTAGAATGGTGATCTTGCCTTTGCGGGTGGTGACATTGCATTCTAGGACTATTTTAATGGTGATGGTATTAACATTTGTATCTTCATCAGCAACTTAAATATTGTTAACATCAGGATGACCGTAGGTAAAATGGGTGGTATTGTAGGCCAGACGAATGTTGTTGGCTTGATTGTTTGTATGTTGTGTGCCAGATGAGGATGCTTTACCATGGTCCTGTAGTGGGTTCTTATGTATGGTGTGATCCGCATTGGATGTAAAGGATTGACCACCCAATTCAATGGTGTGGTTCTCTATGAGGTCTTGCACCAGATTTCGCAATTGACGACAAGAGGATGTTTTGTGCCCTTTGACACAGTGGAAATCACAAACTGCATTATCATCCCACCACAATGGTTTGAATTGACCCAGATCGTATGGTTTAGGGTCTTCCAATGTGATGACACCATTTTGAAGGAGTTTCTTTAAGACAATGTCGATAGGTTCACCCAAAGGAGTGTATGTACGCCTTTGGATTTGTCAGGGTTGATGCAACTGCCTTTGATTAGTTTGGATAAAATTGCTTTGGATAGCATTTGCAGTTGGTGTTGGTGTGGTGACATGTGCGTGTTGATTTTGTACTCCTTTGATTGTGAGCACATGACCTATTGCATTGATAGTTTTGGCATCAACTACACCATCGTTTGTGATATGCTTGTTCTTCACCCAGTATTTGTTTTTGTCATTTGAGTTACTTGGGTTATTATTGGTGGTGGTGTTGATGATTTTTCCACCATATTTCAGTTCGCCTTTGGCAATCAAGGATTTTTCGAGTTGGACACCCTTTTCAATAAGGTCAACAAAAGTGGTGCAACAATGAACTTGTAATGCATACCTTAGCGGTCCAAGGAGAGTTTGCACAAACATGGTTACTTTCTCCTTTTTAGGTATTTCTACTAGACATCTGCTTGCTAAGGTCCTACATCGTTGAAAGAACGGAATGAAGGTCTCTCCTGCATCCTCTTGGGTAAGTCTGCATAAGGAGGCAATGTCAATGTTTGTGTCAATGTTGTATGCATAGTTCTCCAAAAATTTGGTTGCCAATTCGTCCCATGTTTTGATTCCCTTAGGCAAGAGTGAGAACCATTCTAATGCATGACCTAAGAGACTTCTTGAAAAGAGTCTCATGAGATAGGTTTGTTCATAAGCAATCTCCATGCAACTAGTGGTGAATTCTCTTATGTGTTCGACTGGATTTGTTTTGCCCTTGTATTTGGGAAAATGAGGTACCACATATCCTTGAGGAAAGGGTGGCATATACAAGGTTGTGTCAAGTGGATAAGGACACAAGTCATAGGACATGTAATATTTTTTGTTGGATTGTTGCAAGGTTTCCACTTGCGTTTGAAGAGCAACTAGTTTGAGTGTGAGTGACTCCACCATGGGGTTGTTGGTAGCATCACACATGTTGGTGATAGGGGCGGCATGACTCCCTTGTTGTTGCGATGAGATGTATTGATTTGAAATTGGTTGCTGGTGAGAAAATTGAGTATTTTGAGGAGGTGGTTGTTGGAAGTAAATGTTTTGATGAGGTGTTTGTTGGAATTGAGTGTTTGGAACTGGTTGTTGAAATTGAGTGTTTTGAAGTGGTTGTTGAAATTGAGTGTTTTGATGAGGGATGTGCTGCTGTGTATGGACTTGAGTAGCATATGTGGGGATTTGAGATCTTGCCATGTTGGATGGAATTTGCGGTCCTTGCTGATGTTGAGTCTGTTGATGTCCAAATGGAGGAAAAGATTGGGTGCCTTGATTGCCTTGACCAAATGAGGTATTTGGGCCTTGATTGATGTTTTTCCCCAAAGGAATGTTGGTATTAACCTGTGAATAAGGAGGTTGGGGTCCTTGGTTGTTAACTATGCATTTATATGTCCCAACAGGATTTGATGAGGTAGTTGCCATAGTATTTGAGGGACCCAATAACAGGTTTGCTGATGGACCCATGGTACTGAATGAAGTTCCAAAAAGATTTGAAGTAGTTGCCCCCATTGTTGACCCAAATGTTTGTGAATGGGTAGTGGTTGCTTTTTGGGGGATGGATTGAGATGTGGTGTTGATGTGAGTATAGGGTCATCCAATGATTGTTGTGTTGGTTGTGGTGGCTGCATTAGTTGTGGTAGCAACATTGGTTGTAGCAGCAACATTGGTTGTGGTGGTAGCTGTTATGCCTTGCATAACCACCCCATCTTTTGGCCTTGGTCAAAATGGGTCCCCCTTTGTTAATTTTTGTACTTAGTTGTTTTTGAAACAAAGTTTGGAGCCTAGTTTTGCCAATATTTTGTTTTTCTTTGTTTTCACTGTCGAAACCGGAACCAAAACTGAATCGAGTTCTAAAAGTTCTTTTGAGGCTTGTTTTGGTTCTATCCCAACAATCTTTTCTTTCCCTTTGTTTTTGGTCTTTAACGGAATCAGAGCCGGACTGGGAGTTAATTTAGTCTCTTCGGAAAATGCAAAATCATAATCAACTTCGTCCCCACCTCCGTTATTTTATTTTTGGTTTTTGGTCTCGGTCTTTGTGTTCTGTTTTATTAGGTCGGTCTTTTACTTTACTTTTTGTATTTATTTTTGTTTTGTTTGTAGTTGTCAGACCTGGAACCGGAATGAGAATTGGGTTTGGAAATTTCATATATTTAAGATCCCGATTTCATTTTAGTTCCGCCCCCGCCACTTTTTTGGACGTTGACCTTTTGACTAAAGATATACTACAGACAAGTGTTTGTTCTCTCATAGTTTCGACTCCGCCTTTATTGTGTTTTGATGCATTAATGGTGGTTGCTAGTGTAGGTAGAAATTCACATATTTACCTTCATTAAGGGATTAAACTGATTATTATTGTTATTGTTAAAATCTAAGAGCATGAAAGAGTAGTAGCAGAGGTCACTTGAGCAAATTGATCGAGATAGAGCAGAGGATTGTTGTTGTCGGATCAAATTCAGAAGGTTAGCGCGGGTTTGTTTGCTTTTGAGGTAGGTTTTCTTTATTATTGGGTTTTGTTTGGTTTACTGTTGTGCGTTTTGTACACATGTTTGCCCATGTTATGAATCATGTTGTTTTTATTGTTTTCATTTAAACAAGTTCGTGCTTTCTTGATGTACTTGTTTGAATGGTCTTTTTGCTATTGGTCGGGTTGTTTCTTTATAATCTTTTGTTTTTTATTGTTTAGTTATTTCTATTTTTAGGGCATCATCACTTTCACATCTTAATCATGATTGTGTCATGTTTGTTTTGGTTTTGTAGTAGATTAGGTTAAGGGATTAATGGCGTTTTGTTAAAATTAGAAATCTACAGTGAGGAGGATTAGAGATTTTTATAGTGAGTTAGGATAGATTAAATTTATTGTTTAATTAGGGTTTCGTCGTCTGGTAGATTGGTAGGGTTTTGAACCCATGCCCTAGTTTTTGTCAGGTTGGTTAAAATAGGGTTTTTGGTCGATCTCTGTAAATCACTTTAAATAAGATTTAAATGTGTGCCCTAAAATGCAATTGTTGCCCACAGTCATATGGACATAGGGTTTAAAGCTCCTTTTCGTTTTATAGCGACCTAGGTTTTAATCATGAAGTTGATTTGAAATTAATAAAGTATTTAGTGATGTCATGATTAACCTAGGTGGAGGCGGGATTGGAATCAATCTGGAACTTAAGAATTTCATTTTACAAAAGTTGTCGATTCCAGGTTTCATCCCGTTTCCGACTCCGAGCATAATGGAAAAGTCTTTCTTCAAAGTAGCGTTAACCAAACCGGAGACGGAGGCAGAATGGAAATAGAATATGGAAAAAATGAAAATTCAAAGAAAATCAAAATCATTTTCCATTCCAATCCCGGTTCCAATAACCTCCCTGACTCCGACTCAGAGCCCGATCACTGCTAATAAAGTTGCTATATCAGTTTTTGCTCTGAGTCCGGCAGTGTTGTAAAGGAGTTTGTTTTTGAGCTTTTGTCTGGTTCCGACTCCGATGTATGTATAACAGGTATGTTTCAAAAGCATGTTTTGTGATGATATCTAAAGATCTAATTAGAGGTTTGCTTGCAGGAAAATTGAAAGATGTCAGGAACATCAGGCGAAGTTGCTCGAAGGAATCAACCAACTGGAACATCAAAGACAACATCAAAACTAAAGAAGATGAAACCAGAGCAAGTGCCTTATACATTGAGGTATGATCATAGGAATCCAGTGGTGAAGGTGAGGAAGGTAGAATCAGACTGGTCAGATATCACAGACACGAACTTGGGCCAGTATAACTTTGAGGAGTTACATGCAGACATCTTTGCAGAACGAGAAAACTTGACAGGGAGAACACAAAGGATTGTTGACTCCGGTCTTGCACATATCACTGTGTTTCCTTTATCAGTCTAGTCCCCGGAGTTGATATTGATAGTAGCCAGTACTTACAATCATGCTACAAGATTATGCATGGATTCACAGAATAATGTGATCATTGATCTTACCCCTGCAATGTTTCAAAATATGTTTGGTGTTCCTAATCCCAAGAATTTGGTGTTGCTAACTGAAGTAGAGGCATTGGAGAGATATAGCAAGAAGAAAGACTCCAATAAGTCTCACTTGAATAAAAAATGGTTGACAACAAAGAAGAAATCTTTAAGCAAGTTGGTGGATCAACCAAAGAGAACATATTTCTATAATGAAGTATCGGAGTTAATCATGATGTTATCAAGAGTTTTTGGGAAGAGGGATGCTTTTCACTTTAAGGAATGGATATTTCCTTTCATCCCTACCATCTTGAATGGTCAACAATAATTTGGCTGGCCAATGATTGTTTCTGATGCAATACATGATCAATTAACAAGGATCAGGCGGACCAAGTGTTTCTTCATGACATCTTATATTGTGTATGCTGCAGCAAGGATGGGGATTTTCCTAGGATTGAATAGAGTTGGCATAATGGGAGTTTTAGATGGACAAAAGAAAGTGTGGGAGCACTATGATCAATTGACTCTTCAGGTGGATGAGACTCATTTCAGGAGTCAGTGATGCCTTTTTATATGTGATCATCAATCAGTTGAATGGAGATGCAGGATATAGACTAAGTCAAGAAGCCATGGCATTCATTGCTGAATGGGGAAGTTGGTATATCCAATACCCCAAATTTACATATTTCAGATTGTTTGGTTTTGAGGGTCATCCCCATTTGCTTCCAAGATGTTGCAACAACAGAATAGTGCTTATGGAATTTGTATATCAGGCTATTGGAGTCAATGCTAGATTTGGCATCAAGCATAAAATGGGATGTCATAAATTTCCCATGAAATTGGGTGAATATAGTTGTCAACATTTGAAGGCAGCAAAGGTGGTCTGTAATGAATTGATACAATTGAAATTAGGATTGTATACAGCTCACAAATATTTTGATCCAAAAGGTAAGATGTATGCCTTATTACCCTCAGTATTCATCAAGCATTTCAATTTACTAGAGGACTTTTGGAGTGATAGGAAAGATGAATATGATTTGAGGAAAAATAACTATGAAAGATTATTAGTTGCACTCATGGCAGAGTTGGGTATTAAGGAAAACATTCTTGACATGTTGGTAGATGATGAAATTGTGTTGGATCCTTCATATGAGACTTTGAACATTGGTACCAAAAGCTTAGATCTAATAGACTGGGATGAGGAAGAAACTATTGATATTAAGAGGATAGGAAGGATAGTATTGGATAGGAGTGTGCAATGGTTGAGGTTGAAAACTCAAGCTACTCAAAAACCAGTTCTTAAAAAGGGTAAGGGATACAAGAGACTTAAGAGAAAGACACCTCCCAAGGAACCATTAGAATTCTTCCCTCCTGATATTGAAGAAATAGAACTTGAAGTAGCAGATGATGAAGAGGAAGCACCAGAAGGAGATGTTCCGATAGTAGCTATTGTATCAGCACCCACATTGGGTGAGTCATCCATACAAGCTCCACTTACAAGAAAGAAAAGTAAAGAGTTTCAAGAAGGAGCTCTTCATACCATGGCTGAAACTGCTAAAGGCAAAGAAGTGGAAGAAGAATTTGTAGAAGTTGAGACAGATTCAGATGAAACTTTGTCGGAGAAGGAGTTGCAAGAAAACATGCCTTTAGAAGGGACTATTGAGCAGATTCTGACACAGGAGGAGCAATGGAAACAAATTGAAGATGCTACAAGAGATTCTGATACAAGGGCTGCAGCGGAGAAGCAAAAAGAAATGGATGCAAAGGTGCAAGCTGATGCTCTACTTCACCAACAACAATTAAAGGCAAAAGAAATTGAAACATGGACAACAACTGATGAGATGGAGAAGCAGATGAGGCAACGAGAGCATGAGATCAAAGTCAAAGTAGAAAATGATAAGTTCGAATTGATACACAAGATCAATGATCTTGAGGAGGAGAAAGCAAGAGATCGGAGGGAAAAGGAAGCCCTGGTTGCTAGATTGAAACTTCCAGAGGAAGATCGACAGAAAGAGCAAGAAGCTGAAGCTCTAAAAAAGAAAAGAAATGATGAAGAGCTAGTAAAGAAACAGCAAGCTGAAGAAGAAAAGGAAAAGGTAGAGAAGCTCAAAGCCTTAGAAGCAAACAGGATAGAGGAAGAAAAACTTAAAGCTTTGGAAGTAGAACGCTTAGAAAGGGAAAAGTTAGAGGCCTTAGAAAAAGAGAAGTTGGAAAAGGAGGCTCTAGAAATAGAGAAATTAGAAAAAGAGAGATTGGAAAAGGAAAGAGTAGAGAGGAATCAGGTGGAGGAAGAGAGATTAAGGAAAGAAGAAGAAGATAAAAAGAGGCAAGAAAAAAGAGATAGAGAGGAGGCTGAGAAGTTGGTATAGATGCATGTACTACAAGAGCAACAAGAGAAAGCAAAGGTTGATTCTCAACTTGAGGTAAATATTCAACCACCCTCTACAATTGTTGCTTCCTCTTCTATGATGATGACTACTCCTAGTGCTCCTATATGGTTGAAGTTAGACCTACAGAAGAGAGCTAGAACACCTCCTCAACCTCTTAATTGGGAGGACATGATGAAAGAAATTGAACAAGAGAGGCCTAAGAAAAAGGCTAAAATCTTGCATTCTACCAGACTCATAGATAAAGGGGAGATAGTTGCTGAATGTGCCATGCCTATGACAGAAAAGGAGGTAGGGGATATGCAGCTAACAGACTATCAATTGAGTACGGTCAATTTGGGAAGACCCACTAGGAACCAACAAATGAATCTAATTGATGTAGTGGCTTCAACGACTAAGTCAAGGATGATAAAGGACAAGCAAAAGAAAGATGAGCTTAAAGCTCAATTGGATCAGTTACATTCATTCTTGAAGAGTGTCTCCTCTCCAAGGTCACAAAAGGTAGGCGCCATTGAGACTCCTGTTTTGTTAAGCCAAAAGGAAGTTGATGATTTGGAGCAGGTTAGAGGGAAGGTGGAGATGGTAGACAGGTGGACCGATAAATTGAACCAAGAGGTAGGAGAGATTTTGATAAAAGGATTTGAAGCCTACAAGGATATTGAAGTGTTGATTAAGGAAATATATCAATACATTGAGGAAATAGAAAAACAAGGAGAGTATAAAGAGTACAGTGAAAAGTTAGGAAAGGTAAATGCATTACCTCTAACTACTCTTCTAGAACAGTCTATACTTGAAGATGATAACAAAGATTTCATAGAGAAGACTTCTCGCATACTCAAGTTTAGGACTGACTTTTTGAGCAAACATAAAGATGAGATTCAAGAAGCTACTAATAACTTGACTGGGCAATTGGAAGAGTTAGAGGCAGCTATTGCTATTATTGTAGATATAAAGGCATTCACAAAAGAGGGCATGCCTATTGATCAAATAAAGGAAAAGTGGGATGAAAGATTCCAAGGACTTATGCAAAAGGGAGATGATGGTGGAGAATTGATGTTAGGTCGACTAGTAGAAGTCAAAGAGGAAATAAAAGCTTCTGGGAGAGAATTAGTAAAGGTAAAGAGTATGAACGAGTTTGTTGCAGTTGAGTTGGATTGGATCAAGTTTGAAGATGACTGGATTGATGGGATGGATATGGATACTTTACAACAAGTTCTCACCAGCTACGATGAGTTCACAACAGATCCAGCTTCACATGCATGAAATTCTTGCATGCATGATGTTCTCCTTCCTTGCATGTTGTATGCACAACACTAATAGCTTTTTGAGCGCATGACTTCCTCTTCTATCTTCTATTTTCTATTTTTGGATCAAACTGAAAGTTTCTAATGTAAAGACTCAAGATCAAATTGATCTGAGTTTCCAAGAAAGTTTAGTTCCTAAAAAGGTGGAATGCCTAAAATAGAAGTAGGGTTTGAACTTTTGTATTTCTATAAATACCTAATGGGTATCACATTGTAAGGGTCGGCTAATTTAGAAGTGGATTGGCTTACCTAGTGCTAGGAGATAGAATTTTGTAGTGATTTTTGCAGAGATACAGTGTACTTGATCTTTTTACAGTTAATAGAATTGCAGGTTTACTCGAAACATGGTATTTAGAATTAAGTGGTTTGTTTGATAAGGCTAATATGTTATGATCTATCTGTATGCAGTGATTGTGCTGAACATAAAAGTTTCTTGAATAATGAAAGTTATTTGAAGGAATCAGATTTAAGGATCATCTTATTAGATTGTCAGTGAATTGAAGTTATTAAATGTCTGTTGATCTATAATTTTGATGATGAATGAATGTGTGTGGTTTTGAAATCTTGGAAATACTTGTGATATGTGAATAGTGGAATTGAATTAAGCACCTAGGATGTATGCAATGGTACATTCATACTATGGATTGTGTCATGCTCTGGTTTTTGTGATCAGTTAAGAAAACATTCATTGTTAAAAATATATGTCTGGATACTAGATAAATTTAATTCATACTTACTGGTTTACCCCTTGGATTTATCTTTTTCTTTTATTTAAAACCCCATTGATCTACTAGAGCAGTTGATAAAACGATTCATAGCTTGAATCTTTTGTTACTAGCATAGGCCCCTTGAATATTACAGTTGCATGAACCAATTGACTGACACCAGATAGTTGAGAACCAACTACCAGGACCTTGGGAGTTAGGCTACTATATGTTGTCTTTCTTTCTCAGGAGAAATAGAGTAGAAATAGTTGTGGTAGCAACATTGGTTGTAGCAGCAGCATTGGTTGTGGTGGCAGCTTGACCAAGGGAGGTAGTATTGATGGTGTTGATGATGTTTTGTGAAGAGGTTCCCATGGAAAAATTGTGTGATTGCTTTGGAGATATTGGTCTAATGGTGTTGATGTCAAATCCTTTTGGTAACTTAGCCTCTTGGTCAAGAAGCATGGCTAAATATTTGGATGGGTCATGTAAGACTAATTCGTCTACAAAAGAGGCCACTTCTAGGTTTTGAGCAGCAGCTTGTAAAACTTCACCCTTTTGATCTCTGTGGATAAATTGCTCAAAGAGATTTTGTGGAATGGATGTCTCCCTGAAAGAATTGATCACCAAATCTTCCATGTCATTAGAAAGATCACTCATGTTGTTAGGGAAAGAATTTGTGTTATTGGTGAAATTGGAAATATTGATGTCTTCACCAAAAATATCCATGAGTTTCTTCCTTTTTTGTAATCTAGTTTCAACCATAAAAAGTTTTGCTCAAATTTAGGATGATGATGGATAATGACCTATAATGTGACACTATTTTTTTGGGTTTTTTGACAATAAGGAATGCTATGGAATGCAAATGAGATTTTTGAAAGGTTTGGTGGATGCAAAAAAATGATATGATTTCTAAAATGATATGCAAACTAAAAATGGAGCCTAAGACACACTCACTATTGAGGAATCCAAGGAGATGACTACTTGACCAACAAAGTACTTGCAATGTTTCAGGTTTGGAAAATCAATGGACCAAGGTAGGACTGTAAAGAGGACAAAGTGAAGTTTCCACACTAGACTGTTGAGTGGGAAACAATTCACAAAAGTTTTGACTAAGTGACTAAGGGTGATGGGGTCCAATCATAACCTACTTTTGAAGAAAAAGTCTTGACAATAGATGGTAAGGAGTGTACTCCTAAAATCTGCAAAATGAGTGACTAAGGAGATGATAAAGCTAATAATGCAACTAGTCAAATGCAAATGGAAACCTATGATGATTCTAAAAATGATGTGTAATGAGGGAAGTTGAGCAACTCAGTATCTGGTTTGACAGAAACAAAAAGGATGGACTTGATGGAATTCTGGAAAAGACCAATGTTGACAGTGATTAGAATGTTTTCAAAAATCTGGCAAATGTGGCTTGACAGAGAAAATACGGCTCGATAGAGCAAATGCGACTCGACAGAGTAGATGCAGCTCGACAGAGCAAATGCAGCTTGACAGAGCAGATGCATTGCAGGAATTGTTTGTGGCAATAATGTAGACAGAGCAGATGCGGCTCAACAGAAAGCATGTCATAACAGAGCAAATGCGGCGCACAAGAGTGAATGTGGCTCAACAAAGCAGATGTGGCGCAACAAAGCAGATGCAACGCAACAGAGCAGATGCGGCTCTGTATTTAGCAAATGTGGTTTGATATATCAAATGCGACTTTTAACTTCTCAAATACGGTACAGAAAACCAATTGCATCGCATGAATTGAATTCTGGAAAAAATAGAAAGTTGTTTGCTCTATTTGTCGATGTTTTATCCAGATTTGTTTTATTTTTAACTTGTTTGAAGATTGTTTGAAAATAGATAACAAGCACATAGAACCTAAGTTAATCAAACAGACTCACTCTTAGAAGTCAAAAGGTCATCGTCGCAATCACAGCCCACATCTTGAAATCGCATCCACTCACACAACCGTGTCACCCCCTAGAGGGCGCCCGTGTTTTTGTCTTTTCTAGGTGCGTACTCAAAGTGACGGAAGTGGATACTGAATCCCTTGAGCAAACAATCCATGGCGATTATATGGTGAGTGTCTTGGGGGCAGATTCTTCCCTCCCCTTGCACTGTGATTGAAACAATGTTTGGTTACTGACACGGCTGGCCTCTACACTAGGTTCTTAGTAAGTCTTTCCATTCGGTGTGACAATAGATAAACTCCCTCGAGAGACCTCCCAACCTTTAGAACAAAGGCTTTGGGGATGGTTATCCTGTCTACTACCGTCAAGTTGGATTTTCATACACAACTTGCTTTTGATTATAGTGGGTTGGAAACCTTGGCTTTAGGTGTTCCCACTTAGGTCGTTCCCGTAGGGTGAGTACTATTTCCCACTACGGCAGGCCTACTAAGGGTTGTAATAAAGCATGAAATGCATAAAGAAAATGAGTAATTCTAGCTTTTTGATCACCTAGTAAAGGGGAGAGCATATACCTATTACCCAATCAAGCACAGTAGACAATATTCAGTTTTAAACCCAAATGAAAAATTTGTTACTCTAAGTGAAGATGTTGCTTCACAAAAACATGGGGTTCGTTTTAACCAAACAAAAGTAAAGTGAAGTGCCTATCATAGGGTTGATAAATTGCCAAATTAAATGACTACCCTAGGGTTGGTTCATTTTAAGTTCATCAAAATGAAAAACTGGTCGCGGATGCATCGGATCCAGATTACAATTCGAAAACAACAAATGAAATTTTACCTGTCAAATGTGGCGTGCTATGGTAGATGCGACTCGGGAAGTCGGATGCGGCTTTCAGTCTGTTAGATGTGACTCGGCTCTACAGATTCATCGTTTGGGGAAGCATATGCGGCTCGATAGGTCACTTGCGTCGTAGAAAAAATCAAATACGTTGTTTGGAGAGAAGACTGCTGGTTTCATTGATAGATGCGGCGTTTGGCGTTTTGAATGCGTCTCAGTTATGCAGATGCGTCGTTTCGTCTCTCACATGCAGCTCGACAGGTCACTTGCGTCGTTTGATTTGGTAGATGCGGCTCGATTTGACAGATGCGTCATTTCGTTTGTCAGATGTGTCGTTTTGGAAACCTGCAACCTGCGAAAAAAATGCCGAAAAATCCGTACCGCAACCTGCAAAAAACGTGACAAAAAATCAGTACAAATCTTGAAAACGTGTTAAAAAAGTCAAGTTCACCAATGTGACAAAGGATAATTCTTCAAATGGTTTCCTATTTAAATTGAAATCTTGAAAAACCCTATGTGGTAATGAAGTGCAAAGGAATAGATGAACAATCTTGACAGATTGTCTTCATCCTCCATGACTAATCTCCATTACACCCTCTTAACTTGCTGAAATATGCATTTTGCCCTCAGATTGTGATGAGCAAAACAATGAAATTGACAAGACCAAAGCAAATATTGAAGGATTTAATCTAGAATCTCATGAAATGCAACTAAAATAATTAGTAATGCATCTAAGATCTAACAATATACTAAATGAAAATGAAATCTAAATATGCTATGATATGATGAGAGTAACAATGCAAGAGAAATGCTCAAAATGACAAGATAGCCGGGGCAATGGACAAAGTAGCTGGGGGGAAACAATGAGACCAAAATTGCTCTTTTATAGAAAAGTGCAATTTTGTGTGAACGGTCCAAATTTGAGAGTTACAGAATCAACGGTGTGACTCTTCACATGGCCAACCTTTGGAATTCCAAAAGGGAGTGGGTCATGTGTCAGTAAATAATTTAATTTATTTACTAAAAGAGGGAATTAATTGTGACAAAAGGGATCTTTTAAATTAAATATAAGAATTTAATTTAAAGTTTGGGAGAGTGGGCCTAATTAAATAAATAAAATTTATTTAATTTAGGAGAGAGAAGGTTAATGAATAATTAGATAATTAAATATAATTATTTAATTATAGTGGAAGGTGAATTAAATAAATAAGAATTTATTTAATTTTAGAAAGGAGAAGACTTAATTAATGGCACATTAAATAAATAATCAAAATTTATTTATTTAATAATCAAGAAGAATAAAAAGGTATGAATTAATCAAATAATTATGAATTATTTAATTAATAGTTGAAAGTGAGTCAGAAACATAATTAAAATGTTCCAACTAAGGTTAGAAGAAGAGCTTGCGGGCGTAGGTCATTTTTATGTGTCTACACATATAAGCTTCCCACTCTATCTCCTTTAGCAATCTGCAGGGCACCCTTAGTAACTTTCCATGAATCTGGAAGGAAAGAAGTATAACAGCCTTGTGAAAAAAGTTGGCTTATAGAAATCAGATTCTTCTTCAATTTTGGAATATGTCGAACATCTTGCAAAAGCCATGGGCTTCCATTCTTGGATTGTAAGAGAACATCACCTTTACCAATGATCTCCAAAGATTTGTTATCTCCCAAGTAAACATTCCCGAACTGTCCTTCTTGATAATTAGAAAAGGTATTCGTACAAGAGGTGGCATGGAAAGATGCACCCGAATCTAAAACCCACAAATCTGAAGTGATTTCACTTATGGACAAAACCAAAACACTATCATCATGTTCATAGACAACATTAGCCTCGTTGTTTTTAACCTTCTCTTGTGCCTTCTTGTAAGAATAAAAATCATTTTTAGTGTGACTAGACTTACCACAAAACTAATAGTCACCAATTCTACCTCTGGAGTTAGACCTTTTCACTGATTTTGATCTTCTCATGTTATTGTCTTTGCCTTTATATCGAGGTCTTCCTCTACTAACAATAGTTAGGGCTTCACTGAAAGAAATTTCTTGGTTCTTTCTTCGTATATCTTCCCTGAGAATTGTAGCCACTATGTCATCAAACCTCAATTTATTTTTGGCTACAATTGAAGTGCTCACAACCATTACAACACCTTCCCAACTGTTGGGCAACAAACACAACAATAAGATTTCCTTGATCTCGTCATCTAGACTAATGCCCACTGAAACTAATTGGGTAACCAAAATGTTAAATTCATTAAGATGGTTTGATACAATTCCACCTTCTTTCATTTTCAGGTTATAAAGCTTTTTCATGAGAAACACCTTATTAGAGGTTGAAGCCATCTCATACATTGAAGAAAGTTTGTTCCACAATTCCTTCGAAGTCTTTTCTATAGAAAAATTAAACAATACGTTATTGGACATCGATAGGAAAATCGTAGCTTTTTCCTTCCTGTCCAGCTTCACCCACTCTTCATTTGCCATCAAACTTGGATTCTTTGCTTTCCCTTCAAGCACGAGTGAGAGGTACTGCTTTATCAGCAATGAATCCATTTGCACCTTCCATAGACTGAAATTTTGACCTGAGAATTTCTCTATCTTTGCTTCCTCCATAACTCCGGAAATTCAACACCGAATTCCCAATCAGTTATATCGTCACCGTACAACTCTGATACCAATTGTAAATTTAAATGGAGTGCAAACCAGAATGCAAAATAGAGTATAAACATAGATGGAAAAAATTAATAATGAGATGACACAGATTTTATCGTGGTTCACCATTAATGACTACGTCCACACTAAGAGCAGAGGAATATATTTATTATCAACAACCATTTTACAATGAATGAACATCATATATAAAAGACATATTCTATACACAAGAGAAGAAGTTGAAGAGTCAGCAATTGGAGGGAAACATTAAGTCAATTGGGCTTTAGCACTCACACCTTCGGCCTAAATATTAGGCCGTATTTGTGGCATATCAAAAGCTAAAAATCTTTAGGCATGATTTAAGTGGCATCTTTATGGACAACTACCAATCTGTGTGAACAAGCGAGAGGAAAAAAGTTAAAAATATTACCTAGCAAATTGCAAATGAGAAACAATACAGTTGAGGTGGCGTACACCGTCATCATAATTGACTTTGTAGTTGTAACATGCACAACACTCCTCTGAGGCTCTGCTGCATTTCTTCCACACATTTTTATCACTTCTTATCTTTAACAATACTCCCTCTCCTCTTACAAATAAATTCTTAGCACTTCATCTACTCAACAATGAGCCTTGTTTTGTTCCAGTTAATCTTCCATTGTTTCTTCCTATCAAAGTTCAAGTCCAATTCCATGGCATTTAATTCTACTTCTCAAGAAATTGTTCCATCTCCATCTACTTCTGCTACACGCTCAGTGGGATTGAGATCTCTATTTTCATCCCGCTGTAATTGCTTTAATTATTGTTCGCTCCAATCCAGTTCTAGGGAATCTACATCGACCACTAGTACTCAAGCTACAAATGTTTTTCAAGGGATCACACCATCTCCCTCTGATACACAAGCTTTTGAACAAGTTGTACCATCTACTTCTAGTTGTAACAATGAGTGCAAAACAGAGAATGAACATACAAATGCATTTGAAGGGATCGCACCATCTCCATCGACTTCTGGTAGATCCAGAATGCCAGAGAGAAAGTTGCCTTACGATGTATTTATTAATCATCGTGGCCCTGATGTCAAGCACACACTCACAACCAGTCTCTATAACACCCTCACTATCATGGGATTGAGGGTTTTTCTTGATAAAGAACAGTTTGAATTGGAGGATTTCTTGCCTAAAGAAATAGAAGAGGAAATGTACAGTGTTGCGCTTCATATAGCTATCTTTTCTCAGAATTATGCACAATCCCCATGGTGCCTGGCAGAGCTTTCATTTATGCTCAAAACTGGCACTCAAATTGTTCCTATTTTCTATCATGTTGAGACTGATGTTGTCCGATATGCGAAAGGAGTCTATGCTGAGGCTTTTTCCCGGCATGACGAAAAGGGTAGATACGATTCAGAAAAGCTTAAGGAGTGGAAGAATGCGCTCAACAATGTTTCATATAATTTCTGTGACATCGTTCGTAATGAAGAGTGAGTACCAAATGCTTTGTCTCCAGCACCTATCTTTTTTTATCACTGATTTTTTGCATATGTTGCATATTTTTTATTTCTTATTTTTCATTGCACATCATGTTAAGTGATTTGTGTTCTATTCTGTTGTTCATCTTCTGCATTCGGGGCTTTTTTCGTTTCTTAATATGTTGAGGGATTTTTGTCCTGCTTCGTTTTGCTGTTGGTATTAATGTTTAGTGACAAGGGGAGGGTGCTCAAGAATATTGTTGATCGTGTTCTGAAAGAAATACAAACTCTGCCATTTGAGGTTGCCAAGCATCTGATTGGTCTAGATGAAACTGTCAAAGACTTTGAAATTACAAAACTTCAATCAACAGAAAGCCATCGCACAGTGCAAATTGTGGGAATATGGGGCATGGTGGCTCTAGCAAAACCACTCTCGCCAAACAGATATATAACAACAAATATACAATTATGGACAAGTCTAGTTTCCTATTAGACGTCAGAGATGCTGATTCGAGAGGTAAATTGCATAAGAAACAGATAAAACTTCTAGAGGACCTCGGTCTCCAAGGAGTATCAATTGAGAATATAGAGGAAGGGAAGAGGATTCTCAACAGCTGTTTGCAATCTATTCAGGTGCTCATCATCCTAGATGATGTAGATAATATAGATCAACTGGATGCTCTAGTTCCCAAGAAGGGCAGTCTTGGATGGGATAGTCTAATCGTAGTCACTTCAAGAGAATTTGAAGTTCTTCGATCTTGGGGTATCTCATCTATTTATAAAATTAAAGCATTGGATCCACCTCATGCCAAGAAATATTTTTGTTGGCATGCTTTCTTATAGCCCTCTCCACAACAAGCATTTGAAGATTTGGTTGAAAATTTCCTAAATGTTTGTCATGGATTACCATTGTCTCTAAAAGTTTATGGAGCATAGTTATATGGGATCTCCAACAAAGATTATTGGGAAACTCAATTGCAGAAAATCTCTAGAATTTTACCTAAAGATATTAAACAGAGATTAAAAGTCAGTTATGATGCCCTAGATGATGAGGAGAAGCAAATATTCTTAGATATTGCTTGTTTCTTTATTGGAGAGAAAAGAACTTCAGTCATGGTAGCTTGGGATGGTTTAGGGTGGAATGGTCTGCATAGTTGGGAACAACTTCTGAATAAGTCTCTCCTTGAACTCAATGATGACATAATAAGAATGCATGATCACTTAAGAGATTTAGGAAGAGAAATTGCAAAGCATCAATCACCCTGCCGTCTCTGGTCTCCCCAACAGATTATTAATGTTGATAATGGAGTATAGATAATACTAATACTTTTCTTTGTCTCCTTGTATTTGTCGAACTCTTGTCTCCATGAAATTTAATGTTTCCATAAATTTTTAATTTCATTTTGTTCTATTCTAAAGGGAATTTCTATTCGAGGAATAATGGCCAAAGCAACTAGATCTACAAGTGAGACCGAAGAGTTTCGTCAATGTTCCCAAGGTGGAATTTCATTTTGTTCTATTCTAAAGGGAATTACTATTCGAGGAATAATGGCCAAAGAAACTAGATCTACAAGTGAGACCGAAGAGTTTCCTCAATGTTCCCAAGGTGGAAAGCTCATAGTTAACACAAACAAAGGACCTTATAGCTTGGAACCCTCTTCACTTGGATTAAAAAAATTTCATGTTGAAGGAAATTGTTATAATCAAGTAATTGGTGATGTATCAAGAGAGCTGGTATGGCTGAGCTGGAAAGGCATTGAGGAGAGAAATCTTCAATCATTGAATTCATTGAAAAAATTGAGGGTTTTAGAACTCTATGAAAATGGGTATTCTGGAAAACATTACTGAAAAAGAACTATGGAATAATGACACCAATGTAAGTATCTTCTTCCTTTAATAAGCTACATTTTAGAGCTATACGGACATATTTTTATTATTGTTCAGTTTCAGTTGATCGCATTAAGAATTTTTTGCAGGCTCTTGTGTAGTTAAGAGAGTTGGTTATTCATAATTGTTCAGAATTCCGAAGATTTCCAAAGTCAATAGGATGCCTCAGGCATTTGAAAACGATATTTGTGGGGAATAGGAGCAAGGTGAGGAATCTACCGAAGGAATTTTGTCTTCTTCAATCGCTAGAGCACCTAGAGTTAAATGGTGAATAGTTCTCATCACTACCCAATAGATTTGGCAATTTGATAAACCTGAGGCATCTTGATTTATTCAATTGTAAGAAATTGACAAGGTTTCCAATCTCTTTTAAGGAGCTCACACTTCTACAACACATCTCCTTACGAGGATTTTATAATCTCACCTTAGAGTCAGACATTCTGGAAACTATGACAAAGCTAGAGTATTTGGATATCCAGGGTTGTAGTCGTATGGAAGAGTTGCCTCATCACATTACAAATCAGGCCTCCTTGACAAAGCTCATTTGTGGTATAAAGAGGTTAAGGGAGGTACTAGTGAACATCGGTCAACTGAGCAAGTTGCGAAGGATGTGGATCGTAAATGGTACATTGTTGACAAGCCTGCTGACATCCATAGGAGATTGTTACCTTGCACAAGAAGCTATCCATGCATCACAGGCAAGAAGGTTGACGTGACTAAAACATGTGTTTTAAATTTTAACAAGTATTGTTATGGTCTGTCAACTCGATCCGTCAAGTCTTTCCATTGGTGCATTTTGTCTAACACATGGGATGGGATGGGGGATGGGATGTTATGTTGTAATGTTGCATACATAGGTGTATTTTGTTGGGAGCTAAGCTTCTCCCATTATTTAGCACTTATTACTAATTATTTAATCTATTATTATTGGAAAACACTCTATGTTGTGGGTTTTTTCACTATGCAGGTTGAAAGCGAAAGGTTGGAGAGTAGGGTGGGGACTTGCAAGTGGAGGAGACAACAAACCAACAAAATTGAGGTGAGGGGTTTGTAACCATTTGGGTTGTTACTTCTAAAGGGTTTTAAAACATTATGTGGGTTGTAGATTTCAAAAAATCAATGTTTTGCAACTTGGAATTTTACAAACCAATATGAATGTAATCAAAGGCACCTTATAACAAGTCTTATGCAGAGTAAAAATTGTGTTTCAATTTCTTAATATGATCCAAATATACATGCACAGTATGATTGCAGGTTGGAAAACAATATGAATGTAATCAAAGGCACCTTATAACAAGTCTTATGCAGAGTAAAAATTGTGTTTCAATTTCTTAATATGATCCAAATATACATGCATAGTATGATTGCAGGTTGGAAAACATAGTGGGAGGTGACAACATGATTCATGAAACCTCCAACCCACACAATGTTGTAAAACCCTCTACACATTGAAGCCAAACACCTTCCTGAGTGTTTATAAAATGGTGCCTTTCATTACATTCCTACGGTCTAAACAACAAAAGCTTTTCAAGACACTCATACTACTTTGTAAAATTGTAGGATGCAAAACATTGAGTTTTACAAAACCTACAACCCGCTTAATGTTTGAAAACCATTTACAAACAACCCCTACAACTCCCTTCCAAGCTCAACAACAACCTTAAAAATGAGAATGTCGAAAATGGCAACGTTTTGGCTTTTTGTCCATTCCAATTATGATTTTGAAAGCCTACAGGTGTAGAACCCACATTGTGTTTTGGTTTTTGGTTTTTCTAAATGTTATTCATTTATTCAATGAGAAACTGCATTTCAAATGAAAACCCCTTTTTGAAAGGAAAACCCTTGGAAACCCGTCACTAAAAACCCATCTTCACAATGAATAGTCATTCAATTTATTTAGTGAGAACATTAAAATGGAAAAATTTAAAAACCCACAACACAAAAACACATAAACAACTCTGCATTTCAAATGAAAACCCATTTTCGCAAGGAAAACCCTTTATTTTCCCATAAATGAAAACCCATCTTTGTAACAAATAGTCATTCAATTTATTCAATGAGAACATTAAAATGAAAAAAATTAAAAACCCTCAACACATAAACAACTCTGGAAATGAAAACCCTTTTTTGCAAGGAAAATCCTTTATTTTGTCAATGAAAATCCATCTTCACAACGAACAGTCGTTCAATTCTTCACAGTTCCTAGCAGAAAGGCAAAATGACATATATTTCTAGCAGATATACATAGGTTTGTTAGCTAGTTGTTGTGCGTGTCAAATGTGTTTGGTAGGGAGAGTGTTCGCTCTGCTTCGGCCTTTGAACACCTACAACTCCCTTCCGTGCTCTCTAACAATCTCCAAAATGCAAATGTTGAAAATGACAAAGTTTTGAGCTTTTTGTCCATTCTATTTTTTATTTTGAAAAATCCGTCGATGTCGCCAAGCTTTTCTGCGATGAACATGTGACGACACTACAAACGGTACACGCCTAACCGTCTGTCAACGCAATCTATCAAATCTTTTTGTCAATGCGTTTTGTCCAACACGTAAGATAGGGGATGGGTGTTATGTTATAATGTTACATACATAGGTGTTGTTTTGTTGGGAGATTAGCTTCTCCCTTGTATTTTACCCATAATATAGAAATATAAGACCGTATTTGTTGCATACCAAAAGCTACGTGTGACCAATGTGGCATCTTTATGGAGAAATATATGTGTGAACAAGCAAACATAAATAAATCTTAAGTGGGGTACACCGTCATCATAATTGACTTTGTGGTTGTAAGTTTGTAACATGCACGGCTCTCCTCTGAGATGCTGCTGCATTTATTCCACACATCTTCATACGGGAACGGCTATCCAGCCCCGTGGATGCACCGGAGGCATCCATGGGGACATACATCATATGTCGTCAAGTCAACGGAAAAAAATAAAAAATTTAATTCTTTATTCACAAAAAAAACTGCAGTTTATGCAGTTATGATGTATGATCCCGTGGATGCCTCTGGTGCATCCACGGGGCTGGATAGCCGTTTCCTCTTTATCGATTCTTATCTCTAACAGTACTCCCTCTCCTCTTACAAATAAATGCTTACCACTTTTTCTCCTTAACAACAGCCTTGTTTTGTTCCAGTTTATCTTCTATTGTTTCTTCCTGTCAAAGTTTTTAAGTCCAATTCCATGGCATCTACCTCTACTTCTCAAGAAATTGTTCCATCTCCACCCACTTCTGCTACACGCTCAGTGGGATTGAGATCTCTGTTTTCATCCCGCTGTAATTGCTTTAATTGCTGTTCAGTCGAATCCAATTCTATGGCATCTACATCGACCACTAGTACTCAGACTACAAATGCTTTTCAAGGGATCACACCATCTCCCTCTGATACACAAGCTTTTGAACAAGTTGTACCATCTACTTCTAGTTGTAACAGAGAGCGTGAACCAGAGAATCGACAAACAAATGCATTTGAAGGGATCGCACCATTTCCATCGATTTCTGGTAGATCCAGAATGCCAGAGAGAAAGCTGCCTTACGATGTATTTATTAATCATCGTGGCCCCGATGTCAAGCACACACTCGCAGCCAGTCTGTATAATACCCTCACTGTCATGGGATTGAGGGTTTTTCTTGATAAAGAAGAGCTTGAATTGGGGGATTTCTTGCCGACAGAAGTAGAAGAGGCAATCCGCAGTGCTGCGCTTCATATTGCTATATTTTCCCAGAATTATGCACAATCCCCATGGTGTTTGGCAGAGCTTTCCTTTATGCTTAAAACTGGCACTCAAATTGTTCCTGTTTTCTATCATGTTGAGACTGATGTTGTTCGATATGCAAAAGGAGTCTATGCTGAGGCATTTTCCCGGCATGAGGAAAAGGGTAGATACGATTCAGAAAAGCTCAAGGAGTGGAAGAATGCGCTCAACAATGTTTCATATAATTTCGGTGACATCGTTCGTAATGAAGAGTGAGTACCAAATACTCTGTCTCCAGCACTATCTTTTTTTTAATCACTGATTTTCTGCATTTGTGGCATATTTTTTATTTCGTTTTGCTGTCGTCGTATATTTGCTCTGTTTCGTTGTTCATCTTCTGCATTCGGGGCTTTTTTCGTTTCTTAATATGTTAGTGATTTTTGTCCTGCTTCGTTTGCCGTTGGTATAAATGTTCAGTGACGAGAGAAGGCTGCTCAAGAATATTGTTAATCTTGTGTTGAAAGAAATAAAAACTGTGCCATTTGAGGTTGCCAAGCATCCAATTGGTCTAGATGAAGCTGTCAAAGACTTTGAAAGGACAACACTTCAATCTGCAGAAAGCCATATCCCCGTGCAAATTGTGGGAATATGGGGCATGGGTGGCTCTGGCAAAATCACTCTTGCCAAACAGATATATAACAACAAGTATACAACTATGGACAAGTCTAGTTTCCTATTAGACGTCAGAGATGCTGCTTCCAGAAGTAAATTGCATAAGAAACAGATAATACTTCTAGAGGATCTTGGTCTCCAAGGAGTATCAGTTGAGAATATAGAGGAAGGGAAGAGGATTCTCAGCAGCCGTTTGCAATCTGTTCAAGTGCTCATCATCCTGGATGATGTAGATAATATAGATCAACTGGATGCTCTAGTTCCCAAGAAGGACAGTCTTGGATGGGGTAGTCTGATTGTAGTCACTTCAAGAGAATTTGAAGTTCTTCGATCTTGGAGCATCTCATCCATTTATAAAATGAAAGCGTTGGATCCACCTCATGCCAAACAGCTCTTTTGTTGGCATACTTTCCTGCAGCCCTCTCCACAACAAGCATTTGAAGATTTGGTTAAAAACTTCCTGAATGTTTGTCATGGATTACCATTGTCTCTAAAGGTTTTTGGAGCACAGTTGTATGGGGTCTCCAACAAACATTATTGGGAAACTCAATTGCAGAAGATCTCTAGAATTTTACCTAAAGATATTAAACAAAGATTAAAAGTCAGTTATGATGCCCTAGATGATGAGGAGAAGCAGATATTCTTAGATATTGCTTGTTTCTTTATTGGAGAGAAAAGAACTTCAGCCATTGCAGCTTGGGACGGATCAGGGTGGAATGGTCTGCATAGTTGGAAACAACTTCTAAATAAGTGTCTTGTTGAGCCCAATGATGATTACATAAGAATGCATGATCATTTACGAGATTTAGGAAAGGAAATTGCAACGCATCAGTCACCCTACCGTCTCTGGTCTCCCCAACAGATTATTAATGTTGGTAATGAAGTACAGGTAAGATTAATACTTTTCTTTGTTTCCTTGTATAAGTTTGATACTTGTATCCATGAAGTTTAATGCTTCCATAAATTTTGATTTTTTTTTTATTATTTAAAAGGGAATTGCTATTCGAGGAATAACGACTATAGCAACTGGATTCACAAGCGAGATTGAGGAGTTTTCTCAATGTTTCCACGGTGGAAAGCTTATAGTGAACACAAACAGAGGACCTTATAGCTTGGAACCTCTGTCTCTTGGATTAAAACATTTTCATGTTAAAGGAAATTGTTATAATCAAGTAATTAGTCTTTTATCAGGAGACCTGGTATGGCTTCGCTGGAATGGCATTGAGCAGAGAAATCTTTGGTCATTGAGTTCATTGAAAAATTTGAGGGTCTTAGAACTCTACGAAATTTGGGATGGGAAACATTACTTAAAAGAATTATGGAAGAATGACAACAATGTAAGTATCTTTTTCCTTTAAAAAGCTACATTTTAGAGTTTTACTAACGTGTTTTTATTATTGTTTAGTTTCAATTGATCTCAATAAGAATTTTTTGCAGGCTCCTGTGCAGTTAAGAGAGTTGGTTATTCAAAATTGTTCAGAATTCCAAAGATTTCCAAAGTCAATAGGATGTCTTAGGCATTTGAAAAAGATAGCTGTGGGGTATAGGAGCAAGGTGAGGAATCTGCCGATGGAATTTTGTCTTCTTCAGTCGCTGGAGCACCTGGAGTTAAATAGTGAAGAGTTGTCATCACTACCCAGCCGATTTGGCGATTTGAGAAACCTGAGGCATCTTGATTTATTCAATTGTAAGAAATTGACGAGGTTTCCAATCTCTTTTAAGGAGCTCACACTTCTACAACACATCTCCTTACAAGGATGTTATAATCTCACCTTAGAGTCAGACATTCTGGAAAATATGACAAAGCTAGAGTATTTGAATATCCAGGGTTGCAGTCGTATGGAAGAGTTGCGTCGTCACATTACAAATCAAGCCTCCTTGACAGAGCTCGTTTGTGGTATAGAGAGGTTAAAGGAGGTACCAGTGAACATCGGTCAACTGAGCAAGTTGCAAAGGATGTGGATCGCAAACAGTACATTATTGACAAGCCTACCGACATCCATAGGAGATTTGTCTTCCTTGACTTCTCTTGAAATTCATAGCTGCGGCAAGCTGAAATGTTTACCCGACTCTCTAGGGCACCTTAATCTCTTAAGGAATTTATCGATAGGGTATTTAGGAGTGAAATCCTTACCAAAATCACTTAGGCAACTAACTAATCTTCAAACGTTGAGTATAAGGCGGTGCCCAATCAGCGAATTGGATCTTGGGGCAGGGTTGTTTACTTGTTTGGAAGGGATACAGCTAGATTCAACTAAAGTCTCCAAGATCTCCATCTCTGAAGATTGTTATCCCGTCCTCGAGAGACTCTCACTTCGTGGTAATAGCGATCTAAAGGATATAGAAGTATTACCAAATACACTCAAGCACATAACTTTGAGAGGGTGTCCTGAGTTGGATGCGCTTCCTAATTTTGAAAAATTAGCTTTTCTACGAGGATTTGAACTCAAAGGCTGCTGTGGAGTTAAGAAAATACAAGGTTTGGAACATTGCAGATCATTAGAGATGTTGTCAGTACATACGAGGTGGGAGGAGGCGGGCATAGAAAGTTTGGAGTGCATGGAAAGATTGCGGATTGTGCATCTCACAGCAATGAGCAGATCAGCTGTTGAAGGTTGCATTGAGAACATGCAGGTAATAATAGTTTATAGGCATTTAGAGTTCGAATTATGTTCAATTGATTATGCATTGGCTAATATGTTGATGTGCAAAGGATTTGCAGAAATGGCCAAAAAAAGAAGTAATAGTATGCACGCGGGCGGTCCTTGAAACAACTACACTCGTAAAGTCCTTTGCCTTTCCCAATCTCTCTATCGTTGACTCCTTCGCTAAACGGAAAATCAAATCCAACCCATCCCTCAAATGGCCCACCACCGCTCGCTGCTGCATTCTTCTATGTTATGTTGTGAATTGTGAATCTCCGACAACTTCATTGCGATTGGCATACAGTGCAGAAAATACAGAGCGTCAAACATTTATGGGAAACTATGACGCGATTGAGGTAGAGAAGGGTAAATGGGTATGGACAGCGCTCTTCACCCAACATTCCACGATCCACTCTTACCTTTCTGGCCACACACAATCACGGGTACACATATGTGGTGTAGGACAAGTGAATAAAGGAGATGTGGAGAACGGATTACTTGTGATGGGAGAAGAGGAAAGAGTTGTAGAGGCTTTCACTCGCTTATGGGCATCTTTATCAAATTGATGGTATTATTGTTAAAAATACTGATATACATATAAATTGAATAGTTACGTGCCAATTCTTGTAATTGATTGTTTCTTTACAATATGTAATTTTTTATATTAATTATATTTAAATAATTTTATTAATTTTTCAAATAATAATTTTATAATAAATATAGTATAAAGAGTAATAAAAAATAGGTTTCTTATTATTTATTGAAAGTTTATATCAATAAAAATAATTATAAACAAAAGAATAATAAAAAAGTTAAATTTCTTACACTTTAAAATAAAAAATAAAAAATAATTTTATATTAGATAAAAAGATAAATTACGAGGTAATATTTCTAATATGATCAAGTTATTGGTATAATTTATCAATAATATTTGAGAAAGGATCATTTTATTTGGTGGTTATGTTCCTTTTGTATATCATTTTTTACGAAAGTCACACCTAAGTTATACACAAGATACAAAGATGCAATATTGAATTTGATTATGAAGGCATATAAATATAAATCGACAACATAAAGGTTGTGGAACAACAATAACAATAAAATAGAACATACACTCAAAATTTACAAAAAATTGTATTCACATAGCAATAATTATTACATCACTTAATTCACCCTTATTCAAGATGGGAAAAGGGGAAATTGAAACCCTCAATCTACCACCACTTTTTTGATATCCTTGACCACCATCAATTCATGATTACATACTCCTCGCCTCGGGAATCTATAGGGTCGTGTGTTCCTGTGCCACCCCCTTATATAGGCGAAATAGACCATTCTTTTAACACAAGAATTAAGAGAGTGTTGTGCTAACATCAAGCATGAACAAGTCCTTAAATCAACCCATCAACCAAACACCATATTTGTGTAGAAAACACATAGATATTATATAGAGAAGACAATTTTCTTAAAAGGAAACTTTTTTAAAAGTCATAGAAATTAGCAATCACCCCATTAACCTTAATCAACATGATGGTGGGAGTCTCGGCCTTTCATGGCAACCCTTCTTGTCAAAACTTAGTAAATTTCATCACCATTGACCTTGTCTTTATTCTTCTTCTAGGGTTAGTTCTTTCACTTTCTTTGGATTGCCTTCCTGTCTCCCCCTCTTGTGGTTTTTCTCTCCTCCTAGGTCCTTAGGATTCGAGACCTCATGCCTTTCTCCCATATCCTCCCTCTGATTCATTTTTTTCAATTTTACCTTACTCATATCTTCCCCTTCTTTCCCCCTCCCTCTCGTGTTTGGGTCGCCCTTTTCTCATTCTAGCTCAAACTTGTTTAATCCTAGTTAATTTTCATCATAGTTCTAAAGTGTAGTTGTATATGATTATTTTATTTCTTGGTAAAAAACAATCGATATATTTTATATTTCAATCTTAAAATTATCTTTCTTACTTATATATAATTTTCTTTTTCAAAAATTATTGAGTAATTTATACATTCTTAATTTTTTTTAGTATATTAGAACTTTATTTATTTTATAGTAATTTTATTGAATAGATAATATCTAGATTATTCTGTATAGTAATATCAATTTTTAATTATTTATTAGTTTTAAAATAATACATAGATAAGTTATAACTAGAGTAATTTAATCTATATAAAAGATTAATTTTAATTTATATACAAATTTAAGATAATTAGATAGTATAATAATTACATAGTTTATCAGAAAATATCTAAAATGTATAATATATAATTATATAATATCAAGCAAAAATTATCTAAAAATTATAAATTATTCTTTGAATATATAATTTAGATAGTTAAAATATTAGAAAGTTATAAACTATTATTATAATGCTTACAATAAGAAGACAATAATATAACAAATTAAAAAGGATTAAATGAATTGTTTGAATTATGTAATTCAATATTAAAGCATCAGATAACAATTATAAAATACATGTATAATAGTGAAGATAAAAAAATTAGATTATTTTGATACAAATAAAATTTAATTGAAATATACAAGATGAGCATTAACAAGTCCTAGTCTACAGCAAATCATTTCTTCTCCTCAAAATCTCTTCTATCCTCATGATGGATCATAGAGTGTGATTTGAAATTTTGATGCAAGAACTTGAACAGAATCAAATCTAGAAACGAAAATTAAATCATTCTTGAACTCTCCTAAACCCTATAAGATGAGTACTTGTATATGTGTATAATAAATAGGAAGCATGTTTCTTTAGATGGAAGACCCTCTATTATTATTTTTCTACATTCCAAAATCAATTATTATAACATTGTCTTTGAAATGCAAGCAAATTTATGTACATAGCTTTTTTATAAATATAGATGTTATGTTTCTTATGTGCAAAAGACCTTTGTGTATATGCATTTCCTAACTTTAGGATTTATTCTTTGTTTATTTTAATTATTATTCTAAAGTCCTGTTATGATAGATGTTTCTTTGAAATGACTATTTATGCTAGAAACATTCCCCCAACCTAATTATATATCCCTTCTTTGGAATACTTGAGCAAGAAACCATTATGCTAAAAAAAATTATATCTATCAACAAATCTAAATAAACCCTCAAGAGGCAAGCTTTATCCTCTATTTGAGTCTATACAAACCAATGCAAAGTTGAATAGCATTAAGGTATCTCTAAAGGATAATAACCATGCTAAGAACTTTGTCTATGTATCCTTCAACATATGCAATGTGCAATGTCTCACAAACTTATGTCATAATGTCTCCTCAAGAAAAATGTGTGTAACCTATCCATAACCTATACAATAGTCATCTTTGTACCCAAATTGCTATTTGGAAAAAAATAGTAACAAACTCATGAATTTTAACTCACATAAACACTTTTCTATATACAAAAAAATACTGCATTTGTCTCTATGGTTCCTTTACACAATTGATCACATTTACTATGGAACACACAATTTTTGGTAATAATTAAATATTTAATTACACTTTATTAAGTTTACTTAGGTCCTAATTAGGTTTTCCTTTTAGGGTTTTTCATCTTTCTTTATAAAACGAAGTTATCTCATGTAATTCATGATTGCCAAGATATTATTTGCATCATTTTTTATGAAAAATTCTCTTGAATGTTTAATTTTCTCCTTATAGAAGACTAATCACAGGTTTTGTAGTGATCTTGGTTTTATTGAGTTTATTGGAAACTCTAACATGGTATCTGAGTCTTAATCTACAAGCCCCTTCTCGAATCCAAGAGAAATTCAATCAAGAGATTGTTTTGGGCATCTTTGGAGAGATCCAGCCTTGAGGGAAAAACTGGCTCATCCTAGGGTGAAACGAGCATCACCACTACATCCAAAACAACCAAAAACCTTAAAATCGTTTGTCGTTTTGTCAAATTTTGAGCAGTTGAAAAAAAAAGGAAAAAAAATTGTCAGCCAGAGGTTCATGCACAAGAATTCGTATGACCCTACACGCACCCCTAGGTTTCCATCTTTCACCTCAATGAGTATGCATAGATTCTACAAAAGAATTATCTGGTTTTTTAAATTCTATTTTTCCTACAATAAAAAAAATCATTAGCCTTTTTAAACAAATTACGAATCAACAAGTTTTTTTTAAAACAAAAATAAAAAATAAAAAAATCATTTGCAACTTACCTAGAGGGTACTTTGTATCCTATTGGGTCGCTAGATTGGCTTGGCTGCGCAGGCCCCAAATCTAGTGGTGGCAATGAAATTTTCCTACCTCTGACTGACCTTACACAACAATGGCAACTTTTCCATTGACCTAGCTACTTCACACATTGGCAAGCAAATCACAACCCTAAAATATTCTAGAATCTCCAACACTAGAAAAAGAAATTTGGATCATACAAACACAATCGACAATCAACCTTGATTAGTGCGCCACAGGGAATATTCCATGGAAAAGCATATTTTGAGCAAGAATATTCAAGGGAATCTTCATTTTCAAGTGACCAAATTTTTCTGCAAGCAAAAGGAATATTCCAAGAATATTTCTCTAATGGCCATCTGACTGTCAAATTTAAGACATCAATTTATGCTATCCACCTCATATGCCCTCTAAAGGCCATATTGGGCATTTTTAGTAAATTGAGTGTATCTTGGGCATACGATGTCTATTTTTCAAAAAAATTATATTGACTCGAAAAGCGGGTTCTGAGCCCGATCTCATGGTGTAGGTAACTTTTGAATATTTTCTCTCGATTCATTATATAATTCTCTGAAGACAAACCTAGTTTTTTTCGCTTTGGAGGGCATAAACTTTACCTCGATTATCAGAGTTTCATGATTCAAGCAGTGTTGGAAAGTTGGTTTAGTCCTCTACATAGATTAGTGGTAAATTTTTATTCATGGAGGAGAATGTGAGCATTAATCTGTGCATGCAGTATTTCATTTTTGCATTCTTTATGTTTTCATTTTCTCTTTGAATTTTTGCATGATTTGCATGTTATCCTTTTATGATTTCAGGGTATCGTAATAAAAAAAACTTCAATAAAGTTTCATTAGGGGGGTTGCATACATAATAATTGGATTAGAGTGTAGTCACATGGAATACACTATGATCACATATTCATATTTATGACAATTCACACATGAGTTGTATCTGGATTTTGTAGTTTCTCTTGGCCACATCTTGCTCATGACTTGACACATTTGGTTTACATCAGTTCATGTCTCAGATTGAGAGACTATGGTTAATGATCCTAAATTGCATCTGATTCACATCAGGTCACATCTTAGTTTGAGGGTCATTCATTTTATGGATAATTCTCTAGAATCTACGTGGTACTTGCTATTATGGATCAATTTTAGTCACAGTTTGGCATCGGCATCAAGATACACATAGCTTCCAAATTCTTTCATCATTTATTTCCCTCTTATGGGGGGGCTTTTCTAATGTATCTATATGATGTATAGTGTACTTAGGGGGCCTCGTGGATTCCTCCATCTTTCATCACTTGATTGCATCAATGTTTTCTCTTTTGGGAAGAAGTTTTGTCCGACTAGGTTTTCTCCTTTTCCCCATTTATGAGAGATTTATTTTGCATTGCATATGTACATGGGTATTGTTGTTCCTACAAGAAACACTCCCCATTCAAAACGAGGACCCTCTCTTTTCGCTTCACTGGGTCACTTTTGTCACCACCTCATTTTGCATGCCCCCTCTTCTTTTTGAGTCCTAAGTGGTCAAGGAATCTTAGAAGAGTCACTTTGAGTTGACCACATTATGCTACCCTCAAATTTTAAAGGCCTTAGGCCTTTGCGGAACTTCCTTGGCTATTTGCCTTCAATCTTTAAAGTTGTCACCCTTGGAGCAATGCAGGTCCGCCCGTGCGGCCCGCCCTTTGTGGGATTCCCTAGCATGACATCCTTCCATGTCGTAGTACCCGCACCATCATTGTTTTTTTTCATCATCGACCACCCGAGTGGCTAACTCTCAACTGTCGTTCACTCAGTGGACTCCGTCGTTCCCACTACCATTTTTGAAATGTGCGCTCACCAATCGTAGATGCCATCATAATCACATTAATGAGGGGAATTAAATGTTGCATTTTATATAAATATACCATTTCGAGTTATCATTTTCACTTGAAAATATTCAGAGGACTTATTAGAGCTTGTTACCTCCACTGTTGTGCCCGCTGAGCTCCATTGCCAATTCAAAGCTTTCACTTGTTGGTTGTTCAACTGGTCTTTGTCGCATTTTATAGGTTGGTCCTCTATTGTCACTTGCCTTCGATTTTTCTTTAATTTCTATAAAAGTTGCTAAATCTTGGAAAGGAAGATTAGGAATCAATAAGTTAAAACCCTGGCGATCAAAACCCACCTTTTAGAATTTTGAAATTTGTTGAAAATCTCCCACGGGCTGTGTGCATAACTTGAAGTCATCGTGGTCATTCTTGAACCAGGGCGTTCATTCCCTATAAGCCCACAACATCACTACCACCATCGCCTCCCCTTAAAGCATTTAAACTTTAGCAAAATGACGGAGACCTCCATCGAGCCCGTACCTACGGCAAGCCCCCTCAATTTGGTCATTATAGACTTTGCCAAAATTCATGAGTCCCAAAAGGTGGATCCTTCAACCCTCTCAGCTCTGCATGCATAGGCCTCCGCCCATAGAATTCCTTTGAGATTTTCCATTTCAAATGCCTATCTGATCACGTCCTCCCGCTACACGGGGTCCTGCCCTTGCTATCGACATTCAAGCTTAACTTCACCAAAACGCCTAAGTCTCGATCCATTGTAGAGTTCTCCTTGTAAACCTCCATCTGTAGGTTTCTATTTAGAGTTCACCATTTCTAACGGCCTTCACAACCTTCCCATCTACCCATTGGGCCCCACGTTCATAGTCGTCTTCTAGGCTCAAAACCAAGGCAACCTCCTCTTGTGGGTGTTCGTTTGTAGACTTTTGTCATGCTCCCACCATGCCAAACACCCAAAGACTACCGTCTGCCTGCTACATGCAACTCAACCCTGCCTTGTCCGTTTGATTGTCCATGGGAAAACGATTAATGCATATGCCTTTTACAGACCCAATGATGCGGGCCTCCTCAGGTGGACTTTCGTCCCATCCTCGTTGTTTCAAATAGCCTTGGAACCCCAATGCCTTCTCGCACCTTCTCACCCACACTTGAACTTCAATAAAAAAGTAACACCATCTCTCAAGGCCGTGGATTGCTTGTGAGGCATCGCTCTGCCAATGCCATTTCAACGATGGAGCCTCAAAGCAACCAAGTTACCCTCTAATCTCACATGCCTAAATGATGGATTTAACATTCCCAAAGCTTGAAAGTGATTTTGACCAACGTGCTAAATAGATTGGTCTCTTTAGTGGGCCCCACATCATGATCAAATCTTGGCATGGGTGGAGCCATGCATGTCGTTGTGCCCTGTTCATCATCCGTCCACAGCTGCCTTCAGAATGGCTATCAACCTAGCATTCAGTCTGCACCCCTGGGCCCACATTGCTTTAACTTACCCAAACAAGTGTCTAACGATGATCCGAAAGAAATTTTAGGATCTTTGAAAGATGGATTACCTGATTTAACATCATTTTGTAGGATTTTGGCTAATGTTCCTAATGTCTGTATGCTTGAATGTGTTTACTGCTCCTTTGTCTATAGGATATATGGAACCAACTACAAGACCTTTGTAGGCAGTCGTAGAGAAAGACAAAGGAAAGAAAATTGTAGAAACAACTAGGGGTAAAGAAGATAAAGATCAAATGAAATACAAGTTCCAAGGGGAACCCCTCAATTCTAGGGTCACCACAAATTGGAAAGAGATCTTAAATACTAATCTAGGACATTTATGTTGATGAGTTCAAGAAAAGGTTATGAATCAACCCCATCACAAAAAGTACCAAAAAGATCAGAAGAAGTGGGTTGGCTAAGGCTATCGGGTTCCCACCCACCCTTATACCTCTTGAACTTGTAATGGCTTGCAGAGAGGCATACCAGGATGACACAAAGAAGATAGTAGATAGAGATGGCAATATATTGGTCGATTTATCTACTAAGTCGATAGGGAAAACTTTTCATATCCCTACCTTTAATGAAATGGAGGAGACAACCAAGGAATATGCTAAGAAAACATGGGATGTTGACCCCCTCAGGTTGAAGAAGCTTATCAATCAATACTAGCTTAATGAGAAGAGGGGTAGTGTGAATAAAGTGCCCCAAGAGCTCTGAAGAAGTGACTTCTATAAGGATTACCATGACTTGGTAACCTTGCTAGGAAAAGTTATGGGCCTCCTAACTGTGGCCTTCTTCTAGGAATGGATGTTGTACTTAATGGAGGAGATAATCCGAGAAGAGATTGTGTTCTATTGGGCTGGAATAATCATCCAATGCTTGCATGAGAAATTTGTGGCCGTGAAGAGGACTTCACAGTTTTACATGACATCATACCTAGTCTATTTGCTTGTTGACTATGCCCAATATAGGGGACTATTTGTGGCACCAAATCCAACTCCAGGTAGGGAATTGAAGGTCTATAACAGGTATCCCCAACTTCAGTTCTGAAACTTCAAGAAAGACTATTAATTACAGAGTCAATGATGCCTTCATCAGGTATATCATCAAAATTCTTGGAGATGACTTTGAGAGAAGGGTTACCCACAGTGACAATGCTTACATCCACTGGTTCGGCTTCTTTTTCATTCGATTTACAAAATTTACATACATCTGAGCCGAGGGTTTCTCAGAGAATCCATATAAGTTGCCTGGTACCTAAATGACTGGCTGGGAATACTTGAACTCTCTCGATAGATACAACATGCACGCACCCTCCTAAGTGACAAGCATAGAGCGGGGATCCCTTATCCCCTCATATTTGGTTAGGGTATGTATACACTTACCGCATCCCTATGTGCGGAGTACTCTGATAAGGAGCTAAATGAATACAACTTGGAGTTCTACACCACTAGACCACAAATGGACCCTTATGGCAAGTTGAAGAAGGTAGTTAGGATTGAGTATGCCCATCTACATAATGTAGAGGAATTTTGGGCCAATTGCAGAGATGATAAGGAGGTGTGTATGCAACATTACATGTGCATGATGACATACTTTTTCAAAACAATGAACTTGTTTCCAATGTTGGATCAAATCGTCGAAGAGGAGAATACTGTGGTAGATCTGAGGCATGACATTGTTGCCAATCTACCACTACCACTGATTGACTAGGATGAGGAAGAGGCCAATGACCTTGATATTCTGATGAAGCCTATTGAGGAAAGAACAAAAAAATGGATTGATGAGAAAGTTGCTCAATTAAAGATGTATGGAGTGACCCTAACATACGAAGAGCTCAAAGATCCACTTGAGAGTGAGACTGATAGTGCCTCTACCATTGCTGCCCCAACTAGGGAGATTTTGGCATCTTCTCCCACTACACAGTCCAAGAAGAGAAAATAAATGGTTGAACTCCAGCCTAAGCCCAGGGTGTATTCAAGGAAAGCCTCGAAAGGTGAACCTTCCAAGAAACCAAAGAAATAAGGCAGTTTCATGGAAATGCCCACCATCCAGGAGGACCCGCTCCATGAAGAAGAGGAACAAGATACCAAGAAGCCAAGGTCCCCACCTACTGCCTCCACTCTTGCAGTCACCGCCAATTTTTTTTCCACTACTGTTGCTCCTTCGCTTGCTTCTCAAGTGATGATTGCCTCTTCTCTGCCTGCGGTGGATATTTTAGTCCACCTTACCTCAACTTCCCTTGCAACCCAAGTCATGGTCATAGATTCCTCATTTACCACCACTTATGCAATCTCTTCGACTTTCCATTGTAACTAAAAGAATTCCTACTCTCTCGCTACCAGAGGCTCTTTCTAAACACTTGCAAAATATATCGTCGAAGTTGTTTGGGGTGCTCATGAATCCTGCAGTACAAGCTGCCTTGGCTCAAATTTTTGTTGTCCTCCCTATCCCTCCTCCTCCAACTGAGCCACCTATGATGTAATCAATGATGCAAATATCTGAGGAGTTGGAGAGGCAAGAAAGGGAAGCAAGCAAAGAAATGGAGGAAGGAGTGGATGACTACCACAAGCATCCCAAATATCAACATCTAGCAATTGATGAAGTGGTGCACAAAGAGGAGGAAACACAATCCTCTGAGGAAGATTTTGAAGATCCAGACACAAAGTATATTGTTGAAACTTTTGACCTAGAGCTTGAGGAGGAGTTGGCCTGACAACTCAAGGACGTTGGAGAAGAAGTTGAAAAATATCCCTCCGATGAAGAGAAAGATAGAAATGGAAAAATGGAGGAAACCGAACCTCCAACAAGGGAGCAAGATTAGAGCCCTGAGCATGATAAAGAGATGCCTCTTTCAGAGGAACACGAAGAGAAAGAAAGAGAAAAGAAAGAAGACAAGCCTAAAGAAGAGGCCGAAACAAGAAAAAGCTTGGAAGCGAAACATAATGAAGAGAATGGGCATGAACAAGAGGAAGAAGAGATAAAATTTGAGGGGAAGGACAACCCTAAGGAGCACACAATCACTGAGTCCCCAAGTAAAGAACCAATCTTCATTCAAGATTCCGATGAGGAAGAAGAAGAGAAAACAAAGCAAGAGACTCTGGGTGGCAAAGTAATCAAATTCAATGCACCTGTGAGGAAGAAGGTGATCACGAATCACCAAAAGGGGAATCTTAGATACCTAAATGGCTTGAGACACAATTGGAGAAGAAAACCCTAACCCCAATGGATCCAAAGGCAAGGTTGGAGGCCATCTTGGCTTGATCCCAAATAAGTACAAAGAAAGAGAAGAAGTCTAGGGTCAGATCTCATTTGACAATGTATGCATCAGGATCTAGGACAATACAAATAGCTACTCCGGTGATGGGAGAAGAGGGAGTTAGCTATAATATTTCTACCATTGACCTAGGGACAACCACAAGAGAATAGAAGATCCACCATCTTCAGGGGTCCGTCGCCACCATTGTACACCAAATGAATAAAGACAAGATTTCTAAAGAGGAGCTAAAGGCCCAATTGGTGGATTTGACAACTTATATTCAATAGTGGTCATCAACTGAGGAGATCCCCACCACATCATCGACTACCTCATTTTTGTTGTCCAAAGATCACGTTGGTAAGCTAGAGAAAAGAAAGAATTTATCCAAGGCCACTGAGGATTGGTTCTGATGGGTAATTTATAATGGAGATATGGTATTATCCATGCCGTCAGAATAATAAACAAGTTCTAGGACTTGCAAAAAAAATTGGAGGATGCTGAAAAGACCTGCCATCACTTCACAAAACTATATAGGATTACTTATCCCAAGCTTGAAGTCATCCTCAAGATACTTAACAAATTATTGGAAAAAGAGTTCTAGGTTTAGGAAAGACTGATTAGTGGCTCATCAAGACATGGAAGATGAGCTTGGACCACCAAAAGGAAGTCCTGGAGCAAGTGCTCCATGAGGTACAAATCAATTTAGAATGGACCAAGGAACACCAAGCCAATTTTGAGGACTATCTCAATCTGATGACAGATTACGAGATGTCATCTCTCGATCTTGATGCGGGGAAAATCAGGCCATATTTCCATGAGAAGATGGAGAAAGGGACAACAGATGTGCTAACATAAGATTTTATGGAATTCACTACCCATGCCTCCATCCAATCTCATCAAGTAGCTAAGGCCACACCCAAGTGCATGAAGAATTGGGAGAAAATCGTGGGCCAATCAAAGAAATTGTCATTTCAGATACTTCAATCAAACATAATGGAGTGTGATAAGCTTTGAAAAATGATCGGAAAATTTATGGAGTATGCTACATTACAAAATGAGGCTAGAAATCCTATCATAGATGATGAATTCCTCACTGTTTAGCTACAACAAGAGCAACCAACTAAAAGACAAAAGAGCTACAGTACTGCTCACAAGAGGACAAAATAGGCTAAAAGATAATATGTAATTTTATATTGTAAAATATTTGGGGGTAGGTGAAACCCTAATTTGTAGTGAATCTTGGCCACACAATGAGATTAAATCTTTTCCATTCATTTTTATTTTTGAACACTATAAATAGGGGGTCTCCTCTCATTTCCAAGAGAGAGTTGAGTTGTTGTAAGAACATGCTACTGGAATAGAAATTCATTGATTTGGTGGATTCTTGGGTTCCCACTTCATGTTGCATTATTATTCTTCTCATATGTAGTGAATTTGAGTAAATTAACTTTGTTGTTTTATGTGTTTTGGTTTTCTTTAGTAGATTAGTTAATGCTATTAATTGGTTTTAAAGAATTTTGTTGTGTTGATACCCTTCCTAGTTCATGCTTTTTGTTGTTTATTGATGATAAACTATAGTATAAAGCTAGTATAAATATTATATGAATGTTTCACTTAAATTATATCTCTTGTTCATGATTATGGTGAATGAAAGGTTGAAAATATGCAAACCTTAGAAAATCACACTTGTTTCATGAGGCTATGAACTAATCTGGTTAAGTGGAACTAAGTTTTAGGAAGGTTGTCCACTATAGGGTCCTCCATTATCAATGTTCATTGGTAGCTACAGGTCTAGGAACTTCTCCCTTCCCTTATCCCTTTTTCTTTTTTTTGTAATAGGTGCTTTAGATAAAGTTCATTGCACATTGTAAAGCCAAATTAGAAGATCAAAGTGGAGTTTAAGACCGTTGTCCTGAACTTATAGCAATAGAAAAAAATTTATAAACTCCATCCAAGGATCCAATTCCCCTCTAGTTTAACCCACATATGGCTGCCCTGTGATTACTAACAAGATCACATTACACCAACTAATATATTCTATGCATGCCATGACCTAACACTCGAGAGACCTTGGGGTAATTTTCAGCAACTTGTTGTTTGAGATTTCCTTTCAAGAGAGGTAGTGCACTTATTCATTGTGTATGTTGAGAAGGTGGAAAGAAACCCATCAATAGGTACCTAACATGGCCTTGTAGCCATGAATCATTCATGCTTTCATGCATCCATCCTTTCACTATTTGAATGTTTCTTATTCTCCCTAAGTTACACTCAAGGGGGTGTTGGTGTAATACAATAATTCATTACACTTTATTAAGTTTACTTAGGTCCTAATTAGGTTTTCCTTTTAGGGTTTTTCATATTTCTCTATAAAATAAAATTATCTCATATAATTCATGATTCCTAATATATTATTTGCATCATTTTTATGCAAATTTCTCTTGCATCTTTCATTTTCTCCTTGTAGAAAGCTAATTTTAGGTTTTGTAGGTGATCTTGGTTTTAATGAGTTTATTGAAAACTCTAACAACAATGTTATGGTAAAAATTTCAAGATTGGTATTGTGATTCCTTAAATGTTTATCCTATTCTAAAATGTAAAACAACTATTATGCACTAATGGAAGAACACAAAAGATACATCTCAAGATTAGCCTAAAGAATGATAACACAAAGACATAAGATGAAATGAAGACAATAAATGATTATACCTTCTTTGTCATTGAATCCCTTGGTTGGCCCTTGATGTTTGAAATATTGTATGCTCCTTGGATGGCTATGAAAATGGTGTATGGGTATGTGCAGGATCATGATGGGCCAAAAAGTGGTGATATGTAAGTGATAAGATGGCCCATATGGCTGACAACTTTTTTTTACCCAAAATATATGAAATGAAAAGGGTTTTTCAAGGAGATTCTTCGATTTCCACCAATATAAATTATGCTTTACTTTGAATTTAATAAATTATTATTATTCATTTTCTATTTGAATTGCGACTAAAGTCCTGATTGATAGGCTGGATGAAAAACATCTATAGATTTCAAATGGTATCACATTTTTAGGATCCAAAACATGTGTCACATTCTATTCTTCACATACTATAGGATTAAAAAAAAAAAATTTGAATTTCATGAATTTTTGACCAAGTTAAGGTGGTTAGACAAATGAGTTTTTTATATTTTTTAAAAGTTGTAATAAAAAATTAATAATTAATTATTTACTTTGAAAAAAATTACAAAAAGATATGCATCACATCGGAACATGAGTCCTCTACTTATATCTAAAATATTATAAAAAAATATTATTATTTTATTGTGGTTAGGGTGGTCAGACAGACACCTACTTCTTATTTATTCCCTGAAATTTAAGTACTATTGCATTGAAATTTCAAATTTTAACCAAATAGATTTTTTTATTTTTTAAATAAACCTAGAAGTTTAGAAACTAAATTCAATTTTATATAAATTCTATATTCTTACATATTTTTGAAATAATATAGATAACTTATTCAATTTTTTACATCAAGTTGCCTAACTCTGAATTTTCTGAATTTTATTGCCACTTAAGGGCTTGTTTTTTCCATGATGATCCTGCACATACCTAACATGGCCTTGTAGCCATGAATCATTCATGCTTTCATGCATCCATCATTTCACTATTTGAATGTTTCTTATTCTCCCTAAGTTACACTCAAGGGGGTGTTGGTGTAATACAATAACTCATTACACTTCATTAAGTTTACTTAGGTCCTAATTAGGTTTTCCTTTTAGGGTTTTTCATATTTCTCTATAAAATAAATTTATCTCATATAATTCATGATTCCTAATATATTATTTGCATCATTTTTATGCAAATTTCTCTTGCATATTTCATTTTCTCCTTGTAGAAAGCTAATTTTAGGTGATCTTGGTTTTATTGAGTTTATTGAAAACTCTAACAACAATGTTATGGTAAAAATTTTAAGATTGGTATTGTGATCCCTTAAATGTTTATCCTATTCTAAAATGCAAAACAACTATTATGCACTAATGGAAGAACACAAAAGATACATCTCAAGATTAGCCTAAAGAATGATAACACAAAGACATAAGATGAAATGAAGACAATAAACGATTATACCTTCTTTGTCATTGAGTCCCTTGGTTGGCCCTTGATGTTTGAAATCTTGTATGCTCCTTGGATGGTTATGAAAATGATGTATGCAAGATGAGAAATGTGATAAATGCAAGTGCTACATTTGGCTAAATGGCTTGGTTAAATGGCTAATATGATGCTTGCAAATTGAGTGAGAAATTTGGTAGAATAAGGGTGCAAATGGCTAAGTGTTAAGAGAGGGAGATATTTATAGAGCAATTTGAATTCTATAGAGACTTCAACAGTTGAGATTAAACCAACAAGGTCAAAATTAAGGGCTATGGTGAGTTGAGGACTCACAAGCCCTCACAACTTGACATGTGGAATGTGAGATGGCTTAGGATGAGATGATGTGGAAGTGAGGTGGAAGAAAAGTAGATGATGTGAAGGAAGGACAAGTGTCTTGGGGGATGAGAAGATTTCCTCAAAAAGGAACTTCTTGTTCCCAAATGAGAGTGAAAAAGGCATTTGAGGGATTTTAGAATTCCTCACAAATCTCCATGGGGAATGAGAAAGTAGTTGGAGAAATAAATGTGAATTAAAAATTCACGTGCTTGAGAGAATCTAATGGATAAGAGAGGGTTTCCAAAAGGGTGGGAATTTGCCACATGTGAGTGATGTGAAAAGTCCAATGTTCTAGAAGTCTTTGGCACATGTGAAGTGACAAGTCACATGTTCTAGAACTTGCATGGGGATAAGGTAAGCCTTAGAAGGATAAAATGTGAATTAAAAATTCACATGGGAAAGAGGGTTAAGGCTAAGAAAGAAAAATGGAAAGGTTGACTAAGAAAGGTATGCTAAATGTGGCTAATGAACTTGATTAAGGTTGTGCAAACTCATGATTAGAATAATTAATGAAAGATTAGAAGCAAGTGGGAGATTATGGAGGATGTGAGACTAATCTTGATTAAGTGGTGCACATCCTAATCATGGATTAATTAATTTAATCTAGATTAGAAGAGGATTATGGAGAATGTGACAAGGAGAGAGAAAATGAGAAATTAAAATGGGGAAGAGAGAGACCTAGGGTGAATAAATGTGAATTAAAATTCACATGGGAAAGAGGGTTAAGGCTAAGAAAGGAAAATGGAAAAGTTGATTAAGAAAGGTATGTTAAATGTGGCTAATGACCTTGATTAAGGTTGTGCAAACTCATGATTAGAATAATTAATGAAAGATTAGAAGAAAGTGGGATATTATGGAGGATGTGACACTAATATTGATTAAGTGGTGCACAACCTAATCATGGATTAATTAATTTAATCCAGATTAAAAGAGGATTATGGAGAATGTGACAAGGAGAGAGAAAATGAGGAATTAAAAATTGATTTTAATCACAAAGTTCAAGTGACTAAATTAAATAAATTGCCATATTTATTTAATTTAGAGAAGGAAAGGTGTAAGGTAAACTATTTAATTATTTAATTACATACTTTAGGAACCTTAGGCAGAAAATGAAATATTGATTAAATAAATTATTTAATCGTTATTAACAAAATAGACGAATATGGTAGATGATTTTGACCATGTTAAAGTGGTCAAATTTAGATGTCTACATTTTTCCCCTCTTCGAAATATTGTTAGAATAATAGTGTTTCGAAGAAAGGAAAATGTAGATGACTCTACAAAGGAAGCAACCAGGAAAATGATGCCTGAGTATGGGGAGAGGTACATGAGCTACCCAAATAGAGGGGGAATGGATGAAGATGCCCCAATCTTGCGAGGGAATGACTATGATAGAGAAAATAGAAAAATAGGAAGGGTATGCCCCCTTGAGAGGGTGATAGTGGAAGAAAGAGGGGTCCTGAGTGACCTCTCGATAGGAATAAATAGAGGGTATGGTTGGAAAGGGCTCAAAAAAATAGGTAGGTTTTCCTTTTGAATGAAGTCAAACGGACGAATGGTGTGCAAATGGCGACCTTTGGAAGGTAGGGTATTAGTGGGAGGAGAAAAAAGGTAAATAAGAGGTAAAAAATACCCCTTATTTTAAAAAGTGAAAAAAAAGGAGGGAAAAGTAAATATAAGGTAATTTTAGAAATTACCTCACCTCATTTGCACTGTAGCAGTTGAGAGAAGAGGAGAGGAGAGGAAGAAGACGAAGAGCAACAATGTCGTAGGAGTACGATTCATACATTATCCATCGGTTGGACGAGGTGCAAAGATTCCACAACCATTATGTCATGCCTTGCCAGGTTAGCAAAAAACCCCTTCTTGCGTATTTTAATTATTTTTAACGCATTTTGTATGTTTTATGCAAAATTTAAAAATAGGGTTTTGTTATCGAGATAGGAAAGAAAAATGGGTAGTTGCTAGAATTTTAATGTTGGGGTTGGATAGCCAAATACGGGGGGAAGAAGGCAAGGGTTGACGTGGGAGAAGCATATCCGCCCCACTGCAGGGTGGCGCCGCCTCGGCGTAGGGCGGGTCCACCCCGTCGTGGGGCGTGTTTGCCCTAGCGTAGGGCGGGTCCACCCCAGCGTGGGGTGGGTCCACCTCATCGTGGGGCTTGTCTGTCTCGGCGTAGGGTGGGTCCACCCCATCTAGGGACGGATTTGCCCCAGCCAGGGGCGGGTCCGCCCTATGGCCACAGGCAAGTTTGCCCCAGCCTGGAACAAACCCACCTTGATCGTGGGCAGGTTCGCCCTGTGGCAGGGGAAGGTCCGCCCCAGCCGGAGATGGATCCGCCCTGGTCGGGGGCAGGTCCACCCCCTCGCAGTGGTAGGTCCACCCTGTGGCCTAGGGTGGGCCTGCCCCGCCTTGGGGCACAATTGCCCCAGCCTAGGGCAGATCTGCCCCACAAGTCAAGGGCATAACCATTCCAGTTCAGGGTGAGGTGGGGAGGGAGGAGTGAGAAAATAGAGAAGTAAAATAAGAAAAGGATAATGTGTCGGGGCCGAGAAGGAAATTGATAGGTTAATGATTTTGGATGCAGAGCTTTGATCGGTTGTGGACAGATGAGCGGCGTCTTGAGGCACTGGTGGCGACCACTGCGGCCATGACCGGAGTAGACCATGCAATACTAGAAGATGTTGGATTATTGCACTTGGTACAGTTTCTGGTGATGAGAGCACATTAGACGATGTTGATTACATTGATAGAGAGATGGAGTTCTACCACATCGACTTTCCATCTTTCAACAGGGGAGATGACATTGACACTGGAGGATGTATGGCGCATCCTGAGGCTACCTATAGTGGGGCAGTTAGTGAGCGAGTTGGTATCCAGAGGGGCAAAGTTAGACTAGACCATCCTAGTGTTATTTGGTCAGGATGACTTTCCCATATAGAGGGGGTAGTTGGATTTAGATAGATGTTTGTCATTCGGGTTGGCACCCTTACCATTATATCTGTGCAGTTGATTAGTGGGATATTGTTTCCGGACCGTAGCAGGCGGTTCTGCAGTCTACAGTTTATGGAGGTGGTTTGACATATTGTTGAGTGGTGAGAGGGACAATTCTTGGGGGGAACATGTGTATTAGCATAGTTATATAGAGATATGCATGTGATCTACTAACGATGGTCACTAAGTGTGACGCACATGACGCTATTACAGGTTTGGGCATGGGAGCATATTATGGTGACAAGGCCATTAGTGGTGAGGAGAGGTAGGGAGGATGATAAAAAGCTAGTTCCCTGGTGATACAAGAGGGGCTAGGTTTTGCGGTACGAGGTGCAGGGGGAGATGGACGATTGGCAAAGAGTTTTGGATGGCGTGCAGGAGGCAGACATAGTATGAAGCCCATATATGTATCATCGATTTAGAGGATGGAGGGAGGAGGAGGAGAGACATCAGGGTTGTTTTACAACCATATGTGTCCTGATTGGGAGTTAGTCGCATATAGTGGAGGCTCATTGACTAGACAGAGTGGCAAGATAGTTTGGGTGGATACATGATATTTTGGTAGCTCCTACCATGTTTCGCCAGCTCAATAGAGAGCAGCCATGGGGAGGTTCTATTATAGCAAGGGTGGCTAGAGAGGCATGGGTGATGGTAGGTCAAGTCCCCTACCTAGGGAGGGCAGAGGGGGTTGAGGATGTAGGAGTGACAAAGTGGTATGCTTGGTGGTTCCGCACTCACCAGTGGGAGAGGATTATTCCTAAGGAGCCTATTTTGGGAGCCATAGGGTGGTGGTGGGAGGATGAGCGCCGACTGGTGGAGGAGGGTGGAGAGGAGGGGAGACAAGAGTAGAGTGGATAGGAGGGAGGTAGAGTTCAGTAGGGAGCAGGACAATAGAGTAGCAAAGAGGATGAGGGTGGGGCTGGAGGACAGCTAGAGAGGAGGAGGAGGAGGGCTAGAGAGATGATGGATGTGGGGGAGGAGATGGAGGCAAGAGGGCCAAGTGGTGGGAGAGGTCCAAGGACAAAGGTGGTACGACAAGAGGACGTGTGAGGTCCAGAGCGATATGTGGCGAGACCAGGTAGTGAACCAGAGGTGGAGATGTTGCGAGAGGTGGAGGGGAGGGCTTTAGGGAGACCGGTATAAGTAGCAAAGTACGATAAAGGAGAGTTTAGGGGAGGGCCAAGTAGGAGGAGGGGAGGGCCATAGGGCAGCAGGATGGAGGACAGGGGGATACTGAGGCTAGGGGACATCCCGGGAGGGTGATAGGGAGTAAATGATAGAGAAGGGTCTAGTTAGAGAGCCGAGTAGAGCAGGAGCCCCATATATTAGAGAGGGATGAGTGAGGATGGACAATAGTCAAAGGAGGAGGGCTGGACTATGAGACAACTAAGGAGACTGATGAGGGTAGGGAGGAGAGGACTATCGAGGAGGATTCGAGTGACGAGCAAGGTTGAGCAGACACAGGAGGAGGTAGAGATGGATGTGATGGACATGGATGTTTATGTGGTGGAGCCATTAGTAGTCTTACTAGCTGTACTAGCTGATGATCCTATGGTTTTAATGAGGGGATCTAAAGCGAGGCTATGGGTGATGGAGGAGGAGCTAAGGAGTGCAGAGGCAGAGGTGCAGAGGATGGGGGAGATAGGATAGAGAGATTTTTAGGTTGTTGTGTGTTGGCTAATAGAAGAGGTACATGATACAGAGAGAGAGGGATGAGGTGTGAGCAGAGATGGAGGGAGTAGGGGGTGAGCTAGCCAGGGTGACCTAGGATTGGGATAGGTTAGAGGCAATGATGATTGTATCATAGATGCGGGGATAGCCAAAGTTAGAGCATGTCTATAGTGGGTTGAGAGGGAGATGGAGACACTAAGGGTACAAATGGTAGGACTGCTGGGGGAGAGGACAAAGCTTCAGGAGAGGATATTTGCTACAGAGACATCCCTAGAGGAGATGAGAGCGAGGGTGGAGGCCGCAGAGGCCCAACTAGAGAGGCTGTGGAGGGAGAGGGGTACAACGTATATAGATGTATAGGCCCTTCGGGAGGAGAGAGATAGTGTATTGGGATAGATTCAGGTGATGCAAGTGGAGAGAGATGATGCACAAAGATAGGTCCAGATCTTACAGTTTCAGAGAGATGCGATAGTGGCTCGAGAAGAGAGTGTTGAGAGATATGTAGCATAGATTCAGTCATAGGTACTGTAGGGTGATGGGGATGGTACAAAGTTATTCATACAGGGATTGCAAGCATAGTTATAGGCTACATAGGTGGAGAGGGACATGGCCACAAAGCAAGGACAACTGCTGAGGGAAACATAGGAGCCATGGGAGTAAGAGCGTCGAGCTATTAGTAGAGATTGTGATAGATACAAACATGAGCGTATTGCCTCTAGATATTAGGTTGGGCAAAGAGATGATTATATGCAGGAGGCAACCTACTAGAGGTGTGCTTATGAGTAGGTAGTTCAAAATCTGATGTAGTGCACAACTCACTTTGTTAGGTAGGTACTTCAAATGTTAGCACCATCCCAATCTTTAGGGATACGTACCAGAGGGTATAGCGACTTTCAGTTGACTCCTCCATGCTACAATGGTTATCAGGGGATTCCGACACATAGAGGACCCGTGCCTAATTCTCCTTAGGAATCAGACATGGGTAACTCAAAGAGCAGGTTATAGGATACCTTTTTTTGACAGGTACCAAATGGAGACTTAGTACATATCGACAGGGAGTAGATGCAATCTACATCCTTGGATTGTGTTCCATATTTGATGATATACGCGAGGGATATGTATGTGATTATGTTTTGGACATTGTATGATTTTGATTATGATATGCAATAGTCCTCATTGACACTATGCCTTATGTTTATGTGATGGATGATTTATGTTATGCAGATGGTTATATATTTATGCTCATATGATAAATGATGTAATATGTGCACATGTATATGATGATTTATGCCTATGTGGATGCTTTGACTACGCATGATGTTAATGATTTATTTATGCATTCATGGATGATGTTTTTATGCATGATGTTGATGGTGTATGGTAAAATTGTTGTGTATATGATGTAATTAGTATGGAATTAACAATGTATTTGCAGATGGTGATGTATAAATATGATTATGGAAATGTATGGATAAATGAACCTAAGATGCTTAACCTAATGAACTGATGTAATATGAATGGAAAAATGAATTTACACATGAAATGCAATGCACACACAAGTATCAATGAGGACTAGCCTAGGAGTGTAGGTAGAGGATAGGCGTACTATGGGTGTGATACTGCACCTATCAAGAACCATTAGTTTCCTAAGAAGAAAATAAAATAGGAAGGAATCAAAGTTTGCACAACCGAAATCATGAGTCATAGGTTGGGAATGAGGCTAGATGAAGGGTATATGCAATGAGCTGAAATGCAATATGAATGCAATTTTCCATCTTTCAGAGCCTTGATTTTTGCTATAGCATAAGACACCAACCACCATGGTAGATAAAACCAAGGTGAATTAGTGTCTAATGCAAGAAACACACACAACAAACAAGGTTATCCCAATACCCCAAAGTAACAAAGACTTTGGTCGGGCCAGGCATTGGGATAACCACAAGCACAAAGGGATTTCCCCACATAACACAGGATCTAGGGGGAAAATCCTGGTGGGTACCACATGGGACAACCCAGTAGACAACAACAATAAATGATCAAGAGATGCCCCTATGTTGACTAGGAAAAATGCACCATAATATGATGGATCATGGCGATCTTGACTAGTTTATAAGAAGGAGCTCAAACAATAAACATAAGCCAAAAGCATTAAAAGGTCATGATTAATTCAAACATCCTTTTCCATAAGATCACAAAGATGGATGGGGTTGATGTGGTCTGTTAGGAAGGACGCATCCTGTTAAGATTGATGATGGATACTAAACTAAAATAACCTAAATGACGCAGGATTATTGTCACCAATCAAATCTTTCGACACTAGAGGATCCTATTTGTGAAAAATCGGCAATCATAGGGACATACATGACAAGATGACAAGACAACAAGACAACAAGACAAAAAAAGAGGACCGACACACCCTAAAGACCTAGGGGCTCAGGGGGTGATCAAAGATTAGCCTTGCCTATGTAAAAGCGCAGAGCCCTCGTAGTTCAAGAAAAGACCTTGGATAAGAGTGGAAAGGGGATGATGAGAATGGATGATAGATGACCATCACAAGATGGTCAAAATTCCATGGGGGCGTATCAAATGATAAACCTTGCCTACGTGAAAGTGTAGGGGCAACGTTATTCAATAAGCATGAATGGCCGAGATGATTAAGATCGGAAAGTTGACAAATGGTGATGGATTATGGAGGAAAAAGTGCCCTGGGGGTGGATCAAAAGATCAACCTTACCTATGTGAAAGCGTAGAGGCGAGGTAGTTCAAGAGAGATGGGATGAAACCTAGATGGAGACCAACACAATGAATGACTCTAGATGGAGACGATCACAAAAACGAGATGAAACAAGCTCAGATTAGGATAAAAATATCAAGATGTCAAATAGCGGATGACGATCATCTAATGCTCAACTAGAAATATACCAAGCGGCAAGGTGATGGAAGCAGATGGGAGGATATGGGGATCAAGGAGTTGATCGATAAATCATAAAGTAACCAGGACACGAGGTAGATAATGATTAAGCCCTATACGAGAGGCGCCTATTGCTAGGTTTTCACTAGTCGTATGTATCCAAGGTGCCACATAGGGGTGATTTTCACCATAGGACAAATTATTTTTCTTTACTATTTTTGGATTTTTTTTATTTTTCAAATTTTTTGGATTTTGATATTTTTTACTTTTTTTGTATTTTTGAGACTTTACTAGGAAGGATACCCCAGCTGACCTAAGTATAGAGTTTCTTCAGATGCATGATGTTGATGGATTCTTCCAAGGGCTCTCCTTAAGGGGTAGATAGCCTATATGCGCTATAACCATACTTTGTGGTGATGACATAAGGGCCCAACCAATTAGCTTCAAACTTACCCTTCTCTTGATCTTGTTGATTCCGTTGATTTTCCATGAGAACTAAGTCACCAACATTGAAGTGACGAGGGTGGGATTTCTTATTGTAGCTTTTTTTGAGTCAATGTTGATAGGCTTGTAGATGGTTATAAGCCTTGACTCATTTTTCATCCAACAATTCCAATTGTGCGAGTCGTGCCACTCAGGTGTCTTCGTCAGTGATGAGATTCTTGAGTGATATTCAGAGTGAGGGGATTTCGACTTCGATTGGAAAGATGTCTTCGGCACCATAGACAAGGGAGTATGAAGTAACCCTGGTGGGGGTGCGGATGGATGTATGATAGGCCCAAAGAGCAGGATGGAGATGGAGGTGCCAATCTCAGCTAGTGTTATTGACCATCTTCTTAATGATTTTGATTAGTGTTTTGTTTGTTGCCTCTACTTGTCCATTACCCTGGGGGTAATACGGGTGGACCAACGATGTTGGATATGATATGTTTCATAGAGGAACTTCATGCAATTATTCTTGAATGGCTTTCCGTTATCAATGATGATGGTGGAGGGGATACCATACCTTCAGAGGATATGGTAGAGGATGAACTTAGAGATCTGAACACCAGTGATTTCACTGAGTGGTATGGCTTCCACACACTTGGTGAAATATTCAGTGGTTGCGATGATAAAGGTGTGACCATCGGAGGATGGATGGTAGATCTTTCCAACCAAGTCGAAACCCCTTTGTGAAAATGGCCAAGGTGTCATGATAGGTTGTAGCTCTTGTGTCGGGGCGTGAATCAAATCTGCATGTTTTTGACACAGAAGACATCTTTTGGAAAATTCACGAGCATCATGTTCCATTGTAGGCTAGTAATACTCTACTCTTAGAATACTTTAGACTAAGGCCATACCATTAGAATGGGCCCCACAAATATCGCTATGCACTTCTGCTAATGTCGTGCAGGGTTCAGTCTCGTCTAAACAATGGAGGAGAGTTCCATCATACCCACATCGATAAAGTGTATCAACAATGATGGTGTAGCGGGCAGTGCATTGGATAAATGATTTACGTTGGTTTCTTGTGAGATCAGACGGTAGGGTGTTGTCATGAATATAGGTGTAAATGTTTTGGTACCAAGGGGATTCAGGGCCTACAATATCACACACCATGTCACTCTTAGGGATGTCATATGTTGGGATTAAGAGTTGTTCGACTAGGAACTGACAATCTGTGTGATCTTTTGGCATGTCAATTAGGGACCCAATAGTAGCCATAGCGTCTGCTGCCTTATTTTGAAGTCTTGGGATTTTCTCAAATTGGATGAAGGCGAAATATTTCTTGAAGTCATCCACCATCCGTTTGTAAGGAAATAACTTGGCATATTTGGTTTGAAATTCATCATTGACTTGTTTAATGACCAATTGAGAGTCGCGGAAAACTCGTAGATGAGTGATATTCCATTGGGTGGCGACCCAAAGACCTATGATGAGAACCGCATACTTTGCTATGTTTTCAGTGCATGGGAACGCCAAATTGAATGACTTTGGAATGTAATCACCATGTGGTGTGACCAAAAAAAGTCCACCCCAGATCTATTGTGAGTGTATGAGCTGTCAAAGTAGAGTGTCTAGGTAGTGGTAGTAGTTTCTGTGATTGTAAAGACTTCTTCATCAAGGAATTCTATAGTCAAAGGATAAGCATCCTCTAAAGGAGTGTCTACCAACTAAACTATGATTAGGGTATGTGGAGGATCATGATGGGCCAAAAAGTGGCGATATGTAAGCCATATGCTGACCCATGTGGTTGACGACTTTTTTTTTACCCAAAATTGATGAAATGAAAAGGGTTTTTAGTGGAGGTTCTCATATTTCCACCAATATAAATTATGCTTTACTTTGAATTTAATAAATAATTATTATTCATTTTCTCTTAGAATTATGAATAAAGTCCTGATTGATAGGCTGATTGAAAAACATCTATAACTTTCAAACGACATCACATGTTTTGAATCCAAAACATGCGTCATATTATATGCTTCACATACTATAGGATTTTTTTATTTTTTTGAATTTCATGAATTTTTGACCAAGTTAAGGTGGTTAGACAGACGAGCTTTTATATTTTTTAAAATTTGTAATAAAAAATTCATAATTAATTATTTACTTGGAAGATAATTATAAAAAAATATGCATCACATCAAGACATGAGTCCTCTACTTATATCTAAAAGCGTATAAAAAAATATTATCATTTTATTGTTGTTAAGGTGGTCAGATAGACACCTACTTCTTATTTTTACCCTGAAATTTGAATACTACTGCATTGAAATTTCAAATTTTCACCAAATAGATTTTTTTTTTAAAATAAAGGTTTAGTAGTTTAGAAACTACATTCAATTTGCTACAAATTCTATTTTTACATTTTTTTGAAATAATATTGATAACTTATTCAAATTTTTACGTCAAGTTGTCTAACTCTGATTATTTGTCTTTTTATTGCCACTTAAGGGCCTGTTTTTTCCATGATGATCCTGGACATACCCATTACTTGTCCTTTAATATCTTTTCTATCCACATATTCTATATCAAACTCACTCAGAAGCATGATCCATTTAGCCATGCAACCAGTTAGTGTTGTCTTAGATAATAGGTATTTGAGGGGATCAACCTTTGATATCAACTTTGTTGGATGGCTAAGCATATAATGATGCAATTTTTGTGAACCGAAGACCACAACGAGGCATGATTTCTCCATTCGTGAATAATTCAATTCATAACCGACCAATGTTCAACTAATGTAATAGATTGCTCGCTCTTTAGAGGACTCCTCATGTTGTGCCAACAATACCCCCAATGCAACTGAAGTGGAATAGATGTATAGCAGGAGGGGTTTTCCTAGGGTAGGTGGCATCAAGATTGGTGGATGGGCCAAGTATTCTTTGATCTTATCAAAACCCAACTAACACTATTGATTCCATTTGAAAGTGGTGTCTTTCCTTAGAAGGTGGGTGAATGATTGACATTTATCTACAAGCCGATGAATATATTGTAGCTTTCCTTGAAGGCTCCTTAACTGTTTCAGGTATCGATGTGGAGGTATATCCATGATAGCTTTTACTTTATCAGGATCAACCTCGATGCCCCTTCTAGAGACTATGAAGCCTAAAAATTTCCCCGAAGTGACACCAAACACACACTTTTTCAGATTCAGTCTTAGCTTGTACTACTCCAATCACTCAAAGATCTTTTTCAGAATGGCAGGATGCTCTTCTTTGGTTCCAAATTTTCCTAGCAAGTGATCAACATAATCTTCCATGATAATGTGGATGAGCTCATGGAATATGACAGTCATTTCTCATTGATATGTTGCCCCCACATTCTTGAGACCAAAGGGTATAACATTGTAACAAAAGGTACCCCAAGGCATTGTAAAAGCGGTCTTGTGTTGGTCTTCAGGTGCAATTCAAATTTGATTGTAGCCAGAGAAACCGTCCATAAGGGACAACATCTCCTATCCTACAGTGATTTCAACCAACATGTCAATATTGGGCAATGGGAAGTCATGTTTTGGGCAGGCTTTGTTAAGATCCCAAAAATTTGTGCAAATCCTAATATCACCATTAGGTTTAGTGACAGGCACTATGTTGGAAATCCAGTTGGAATAGTCAATGGGTCGAATGAATCTAGCTTCTAGCAATTTCTCCAATTATTTTTTTACTAATAGGGCTACCTGAGGATGCATTTTGCATAGTTTTTGTTTGATAGGTTTGTCATCTGGACAAACATCCAACTAATGTACAACAAGATCAGGATCAAGGCCGGGCATATCTGAATAAGCCCATGCAAAATTGATAACACCTTGTCTGAGAATTTGTACAATGGTGGAATACTCTTCTTCTAATAAAGATTTGGCTACATAATTGATTCTTCGGTTTTCTTCTATCCCCAAATTTAACTCCTGTGTCTCTTTAATGAGAATAGAAGACCGCTCAAATATTTTTGTTCTCACAAGGGGAAGATGAACATCCCCATCCTCCAGTGCCTTATTGATGTTTTCACTATTAGATACACCCTTTGCTTTTACTTTTTCCCAGTCGAAAAGTGCCTCAGTGAGGTTTTCACTTGATGACCTATTTTGTTTTTGTTTCTTTTTTCTTTTGCGGTTAGGGTGTTCATCTTCCCCCAATCCCATGAGATGTACATAGGTATCCACTAAGGGAAATGTGGTGATGGGTGCACTACCTTGTAGGTCCTGATCTATAAGTTCAGGATGTTTGAGGGATAAGGTTATGATGCAAACAGATAAGCATTTGAACATGGCAGGGACATCAACGTGATCCAAATCATCGTATGCGTGTATGATGGACTCTTCTTCTGGTATTTCTTCGAGGGAATCGTCTTCAAAACTAACATTGTTAGAAGTTCTAGAGGATTTCGTAGGACCTTTCTATTTAGTATTATAACCCAAGCCCAAATTTCTTGGCCGGATGGTAGTTGCTTCAATGGGCTAGTGTTTTCCTTGTTCTTCCACACCAAGGCCTCTGCCTTGGTAATTGCACTTTTCAATGAGCTTGGAGGCATGCGGATAGAACTCTTGGAATTATTCTATAAGGGGACATGGTGGCTCAGGTTCCTCTCCGTAAACCCATTGGTTGATATCAACTTTCATTTTATCCCGAAGGGAACCTAGATCATTGAATTTTGTCAAGCCCATGTTCTTGGCGGTGAGCGTAAGTGTATTTTCTTCTGATTTTGGAACTAACAGAGATGGTTGCCCATATTTATGTGGAGAGGGTGGCATGGTTGCCATGTTTAGTGAGGTACACATTTTTCATTCACCACATCCCTTGTCAATGATCTGAACCTTGGTGATGGTGGAACCAGGTGTGGATGATGGTGTGGATGAGGGGGGATGATGAGGTGTTTAATGTATTAGTGGATAGATGAGAATTAGATGTTTGGGATAATCCCATTTTGCCTCCTGGGCAGTAATTTGAATGTAGAAAGGAAGCTTCTAAGGCATGATAATATTCAAAAGGTTGGGGATTAGCCTGTATGGTGACTTCTATTCCTTGAAATGGGAACTTCAAACATTGATGGTAGATGGATGGGATGGCTTGCATAGAATGAATCCATGGATGGCCAAGGAGGATGTTGTATGGAAGGTCAAGGTCCAGAACATGACACATAGTGTACTATACAATGGGGCCCACTTGAATAGGAAAGAAAATAATTCCTTCAGAATCCCACTCTGCGTTATCATATGCCTTAATGGTGATAACTTGATTGCTTAGGTTAGCCTTGTTATATCCAGCCTGTTGTATGAATTTTAATTGGCACAGATTTAGGGCCGAACCATTATCCACTAGTACCCTTTTTAATTTTTGACAATTTACACCAACCTCGAGATGAAGGGGCGGTTGTGGCTTGAGTCAAGGTGCAACATGTCTTTTTGGCTAAAGGCTAACTAATAGGTTGATGAGAGATTTCCCACCAATGCTTGGAATTGGGTGGGGTTAATATCATTGCGTACTTGCATACTTTGTAAGGCCTTAGTCAAGATGTCTTGATATAAGGGAGATGACTTGAGCAGGCCCAAGATAAATATTTGAGCTGTAGTCTTGCCTAGGTGGTCAAGAATGTTATATTGTGAATTGGCGGATGGTAGTTGGGTAGATGTCAGAGCTGCTGGGACCATGATGTAGGTTTGACGAGTGGTAACAACACATTGTGGAACTTTTCCTTTGATGTTTATCATGGATACATGTGGCTCAACTTTTTCTACATATGTGACCACGCGTTGGTAATTTTATGGTACATTTTTATAGCTAATGTTATTGGTGTTGCTATTTTGGTTGTTATTGTTGTTAGGATGAGAGTTAGATGTACTAGGACCCTGGTTGTGGTTGGGAAAAGTATTTTAATATATTTAGAGTTAAGCATTGGAAGAAGATGTTGTGCTAGCAGCTACATGAATTTCACCTCGATCGATGAGGCCTTGAATGTAAGTTTTCAGGCCTTGACATTTATCTAAGGTATGTCCCTTAATCTTGTGAAATTCACAATATTCATTGTCTTTAAACTAGGAAGGTTTGGAGTTTAGATGCATCAAGAGGTTTGGTGATAGGATATGTGATGGGATAATTAGCTTGAAGAAGCTTGTTAAACACCACACTAAGGGGTTCTCCCAACTAAGTGAACTGTCATTTATTCCCCCCTTAGTTATTTTGGTTAGATTGTTGTCATGGTACCCCTTGGGGTACGGATATGGTGTTCTGGACTGACGGTTGTTGCTGAGGAGGGTATTTTTGTGTGGTGGTGGCCACTTGAACATGTTTGGTGTCAGTGACACCATCATTTGACGAAATTCTTATTTCTATTCCAATAACGAGGTTTATCCCCAAAGGACTTCTCTTTATCAGAATTAAAAAAATTGACTTTCCCTTTTGCAACAAGGGCTTGTTCCAAGATGGGACCCTTCTCCAAAAGTTCCACAAAGGTGGTGATGCAATGGAGTTGGAAGTTATGAGCCATGTTTGGATGGGAATTTTTGATAAACAATGTGACCATGTCTTTTTCTGACAGTGGGAATTTCATCCTGCTGGCTAACGCAAGCCATCTTTGCAAGTAGCTTGCAAAGGTCTCCCCATCACATTATTTTTCTTTCACGAGATCAAGTGTGTCAATATCCTTCTCTAGATTAAAAGAGAAGTGGGAGAATAATTATTCAGATAATTGTGCAAAGGTTTTGATAGATCCTTTTTCACAGCCCATAAACTAGTTAAGGGTAACTCCTTGTAGACTCTTAGGAAAAATTAAGATAAGGTAATTGCCATTATGCATGAACTCTTAGTAATGGGCATAAAATTATTGAAGGTGGGATTTGGGGTCCTTGGGTCCTTTATATTTATCGAATTTTGGTATCTCAAAATGTTTAGGAAAAGGAACCAAGGAGATGGAGGGATCAAAAGGATAAGTAAATATGTCCTCAAAATTGAATGTCTATTTTCCTGTTCCAACTTGTAGATCCTTTAATGTTTCTTTTACTTCTTCTGAGTCCTTGTTGACGGGTGTTGTGGCAGTCTGAGTGGGTTGATTGTATGGATAGTATTGCAATTATGATGAGGATTTCCCTTCTACTATTGGATCATAGGTAGTTTGAGTTGGATATGAGTGCATTTGATAATTATAGGTGGATGGATAGTTGGATGAGAGATTGTGATGAGTGGGAGCCACTTGTTGGTAAGATGACTATTGTTGATAGTAAGAAGCAGGGGATGGGTCCTACTGTTGTGTAGCATTTTGGTAATATATGGAGGTAGGACCTCTTTGTTGGTGTGATGATGGTTGTTGGTAATAAGGGATGGAAAGTTCACCCTCCTGGTGGGTTTGTTGTTGTTGAAGGTAGGATGGATAAGGTTGATATTATTGTGCAATGGTGGGTTGTTGTGTGATGTATGGGAGTGGATTTGATGGCTATTGGTGAGGATGATTCTATGATTGAGGAGGATTGGTGTAAGGTGACAGTTGGGTCCATGTTTGGTTTTGAGCATTCTGATGAGGATTCGTATTGAGGTGGGATGGAATAGTGTATGTGCTAGAGGGATGATAGAGGTACTTGGTAAGCGAATTATTGTTTGTATGTGTAGGGATATGTACATGTTGTGGGGGTCGTTGTTGTGGCTATTGTTGGTGAGGTGGATGAGATGAGATATGTTGTTGCTAGGGGATGGCCACAAAAGGGCTATGTGGTGGTTGTTGTGGCTATGAGGTAGTTTTTACTAGTTGATGTGATGGTTGTGTAGGAATGGTAGTGTTGTTGAGGGATCAAAATGTTTTGTTGCGAGATAGTGATAGTGTGTTGCAGATGTTGTGGATGTGAGGATTGAGATGAGCCTACAATGGTAGTAGTATGTTTTGGTGTTTCTTGCAGTGTGGTGGATTGGTGTGGATTAACTGGAGGCTATTGAAATCTAGGAGGTGGAAAATTGGTAAGTATAGGTGTGCCCCCAGTATTAGGATATGGGGGAGGAAGTGATGGAGTAGATGGGATGTATGATGGCATGCCATATGCATAGGGATCATTAGGATCTAGTGGTGGGATAGTAGATGTTGTGGTTGGAAGATGAGGATAATCTTGGACTTGATGGATGATGGCATTTCCAAATACTGGTTGGTACAAGTTGTCTATGGGTGCATTCTCGGGGACATAGGAATTTCCTGGGGCATTTTGCAAAGTTTGCGGATCAACAGATGTTGGAAGGATACATGGTGAGGTATCAAAGTTAGATTGTGGTTTGACTCCCTCCATGAGTAGGGTAGCAAGGATCTTATCCCCACGTTCATTGAGGAGATGATCCATCATTTGGACATTGGCATGATTACTAAGATATTCATCAATGGTAACTTCGAGTTGATTAATCATATTCTTGTCATCGGGTGGTGTGATATTTTGGATGTCAATGCTTGATTGGGATGAGGCACCATTATGGGGATCATGTGGATTTCTTGGAATGTTATTGGGATCTTGAGGGATAGTTGGTTGGGAACCTTGGGTTTGTTGGTCTACCATTTTATTTTTTGTTTGTGAATGGGTCTGAATAGGCATGAACGTGCAAAACAGCTAAGTGATTTTGAGATGCAACTTCTAAAGGATGATCTAGGTGATGATTCAGATTGATTGATTCAGATTGGATTAAGATTGTAGGATTGTATTGGATGTTGGATCGATTGATAGGATGATTGATCAATTTATGATGTATCAATTAATTTGATGATTGGATAAGGATTGGATTTGATTAGATGATTAAATTTTGATCGGATGCTATTGGATTTAGATAGATTGGATTAGATTGTTTGGATCAATTAGATAAGTTTGTATTGGATTGGATGATGGATTAGGATTTTTTGATGGAAGAGATCCTAAAACCTAATTTGGAAATCACCCTAGGTGACTTAATATGTTGGTTGATCGGATTAAACAGGATAAACCAATGTTCACGGTGTTGAATCCGCCTTGAGATGGAAGGGGATTGATTTGGGCCAATGATGTTGAATTCCAACACAAATCCACCTCATTATAGAAGTAGATTGATTAGGTTGAAGACAATTATTTATATGTAGGATAATGATCAAACTTAATGCCTTGGTTAATTCGGGAGATAACTCCTAAAATAAGGTTTAAGGGATTTTGTGTTGAAAGATGATGAAGAATGGAAACTAAAGATGTCTTGATGGATTTTGTATGATGGGGGTGATGTCAAAGTGATATCTTTGGAAAGTGTAAATGTTTAGGTCACACATGGTGAAATGGTGAAATGTGTTCCCCTAGTTGTGAAATGAATAATGTGAGTGAGAAATGGAAGTTTAGAAAGGTTAAATGGGGGCTTGAAATGGTCCAATAGATGTTTGGAATGGTTAAATGGATGCTTGAGATGGTTAAACAGTCAAATGGAGGCTTGAAATGGTCAAACAAAGGCTTGAAATGGTCAAATGGGATGAAATTGTTTGTTTAGGAGGGCGTATCTGCCCCTCTACAGTAATTTGTAGTGAAAATTTTCCCCTCTGCCAAAAATAAGAACATTTTTTGGATAAGAATGACTATGGAAAGGACTTTGAAATGGCAATAATGAGGTTGACTTATCAAAAAATTATTGGTTTCTCACAAAAAGACACTTTATACAAGCACAATCCTATGATTATTGTTAAGGGTATGGCCAAAAGGTCTTAATCTAGGATATACAAGGCTTCTAGGGAGTCCTCGATATACTCTCAGTACGTGAGTCCTAGACCGTGAACACCAGCTCGTCACAAGCGTGAATTGAGAATCCCAATGAGATACTAAAGGACTCAAACCAACTCTTCATGTCTATCTAGGTATCACCCTAGCTTTCACGCTCCACTAGACACAACGTGAATGGATTGGGGTAAAACTTTGGCTCTCCCCCTTTCTATACCTCACAAATATGCGTGGTTGGGATCGTCCCTTGGGGTGATGAAATCCCCAAGTAGGTCCCTCTAAAAAGAAGGCACTAATCATTTCTAGCTACTCGCTAGGCTCACACGAAGTGCAAGGGGAAAGTGAAACCAAAATAATGCCCCCTTTGGGTGACACAAAAAACAGACACACCAAGCAACAAATTTTACTTCCCCCTTAATTAAACTATGTGCGTAGATAAAAATAACAAAGAATTTTTTTTAAAATTTGAACAAACGGATGGCCCTACAAGCAAATTTTAGTTGTTTTATCCTATGTTCCTTGTTGATTATGAAAGTATGCTGCAAAATATTAGCAATCAATCCAACTATACCCACAAACAAACAAGGTTAGGGGGTCAGAACCTCAAAACAACAAACAATTGAGACAAAAATGAAGCTAAAATGCCCCTTTTTACCTTCCAAAACATGTTGTTTAGGGAAAATCCATCCCTCTATAGTCAAAACAGTGAACCAGGAGGGTAAATCTGCCCCTCTATAGTAAAAATGCCAATAAATAATGGGGAGAATAGGGAAAATTTGCCCCTCTTCAGCACACTAGAGGGAAAGTGGTGCAGGACCACCCATAGGTTGTCTAGGAAAACTAAGAAATCTATTTTAGATCAATTGTGTGTGAGCCTTAGTGGCATTTTTGTTGTGACTGATGAAGGTCATGTTGACCACAAAGTAGGTGCAATAGGGTTTTAGATCAATAGAGGCTTAGGACTTTTGCAAGGTGCAAATAGGGCTAAGAATTTTTAAAGCCTTCTAATTGGCACTAGTTGGATGATTATGTCATCATGATGTCATTTGGGTCAAACTTGGGTTAGAAACATGTTTTGTTCATTAGGATAGTGTTTGGGAAAGATTCGATGAGTTTTGAAACTCATTTGCATAGTTTTACAAGAAATTGGAAAAAGCTGCAAAAGTTGCATTTTGCAACTTTGCACCATTTGAAATGACCAAGAAGAGCCCAATAGAGAAAATAACTATTTTGTGACCCTATTTATGAGATGCCTCGACATGGGAGCAAGGTTGGATGCCTATTGTACGGTTTAAGTTTTTTAATTCAAGATAGCATATGTGACTGTCGGTGAAATTTCTTGGTTTTTGTATTGCAGTGATGCTTTAATGGATTAGTTTTGGAACTCTAACTTGTGCATGATGTAGGGTAGTTATTCTTTGAATTCTATGTTGCATGAGATAGTTGGTTTGTTTAGCTTTAAGCACTTCTTGTAAATATTTTGTGTTCTACACTGTTACTGGTCTGAACCAAACAGTTTGTAAATAATGGAGTGTTAGTTCATTTTCCCACTGTACAAATTGTATGGACCTTTGGGATTAGTGACTAGACTCCATGGGTGTACATATAGTAGGAGTTGGGGCCTTTGAAAGCATAGGAGCTAGTTTTGGATTCTTGCACTAGGCGAGCCAGAGAGGAGCCCGGCTAGGAAAGACCATAGTGCAGAGCACTTAATTTGCAGAGGTGATAACTTAGAGACAAATTTCCTTTTTGGAGAAGGAAGATATGAGTCTTACCAAGATATGGTAAAGAGGAAGAGACTCTACCAATCTATTTTTGAGGGAAGAACTTAACAAGTTGCAGAGGAGTGAGGAAAGGCCTAAAGAGCCTTAATTTTGTTCATTTTAAGCTAGGGCATTGTACGGCCAGTTGTGGCCCCAAGACCCCAAAAATATTTGAGGGGTGGGAATATGAACTAGGAATCCCAAGAAAAGATTGGGGTTTTCTTTGGAGGGATTTTGGGAAAATCCTTGATTTCTCGGAGAAGGAGACCTAATAGGGCTAGTAGCCTTCTAGGCCTAATGAAGGAGTTTGGTGAAAGCGACTTGCAGATGGAGTTAGGTGGATCCCTAATGCCCCTTGTAGGATGGATTGAAGCTTTTGGAAGCACCTCCACAACTCTGTAAAACCATTTCAAGAATTTGGAGGTTAGTAGCCTTTAAGGTAGTTTAAGGGCTAATGGCTAGTGCTACAAGATTGCATCAAGTTTTGACTTGGTAGAAGGAACTTTGTTGATAGTTGGGTTGGTAAGGAGAACCAAGGGATCCTAAGAAGGAAGAGATCCTATAGGTTGCAAGTGGTGGAGAAAGACACCCTAGAGGTCTTCCAAGAAAGACTTAGAGCATGAATTAGTGAGTGATTCATCCAACCTCCCTATCATATTAGTATCAGAGCCCCAAAAAGATTTGGGATTGTTTATTGCATGTCAGAGATTGAGTCTAGTGGTTCTACAATCATGGTGACGAATATAGAATTGGCCAAGAAGATCGATGACCAGGAGGAAGACAATAGGCTATTGAGGGAAAGAATAGCCTAACTTGAGCAAGCATTGAGTAAGGTACAGACCAAGACTGATGAGGTCAGTGATAAATTGGAAGGAAGAGTACCCAAGGGTAAAGAGGTTGCAGAGGAAGACAAGACCCCTGAACCTGACCCTATTTTGCAAGAAGAGCCTTTATTGAAGGCATTAAAGGCTATGAGTGGAAAAGCACTTGAAGGCATACCACTATTTAGTGGAAAATTGGAAGCAGATCTAGTCATGGACTGGATAGAGGGAATGGAAAACCATTTTGAGTGTGATGGAGTCAATGAAGCACAAAAGGTAAAAGTGGAAAAATCAAGATTGAGAGGTTCTGCTTTGACATGGTGGAAGTTCATTCAGACAGAGAGAGAAAAGAAAGGCAAGAAACCTATTTCCACTTGGAAGGGAATGGTTGTCAAAGTGAGAGAGGCATACATGCCAGATGACTACGAAATTCAATTGCATAAGAAAAGATAGAGTTTGAGACAAAGAGACCAAGATGTAAATTCCTATACAGAGGAGTTTCAAAAACTTTGCATGAGGTCTAATGTATCTGAGGATGAAAGCCTTAAGGTGGCTAGATACCTTAATGGTTTGAAGTGGAACATACAAGAGGAAATGACTCTTCTAAGTCCCAAAACAGTGCACCAATGTTATCAATTGGCTATAAAGATTGAAGAGAAAGGTAAAAGGAAACAAGATCAAACTTCCAAGAGTAGAGGAAGAGGCAAAGATCAAAGAGGACATAGAGGTGGATACCAAGGTAGAGGGACTGAACAAAGAAGTCAAGGAGAGTCTAAAATCATAGAGCATGGAAGTGAAACAACTTCTAGAGGAGGTTATGGAAGAGGTAGAGGATCTCAAGGAGGTTCTAACAAAGGAAGAGGTGCGGGCAAAAGTAACACTTAATTTGATAGCATGAAATGTTATAACTGTGGCCAAGTGGGACATCTTGCTTATAGGTTCTCGAAGAAAGCATCTTCTTCTAAAATAGAGAAGATAATAGCATATGCTCAAGAAGACACTATGAGTGTCAAATCACTAGAGGTTAGCCATATTGAGTCAAAAATGGGGGAGAAATTGATGTTTAGAAGGGTTCTAATCAGGAAACCAGTCAAGGAGGAGCCAAAGAAAAGGAGAGCCTTATTCAAAGTGAGATGCAAAATAATTGGGAAGGTGTGCAAAGTTATAGTGCTTTCAGGATCCACTGATAACATAATCTCAAAGGAAGCAGTAAAGAAGCTAAAATTAGAGAAGATACCCCATACTAATCCTTACAAGGTGACATGGCTGAATAAAGGGTAGAGTGTCCTTGTGAATGAGCAGACATCAATGGAATTCTCCATTGGAGGATACAAAGATAAATTGGTTTGTGATGTGTTGCCTATGGATGCATGCCATCTTCTATTGGGCAGGCCATGGCAATATGATAGAGGAGCCATCTATGATGGAAAGGAGAACACCATCTCATTCAAGAAGGATGGTAAAACATTTAAGATACAGTCACTATTGGATGAAGAAGAAGTACAATCAAAGACCCCTAGTGTCCTGTTAAGCAGTGGCAAGGAGTTAATCAACAATCTTCAGCAAGGAGGTGAAGGATATGCTATTATGGTGCAACCCAAGGAAGAAGAAAAGACTATGCAGAGACCTATACCAAAAGAAGTCCAAAAGTTACTTGAGAAGTTCAAGGACATAGTCAGAGATGGGACTCCAACAACATTACCTCCAAAGAGAGCTATCAATCATTAGATTGATTTCATACCAGGGGCTTCATTGCCTAACAAAGTAACCTATAAACTCATGCCAGATCAGAACCTAGAAGTGACTAGGCAAGTGCAGGAGTTATTAGAAAAAGGACTAATCAAGAAGAGCATCAGTCCATGTGCAGTACCAGTGGTCTTAGCATCCAAGAAAGGTGGTAAGTGGAGACTTTGCACTGACTCTAGGCCTATCAATAGGATTACAATTAGACATAGATTTCCTATTCCTGGGATAGAGGATTTGATGGACTGTCTTGGAGGGGCAAAGTACTTCACTAAGTTGGACCTCAAAAGTGGGTACCACTAGATTAGAATCAAAGATGGGGATGAATGCAAGACAAATTTTAAGACAACTAGTGGGTTGTATGAATGGAGAGTTATGCCATTTGGCCTCTCAAATTTCCCTAGCACATTCATGAGGCTCATGAATGAAGTGATTAAGGATTTCATAGGAATATTTGTGGTAGTGTATCTAGATGATATACTCATCTTTAGTGAGACAATAGAGGAACATTTGAAACATGTGGAGATGGTACTTAAAAGGTTGCAAGAGGAGAGGTTATCCATCAATCTATAAAAGTGTGAGTTCTTCAAGAAAGAGCTTATGTATTTGGGGTTTGCAATATCCCAAGGGTCATTGAAGATGGACCCAAGCAAGGTGGAAGATATTCTAAATTGGACTACACCAACCACCGGGACAGAGGTAAGGAGTTTTCATGGGTTAGCTCAATTTTACAGAAAGTTTATAAGAAACTTCAGTGGCATTTGTGCACTAGTTCTTGATACTATCAAGGGTGGTCTAAAGACTAAATTTAAATGGGCTCTTGAAGCAGAGAATGGTTTTGAGAAGTTGAAGCAAGAAGTGGCAACTAAACCCATCCTTTTGTTACCTATATTTGATAAGCTATTCACAGTGGACTATGATTTCAGTGGAATTGCAGTAGGAGGAGAACTAAGCCAAGAAGGCAGGCCTATAGCTTTCTTTAGTGAAAAGCTCAATGAGGCTAAAAAGAATTACTCTACTTATGACATAGAGCTATATGCTCTAGTGTAGTCTCTTAGAAAGTGGAGACATTATCTCCTACCTAAGGAGTTTGTAGTGTTTACGGATAACCAAGCACTTAGCTACATAAACACACAAGAAAAGCTAAGTAATAGGCACTTGAAATGGATGGAGTACCTCCAAGCCTTCACCTTTACTATGAAACACAAGAAAGGACAATTGAACAAGGTGGTAGATGCACTAAGTAGGAGATTGTTGATAGTGCAAGAGATTCAATTCCAAAGCATTGGGATAGAGAGTTTCAAGGATCTCTATGGAGAAGATGAAGAATTCTCTGAAGCATATAAGGTATGTTCTGATTTTGATAATCATTTTCATAGTCAATTCTCAGAGTATACACTGCAGAGTGGACTTTTTTTCAAGGGGAATCAGTTGTGTGTTCCCAAAGGTTCAATGAGAGAGAATCTCATTCAAGAGAAGCACAATGGTAGTCTCAATGGCCATTTCAGTATCGACAAGACAATGGAGTTGGTACAAAGGTTCTATTATTGGCCCAAGTTGACAAGGGATGTCAGAAGATATGTGGAGCAGTGTGTAGTTTGTATGAAAGCCAAGGGGGGAGCTAGCAATGCAGGTTTGTATCAACCTCTACCTATTCCCAACAGACCATGGGAATGCATTAGTATGGATTTTGTTGTCGGACTCCCTAAAACCAAGATAGGGTTTGATAGTGTTTATGTGGTGGTAGATAGGTTCAGTAAAATGAATCATTTTGTTCCTTGCAAGACCACCCATGATGCTAGTTATATTTCTCATCTCTTCTTCAAAGATATTGTGAGGATCCATGGATTACCATTGAGCATAGTATCAGACAAAGATGTGAAGTTTATGAGTCATTTTTGGAAAACTCTATGGAGCAGACTGGGTACTAACTTATCTTTTGGCTCTACTTACCATCCTCAGACAGATGGACAAACTGAGGTGATAAATAGAGTGTTAGGTAACCTTCTAAGATGCCTAACCAAGGAGTATGGTCAGACATGGGACTTGGTCATATCACAGGATGAATATATACAATGACAGTGTGAACATGACCATAGGTAGGAGTCCTTTTCAGATAGTATATGGTATGCACCCGAGAGGTGTGTGTGAGCTTAGAGATCTAGGAGCTACAGAGCATAGAAGTGGCCATGCAAAGGATTTATCTCAGACCATGGAGGAGATTCAAGAGCAAGTGAAGAAGACAATCACAGAGGCTACTCATAAGTTGAAAACTAAGGTGGATATGTCTAGGAAAGATATCCAATTTACCATAGGTGACTATGTCATGGTCCATCTCAACAAATCTAGATTGCATAAAGGAGTACCAACAAAGTTGTAGATGAAGAGAGTGGGACCATGTAAATTATTACCTAAGTATGGAAAGAATGCTTACAAGGTGGAGCTTCCTATAGAGTTAAGTATTTCACCAATGTTTAATGTAGTTGACTTGATCAAGTATAAAGGACCAGTGACTGATATGAATCTGAACAGTAAGGATGTATTGGAGGATCTGAGTACTGTAGTCTTACCTCCTAAGGACAAGCTGCTAGCAGATAGAATCTTGGAATCCAGAGTGAAGAAGTCTACTCGACACAAGGTGTACATGGAACACCTCATATAGTGGAAAGACAAACCAGAGTCTGAGGCTACATGAGTGGAAGAATCTCATTTCAGGAAGTATGGCATTGATCTGTCACTGATATCTCCCCACATTCCTTAGTGTTTGTGCAGAGGGGGAGAATGGTGCAGGAGCACCCATAGGTTGTCTAGGAAAAATAAGCAATCTATTTTAGTTCAATTTTGTGTGAGCCTTAGTGGCATTTTTGTTGTGATTGATGAAGGTCATGTTGACCATAGAGTAGGTGCAATAGGGTTTTAGATCAATAGAGGCTTAGGACTTTCGCAAGGTGCAAAAAGGGCTAATAAGTTGTAAAGCCTTCTAATTGGAACTAGTTGGATGATGATGTCATCATGATGTCATTTGGGTCAAACTTGGGTTTGAAACATGTTTTGGTCATTAGGATAGTGTTTTGGAAAGATTCGATGAGTTTTGAAACTCATTTGCATAGTTTTACAAGAAATTGGAAAAAGTTGCAAAAGTTGCATTTTGCAACTTTGCACCATTTGAAATGACCAAGAAGAGTCCAAGGGAGAAAATAATTTTTTTGTGACCCTATTTATGGGATGCCTTGACATGGGAGCAAGGTTGGATGCCTATTGTACGGTTTAAGTTTTTGAATTCAAGAAAGCATAAGTGACTGTCGGTGAAATTTCTTGGTTTTTGTATTGCAGTGATACTTTAATGGATTAGTTTTGGCACTGTAACTTGTCCATGATGTAGGGTAGTTTTTCTTTGAATTCTATGTGGCATTAGATAGTCGGTTTTTTTAGCTTTAAGCACTTCTTATAAATATTTTGTGTTCTACACTGTTACTAGTCTGAACCAGACAGTTTGTAAAGAATGGAGTGTTAGTTCATTTTCCCACCGTAAAAATTGTATGGCCCTTTGGGATTAGTGACTACACTCCATGGGTGTACATATAGTAGGAGTTGGGGCCTTTGAAAGCATAGGAGCTAGTTTTGGATTCTTGCACTAGGCGAGCCAAAGAAGAGCCCAACTAGGAAAGACCATAGTGCAGAGCACTTAATTTGCAGAGGTGATAACTTAGAGAAAAATTTCCTTTTTGGAGAAGGAAGATATGAGTCTTACCAAGATATGGTAAAGATGAAGAGACTCTACCAATCCATTTGTGATGGAAGAACTTAACAAGTTGTAGAGGAGCCAAGAAAGGCCTAAAGAGCCTTAATTTTGCTCATTTTTAGTTAGGGCATTGTACGACCAGTTGTGGCCCCAATACCCCAAAAATCTTTGAGGGGTGGGCATATGAACTAGGAATCCCAAGAAAAGATTGGGGTTTTCTTTGGAGGGATTTTGGGAAAATCCCTGATTTCTCGGAGAAGGAGACCTAATAGGGCTAGTAGCCTTCTAGGCCTAATGAAGGAGTTTGGTGAAAGCGACTTGCAGATGGAGTTAGGTTGATTGCTAATGCCCCTAATAGGATGGATTGAAGCTTTTGGAAGCACCTCCACACCTTTGTAAAACCATTTCAAGAAATTGAAGGTTAGTAGCCTTTAAGGTAGTTTTAGGGCTAATGGCTAGTGCTACAATATTGCATGAAGTTTTGACTTGGTAGAAGGAACTTTGTTGATAGCTGGGTTGGCAAGGAGAACCAGGGGATCCTATAGGTTGCAAGTGGTGGAGAAAGACACCCTAGAGGTCTTCCAAGAAAGACTTAGATCATGAATCAATGAGTGATTCATCCAACCTCCCTATCAGCAAGTCTGCCCCTCTGTAGTAAAAATGTTAGAAAACGGTGAATGAACAGGGCAAATCTGCCCCTCTGTAGTGAAAATGTTAGAAAATAGTGAACCAGGAGGGAAAATCTGCTCCTCTGCAGTGAGAATGTTAGAAAACAGTGAATTAGGAGGGCAAATCTGCCCGTCTGTAGTGAAAATGTTAGAAAATAGTGAACCAGGGGGGCAAATCTGCCACTCTGCAGTGAAAATGTCAAAAAATAGTGAACCGGGAGGGAAAATCCGCCCCTCTGCAGTGAAAATATCATAAAACAATGAACGAAGAGGGAAACTTTGCTCCTCTATAGTGAAAATATAAGAAAACAGTGAACCAAGAGGGAAAATCCACCCCTCTGCAGTGAAAATTAGTAAACAGTGGGAAGAACAGGGCAAATCTGCCCGTCTACAACTCACTGGAGGGAAAATCCACCCCTCTGCGACCTGGACCTGCAAACAAACTCAATAACAACAAATGTGAAATAAAGGGACACATTTGTGGGTCCCACTGGGCGTGCTAGAAATGTGATCCCTTAAATTTTTATCCTATTCTAAAATGCAAAACAATTATTATGCACTAATGGAAGAACATGAAAGATACACCTCAAAATAACCTAAGGAATGATAACACAAAGGAAAAAGATGAAATGAAGACAATAAGAGATTATACCTTCTTTGTCATTGAATCCCTTGGTTGGCCCTTGATGTTTGAAAAATTCTATTCTCCTTGGATGGCTATGGAAAGGGTGTATGCAAGATGAGCAATGTGATAAATGGAAGTGCTAATGGTTAAATGACTTGGTTAAATGGCTAATATGATGCTTGCAAATTGAGTGAAAAATTTGGTAGCATAAGGGTGCAAATGGCTAAGTGTTGTAAAATGAGAGAAGAGAGGGGGGCATTTATAGAGCAATTTGAATTCTCTAGAGAATTAAACGGTTGAGATTAAACGAACAAAGCCAAGATGGGGGTCTATGGTGAGTTGAGGACTCACAAGCCCTCACATCTTGACATGTGGAATGTGAGATGGATTAGGATGAGATGATGTGGAACTGAGGTGGAAGAAAAATAGATGATGTGGAGGAAGGACAAGTACCTTGGGGGATGAGAAGATTTCTTCAAAAGGGAACTTCTTATTCCCAAATGAGAGTGAAAAAGATATTTGAGGGATTTCAGAATTCCTCACAAATCTCGATGGGGAATGAGAAAGTAGTTGGAGAAATAAATTTGAAATAAAAATTCACATGCTTGAGAGAATCTAATGGATAAGAGAGGGGTTCCAAAATGGTGGTAATTTTTCACATGTGAGTGATGTGACAAGTCCAATGGTCTAGAAGTCTTTGGCCCATGTGAAGTGACAAGTCACATGTTCTAGAACTTGCATGGGGATAAGGTAAGCCTTGGAAGGATAAAATGTGAATTAAATATTCACATGGAGAAAGGAGAGACCTAGGGTGAATAAATGTGAATTAAAAATTCACATGGGAAAGAGGGTCAAGGCTAGGAAAGGAAAATGGAAAGGTTTACTAAGAAAGGTATGTTAAATGTGGCTAATTACCTTGATTAAGGTTTTGAAAACTCATGATTAGAATAATTAATGAAATATTAGAAGCAAGTGGGAGATTATGGAGGATGTGACACTAATCTTGATTAAGTGGTGCACATCCTAATCATGGATTAATTAAGTTAATCCATATTAAAAGAGGATTATGGAGAATGTGACAAGGAGAGAGAAAATGCAGAATTAAAAATTGATTTTAATCAAAAAGGTCAAGTGACTAAATTAAATAAATTGCCATATTTATTTAATTTAGAGAATGAAAGGTGTAAGGTAAAGTATTTAATTATTTCATTACATACTTTAGGAACCTTAGGCAGAAAATAAAATATTCACATGAAAACGGAATAGACGAATATGGTAGACGATTTTCACCATGTGGAAGTGGTCAAATTTAGATGTCTATAGGTACAAATTTTAATTTTTTATATATCTATTGTCTCTCCCATTGCATATGGCTTTGAATCTGTTGGAACATCTTATTCATATATCATTTTGAGGTGCTATAATTTTTTTATTATGCATGCATCTCCATAAATGTAAATGTAAGGAAGAAAAGGTGTATGGAAACACTTCTTCCTCTAATATTAATAGGAATGATATGCAAATTTCAATTCAACTACAACAAAGATCTAAAGATACACATAAAATAACATAATAGAATAATTATAAAAATATAACATTGTGATTTATGTGTGGAAAACCCTTTAAAAATAAATAAAAGAAGCTTGCATTAAAACACCTACATAATGTATTATAAAATCCTAAAGTAGATTAAAGAACACTTTCAATGCAAGTTCTTATGGTAGTCTTCATGTCAACTAAATCCTAGAGGAATTCTAGCAGCTTTTTGGTAACATATAGACTTGCAAACTCAACTCACTCATAAAATGACTATCTAAAAGCATCAATGTGTGTGTGTGGTTGTGTGTGTGTGTGTGTGTGTGTGAGAGAGAGAGAGAGAGAGAGAGAGAATCTTATATAGAAATGAGCTTTAATTTTAAAACTAAATGATAAAAATACAATGACTCATCATAAATATCATAATTATCTTGAGCACTATGTTGTCCATATCTCCATGAAATATGCTTCACAAAATAATCACTTTACACCTATCATAAAAATATATATTATTTCCTCTTACTAATTTTTATCATGAAAGGTTGAGACACTATTTATTTTAACATGAACTCCCGCTTGTCGAACACCTTGCAAGGACCTATAGAAAATAAGTAACTAGTTACTAGGGGCTAAGAGGCCCATTGATTTAAAATACCTACTAAAGTTTCATGTGCTCACATGCTCTATTATATAATTGATAATATTTTCCAAAGTTTATATCTTCTCTAGCTTCACATTTCCACCCTCAACCATATCTCTCACAAATTGATATTGTACATCAATGTGCTTGGTCCTAGCATGAAATGTTGGATTCTTCACAACATAAATAACACTTTGAATTTCACGATATACTATCACTACACCCTATCTGAACTCTATATCTAAACACAATATTTTAATCCAAATAGATTTTTTATTAGCATGATTAGATACCATGTACTCTACCTATGTAGTGGATAAAGTGAACATTGCCTATCACTTACTCATCTAGCTAATTGCACCACAAAATAAACTATGTTAGGAATTAGGTGTTGTACACCATGCACAATGTTTATAATTTTAATTTATTATTATGTGTGTGGTGCACCTAAGGGACCTATAAGTACATGCAACACTAGGCGTTAACATTATTGGGACCACCTTGTATTGTATGTAACATTGGGACATAAGTTGAGTTGTAAGAATGTATTTATTTAATATTAGGGAAATTATTTTAAATAAGTTGAGTTGTAAGAATGTATTTATTTTAATATTAAGTGTGGGGACATGGCTTTGTAATCTCATGGTTTTAGTCATGTGGTTTTATGTAATACCACTTGGTGGTTTTGTGCGAGATTGTTTTTATAAAAGAAACCACATGGGTAGCTATTTAAGGTTGGTCAGTTGGCTGGTTAGCTCTTGTTAGCATTTTTGAAGGTTGAAGCATGGCATGGGATGTGTGATTACATGTTTGTTCATTTGGAGTACTTGTTGAGGGCTTGATACTTCAATGGTGTTCATGGAGGGCTTTGAAGATGTATTGTAATCTTTATTTTTGAATAATAAATGAGTGGTGGATGATTTTGGAGGTTGGGTTTTTCCCCCTTGAGGATTTTCTCAGGGTATATCTTGTGTCATCTTTTCATGTGTATGTTGTCTATTCTCTTGCATGTGGATTCTGAATACTCATTTGCATAAATTTCTATTTTGGGTTATGTGGAAGTTGCCATTAGATGGCTCAAAGTTCCTTTCATTTGGTATCAGAGCCATGGTTGTGGTTGAATTTAACCCTAGGTTGAGAAAATATTATTTGACTTTGAATCTATGGTATTACATGAGAGAATGAAATACATGGAAAGATATGAGAGTTTTTCATGTAGTTTATTGTAGATACGAGGGTTTTGGGTTTGATGTTATGATGGGTTGTTTGCAGATTTGGGGTGTGAAAAATGTTGGGTCAAAAGGATTTCTTGGTTGTGTATTTAAATGAGGGTTTTGTGGTGGAAATGTTGCAGATGAAATTTTGAGACAAAATCAACCTCATGGTTGGATTCGGGTTGGACGAGAGACAAAAAATGATATATAACTCGAGCTATCTTGGCCAAGTTGAAAAAATGCAATAAAAATTGGCCTACCAAGCTATATAATTGTACGACTGTCGATCTCAGTCTACAGAAATTGAAAAAATAAAAAATAAAAAATTCTCATCAGTATTATTTTCTTGCAAAAATAAATTATATAATAATAATAAGAAAAAAATAAATTCGTATCGGCTTGTTGAAAATAGTTTTTCAAAATAAATAAATTATGATGCTTATTGAACTGGGTAAATAGTTACTATAAGAGGTGAGATATGTCAAGAAGTATCAAATTCATGTTTCAATTTTTTTCCCCTATTCTTATCAAGGTCAAAAGAAGGAAGAGATGATGAGTGAGTATATGTATATGATCGATGTGTATGAGGGGATGAAATGGATGGCTAGATAGGTATTTTGAAGGATGGATAATGTAGGAGGATGAGACAACTTGACCCAAGTGTGAGGAACTCATAGATAGATTATTTATACTTGATGCATACTTTCCATATTTTCATCTGTGATACTTTCCCAACGAACCATACGTAGGAATGGTTTTCATCATTGGACAAAAAATTTCTCTTTACTATTTTTTTTTCTATTTTTTTAATTTTTAGATATTTTTTGGTTTTTTCCAATATGTTTTGCATAAATTCTTGGGATGCATGATTTTAACTATATGTTCTAACTCTTGATTGGATTTATATGATAAATTAATAATATATAATTTTTAGAATGGCATCACATGAACCATGTTGTCATAATATACTCTATGAATTTTATTGTGAACTTTTTTATTGCTAAGTTGGCTTCTACCTTAACCATGGTACCATTGTGAGCCCTATGCTAGAGGATTCTACTAAGGAAAGTGGAATAGGAGGATGGTTGAATGAAGGATGGATCTTATGGAACATTGTATTAAACGAGTATGATTATGGAGATATGTTGGGTAACATAATTGATTGTGAAAAAGGGTTGGATGGAAGGATAGAGTTGTGAAGGTGTGATTAAATTTTATGGGTGTAAGGGGAATCCTGAGCAAAAATTTCACACACCATGGCACATTTTTTTTGAATTTTGTTTGGACTAGATGATAGATTTTGGATATTTGAGTTTTTGATAACATGATTTTGGATATTCAGCATATGGGATTCAAGATTTTTAATGCACTTAGAATTTTGGGTTTCAAACTTTAATATTTAGGATCCTCCAAATGGATTTTGATCCTTCAGAGTTTAGACTTTGGGATTTAGGGATACAAATTGATTTCATACTTTTAGATTTAGGAATTTGGAATTTTTGAATCCAAATGGAGTTTGAACATTTTGATTTAGGGATTTGGAATTTAGGGATCCAAATGAGATTTTATACTTCTAGATTTGGGATTGAAATGGATTTTTAACTGTTAGATTTAGAGATTCGGTATATGGGAATCCAAATGGATTTTATACTTTTTGTACCAGCATACTTCTTTCTATTAGGGCATCCGAAAAATCAAAAAAATATCAAACTTTGATCTCATCAAGGTTATTCTTTGAACCAACGCATTAGGTACATTGCTTCAAAGAGGGGAAAAATGTAGACCCTCAAATTATTAACATCATCTCCTCTATTAATAAAATAAATTAATTTATTAGATTAATTCACTAATGTCCATCATGTTTAATTAAATAAATCAATTTGTTTAATTAAATCCCCAAAGTCCTCTTATTTGATTAAATAAATCAAATGATTTAAATCAAATATCATAAATTCACTAACCCACTCAATGCTAATTAAATTCTAAATTAATTAATTTAATCATCTTCTAATCATCATTAATAAATTATCTAGTTTTTAACTCCCCAAGAGTTAAATCAACCCATGATTAACTAACCCACTTGCACAAGAAAATCAATTCTTTTAATTAACTAATTACCTCATTTATCCTCTCCAAAGCATATTCTAAGGAATATTCCTTAATTAACTCCATTTATTTGACTTTCTTACCCAAAAAATTTCCCTCCAAAATATCTCAACCACATTCATTTAATGCCTCTTACAAATGCATTAATCTCTCTTACATCCCTCTTACATCTCAACCACATGCATTAACTATGCACATTCTCCAAAATGTGCTCCAACTTCATCCATTAGTCATGTGACAAGTGTCATAATCTCATTGGTTCTTCTTTAGTCACACATTGCTCCCATCTCTCCATTCTTCAACCCTTCAACCTATAAATAGAAGACACTTCTACTTGAAATCTATCCATAATCTTAGCATTTCTACTATAGGCACTTTTCATCTCTATTTCATCATATTTTGAAGGCTTGTTCATTATCATTTATCTTATCAAGGGGGTGGGAAAGGGCATCCTTTTCACATCAAAGGAGCACCACTTCCACTATGGATAGGTTTTCACATGTTTATATGCTTTTAATTGATTTATTTGGTATGCCATTGTTTTGTTTGCATATCTAGTATGTTTAGATATCTCATAGGAATACTTGGTTTGATTTGTTTAATTTGAATTATATGATAATGTTTGTCAAGGTTTGAAATTTGTAGGTATAGTGTTCACATTTTGGTGCGCTAGGTAGGGGAAAAGTCATTACATCGAGAGGCGTAACCCTACAATGGCAACACAGCCCCTGTAGGAGGCCAGCACAAGTAACGGTCTTGGAAAAAATAATTGATTCGTATTCCTTAGAGAAGAAAAGGATTGTAGATGGTAGTGCTGGAAGACGAGGAGGTAACTGATATGGGTCATACGAAGCGTGAGTAACTAAAATGTATAAGATGTGGATGGCCTTTGCTGCACGATAGTGGAATAGTAATCGATGGTAGTAGCCAAGAATAGAGTAATTCATATTTGTAGAGCGACGAAAATTTTTCTGCGAGCTTCCTCACCTTGGCTAAAACAATTCCTTCCCAAGGCCTCACCGTCAGCTTCCTTACCACCACTTCCTGTGTCTGCAAATTGCAATCACAGGCGGTCGAATCCTCTACTCGTTTCGTTTCCCTTTCTATCCCGCCCATCCATGGCATCCCACCGACTGTGAAAGCACTGATACTCTTTCCTTCATCGAGGCCCAGTGGTTGTTTATCTATTCGCACAAGCTTTACCAGTCGTTCAAATAGTGGCTAGAGCAGATCATCGCAAAGACATCATAGAAGCCCCCCTGCATCATAAGTGACGTCTTCTTACCCTCGATAGCACAATCGGCTTCCAAATTCGGGATCCCGTGTGTTGTGTTTCAAACAACAGGAGCCATGGCTGCTTCTCTTCTACAATATCTCTTTACCCATCTGATCTTGGATGTAATAAGTGATTGTCAAATCATAGAGATTCATCATTGTTGTATCAATGTGAATATGAGGCGTTCACAGTTGCCTCCAATGCTGAGAAGCGAGTTAAGTGAGGAGTTCATTTTTCCTTACTTTGGGCTTATCTCCTTACAATAAGCCTATGCATCGGCCGGAGAAAGTTGCGGTGCAACGCTTGTCAATAGTTCATGTGCCTTACCTATGCCTCCACATTTTGTGTGTATGTCTACTCATGCTCTAACGAATGCACATACTCTGCTCCAAAGTGCCCATGTTAGCATAGGTAGGATGCTGGAAAATGTTTTGGGATTTGCTTTACACCTTCAAATGCATCTACTCAAAAATTTCTAAAGCCTTTTCAACAAATCCATCTTGTGCATATCCTACAATCATCGCTGCCCCTGAGACCACATTTCTTTGAGGCATTCTATCAAACAATTCACACGCCATGTTTGTGCTTCTGCATTCTGCATACATGTCAACAAAGGCAGTTGCAACTACAACCCTTGACGAAATTTCCTCCAACTTTTATGATTCGAAGGATTTCCTTACCCTGCTCCAATGCTCCCATTTGTGACAGGCTGGAAGAAAACTGCTAAAGATTGCAGAGTATGTCCCTACACTGGTCAATTGGATTTATTTGAAATTTTTCAAAGTCTTTTCAACAAATCTATTTTGTGAGTATCTCGCAATTAGGGCATTCCATGAGAATACATTTCTACATTTCTTTGACGCATCTGTCAAACAATACACATGCCTTGTGTATGCTTCCACAATTGCGTATACTACAATCATGGCATTCCATGAGATTGACATCTCTTTGAGGTATTCTATCAAGCAGTGCCTTGTCTATGTTTCGACATCTTGCATGTATGTCTACCACAGCAGTTGTAAATACAACATCTACAATATACCTGTATCTTTTACCCTTTGATAGATGTCCACACCCTGTTCAAAGCTCCCATTTTGGCATAGGTAAGGAGGATGCTCACAAAGGTTGTAGAGTCTAGCCTTACACCTGCAAATTCTATTTTCTTGAAAGTTTCCAAACCCTTTCTACTAGATACATTTTGTGCACATCCTGCAATCATTGAACTCTACGAGCCCACAGTTATTTGAGGTATTTTGTCAAACAGTTTGCATGTCTTGTCTATGCTCACCATATCTTTCCTATGCAAATGTCAGAGGATTGTGACTTCAACTTTTAGCGAATTTCCTTATCCATTGACCCTGCCTCTTCATGGAAATTATATGCAATGTTTTTTTTATATATCGGTTAATATTTATATTGTGTCTTACAAATAGTATATATAAAATAATAATTAAAAAAAATAAATCTAATTAAAGATCAACATTCACCTTCCCACGATGAGGCATTCATTGAGACATTATAAGTCATAGATATCATGTATATATAAAAAAATCCCATTGCATGTTGGCTCTTTAAAAATAAAAACATTTTAATTAAAGATCAACATTCACCTTCCCACGATGAGGCATTCATTGAGACATTATAAGTCATAGATATCGGTGTATATATAAAAATCCCATTACATGTTGGCTCTTTAAAAAAAAATTACTTACCCTTTTAAGCTTTGACAAAAGTTTATACGTGATAATTAATGGTATCCATCTATGCAAATAATTACATAAAAGAAGTTGAAAATTATATTATTGAGATTCACCCTAATCAAATGTATCCAAGTATTCATTAATGGTATGAGACTCTACTAAAGGAAGCACTTTGCAGTAATTTATAAATATATATTTTTAGATTATATGGAATTATAGATTTTGGTTATGTCCAAATTCTCGATCATTTCTTTTTGTCAAATAATTCAGATTTGCTATGGACAATAAGTTAATATCTAACTATGTTAATAAGAATAGTAACTCAAGTATTGCATTCAAGGTAATTGGTCTAACACAATATCATTTTATTAACATAACAATAGGTGATTCTTTTAATATCTAAAAGTTCCTCCTATAATGTTCTCTGTGATTAAATAATTTGGGACATTATTTTATTCTTTGATTATAAATGAAAAATTTATATTAAAATTTTATAGATCAATATGAAATTAAAAAAAAATATATACCTCTTGTCCATCCTTATCCTATTACATAACATCGAAAGAAAACAAAAATAAAAATATATTGAATTATGGTTAAGGTTAGGTTTAGATTAGTGTGAGGGTTCTATGATCGGTTAAGGTCAGGGTTCTTATAGGTTTATAATTATTGCTATGTTTAATTAGGATCAGGATTACAATTTTGCAAGGTTAGGGTTCAATTAGGGTTAGAGTTCAATTGGATTTATAGTTCAATTACAATTAGGGTTAGGTTAGATTAGTGTGAGTGTTCTAGAATGAATTAAGGTTAGGGTTTGTATAGTGCTGCAATTAATGTTACAATTCAATAAGGATTAGGGTTAGGTTTGATGTTATGATTCAGTTAAGGTTAGTGATGGGGTTAGCCTTTAATTATGCTTACATTTTGGTTAGGGTTAGGGTTCATTTAGGATTATGAATGGGATTCACTTAGGATTAGGGTTAGATTTTATAAAATTGATTAAATATAGGGTTATGTATAGAGTTTATTTTTTGTATTATATAAATTATATAATGGGAACTTGATTTAGGTTATGATGAACTATTAGGGTTAAATTAGGGTTAGGGTTAGGATTAGGATTTAATAAGAGTTAGGTTTAGTTAGGGTTACAATTATGTCAATTAGGGTTAGCTATAGGATTAAATTAATTTAAATTTTTAGGGTTAGGGTTCAATTAGGGTTCGGGCACAATTACAGTCAGGGTTAGGATTAAATTTCAAGTAGGGTCAAGGTTAGGGTTCAATTATAGTTAGGGAACAATTAGAATAAAGGTTAGGGTTATATTTCAAGTAGGGTCAAGGTTAGGGTTCAAATAGGATTAGACATATAGAGTTCAATTAATGTTACTATTAGTATTAGGGTTAGTGTTTAATTAGAGTTCAATTAGTGTTAGGTTCAAAATAGGGTTAGGGTAAAGGTTCATTTAATATTGGGGTTGTAATTATAATTAGGCATCATTCAGGGTTAGGCTTCAATTAAGGTTAGTGTTAGGGTTAACATTAGGTTAGAGTTCAATTAGAGATAGGGTTAGGGACAATTAGGAATAGGGTATAATTAGGGATAGTGTTTGGGTTAGGGATGAGTTAGGATTAGGGTTAGGGTTCAAAAGGGTTCAATTAGGGTTTTGATTAGGCTTAGATTTTATAAAATTGATTAAATATAGGGTTATGTATAGAGTTTATTTTTGTATTAAATAAATATATAATGGTAACTTGATTCGGGTTATGATGAACTATTAGGGTTAGGGTTAGGATTAGGATTTAATAAGAGTTAGGTTTAGTTAGGGTTACAATTAAGTCAAATAGGGTTAGCTATAGGATTAAATTAATTTAAATTTTTAGTGTTAGGGTTCAATTAGGGAACTAGGGCACAGTTACAATTAGGGTTAGGATTAAATTTCAAGTAGGGTTAAGGTTAGGGTTCAATTATAGCTAGGGAACAATTAGAATAAAGGTTAGGGTTAAATTTCAAGTAGGGTCAATGTAAGGGTTCAAATAGGATTAGATATAGAGTTTAATTAAGGTTACTATTAGGGTTAGGGTTAGCATTTAATTAGAGTTAATTAGTGTTAGGTTTAAAATAGGGTTAGGGTAAAGGTTCATTCAATATTGGGGTTGTAATTATAATTAGGCATATTTTAATGTTAGGGTTCAATTAAGGTTAGTGTTAGGGTTCAATTAGAGATAGGGTTAGGGACTATTAGGAATAGGGTACAATTACGGATAGTGTTTGGGTTAGGGATGAGTTAGGATTAGGGTTAGGGTTCAAAAGGGTTCAATTAAAGTTTAATTAGGGTTGAGGTAGGTTATGATTAGGGTTTAGTTAGGGTTAGGGTCATGGTAGAGTTCAATTAGGGTTAAGTTTATAAGATAAAACTTGAGGTAAATTTTAGGGTTATGGTTCAATTAGGATTATGCATAATTAAGGCTAGGATTAGGGTAATATTAGGTTAGGGTAAAGGTTAAATTAGGGTTATCATCATGAATAGGTTTATCATCACAAATAGGATTAAGGTTAGGATTAGGGTTAGGGTTAGTGTTAGGGTTAGGATTATCATCACGAATAGGATTAGGGTTAGGGTTAGGATTACGGTTGAGCTTCAAATAGGGTTATCATCAGGGTTAGGCTTACAATCCAATCAAGGTTAGGTTTAGGGTTTAATTACAATTCTAAAATAAATCTTTGGTTACACTTAAGGTTAGGGTTAGGGTTAGTGTTAGGGTTAGGGTTAGGGTTATGATTAGGGTTAGTGTTAGGGTTGGGGTTATAATCACAAATAGGTTTATCATCATGAATATGGATTAAGGTTAGGGTTAGGGTTAGGGTTAGGATTATGGCTAGGGTTAGGGATAAGTTTATAAATGATAAAATATAGTAATTTGGTTATGGTTAGAGTTAAAATTGGGACTAGGGTTGGGGTTATCATCACGAATAGGGATTAGGGTTAGTGTTATGGTTAGGGTTAGGGTTAGGGTTAGGGTTAGGGTTAGGGTTATCATCATGAATAGGATTATCATCACAAATAGGATTAGGGTTAGGGTTAGGGTTAGGGATAGGTTTATAAATAATAAAATATAATAATTTGGTTAGGGTTAGAGTTAAAATTGGGATTAGGGTTGGGGTTATCATCACGAGTAGGGATTAGGGTTAGGGTTAGGGTTAGGGTTAGAGTTAGTGTTAGGGTTAGGGTTAGGGTTAGGGTTAGGGTTAGGGTTAAGGTTATGGATATTGTTAGGGATAGGTTTATAAAATATAGTAATTTGGTTAGCGTTAGAGTTAAAATTGGGATTAGGGTTGGGGTTATCATCACAAATAGGAATAGGTTTATCATCATGTCGTGGCTGCTACTAGCTTATCTATCTTAATATATTAAGATATATATATTATACGCTGAGAGATTTCATTTTCTTGGCGTATTTTTTAAATTCAAAAAAGCGAAAAAAAAAAATACGCCAAGAAAATGATATCTCTCAGTGTATAATATATATATCTTAATATATTAAGATAAATAAGCTAGTTGTTAACATCTTTCACACGATTTGAATTTAAATCTGCAAGTTTTTGTTGTCATAGAATTTTTTCTGTTTTGGTCTAAAGCTAAATCTTTCACGGGATTTGATTTGCAGGTGCATTTTATTTGAGGCATCTTAAAAGAGGGAGTTAAAGGAATTTAAAGCTATTATCAATGTCTTTCATTTATTTTTTCTGTTGAATCTCTAAAAATAAAAAATAAAAGTGTTTTCTCTTAACTAACGTGGCAGTGATTCAATTTTCTTTATAATTCATTCCTACAAACAGAAAAATGTAATTTTCTTCGGGGGTAGAACTTATATAAAGTGAGAACGCAACTAAAGTGATTGATTATCCATGTACGTCTTAGTTTAAGAGGTGCTTAATTACCAATACTTCTATGATTTGGAAGATCTTCTTTCATGATGGGGTCTACTTGTTTCTATTGTTTATCACCAGTAAATTTTGTTGCTTTCCAACGCTAATCTAAGCATTGTGGTTTTCCTACATAGTCACCGTAAAGTAAATTGTTGGTGTCGAACTTTATCTCTATCATCTTTTCTTCCTTTTTACAAGATGTTAGAATCCATCTATCTATTTTATGTTAGAGGAAAATGAGTGTTTGTGCAGAAATCACGTGAAAGAGAATGAAACTCAAAATTATTTAGGATTAATTGTGCACATCTGAAGCTGTTCAAATATTGATATTTAATCTGATATGCTATCTGATATTTTGATGCCTAATTTATGACATATGTGCCTTCCTGTTTAATCGAATAGTTAATTCCTTCAATTGATATTGGAAATCACAATGATATGGTATAGATAAGTTGATGTTGGGGATCAAATGGTATGCAAATCATCTAGAGATAACCATTAATGAATTTTGGATTCTGAGGGGTAGTCATAGTTTACTGTGGGGTTGGTAGTGCTTATTTCTTTTTAGTAACATGCAGGTGTAATAAAAGCTTGTGTAAAAGGACAAAGGCCCACAATGGTGGCCTCAAATTATCTGTCAAAATGATTTTCTCCGGTAAATTGCGTAGCACGTAATTCTTACTAGATATTGTGTTGAGTTTCTCTTTTTGACATGTTGCAAATATATAGGATATTTGTCCTCTACATAGAAAGTGTTTATGTTTGTTCTGTGAATTTTTGTCAGGAATTTAAGTCATGAATGTATTAAATTCAATCATTTAAGCCGAGAGCTTAGATCTCATTTATAGATGTCAGGAATTTAAATTGTGAAAGCAACTAAAACAAAAATTAAAGGCGAGGTGACAAAGAGTAATGTGTATTTCTGTACGCAACATGTGACGACATTTATTGTTAGTATTTCTTGTGACTGTATTGATCTCAATATTCTTCAACAACCGATATGCTTTTCTTATTGGTTGAGTAGTTATTTTTAGTTTCATAACTAACGTGGATTTTGAATCGTTTGGTATTGGGAGTTTTGAGAGTAGAAAATTCTTGGAGGATCAGAGGAAGTATTATGCCTTTTCCTACACCTTGAGCGATCTGAAAATTAGAAAGATTGTTTAAGATTATTTCTTTAAGGTCTATAACTATTCTTTTGTGTTAATATTCAAAGATTGTACCCATTCAATGTTCTCCTTATACTGATATGCACATAACTTTGAGTGCTTTCAATGTTTATTTGAGTGCTTTCAAAATAGGAGAATTGTACTGATTGAAAGTTTCAGAGATTGTGATGTCAGACTGCCATTATTGATTTTGATATGATAGTGACTTTTCTCAAGAATTCAATACAAGACAATCAGAAACCAATTAATAATCCATAATACCTCATCAACTGAAGGAACAAAAACATAGGGTACCTCTACTCAGATTATTCTATCTGCTATTCTATACTTAATTTCTTGAATCGTTTGGTTATTCCTTGAAATCATTCTCTTTGCAGGTTCAAGATATTATATTCATTCTTTTTGATAAAACTACTTGTTAAAGTGATCAGTCAAAACTTGATTTTGCAAAATCTATCCATGAAGAAACTTTTTGTGGTCAAATTTTATGCCATGGGTTTTTGTGGATTTTTAGTTGCATTCAAAGGATTAACATTCTAAATGCATTTAGTGCAGAGATCTTGAACTGACATCATAGAATTCAAATTTGTTATGGCTTGGTAAAGGAGGGTACAATCTTTTGATTAAATTTGATCAGTCCTTCAATATAATCTTGTGTATCAGTTCTTCATGCTAAAAAAATGAATTGAAAAATAAAACATGTTGTCATATTTAATCCTGATATCTAATTATCCTTGATCATATGGTTTCTTGGGGTTTCCTAAAAGTTGATTTCTAGCATTTTAACCATATTTTTTTTGGTCATTTTCATAGCTACTTTGCATCAAGGTGGATAAATCCAAGCAAACTTGAGCTAAAGAAGTAGACATTGAACTTGAACTTGAAAAAAAAACATTTTTAAATGCTTATTGTAATAGTCTAGAGAATTCATTTTTCATTTTAGAACAACTCACACCATCTTTTGGGCTTAAAATTAACCAAACAACTCTTGAGCTTTGTCAAAGTTGGATTAAAATTGAACATTAGAAACTCACTAGACTTTTACTTTGGGCTAAAATTGATAAAAGAAAAACTCACATTTAGCTTGGTTCTTTAAAATGAATTCATCATTACTTTGAGGCTAAAAATGAACAAGTGATTGATTTGTGTGATTTTTTCTTTGGCACATCTTGAGTGTGTATCATCTTCCCTTGCACTTCATGTGATCTAGGGTGCAAGAGAAAAACTCAAGGTATACTGTATTGCTTTGAGTCACCCTTAATAGAGGGCTTACTATGAGACACACCCCGCAACGAGAAACTCATAGGCAATTTCTTGCAGCACGTTTATCGGTGGGCTATATTAAAGGTTGGGAAATCGTGAGAAATTACCTTCTATCCTAGACACCGTATACCATACTACATCTAGTACCATGCCTTAAGAAGAACAAGAATGATAGTAAGAGCCTTAAGTGGTGAAGCGGGTAAGTATATGGCTAGGTGTTCTCGATTTGTTACTAAGAGCCAAAATTGTTTAGTTACCAAAATCCTTAATACTTGTTGGTGCAAGAATGGTCATTCTAGAGCCACTTCACATCTGCACTATTCAAAAGTAGAAACAAAATAAATCCTTAAGGTCTTTGGATATTTAAGATTTTGAAATTTTGTGGTCCCGAGAAGTGTGTGTCATGGAGGGGAGCCAATGTTGCCAAATCTCTAACTATTTGCTTTGTCTAGTGTTTGGAGAAATCCAAGTGGGGACTCAACAAAGTATGGCTATTTCTATCCTAGTATTGTACAATCTGTGAGTCAGTTAAATACATTTCTTGGATCTCAAACTTGGAAACAAACATTCAACAAGTCATCACAACTTCAAACCCTTTGGAAAGAGCAAATATTCTTGAAAATTCCAAATATTACTACTTGTCCCTAGGGATTTTATCCTTAGAGGCTTCTAAATATTTGGGCCCATATCTCAATTTTTTCTCTCCAAAGTCAACCTAGGGAAACTATGGTTTTGACCCTTTGATTTTCACATAATGGAGCTTTTGAAATGAAAAAGAGTTAAGGCATAGACATTTAGTCTAAAAACTAAGCAAGAAGTGTTGATGTGGCAAAAAGAATCCATTTAATCAAGATAAAAGACAATTGAACCCCACATATGTGTTTGTTCTAATGATTTCCCACAAATTCAAAATTCTAAAACCAAAGCCCATTAGTCATAACAAGTGTCTCATTCCAAACACTCTCAAAAAACATCTTTTGGAACTTCACGAAACCAGAGATAGATTGGTTTACAACTTTTACAAACGTACTTCAAGAGATAATCCAAACTTGTATTCATTATATTATTGTCAAAATCTGGGTCTTTTCCAATGTTTTGAGTTTCTCACATAAGGTTGAAATTTTTAGAAGTATAACATGTTATTCAATACCTTGGTCTTGTAAGTAAAGTCTCTCTAGGTTCATCTGGGATAAAATCAACACTCTTGTCCATCCGAAAACATCAATCAAATCTCATTTCACAAACTTTTGGAACCTTGGAAAAATCATTCATATTAGACTTTTGGTAAATCCTCCAATCAAAATCAAAATCACTTTGTTTGGCTAAGTGTGTGTGGATGAATCCTTCTTCACACACTTAGTTAAATTATCACATTTGTGGATAATTTTTCCCCAAGATAACATCCAACACCTTTGGATTTATAAGTCCATTATCCAAATTAAACCAAATCCAATTCAAAATCCTAAATCTTAAAATCTAGTAAATTCCTCCAAAGTTCTCAAAAGTTTAAAACATCCACCCCATCCACCTTTCCTTCATCACATCATCGTCAATTAATCCTTTAAACATCCTAGATTTTATTTTTGTACCTAAAGTTTAAATCAACCAAAATGAGTTAGAGATTCATCTCCCATATTCCTAGAAGTTGATCCCAATTTATGGTCCAAACAAGGTCACAACACAAGAATATCATGGAGCAAAACAAAGAAACATCCACTTCAAGTGATTTGAGTCAAACCACATCGAAATTCAACTCTAGGATATTCGTCGATCTTCCACTTGATCCCCCTCAAATACCTCAAAATCCTCAAGAGGGAGGTTTCCAAGTGGAGGATGTCACCAACAACTTTGAAGGGATGACCCAAGATGAAATAATTGAGCTAGTCCAAAATCATGAAACACACAAGATTTTCAACATGGTAATGAGGCTCAATCTCACACAATACATGTTGGCATTAGCAAAGGAAGGGGCTAAACCCCCTTTTGATATTGATGTGAGCACTATTGTTGAACAACCTCTTGGGAACATGCCACCAGTATCATTCATTCCTTCATTCCCAAACATCATCCAACCTATCAAACAACCAACATTATCTCATGCTCCTAGTCAACCCATCATCACCAAGGGAAGTTCATTACTCCAAGCTCTTCAAACACATCCACTTGTCAACAACCAAAACTTGTATGCAAACACGGTCTTGGGTATGCCTAGCACTATCCCACAAGACCCAAAAAATCCATATGTTTGACTCATTTTCCATAATACCAACAATCCCTCCAATTTTTCCACAACACCGACATACCCTCTTGATACACAAGGCTCTCTCCCCATGATATCAAAAGGACAAGTGGATTTATTTGGTCAAGTGGGAACTTTTAATGCATCATTCTTGATTTTGCAAGGGAACATGCCACCAATCTTCCCATCATTCCCTCTTTTATCATCGTCATCCATACCCTATCAAGGTGTAGGGAAAACCCATTCACTAAACACAACAATCCCAAATCAAACTAATCAAATCAATCCTCCAAGCACAAATCAAATCACCACATCCGTCATACCAAATCCTTTAATCATGCCATCGATATCGCAACACCAGGTGGCACCAATCCAAAGCTCCCAACTAATTATTCCATCATCTATAACACCCCAAACATCTCAAAACATGGTCTCCCTAGGACCAAGCACATCAACCATACCATTTACCACACAAACCCTTGTCATCACTCAACAAATACCACAAAAACCACCTCAACAAAATATTTTCACCTTGTCTTACACCATTCCACCAAATCCCCCACCTCCTCCACCAAATCCAAACATATCAAATTAATATAGGATCATATTGCAAGCAACCCATCAAGCATACCAAAAATCCCTTCAATAATTCCAAGCTCAAAAAATTGCACAACAAGCTGCACAACAAACTCAAGCCCAAGCGCAAGCCCAAGCACAAACATTGCTACAACAACAACAAGTCATGCAGCCGCACAAGTCATGTAGGCTACACAAACTATACAAGCCACTCAACAAACTCAAGCTCAAGCACAATATTTTTTGCAACAACACACGCAGTAATAAGAAATATTAGCCCAGAAACAACAACTAGCCCAACAACAATAATTGTTGGCACAACAACAACAATAGGCATAACTCAAACAAAGCTTCCAACAACCTCTCCCAAGCACACCACAAATTACCTAAAACCTCAATACACAAACCACCCCATCTATCACCCAACCCACCATACCATCTCAAAAAACTTACATCCCACCACCCAATCCACAAAATGACCTCTCCTCCCAAGTCAAATTGCTTTCACAACAAATATTGGAAATCCAATCAAGGAAGAAAATATCACACACACAGGGAAATCTGTACCCCTATCTATTTGACAGAAACATTGCTATGGTTCCATTCCCATGAGGATTTGAGATACCAAAGTTTGACAAATACCATGGAACCAGAAATCTTGAAGATCACATCGAGGAGTTCCATGTACATTGTATGGAAGTTGCATATGATGACTCTTATCTAATGCAACTCTTCCCTCAAAGTTTGGTTGGTATAGCAAGGGAATGGTTCTCTCACCTTCCCCTGGGACTTAAAAAGTTTCAAGAGATATTGGGCAAATTCATAGAGAATTATTCATAGCATAGGAGTGGAAGTGAGCTTGGAAGAGCTATCCAATCTAAAACAAGCCAATGGAGACACATTCACAACCTTCTTGCAATGATGGTGAGCCAAGGACAACAAAATAAAATGGTCCATGCTTGAAGAACAACAAATCAAGATTATCATCTCAAACCTTGAAGGTACCTTATACTTTCATTTGAAAATGCAATGCATAACCATGTATGATAAATTGATCCCCAAAGTGCTTAACATTGAAAGGGACCTTATAGCACAAGGGGGCACACCCACATACCAGGACAATTGACCATCAACAAGATACAATGAAAAACCTCGCACATGGGTTAAGAACAAGAATGTCACCAACGATGGGGTTGTTGATGCTAAATTTGTCATTGGTGCTCCAAGGCCAAATGTGCAACAATAAACATACCAACAACCGAAAAACAACACCCAAAACACTCTACAAACCAACACATCACAAAAAAAACCCAACAATCAAACTGTCAACAACCTAAATACTCAAGGGGGACCACCACCAAAGAACAAATATCCCCCTAAATGAAAATACACACCACTTGGGGAACCAATTGAATCTGTCATGCAATAGTTGGTACAAGAAAATCTCATCAAAATCCCTATTTACAAGAATTACCAATAGCCTCAAAGTTAAATCACCATTTTATAATTAGAAGTACCTTTGCGACTTTCACAAAATCAAGGGACACACGATGACCAGTTGCATGCGACTTAAAAATCGGATCCAAGGTCTCATTGATGACAAGACCATAGCCATTAAACAACCCACCGAGAATCAAGATCTTAAAATATACACAAATTTGATGCCAGATCACAATAAAGGAAACAACAAGGGTAAATGAAAGCACAATAATGTGAACCATATTTATGACCTTGTGGTTGCATCCTTGGATGAGTGGGTAATAGTTGTCAATATCAAAGGATCTAGACTCGAGTGTGGTTTCACCACACGTGGCGATTGAATTACTATCCCAGGATCCTCACAACCATCCAAGGCACCCGCTGCAAATATCAAATCAATACCTAACAGTTACAATGTCCTAGATCAACTTAAAAAGACCTCCACCCAAATCTCCATCATGGAGTTGCTAAAAATCTCACCTGCATATAGGGACATCTTAGATAAGGCATTGGTTGCATCTTTCATTCCCATAGATCTTGATGTAGACTAGTTGCAAGATATGGTCAGACATATCACTACACTGCATCTCCTCACTTTCTCTGAACATGATCTCCTATCCCAACAATCTCATAATCGTGCACTCCATCTTGAAGTCCTAGTACACAAGAACAAAGTCAAAAGAGTCTTGGTGGATAGAGGTGTGGGTTTAAATATTTTTACTTTGAAGTTGGTCAAGAATTTTGGATTCTTAGAAGATGCCATTAAAAAGGGAAAAGGTATCACAATCAGAGCCTATGATGATCAAGAACGGGTGTCTCAAGGCACCATTCAACTCCCCATCCAATCGGGGCCAACAATCATGGAAACCACTTACCAGGTTCTTCACCTTGAACTCCCTTATAATATTCTCCTAGGGCACCCATGTATCCATGGGATGCAATTTTTTGCATCCACATTCCATCAATGTGTCAAATTCCCTTATCAAAACCAAGAATTCACAATCCATGGTAACCCTGAGCCTTTTTATTATTGCAAAAACTTGGAGGCCAAGTATTATAAGATCCCCCAAGTCCCAAAAACTGATGAGGGACCCACATCACCTTATATTGATCCATCTATCCTAGCCTCAACTTCTAAGACAAAGACACCCTCCATTCCAAACATACCCGATATTAAGGTTATTATCCAAGATAATGGATGTGGACTATAAATTGAAGAAGAGTGCCTTTATAGTAGGAAAGTTACCTCAATCTCCTAGATCTCATGGGAAACCACAGTCAATTGACACGACATCTAAAACCTTCAAAGCATAACCTTCCACTTTCAAAAAATGGTGAGACCTAAGAAAAGAGGTAGTGGATGAAAATAATATATCAAGCCTGTTGAATCAAGATGAAAGACCTATACCTAAACTCCCCATGAACAAGGACAACAAAGGTCAATAGTTAATGCTTGGCATGGGCTACAACAAGAATGAAAGTCTTGGGAAAAGTAACAACGGTCGGTTAGAACCCATTGTTCTTGAGAAGAACCTCAAGAATCTTGGCCTTGGATGTATCCCTAAGAAGATAACCATTCTTGGAAAAAGTACCCCTTTTAAAGTAGTCAAAGCTCCTCCTCAATTATCAGTATCCACAGGTCTACCTCTAGATAACTATACCTTCGATATAACTAACATGTATGATGAGGACTCCATCTTTGATTTACCCATGTTATTTGAGGATTCCTCCCTTTTTATGATCACTACCATGTCCTTTGATTTGAGTATCCTAACCATTGACCTAAAGCTTGTCTACCCACAACTAATCGACTGTGACCAATGAGGACCACCGATCTTAGACATCTTCAAAAATAATGAGGGTCTCTTAGAATTCATGGGACTAAGGGATACTATATCGTATGGAGATCACAGAGAAGGGTTTGATATTGATCTAGACACACATGCATACTATGGGGAAACAATTGAACCTCTTAGTCATAAAATAGAAAATTTAAAAGTAACATCTAGATTTTTAAGTGAAATCCACAATGTGGCACTTTCCAATCATAAAATAGTAAAAAGAAAGGATGTATCCAATGGTGAAAACCTCTTTAAGGTGTGAAAGGATGAATGATTCAATCTTCCCCTTAGTGCCAGCCATCGTGAGAAATCAGCAGCTCTGGCAAAAAAATTCAATCGAGTCAATCTAGGAACTGAAGGAAACTCGCACATCACTTTCTATGTAGAGTCACTTTTGACCGAGGAACAAGAAAATCTAGCTGCATTCTTGAATGAAAGGAAAGTTAATTTTGTGTGGACTTATGCTGACATGTTGAGCCTCAATCCAGAGGTAGTCATCCATCATCTAGAAATCTACCCAGAGGAAAAACTAGTAAGACAAAAACTAAGAAAGATGCATCCATAGATTACCTTGTTGGTCAAACTTGAGTTACAGAAAATCCTTAATGTTGGATTCACATGACCCATTGATTATCCTAAATGGGTTTCCAACCTAGTACGTATTTCTAAGTCCACTAGGGGAATTCACATTTTCACCGACTTTCAAGACCTGAACAAAGCATGCCCTAAGGATGATTTCCCTCTTCCAAACATAGACATGATTTTAGACTTGTGAGTAGGGCACGAAATGATATCACTAATGGATGGGTTTTCAAGGTAATATCAGATTATGATAGCAAAGGATGATCAACATAAAACAACCTTCACCTATACATGGGGGACTTACTGTTGGAACATGATGTCATTTGGGTTGAAGAACGTCAGAGCCGCATACCAAAGGGCTATGACTCTAATTTTCCATGACATGATCCAAAAATCTATAGAGGACTATGTGGATGAAAAATTAACTAAGTCAAGAAAGCATCAAGACGACATAGCAACACTAGGCCCAATCTTTAACAGACTAGAAGAATATAAGGTAAGACTCAATCCTAATAAATGTGTCTTCCATGTACAATTAGGGAAACTCCTAGGGTATATTGTATCAATGAGGGGAATCGAGATAGACCCTACAAAAGTCAAATCCATCCTTGACATGGAAGGACCAAGAAAACTAAAACAATTAAGGGGTTTGCAAGGAAGACCAATCCATTCACAGATTCATAGCATAGTTAGCAGATAAAAGCATCTTGTATTCTCATCTACTCCACAAAGGGATAGCATACAAATGGGATGAGAATTTTGATCGAGAATTCAATAAAATCAAAGAATACTTGGCAACGCCACCAGTTCTCATGCCACTAATCTAGAACAAACCATTAATCCTATACATATCAATAATAGGAGCGGCCCTTGGTGTTCTTCTAGCACAACATGATGAAACAGGGAAAGAAAGAGCCATTTACTATATTAGAAGAACCTTGGTGGAGCATGAGCTAAATTACACATTCATCGAGAAAGCTTGTCTTGTAGTAATATTCACCTCACAAAAATTTAGACACTACATGCTTTCTCATCAAATAAAGAACATCACCAAAATAGACCCTCTCAAGTATCTACTCTCAAAAGTAACACACACAAGATGAATGGCTAAATGGGTCATGATCTTGACAGAATATGATATTGAGTATGTAGAGAAAAAGTCCATCAAAGGACATACAATTGGAGATCAACTAGCCAAGTCAACTATATTTTCAGAAAAACCCATTGATATCACAATTTTTGGATGAGTCCATTTTCAATCTCAGTGTAGCAGATCATTGGAAACTGTACTTTGATAGGTCATATACTCAACATGGGTCAGGAGCTAGAATCTTCTTCATCACACCACAAGGAGATTGTATCCCAAAGCCATACAAGCTATCTTTCCCTTGCACCAACAATATTTCTGAGTACAAGGCCCTGGTCATAGGACTCTGAATTGTAGTACAATGGAAAATCATGGCACTTAAGGTCTATGGGGACTCACAATTGATTATCAACTAGGTCAATGATGAATACCAAATGAAAGATGATAAAATTACCCCGAACAATAAACTGGTGGAGGATCTCAAGGAATTATTCATCGACATCACATTTGAGCATATACCAAGGGTAAACAACAAAGAAAAAAATACCATGGCTACAATTGGATCATTGTTGGATATCCCACACAACGTCCTTAAGTATGAAATCTTGGTTGAGCAACTTCTCATACCAGCTTTTGAGGTACTGTATTATGAGTTTGTGTCTGAAATCATTGGTCCCAATGATCCTTGGTGTATACACCTAAAAAGGGTCATCACCTTTAATTAATTAAATACTAGATATTTGATTAATATTTCAACTACATATAAATAAATGCTCAATTTATTTATATTGTTCACCCTTCTCTAATTCTCCAAAATCTAAAACACTTTCTTCTAAATTAATTAAATAAACAAGGTTCCCTAAACTTTTTTTATTTAATTAAACTTCATTAAATCCAATTAGGAATTAGAGAAACTTTCTACAACTTTTGTGTGCCACCTCATCAAGGTCACATGAAAATAAATAACTCTAATTTTTAATTGGAAGTATCCTCCACCAATTTCAAAAATCGCATGGTCTTTTCTTCCCACATTTCCACCAATTTCAAAAAGCACATGGTCTTTCCTTCCCACACTTCCACTAGTTTCAAAAAGCACATGGTCTTTTCTTCCCACACTTCCACCAATTTTGGAGCACATGATTTATTCCTCCCACACTTGAATCTTCCATCCAAATGGCATGTTCCCCATTGGTCAAGAGATTCTTCCACACACATGGCATGGTCTTTTCTTCCCACACTTCCACCAATTTTGGAAGCATATGGTCTTCTCTTCCCACACTTGAATCTTCCAACCAAATGGCATGTTGCCCATTGGTCAAGAGATTATTCCACACACATGGCATGTTTTCTTTAGTCAAGGGGACAAAATCAAGTGATTCTCTTCATCTCCACCATCCATTTTTCTTATTCGAATCTGGACCACTTATTATTGCCACCTCACTATATGCTTGGAAAAGTCTATAAATACAACCCTTGGGCCTTGTATTTTGCATCCACATTTGAAGTAAAGTTATCATGTAGGTTTATCATTGGAGTTTGGAGCATTTTGGGAGTCTTATAGCTAGTATTTATATCATGTTTTGTTTTGCATTGACATCTTAGCTTTAAATATTGCTTCATAGTTGCATTTTATGTCTCATCTTGCATCATAGTTGCATTTTAGATTAGTAGATTTTTAGTTTGCATTTGAGCATATGTAGAATCATATAGATCACTGCAATAGTATCCATCTTTGTTTTTCCATTCATCATAGTCACCCACCATTCATCATAATCATCCATCATTCATCATAATATCCATCATCATTTCTACCATTTAGTTTCATGTAGGAGCTTAGATTTCTTGCATTTTATACATCTCATTTCTCAAGTTATCATTCTAACAATCATAGTGCACATATAAAATCTAAGAGCCAAATGGTTTAATGAATCCTTGAGAATAGAGAACAATGGAATGTTTTTGAAGATTTGTTTTGTTGCAGTTAGAGTAGTTCTTTGATTCAAATCTTTAATGCAGTACGTCTCATTGATGTTTGTGTACTTTAGTATTGATTTACTAAATTTCCCATATTTCACACACACATAAATTGGCACCCACCATGGGGCCCTTGCCCCATTTTTTAAATATTATTGTAGGTTTTATGGCAGGTTACAAATTGGACTCACGGTTCAGCGCAACCAGAAGGCTGTAAATTTTTAATCCTGATTCCAACACGTCTGCGGACAGAGATTGATACTTTTTGCATAAGGTTAAAATGAAGCAATCCTAGGGTAGACATTCAAATTAAAATAAACCAATCCTAGAGTAGTCACCAAACAGTTGATATATCTTTGATAAAATGAATCCCATGTCTTTTGTGAAGCAACATCTTCACCTAGCTTAGCAAATTTGTTATTTGGGATTAAAATTGAACAAGATTATTTGATGTGGTTGTCAGGTGATAGGCCTATGCTCTCCCCTTAACTGGGTGATCAAAATTTCAAACTAATCTTTTACTTTCAAGCACTTTATTCTTTATTAAAACCTTTAGCAGGCCTACTCTTGTGGGAAAAAGTACTCACCCAAAAGAAATGACCTAAGTCAGAATGCCTAAAGCTAAGGTTTCCAACCCACTATAATAAAAAATGAGTGTTGATGAAAATCCACTCGACAATAGTCTGTAAGATTACTATCCCCAAAGCCTTTGTTCTAAAGGTTGGGAGGTCTCCTGAGGGAGTATATCATTTTCTGCACTACACAAAAACCCTTACTACAAACTTTAGTGTAGAATTTAACCGAGTCAATACCCAAACATTGTAATACTCACAATGCAAGGGGAGGGAAGAATCTACCCCCAAGATACTCACCATATAATTGCTAAGGACCGTTTGCTCAAGGGATCGATAAATATAATTTTGAGTACACACCTAGAAAAGACAAAAACATGGGCACTCTCTAGGGGGTGACACGGTTGTGTGAGTCGATGCAATTCTAAGATGTGGGTTGTGATGATTATGATGACCTTTCTGACCATTAAGAGTGATTCTGCTTCAAGTGTTTGTTTTGTTCGAAATACCCATGGAAATCTCAGAGAACATACACTTATTGTTTAAATTCTAGGATCTTAAAAACAACCGTCTTCTTACTGCATGTCATGTTTTTCAAATGATAATTCAAAGTTAAGATCATCCAATTCAGTAAATGATCAAAAACATGTATGCTTCAGCGCATTGATTTGATCTTTTAGCACATTCATTGAAAAGTTTAGTGCATCCCTGGCACAGGATAGCGCATCTATTTTCGGGGTCAAGATAGTTTTCTGACGCAATTTGGTAACAATTCTGGTCTTTTCTATGCTCAGGGTCTGGAAATCTACAACCTTTATTAAGAAATCCCTTGATAAAAGGATGAAGAAACGAAAAGGTCCCTTAGTTACAAGAAGCTTTTGAAAAGGAGGCAATTTTTATATCAAAGTCAGAAAGTTTTTCATGAGCATCGAACTTTCATCCACTGATATCATGACTTTGATAGGGGATTTACTAATGATTTTTCTTTAGAGCCATTATCTTCACAAGATTTCTTTCAACGAAGAGCTCTTTCACAGAGATATAATCATAGTCAGCCCATTCATCCCACTACCTACAATTCAGTATTCTAATCATCCTAATCAGTTGTTGCAATAGAGAACTTTGGAACATTAAGCTTTTGTAATATTCCTTATTTTCTTAAATTGAGATCAAAGCATCGCAAAGTGCATTATCATATCCATTTTTTATTTTTAGTTTAATTTCCATAACAGGATAATTATCCTTCAATCTAGGGAATCAAAATCTAAAAATTAGAAATTCCCTTAGTCATATCAATAGAATTCATTATTCTATTCTAATTAAGGCATTCAACAAATTTTCACTCTCCCATTTGTGATCAAGGTTAGTAAAAAATTTGGTACAAGCATATGCCTATTGTCACAAGATCCCGAAAACACCAAGAAGAAGATGAAAGGGAAAATCCACTTTGCAATATGGGTGATAGGGAAGAAAATCCTTTTCATAAGTTTCATACTGGGGATAATTCAAATGATATTGAAATAACCAAGGAATTGATTCAAAAAGCTGAACATGATCCACAATTTAATTCTTTTTTGGACAATATCTTAGAGTGGAATAAAGAAAGATATTTTCTTTTGTTAGCAAACTAAGGAGCTAAATTACCCTCTGATTTTGATACGGAGAAAATCAAAGAAGATCCTGAACGAATTGAAACCCCCTTAAATGATTTTAGTGCTCTTACCCAACAAAAAAGAGCACTACAAGGGTAAATTAAAGAAATACAAGGGGGCACAACCAAGAAATATGTTTTGGAAGATATTTTCCCATTTTCCAAAGCATTGCGAAATTCTGAAATTTGACAGATATAATGGGAAAACGGATCCTATTGATCACGTGAGGGATTTTCGAAATATGAGCCTTGAATTTTCACATGAGGATACTACCTGATGTGATTTTTCCCACGAAGTTTGGGTGGGAAATCCATGGAGTGGATTTCTAAAATCACTCCCCCTATCAAAACATTTGAGGAGTTAATCAATAAATTCATATCTCAATACTCCTACAATATACAACATCAAATAACCATGCTTGATTTATGCGAAGAAAAGAAAAAGACTGGGGAACCCTTCATCACACTCCCACAAAGATGGAGAATGTTATTTGCAAGATATTCTCATCTGGTTCCTAAAACGAAAAAGATGGAAATATTTATTGACAATCTAAATCAAGAAATGAGTTATAGGCTCAACCTTCATTGTCCTCCATCATTTGAAAAATTAATTGAAAACACAATTACTATTGAAGGAGCCTTGGTCAAGAGGGGAGTACTAAAGCTTGACAAAGATGGTCCAAATTCATATAATCAAAACAAAAATAACAACAATGATAAATCAAAATGTTGGACTAGAAATAAGAATGTTGTAAATGACGGGGTGGTTGATGCCAACAACATAAAAGTAGAGCCAACCATTCTCAATCTCTCAGGTATTCAACACAATAACACAAATTTTGTAAATTCAACTAACCAAGGCAATAATAATTCCAATTAGGGAAACAATGCCAACCAAGGAAACATGGCTAATAATCATGGTAATTTCAGTAATAATCTTGGCAACAATCAAAATTCAAACCCACTCAAATCACAATTTTTCTCAAATCGGCAGAGTTTTACTCCCTTGGGCCAGTCTCTTGAATCTGTTCTCAAAGAGCTTTTGAATCAAAATGCTATCACATTGCCACCACAAAGAGATTATGAGCCATGAGTTAAACCACCATCTTGGAATGACTCATATTATTGTGATTACCATAGATGTAAAGGTCACGGGATGAATAATTTCCAAGGTTTGAAAAATTTGGTCCAGGATTTGATTGAAAATCACACCATAATTATTGAGGGACATCATGCCAATGAAGATCACCAGGCATTTAAGGACCCTCTTCCCAATTATCAAAAAGGGGAATCTTTAGGTGACAAAGGAAAAAATGTAAATCATGTCTATGACACCACAATCAATCATATCTACACAAATGAGTAGTAAGTCAATGCCATCAAGATCACAGGAAAGCAAGAGTATCAGGAAGTTAAAGAAACAATGGGAGGCTAGGCTAAAATTGTTGTAAAAGGAAATTCATCCAAATTAATTGTCCCTCCTCCAAGGTAGTACAATTTGGTTGATAAATTACGAAAAACATCAGCTCAAATTTCTATCTTGGAGCTTCTTAAAATATCACCGACACATAAGAACATTTTGGAGAAGGCTCTCATTGACACAACCATATCTCCTGATTTGGATATTGATAAATTTCAAGCCATGGTGGTACACTTGTCCTCACCCACATGCCTATCCTTTTTTGAAAAAGATAATGCCTCCATGACTCATCCCCATAACTCATCACTTTATCTAGAATTCATGGTTCATAAAGCCCAAATCAGGCGTGTCTTAATAGATGGGGGAGCTGGTCTAAATATTTGTACTTTAAAATTGGTTTTTGCCTTAGGGTATTCTGAAGAGTCTATTGATCCAAGGAGAAAAATAAAAATCAAAGCATATGATGATGAGGAACGATCTTCTAAAGGCCTCATCATGTTACCTATCAGAGTGGGACCTATTACAAAGAACACTTTTTGTCAGGTTTTGGATCGAGACTTATCTTATAACATACTTTTGGGTTGCCCGTGGATCCATGAGATGTAAGCGGTTTCGTCTACATACCATCAATGCCTAAAATTTCCATATGACAGACAAGAAATAACCATACCAACGGATCATAACAACAGTCAGATTTTCTCTAATCTCAGCAACCTAGGACACTTTTGTCTCACATAATAGAGAATATCCCGTTGTTATTACTTTTAAACATAATGATCAAACAAGGGAATTAATAAAGAGCTTCGGCACAAAGCTACAATTAAAAGATAATGGGGTGGGAGAATATTCATTATGTCTCCCTAACTTACCTATTTCTCCAAGGTCACATGGTCACCCTACAACCTCCACACATCAAGCTGCAGTGACTTCCATGCCATCAACATAAGCTTTAGTTCCCATCACCAAGTTTGATGGAAGATTCATCTAGGAAAAAAATCAAGAAAATGAAGCTGAAGATAGAGTTATTCTCGATTGGTTATATAAAGATGAGGATGAATTTGTTCAGTATATATCAAACTGTCCACTAAGCAATATGGAAAAGGCTATACAATGATGCAAAGGATGGGTTATGATGGAACTAGTCCCATAGGTAAGAAAAAAGAAGGAATTATAGAACCCATTCAACCTGTAGCAATGAATCCAAAATATAAAAGCAAACTTGGGTATGGTAATGATGCAAAAGAAGAAGCCTTGAAGAAAATTCAGGAAGAAGAAGCTTTAAAGATATCCCGTGAAGAATTAGCTGAAACAATTCTTAGATTGCAGGACAACTCTGACACCGATTCAAATGGGTATGAATGGGATACCATTCATAATGATGAATTATGGAGAGACAAACAAGTATATGTTATACAAAAATATACACCAATGCTCACACAAGGAGAAAGTTCAAGGCCTCCACTTGACTATGTACTTTAAAGCGACCATGACTCGAGTGATACAGTCATTTGAATGGATTACCTATATAAATGAGCTCTCAAATCATTATTTCATCATACATTCATGAGATCAAGTCAAGCAAGCAAGGGTTATGCATTTTGAGTCTTCACAAGGTCATCAAGATAGCTTTCAAGATCAATTCTAGGGCATTCAAGGGAAGATTTCTTCATCAATTTTTGCAGCAACTCAAGATCTATCATCATGGAAAGGTTTTAATTGCATTATCTCATGTTCATTTTCATCTTCCATTATTCCATCATTTGGTTTAATTACCTAAAAGGGGTTTGACCAAGGCAAACCCATAACCCCTAACAATCAATATTTTTCTCTCTTGCTTTGTGTGATTGCATATCTAGGTACTTTGAAAGCTTGGAGATGAATGAATAATAGGCTTAAAACTTGTTGAATTCATCTCCCTATTGGCAAGATTAAAATCTACACAAAAATTCAATTACAGCCCCGAAAATTAGGGTTTCGGATCCAAACATCTGGAGAAGCAGAAAGAGCAAACTAAGACAAGAAGATCCAGACTTTGCATTTCTAGAAAAGGAAAACTAGACCCATTCACCATTAGTGGTGAATGAGTCCCATTGTAGGTGTCTTTCAAATATTTTTATAGATTTGGATACCCATTTATTTGAAACTCGCTCTGGTGCAATTTTTCCAGAACTAGGATTGATTCACCCAAGATGGCGAATGAGTCCCACCAAACTTAAAAATCAGCATTTTCAAGTTTTCAAAGTTCCACTCCATTCTCAACAAGTTTCCAAATGCACACTTTCAGTTTTACAACTTTTTGTTTTGTTTCATTTTCTTTTCTAGGTCATTTAGCATATGTTTGCATATCACATTGTGTTTTCTGACATCTTTTCCAAGTTTACACTTGGTGTTGAACCCCTCATGTAATCGTTTTTGAAAATATTTGAATTTTGGATAATTTTATAGATTCTCTTATGAATCTAGTGACTAGAATAAGTTCTCTTGGTGTAGGATGGCCATGGGCCTTGATGTTTGTAATTAATTTTATTTTATATCTCATGGATGTAACTCCAATGTATAATTTCAAGTGGGAGAATAGTAGGATAGATGGCATTAACCTTACATTCCTAAGTCATATTCATGATTCCATGTTCTTTGGAAAGTGTTCTAGGGGTCATGAGAGATAAAATATTTATTATTTATTTTATATGACATTGTAGTTGCACTCCAAATACATAGACACTTTTTGGTGATGGTTACAAAGAATTATGGAGGAGTATTCCTTTTGGGCATCCACTTTGGAAGTGGGAGCATCTTTCTTTGCATGTTGAAAATTTTCATTTGAATTTAAATGCATGTCGGGACACAAATTTTGTATGTTATTGCATGTAGTTGTTGGAGCCATCAAAGATTTATGGAGCACTTGGGATTGAATAATTTTCATTATATGTGGGCTAGGTACCCATGTGAAGACCATGTGATATTTGATTATCATTCACTATGTTTATGGGCTATCCACTAAGGGAGGTGTGGGTTTTCCCAAGTGGTTTTTACTTTTTTCTAGATTCCATAGTGGTTTTCCCTCTCATAAATCTCTATAAATTGGATCCTTGAGATATTAGTTTCATATTGAGTTTTAGATATCCAAGTTTTCCATATTGCTCAGAGAATTGAATTGAAGTGTATTATTGTATACATCTCTTTAAAGATTAATAATATTCTTTCCCTCTTTTTCATGTGGATTTTTCTTCCCAAAATGGTTTCTCTACATAAATCTGGTGTTATCTTTGTTATTGTTGATTTTATGCTTTTATGTTGGATGTACCAATCATGTATTATCATATTGGTTAATATTTTCTTGACTTGTAAACATATTCTTAAGTTCTTAGAAATTTAATTTCACCTTATTTATCAACAAGATATCCATGAAATCATTTTAAACATGCTACATGTTCCAATAACTAACTATCCAAGCTCTCAAATAATCCATCCTTTCATCCCAATGCAACATATCAATACATAAATAACCACAGACAAGGCCAACTAATAAATTTTGTATCAACATTGAATCAATATTGTGGCTATAGATATTCCAAATTTGAGTCATCCCATTGCAATCAAATGGGTGATTAGTCCACACAACTACATAACTTGTAGATCCCAAATAATGAAATATGTAAACTCATTATCACATTAGTAACATACAAAATCAAGATATCAAAGAAGATAATATTTTATACCTCGAGAATCAAGCACCAAATCAACCATACATATAATTTTCCAAAAAATTATACAAATGAGTAACCATAGTCAAGGAACCAAACAAGCATCCTTGAGACAAGAACAGCCTCCTAGCATTGAGTCACACCACCACCAATAAAAATAATACATGATTGTGTTGTACCAATGCTCAAATTTACTTGCATATATACACCATAATCATCACCAGCACTATACCTATACTAGACTCTCACCAAAATCAGGCTCCTAGCCTCACATGCCCATCAATGATGTCTTCAAACTAGAATACAAGTCGTTTACCTATCACCATCAAATTACAAAATCTGAAAATACTTGTAAACCTGTATTAGGAAGTACAAAATATGAAAATATGTTGTACCATCATCTATAACTCTTAAAAACATGCACTCCCTCAAGTTTTTCCTCTTGACTCATCTATATTCTCACCAAATCACACATTGAATCTCAAGCCCATACAAATGATCAAACAAGTACCAAACTCTCTTTGATCATCCAAGTGAAAAAAACATTATCACCAATATGCATTATGCTACAAATTATTTCCATCACCTATTCAAAATTAAAAAAATTGATTTCATATGCAAAAGCTATGACCAAAAATGTGTTTTAGAGCAATGCTTGGATTCACGGCACCAAAATCTAACAAAAATAGTCAAATAAAAAATGAAAACCTATACCAATGTGTATTTCTTAGAGGTATTTTGTCAAATACTAGAAGTTGAAAATCTAACACCATGGGTAAAATTTATGCCCATTTCTAAAAAAAATTCAATTTTCCTTATAGGGGTGGCAAGCAGGCTACCCTCACGTGGGCCACTAGTGGCCCACCAGTGGTGGTGGCATGTTTGTGGTGCTCAAGCAATTATTTTGTGGTAGGAGGGTGGCATATTTAATGTAGTAGTTAAATAGGGTTTAGTTTTTCAAATTTTAAAATTTCAAGCCTTGCTAGGCTACAAAAGGGACCTCCCATAGGACGTGGGGTTGGGCTAGGGGCTTATCCCCACTAGCACAAGTACTTTTCAATGTCATAACTCATCGGATGATGGTTATTGTAGGTAGTACATTGGGTACCCATCAATACGTGTTGTGAATGCTTCTAGCGTAGGGGCATATAGGGTTTGGAGTCCTCATAAACTTGTTTAATTTTTAATTTTTAATTTAATTTTCTATAATTTCTTTCAATAAATATTTTCCTAGCATAGGTTGTATATCTTTATTATTTCCTGAAAATTTTCCTCTCATATGACCTATGTAGCCATACGGTTAGGGTTAGGGGTAATTTTTTTACATTTTTTCATAGTGACCAAAATAGATAAAATTTTATATCAATATTCATTCACAACCACCCTTGATCCAATGGTGAGTTTTTTTCTCTCAAGATGTAACCTATAAAATTTCTCCGATAAACTATCAGTAGGAGCACATATAGGAAATCCTTTTGACCAAAATTTTTTCAAACCCCATGTTGGTGATTTGAACTATAAGCTCTAAATTCCTGAGGTCTAATAATATTTCAAGTGTTAGGGGTTTCACACCTATAAAGATCACCACAAACCTGCATTTAGGTTGGGAAACTAAGAACCAATGCTTGAGGTGGGTAAGACCTCCTTCATTTCTGAATCTGCAAGCCCAAGAGAGGTTTTGTTGAGGTGTTGAATTAGTTATTGAAATTATGATTGAACACTTCCTTACAAACAACTATACCCAAAACACAACGAATCCCAATATAGGAGTCACAATATACCTATATGCTAGTTTAGAGATACAAGGCTTAACACCTTATCAACAAATAAAATTCCATACAAGTGTTTGAGAATATGTTTATGATACACCCTTGTGTTGTTATATTCATTTAGACATGGCAATGGAACACACATACAAATAAAACTAAAAGGTGTTTGAGTTGATGTATTTAGAGTGTGTTGAGGATGATGGGAGAGAAATATAATCATAGACTAGTGACTTTATCCATTGAGAAATATAGCCTCTAAATTCGGTCAAACATATAATAACAAAAAAATAGGTGATATATTAATCAAGATCTTTCAAAAATACTATGCTTTTAAGCATGCATAGGTAAGCTAGGCTCTACACATACATTCAAAAAAATAATAGATGGTTGTAGAATATTGATAGAGTCTACTTAGTTATCCTTAAACATAAGCATACACTTCCTTAATTATGTTGAAAATAGACCTTGCAAAATATTTGAAAGGATTTATAGACTTCTAGTTAAAAACTAAATAACATACATCCATAAATGTATACCATGTGTAATGATACACTCAACTAAGGTTGATTCTACCTTTAATCAATCAATCTTCAAAGCTTACAATTTTATTATAGGTTTGGGAAAATCAAGATCATTACAATGCTAAAAAAGCTACACTCATAACCAAAAATTGAAACCCTAGGGTTTCCTGTGAGAAAATATAACACTATCTAGAGGCAACAATGTCCACCACTTATCATTTTTTTTCGAAATGTGTGTGGGCGGGAGACTTTCTGCTCTGCAACGAGTCATTGTTGGGGAGGCTATGGAGGCGAATGGTGTTCGTGTGCCTCTGGTTGGGGGTGTGTTAGGGGGTTCTGCCCCTGTAGTGTGTGATGGGGGTGCTCCTGTAGCTTTCGTGGGTGTTCCATGTTCTGTTGCTCCTATTTTCGCCTTTGGTGCCCCGTGTGATGCTGTGGCCTAGCTCGCTGCTTCTTCCATGCCTGGTGCGGATGGCTTTTTTTGTGGTGCAGCCCCTTTTCTCCCTCCTATGGGGGACTCTTTCCCCAATTCCTCTCCGGCTGTGGGCTCCTTTGGCCCTAGGCCTGTGGCTGGTTAGTTTGGTGGGTTTGCGGGCTCTGTTCCTGCCCATGGGGTGTTTCCTCCGGTTGCTGCTACTGTAGGGAAGTTGAATTCCTTTTTTGTTGCTGCAAAGGTGAAATCTTTTTTTGTTGCTGCTAAGGGGGTTGTTCGGCCTCCTTCTCTTGTTCGTAGGTCTCTCCCCTGTGCCTGGGATTCTCTTGTGGTGGTTTGTAGCCCAGAGATCGTTGAAAATGAGGAATATTATTTGAAGACAGGTGTGGTTTGCAGATTCAATGGCCTATGGCCTTCCCTCGTGGATCTCCATGATTGGGTGTCAAGTTCTTGGAAGCCTTTAGTGGATGGGAAAATCGAGCTCTACCCTTGTGCTAGGGGCTTCTTTATTGCTACCTTTGCCTCCCTCCTTGAGCGAAACTATGTTTTGGATAGGGGTTGGATGTGGGGTATCCATTCTTTGTCCATCAGGCCCTAGTCTCATTCTTTCAACCCCCTTATGGAGTCGTTAAACACCAGACTGGTTTGGGTCCATCTGCCTAACCTTCCTCTCCAGTTTTGGGAGAAATATTGCTTTGAGGCCATTGGTAACTCCATTGGTCGATTCCTAATGGTGGACTCCACAACTCGGGAGTTTGGACACACTACAGTCACTCGGTTGTTGGTTGACTTGGACATCTCCAAACCTGTCCATCGAGATGTCATTTTGTTGGTGGAGGACAAGCCTTGGAAGTAGCTCTTGGACTATGAGGGTCTCCCCTTTCAGTGTAGGAGATTCTTTTCTATGGGTCATTTGGCCGTTGCCTGTCCTCAGGACCACCGCAAGGGTGCGGCCACTTGGTGGAAGGTCGCCCTCTTGGACCACCTCACAGTGGGCCCTTCTGATTTTGCTTCTATGGAGGATGATTTTTCTCCTCTCTAAGACATCCCTATTGTGGTTCCACCCTTGGTTCGCTCAGCTGACGCTGGCTTGTCTATGTCAGACTGTTCTACTGATTTTGCTATCGTTGCACTATCTATTTTAGACTACCCTCCTTTGGTTGATTCGTTTGCTATTGATCCACTTTTGTCTCCTTTGATGCTTGATGGCTCCTCTTCGGTGGTAGCTGGGGTGGTGCCGCCTCTCTCTCCTTCCCCGTTGCCTGCTTTCGAGCCTCCTTGGTTGGTGGTTTTACGAAAGAAGAAAGGTCTCACCTTTTCCATTTCTGATTCTCAGCATCGGAAGCGTGGTGCCAGCCTTGACCCTTTTGGTTTTGGGTTTGCTTAGTTCTTTTGGTTTTCTACAGTTGTTTGTCAGTTTTTCTTGGTTTTTTCTCCACAGTTGTCTATCAGCTGTTTTTGTTTGTCCCTATAGTTCAATTTATGTTCTGAACTATGTTGTCCTTTGGCCCTTTGGCCCCTTTGTGAAGGGTATGACACCCTTAAAATGCTGCTTAATTTTTCAAAAACAATGTCCACCACTTGTGTTAAATATGAGCTTTTTGTCTTGGGGACATGGATGAAACTCCTCAAACTCACTTGTGCATCTAGTTGTTGTGGCAATTATTCCTCGAATTCCAATCCTCTTTTCAATAGAAAAAACAATAAAATCATTAAATTATTAAACATTAAGCTTACCGGAGACAAGAATCAAGCAAATATAAGTAGACAAAGAAGGTTGCCACGCCATTGTAACAATCAAAGAAAGTATTAAACTCGCATATGTTTCATTATGAACTTTAATAAGATGTTCAGAAAACCAAAGCCGATAAGGTGACTATTTGATTTGCAATTTCTCTATCCAAATCTCTTAAATCATCATGCATTATTATACAATCCTTATCATTGATTTCAAATATATATTTATTCACAAACCATTTCAAACTGTGTAAACCACTCCACCCTAAAGTTTTCTTCTCCCCAATAAAGAAACAAGTGATATCTAAAAATATCTCCTTCTCTTCATCATCTAGGGCATTATGGGTAATTGTAGGATCATCATGGAAAAAATAGGCCCTTAAATGGCAATAAAAAGACAAAAAATCAGAGTTAGACAACTTGACGTAAAAATTTGAATATAAGTTATCTATATTATTTCAAAAAAATGTAAAAATAGAATCTGTAGAAAATTGAATGTAGTTTCTAAACTACTAGACCTTTATTTAAAATAAATAAATCTATTTGGTGAAAATTTGAAACTTCAATGCAGTAGTATTTAAATTTCAGGGTAAAAATAAGAAGTAGGTGTCTGTCTGACCACCCTAACCACAATAAAATCATAATATTTTTTTATAATCTTTTAGATATAAGTAGAGGAATCATGTCCCGATGTGATGCATATTTTTTTATAAAAAAATTCCATGTAAATAATTAATTATGAATTTTTTATTACATATTTTAAAAAATATAAAAGATCGTCTCTCTAACCACTTTAAGTTGGTCAAAAATTCATGAAAGTTTTTTTTTTTTCTTTTTAATCCTATAGTATGCAAAGCATAGAATGTGACACATGTTTCGGATTCAAAAAATGTGATACCATTTGAAAGTTATAGATGTTTTTCAATCAGCCTATCAATCAGGACTTTATTCGTAATTCTAATAGAAAATGAATAATAATTATTCATTAAATTCAAAGTAAAGCATAATTTATATTGGTGGAAAGTTGAGAATCTCCTCTAAAAACCCTTTTCATTTCATCAATTTTGGGTAAAAAAAAAGTCGTCAGCCACATGGGCCATCATATGGCTTACATATCGTCACTTTTTGGCCCATCATGATCCTGCACATACCCTTGTAACTTAATTTTAACCTTTGGCTGATATCTTTGGGCAGTATTCTAGAGATCTTATTAGATTGTTTATTCTAGTTATCCTTGTTATTGTCCCCGTAAAGCTGCCCACTGAGGGCTTTCGAAGACAATGGTAATCCATTACAAGCTTTTGAGATTTTTTCAACAACCCCTTCAAATCCATCTATTGGACATGGTTGTAAGAAAGCATGCCAACAGAAAAGTTGTTTGGCATGAACTAGTTCCAATGGTCTCATTTTATATATGAAGGAGATGCCCCAAGATCTAAGGACTTCAAATTCATGGGTAGTGACCACAATCAAACCTCCCGATCCCAGGCCATCCTTATCAATTATCAAACAATAGAGCATTCAGTTGGTCAACATGACCCACATTGTCTAAAACTACTAATGCCCAAACAAATTGCAACTTGCTTGCAAGAATCCCCTTCCCATCCTCTATACTATCAATTGGTAAATCTCTAAAACCAAGGTCACTTAGGAGGTTTTTCTATTTTTCATGCAACTGACTTTTGCTAGTGACATCTCCACTATTTAATATAAGACAAGATTTTTCCATAGACGGATAAATATTGTTATATAATTTTTGAGTGGTTTTTCGAGAACCCCTGCCCCATATACCCACAATTTGAACATTCTGATGGGTTTTGGCAGATTCTATTGTAGTTAATTCAAAATATTTAACTTCATCTAAACCAACTGGATGTTCTGTGACCACATACAATACCTTTTTAATTTCTTTCAATACACAATAAGAAATGTTCTTCAGTAGCCTATCCTCATCACCAGGCATATACAACAATAAAAGAAACAAAATAAACATCATTCCGATAAGGGAAAAAAATATATATGGAACTAAAAGTTAAGAATTTATAGAACTCACAGACTGCAAGAAAAGATTGGTCAGAAAAAGGACAAATTGTAAATTACTTTATTATGAAAAGTTGTGAGTGTAGCATATACAGACCCCTATGAGCCATGGAAGAGTGAACTCTTTTACCTTGCAAAAATGCTTCTTGGGGAAACAAAGGAGTCTTGTCTAGTAACCAGAATTTGCAGCATCTCCTTCAATTGGATAAGCCTGCAACACCCAAGTTACAAATGCCCGCAATCTTGCCATTGTTTACAAGAATGCGCCAATAAGAAAAACTTTGATGACACAACTGTTGTGTCATCAAGGTTTTCTTATTGGCATAGTCTTGTAAACAATTCTTCTTCTTACAAAAAGAGAGAGAAGAAAGAATTTATTGTGGGAGAAGCAAAGATCACGCAAGCACAAAAGGTGATGGCACACGTGAAATGTTTTTAATGATTTTCCTACCTACCTAATATGACATGCAAACTGAACTCTCCAGGTATCCATAAGTTGAGAAGGCCACTTTGAAGTCCTAGTTTGATTAAGGACAATCCAATTCAACAATATATTATTTAAGGAAATTAATAATCTAAGAGAATTGAAAATAGTCACCAAATCATTATATCTTGACAAGAAGCTACATATAAATATTTTATTATCAAGTTCATTAGCTCTAAGTAATGATAAAGGAAAATATTTTTTGAGAGCTCAACTAGGTAAAGTGAACAACATGATATTTTTAGGCAACCCCTTTTTATTGATACCACAAATAACAAATTTTAGGTTAGAATGACAACATGATATCTACGAAATGTTTTTTTTAATAACACTAGAAAGGAATTGAGCCTTGATCCTACAATATCCTTGTGAAGTTTAAACTGATAACTCTAATTTTCTATATGCATTAACAAAGGTGCTTTCAAAATCTAAGGATGATTACTAGTATAAGACAATTCAAAATGTGGGAAACATGTCACAAGTGACAAAGACATGTCAATGGGTTGATTTCATACAATCTTGGTATTAAAAATATATGTATCCTTGGAAAAAATTAAATATTGAAGATTACTATAATGGGTGATTCAAATAAAAAAACTCAATTCATTAGTCAACAAAGATCACCACAACATGACGAATTGGAATGCAACAAATATTTAAATCTTGGGATCAATTTTGGTGAATTCATGTGTAAATGGAGAGACAAAAGGAAGATAAAGAGAAGTTCAAATCTTGGGATTAAAGTGTTGCAAAGTTGAAGGCTAAATTATAAACTCAAAGCAAAGGCAGATGAATATTATAAACTACATAGAGGAATATTATTAAAAATAGTTGTGTTGTGATAGTCTATTGTTCTAGTTCAACCATTATGGTTCTTTTCAGACTTTTGAGTCTTTTAGATGTGAAATGGATATGGGTGTGCATGGGTGTTCTCGGACATAGTAGTTTTGTCGGTTTTACATGGTCAAGAAAAACTTGTGGTTATGTGGATCTACTAAAGAACTATTTTTTTCAGATGATATGACATGATTTTGGATGTAAGATGGTTATAGTTCTCCATGCTTGCTTATGCATGGTGAGAGGAGGTGTATTGATCTTATTTGTATGGAGATGTTGGTATGTGATCAATCACTCAACACTTTTGCAGTAGTTTCTTACATGTGCATTATGCACGTGTTACATGTACTTGCATGGTCTCACATGTTGCTTGTATGTGCTTGCATGTTACTACATGTTAGGGTTCCTAGACTATGGTTCTTTGGTTGTGGACATGTTCGATGAATCGGATTTGTGTGTGATATATTGTTAGAGTCATGGGGTCTACATGACTATTCTTTTTGAATCTCAGTTTGTTAATTACTAGTGCAATGATGGGTTTGCATATTTCAGTGTATTGGATCTGGTAGAGCTTTAAAAAAAAACTATATTTTCAGCTAGTTCCATGTGGTCTCATAGCTTATGCATCCTTATTCAAGACTGGGGTTTAGGGTTTTAGCTCTTAAAACCTTTTGTTTAAAAATTTCATTAGGTCTTGTGCCTTAAGGTTTTAACCTCTCATTGACTAGTTGTATTCAATTCTTGGTCATCTTAGTCATGAATTACCATCACCTTTACCAACCCCTTCACCTTGGCTTGTCGGTCCTCTCATGCATAAACATGATTTTAAATCTTCCTAAGTCTGCCAAAATATTTCCTTGATAGGCTTGTGTTCTTTTCCCTTGTCGCTTGAGGGTCATAATCCTATCAGCCTATTGGTGTCCTTGTTTTTAAACTAAATTTTGTGCATGTGCAGTTTGTTGTGATCGTTAGATGCAAATAGTTCAATCCACACCATTCCCCGTTGGCCTCGGCACATTAAAATATTGATCCAAATATTGTAGGGGGGTGGGTGGATGCTTGCCACATGTACTATCAAGGGGGTGGGGCTCGGTTCCTGTCTATCCACAGCTTGAAGGGTTCTGAGATAGATGGCTGAGGAGCAGTGTTGAGGTGTAATCTTAGCCATTCCCCATTGACCTCACCCGATTAAAATAATAAAGTGAAAATCCCAGTGGGGTTAGTGGGAGGTTGACACGTGGATATTTGTAGCCAATCATGATGAAAATAAGGTGGAGCCCGCATGCAGTAAGTGGTTCCAAGTTGGAAAGTTCTCATTGGCCGATTGCCTAGTGGGTGATGGGGACTAATTTTCAAATCTCATTGACTCAATTTGAGTCATCCATCTCACCAACTCGAAAAGAATTCTCAGGCTGCTATTCAAAGTTGGAAATTCATGTACAATAGTTGTTGCCTTTCGCGTGAGTGAGTAGTAATGGTGGATTTGACACCCTAAGGTACCAATTCACATTCAAAGCGTCTAGATGAATTATTTTCTTGCACCAGTAAAATTATGGAAAACTCTCAAGCATTCAAGTGACCAAGAGGCATCTCCTAAAAGTTGACACAACTGAAATCAAGGTTTTCTTAGAATTGGCTATGGATGCCAAGATCTATGGACCAAATGGAAAGCACAAAGAAGAGAGAAAATAATATGACAAGAATAAACTATATTCAATGTCAATGATAATGGAATTGCTTCAATGTGATTACAATGAGAGACCCCTTCGTTATATAGCCAAGGTGATAACATAGGAGTGCATAAGATTATGACAAGTGTCATAATCTTATGACATGAGACAACAATGAAAAGCTATCACTCCACCTAAAGTGGAAAGGTGATAATGTGATAACCACCACAAATAGTGGATCTACCACAAAAGGTGGAACCCTAATCACATGATATGTCCATGAAAGGTGGAGGTGATAAATTAATAAGAAGATAAGTCCACCAAAGGTGGAAATTCTCCAACAACTCCTATGTGGTCCCTAAGTAAACTTAACTAAGGTGTAATTATGACCTAGGACAAGGTACAACATATTTAATTACACCAACACCCCCCCTTAAGTGCAACTTAGGGAGAATGTACACAAATGCAAACAATGCAAGATGGGTCCCGACAACTAGGCCATGTTAGGTACCCATGTACAAATGCAATGCAATCTCTTATAAATGGAGAAAAGGAGAAAACCCAGTGGGACAAAACTCCTCCCCAAAAGAGAGATGAAATACAATAATGGAAATGCTCTCAATGATGCATGAGAAGGTAAAAACCCCATGTGAGGAAAAAGACCCCCCCATAAGAGAGAAGTAGAAGAGAGACAAGGCAGCCCCCCCTCAATGTTGAGTCTCCTGCAATGATGGTAGAAGCTCAACATTGAATGTTGAAGATGATCCAATTTCGCCGAACAACGTTCTTCCCCTTAGGAAGAAACAAAACCAAGGATGTATGCAGGATGTATGATGTCTCTGAAGCATGCTCAAGTGTCTCCATGTCGATGTCAAAAGTTGACACACTCCAAACAGGCATTCTAGGCCACACTACTGAAGAGTACAATCCAACATCTAGTAGAGAAGAATGTAGAACATAATCCAAAGAGAATGATATCCCCTCTAAAGACAAAGAAGCCTCCTCCAAATGTTGTCGAAAAGTATCCACACTCATGTCAAACTGCAAAGAATGATCATGTAGAGAATGAACAAGAGGGTCAGAGTGTTCCCTCACAACAACTGAAGAAGGAGCATCTTCATCAAAGAGAAGATGAATGTCATCAATGATGTCCCCCAAATCTGCAAGATGAGACTCCACAAACAAGTTTGAAATACCTGTCAAGAAGCCATCCAAAGTAGCCATATCTGGAAGACAATGTATAGCCTGTTGCACTGAATCACAAGGAACCCAAACTGTGGAATCACAAGCATCATCAACTACAATAGTAAATGAATCTGCCAATGCTAGATCACAAGAATCCTCAGCCTCAAGATGTTGACTCATAGATGAAGAAGATGAACCCTCTAAATCTAGATTAGGAGCCATAGAAACTGAAGTCTCAATAGATGTCTCTGTAGGAGGAGAAGGAGAAGGTTCTGTGTCATCAAAACTACCATACCTCTCCCAATCAGCAAGTGTTTCAGTTGTTTTATCATCAATAGGTCGAAACTCTGCAAGTGGAACAAGACAATCTGCAACAGCATCCTTTGGAAATGGAGGTTCATTCGAGTCTCCATACATCTCTCAAAGTTTGGTCATAAGATCACGAGGGATCTCAATATCATCAATGGACATTAGTATATCAATATCCATATTACAACCAATTAATCCCACAATATGTTCTATTTTTATGTCCCACACAACTCTCTTCCATTTTGATGAAGGTTTAGGAACTAGTCCATAAAGATATGGCAAAAGATTGAGCCACCTACAATGTGTTAGGATTCCATCTCGCCAAGACTTAAAGTTCCATGGATTTAACCTTATTACAGCAGGATGTTTTTTGATGCCCATATTGAACTCCTCAACTTTAGTCACACAATAGACCAATCAAGAGACATAAACCAACAAAGGCAAAAGATTACCCCCCCAAATCACTTAATCAAGAAACCCCAAGAGTAGTATCTGATTTGGCACTTTATACTTAGTGTGTTTACAATTGCCACTGCCAAAAATAGCAAAGTGGACTTTGATCTTGGTACATGCAGATGCCAAAATAGGCCACAAACTCACAGTGATAAAATTATAGTAGATGAAATAAATCTGATCACACCATCGGAAAGTACACGAAAAATATGCACTTTCAAAAAAAACGGCACTCACAAATGTTACCATAGGAGCAAGTTATGGGCTCCCAAAGTTTTCAAAATGAGGACAAAGCAGCAACAACTGTGAGAATCTGCAATTTCTGGAAAAACCAGAAGCCAAAACCAAAAACTGATTGCACCACAATGAAGATCACGAAAAATTAGCCCAAATCAAAAAACATTGCTCAAAAAAAGGCGCCAAAATGAGTGAGTTATGAGTCTTTAAAGTCGGACAGTAAAAATCAAAAGCCCATCCGTGAGGGGGGAGAAAATTTCAAATTGAGCGCTGATGTCATGCTGACGTCATCAACTCTGATGCTTAAATTTGATGACTTGCGGCCCGTCACCAGAAAACTCACCTGTGCCGGAAAATGCTGACAGAATATGCTCTCGCCAAGAAAGTTTGCCAGAAAAAGTGATTTGACCGCCCAAATTTGTGGAGGCTGGCCGGATTTATTTGGCAGTCGGTGGTGGATGAGGTTTGCCACCAGCGGATGGGCGGGGAAGAGTGGGGCCATGGCAGCCAGTGGCCACCTGCCACGTGGCCTTTGCAGTACCACTAGTACCTGCAAGTGGGTACACCTGCAATTTGCAGCCCGCAAAAAAAATTTTCTTTTGTTTTTTTTTCTTTCTTTTTTTAAATTTTTTGATTTTTTCAAATCAAAAATTTCCATACAATTTTTTGATTTTTCTAAAAAAAATTTCGGTGAAAATATTTTTTTTTTTTAGAAAATCGTACCGTTCGCCATTATGATGCCTGGGGGGCCATACGGCTCTTCGGGCAAAACATTTTTTTGCTTCATTGGATGACTTGCTCCGATTTGGATGATTAGACAGTCGATCTTAGGGTTTTTGGCCCTTTTGAACACGATGGCAGGGTCAGATTTGACCCAAAATGCTCAAAAAATGCAGCTACCTTCTAGATCTGGCAACCACAATGCAACTTCAAACCCTCATAGATTTGGCCTCATATGTCCGATTTGGATGAAATAAAAGGAAAAATTGACTTTCTCGAACCTTCCGGATGCAATGGTGAGCTTAGATTTGCACATGCAAGCTCCGATATAAACCTGCAATAAAGAGCCAAAAAATGGAACCTCCCCAAATCTGGTACCTCTCTTCAGAAATAGACTCTCCAATGGCACCCAACCCGCTCTGATACCATGTTAGATTTGGCTATGGATTCCAAGATCTATGGACCAAATGGAAAGCACAAAGAAGAGAGAAAATAATATAACAAGAATAAATTGTATTCAATGTCAGTGATAATGGAATTGCTTCAATGTGATTACAATGAGAGACCCCTTGGTTATATAGCCAAGGTGATAACATAGGAGTGCATAAGATTATGAAAAGTGTCGTAATCTTATGACATGAGACAACAATGAAAAGCTATCACTCCACCTAAAGTGGAAAGGTGATAATGTGATAACCACCACAAATAGTGGATCTACCACAAAAGCTGGAAACCTAATCACATGATATGTCCATGAAAGGTGGAGGTGATAAAGTAATAAGAAGATAAGTCCACCAAAGGTGGAAATTCTCCAACAACTCCTATGTGGTCCCTAAGTAAACTTAACTAAGGTGTAATTATGACCTAGGACAAGGTACAACATATTTAATTACACCAACAGAACAAAAGTCGTAAGTAGCTCAAATGCAACGCTCTATGTTTCAACCAAACTTGGTTGAGTTAGGGTATCAATATAGAATGTGTTTCTAAATTGAATTAGAGTCGGTACCTCTTAATTATTTTGAAATTTCTCTGAAGTTGTATCGTTCAATTGTTAAATCCCATCTAAAATTGCACAACGAGCCATGCCCTGGGTGGTAAAGTTGCAAATTTAAGTTGTATAGTATTTAAACCCTATATTTTCTTTAACCTATTATGTTAATATGGCCCCTAAAGTGCAAAACCCTGGCTCTGAAGCCACATCTAGGTCCCTTTCACAAGACATTATTGACTAGTTGAAACCATCTAGTAGTAGGAAGATTGAAGGAAAATATTTATTCTATGGCACCCAATTCTTATAAGGTTTAGTGGATAAACATGGTAGCATTAAGGATGCAAGGTTTCCCTACATGAGTATGCAATTATTTAGAAATTGGTTTGGAAATAGAAACTTGGTTGCTCCCCTTTGCAAACCATGGAGACTGGACCTAGGAAAGCTAGCAGTGTTGAATGCTTATCTTGACGCAGGCTTGTTAAAATATATTATTGCAAGGTATGACCCTATGACAAGAATGGTCGGGATATTTGATGGACTTGAGATCAAAATAACTAGGGAAGAAATCACAGATTTTTTTGGTCTGCATGAGTGGAGTGAACAAATGATTCCCATTGATCTTCACGCTTTTAGGGAAGAATATAGGAACACAAAGGGCCTATTCAGAACATCCATGTTTCCTTTCCATTTGGAAACCACGGGGATAGGAAAGCATAAGAAATAGGTGGTAATTGAGGAAGATGAACAGGAGCCTTTCCCTATAAAGTATTTTTCCAATTACTTCAAGAGAATAGTTTATTCTTTGTATCAAGTTCTTGGTATTGATACACCACCCACTATACCCACAGAACTTATGTATATGGTAGCACATTTACAACATCCAACTTTCAATGTGGTGTATGATTATGCTACTTATGTAGCAGAAAGGATGTGCAAGGGCTTGGTTGCACTAAAAGCAGGAACACATTGGGTAAGCTTCAAATGGTATTCTCTCTTAATGTAAATGTTTTTATATAGGGGAGAGAAGGGTTTTGGCCAAAATTTAACATTGAAGGAGAAGGAAGAGGGATTTTATTTTCTTGTCCAAGGTTGGACCCAGGTCCTTAATAAAGACAATCCCAAGTTTGATTATGTGACTTACCATAATTTTTTTGGTTCAAGGTTGAGGAGATACCTGGTCCCTGATCCACCATGAATTTTCAATGAAATACATGATTTCCTGATACATATGGAAAGGAGACCTGAGTTGAATGTGACACACAATTCGGGAGACATTATCTTATATTATAACACAATCATCTTCAGGGTTTATGGCACCAATGTAAACCCATATTCCTTGCCTAGGGATGTACCACTAAGGATTGGGTTCATTGAAATTATGAGGTAGCTAGGGGGTGCACAAAAGGTGCACTTATCAGAGGTACAAAGGAAAGGTTCATTCTTCCCTAACTGGAAAAAATTTACAAATTTTTTCATGGAAACCGAGGGATGGAAGGACTTGTAAAAATTCCTTGCACCATATGGACTAAATACAATACGCCCAAGGAATCTTGATCCTGAGGGTTTCATTGTTGTTGTAAAAGAACAAAAAAGAACTGATGTGTTTGTCCATAACTTCTATTATCCTAAGGATGTTATTAGGAATGATTTTGATTTACAAGTGCATGAGGAGAGGAAATAAAAATATTTGGCTTTCAATAAATTGATGGAGAAGAAGAAGGAAGATCCTTCCTATGACCCCATACCTAATGTCAGGGGTAAATTCAATAGAGCAACATATGCCATTGACAATTTTTAGAACTTTGTAAATGTACTAAGGGAAGAACGTGTGATAGAAGACAAGGAGAAGGAATTATTTGTTGATGAGGATCCATAAAGAGAGTTAGAGGAAAGGCCTTCTTATCAACCTCCACCAAAAGTTATAATGTATTCTAGGAGAAAAGAAACAGGGACTAGGCGAAAAACCTTGCATGCCCCTACTATCACAGAAAGGCCAAGGACCACTTCTCCTGAATACAAAATGTCATCACCTAAGGGGCAAGCTCTATCTGATATAATTGATGTGGATTCTCCTCCAAGAGGTCTTTCTCCACCAGAGTTGCCACCATCCAAAAAGAAAAATATTGAAGTACAAGGGGTAGTTGATTACTCGGAGACTGATGAAGATGTAATTATGGT
>CM021100.1:177832409-177975950 GCA_007115665.2 Sequoiadendron giganteum
TTTCCATAACGGATTAGACTCTTTCGCAGATGCACTTATAGTAATACTCGATCTCCAACAGAGAACTAATGGTCAACCTTATGAGCATATGCATATTTCTTTTGTCTATCCTAGGCTTCCACCAAATTCTCCCTAATGTGAATCACTTGCTGCTCTATATCCTATAGCATCTCTAAACCAAGAAGAACTCTATCCTCCAAATGATCCTAACTCAACGAGCTCTGAAAAGGATGACCATACAACACCTGAAAAGGAGGCATGCCAATAGAGTTGTGATAACTATTATTGCATGCAAACTCCACCAAATATAGGTAATCCTCCCAACGTGACTGCTAATCCATAACATACATCTGAAGCATATCCTCAAGGATCTTATTGAACCTCTCAATCTTCCCATTAGTCTTTGGATGATAAGTTGAACTAAATTTTAGCTAAGTCCCCAATGCATGTTGTAAGGACATCTAAAGAGCTAAAGTGAACACTAGATCTCTATCTGAGATAATCCTACGAGGAATACTGTGAAACCTAACTATATCCTCCATGAAGATTCTATCCACTAAATAAGCATTGTACGAGGATCAAATAGGAGAAAAATGTGCCACCTTGGTCAACTTGTCCACGGTGACCATGATGGTGTCATGCTGACGGGAAGAAACGAGCAAACCAACAATAAAATTTAGCGATATGATGTCCCATTTCCACTTAGGGACCAGATGGGGCTGAAAAACACTTGTAGGATGTTGATGGTTTGCCTTTACTCTCTGACACTCCAAACATATAGACACAAAATCAGCAATATCCCTCTTCATTCCAACCCAAAATTACAGTTGTCGAAGGTCTACGTGCATCTTTTTTACACTTAGATGAGTTGAATAGGTGCTCGATGTGCCTATAAAATGATCAAAGTACAAAGACCTCCTAATGAAGGGACATAAATGTGACCCAAGTGCCTCAAACGTCCATCTAACTCAAGGGAATATCCTGTGAATTTCTCATCTAAAACTGTTAGAATCAAACATGCTATGATACCATGTTAGAATTGGCTATGGATGCCAAGATCTATGGACCAAATGAAAAGCACAAGAAGAGAGAAAATAATGTGACAAGAATAAACTGTATTCAATGTCAATGATATGATAATGATTATTTGTACAATGAGAGACCCCTTGGTTATATAGCCAAGGTGAGAACATAGGAGTGCATAAGATTATGACAAGTGTCGTAATCTTATGACATGAGACAATAATGAAAAGCTATCACTCCACCTAAAGTGGAAAGTGATAATGTGATAACCACCACAAATAGTGGATCACCCACAAAAGGTGGAAACCTAATCACATGATATGTCCATGAAAGGTGGAGGTGATAAAGTAATAAGAAGATAAGTCCACCAAAGGTGGAATTCTCCAACAACTTCTATGTGGTACCTAAGTAAACTTAACTAAGGTGTAATAATGACCTAGGATAAGGTATAAAATATTTAATTACACCAACACCCCCCCTTAAGTGCAACTTAGGGAGAGTGTATACAAATGCAAACAATGCAAGATGACAACTGGGCCATGTTAGGTACCCATGTACAAATGCAATGAAATCTCTCACAAACAGAGAAAAGGAGAAAACCCAGTGGGACAAAACTCCTCCCCAAAAGAGAGATGAAATACAAGATAGAAATGCTCATAGAAATGCTCTCAATGATGCATGAGAAGGTAAAAAACCCATGTGAGGAAAAATACCCCCCATAAGAGAGAAGTAGAAGAGAGACAAGGCAACCCCCCCTCAATGTTGAGTCTCTTGCAATGATGGTAGAAGCTCGACATTGAATGTTGAAGATGATCCAATCTCGTCGAACAACGTTCTTCCCCTTAGGAAGAAACAAAACCAAGAATGTATGCAAGATGCCAAAAGGATGGATGATGTATGATGTCTCTGAAGCATGCTAAAATATCTCCATGTCAATGCCGAAAGCTGACACACCCCAAATAGGCATTCTAGGCCACACTGTTGAAGAGTACAATCCAACATCTAGTAGAGAAGAATGTAGAACATGATCCAAAGAGAAATATATCCCCTTTAAAGACAAAGAAGCCTCCTCCAAATGTTGTCCAAAAGTATCCACACTCACGCTAAACTGTAAAGAATGATCATGTAGAGAATGAACAAGAGGGTCAGAGTGTTCCCTCATAACAACTGAAGAAGGAGCATCTTCATCAAAGAGAAGATGAATGTCATCAATGGTGTCCCCCAAATCTACAAGATGAGACTCCATAAACAAGTTTGAAATACCTGTCAAGAAGCCATCCAAAGTAGCCATATCTGGAAGATAATGTATATCCTGTTGCACTGAATCACAAGGAACCCAAACTGTGGAATCACATGTATCATCAACTACAACAGTAGATGAATCTACCAATGCTAGATCACAAGAGTCCTCAACCTCAAGATGTTGACTCATAGATGAAGAAGATGAACCCTCTAAATCTAGATTAAGAGCCATAGAAACTGAAGTCTCAATATATGTCTTTGTAGGAGGAGAAGGAGATGGTTCTGTGTCATAAAAAATACCATACCTTTCCCAATGAGCAAGTGTTTCAGCTATTTTATCAGCAATAGGTTGAAACTCTGCAAGTGGAACAAGACAATCTGCAATAGGATCCTCTGGGAATGGAGGTTCATTCGAGTCTCCATACATCTCACAAAGTTTGGTCATAAGATCACGAGGGATCTCAATATCATCAATGGCCATTAGTGTATCAATATCAATATTACAACCAATTAATCCCACAATATGTTCTATTTTTATGTCCCACACAACTCTCTTCCATTTTGATGAAGGTTTAGGAACTAGTCCATAGAGATATGGCAAAAAATTGAGCCACGTACAATGTGTTAGGATTCCATCTCGCCAAGACTTAAATTTCCATCGACTGAACCTTATGACAACAGGATGTATTTTGATTCCCATATTAAACTCCTCAACTTAGTCACATAATAGACCAATCAAGAGACATAAACCAACAAAGGCAAAAGATTACCCCCCCAAATCACTCAATCAAGAAACCCCCCAAGTAGTATCTGATTTGGCACTTTATACTTAGTGCGTTTACAATTGCCACTGCCAAAAATAGCAAGGTGGACTTTGATCTTGGTACATGCAAATTGCCAAAATAGGCCTCAAAATCACAGTGAAAAAATATAGTAGATGAGATAAATCTGATCACACAAATGGAAATTACATGAAAAATCATGCACTTCCAAAAAAAATTCACCCAAAAATGTTACCATAGGAGCAAGTTATGAGCTCCCAAAGTTCCTAAAATGAGGACGAAGCAGCAACACCTGTGAGAATCTGCAATTTATGGAAAAAATAGAAGCCAAAACCAAAAATTTATCATACCACTGTGAAGAGAATGAAAAATTATCCCAAATCAAAAGAAATTTCTTGAAAAAAGGAGCCAAAATGAGTGAGATATGAGCCTTTGAAGTTTAACTGCAAAAATGAAAACTCCAACCGTGAGGGGTCAAAAAATTTCAATTGAGCGCTGACGTGGTGCTAATGTCATCAATTCATTGGTTTAAATTTGATGGCCTAGGGCCTATCAAAGTCACCATCATTCCTTCACCGAAAAAGTCACTAGAATATTCTCTTGTCGGGAAACAATTCGTCGGGATCTTTGATTACCATCGGCGACCGAACTGTTTGGCTGTGGGTGAGAATAGTGGCAGGGGCCACGGGTGGCTGGGCTACCACATGGCACGTGGGAGGGTGGGGAGTACCCTGCCAAGGGTATGCGGTACCCTACGTAGGCAGGGTACGACCTGCAAATAAATTTGTAGATTTTTCGTCGCGCAATGATGGTGACCTGGGTGGTCGTACAACTCTCAGGGCAAAAACATTTTCTCACTGGATGACTTGCTCCAAAATGGATGAATGGACAATCGATCTTAGGGTTTTTGGCCCTTTTGGACGCGATGGCAGGGTCGAATTTGACCCAAAGTGCTCCAAAAATGTAGCTACCTTCTAGATCTAGCAACCACAATTTAGCTTCAAACCCTCATAGATTTGGCCTCGTATGTCTGATTTGGATGAAACAAAAGGAAAAATCGACTTTCTCAAACCTTCTGAACACAATGGTGAGCTTAGATTTGCACTAGCAGGTTCTGATATAAACCTACAATAAAGAGCCAAAAATGGAACCTCTCCAAATTTGGTACCTCTCTTTAGAAAAAGACTCTCGAATGGCACCCAACTTGGCTCTGATACCATGTTAGAATTGGCTATGGATGCCAAGATATATGGAACAAGTGGAAAGCACAAAGAAGAGAGAATATAATGTGACAAGAATAAACTGTATTCAATGTCAATGATATGATATGCTTCAATGTGTGTACAAATGTAGTAGAGACCCCTTGGTTATATAGCCAAGGTGAGAACATAGGAGTGCATAAGATTATGAAAAGTGTCATAATCTTATGAAATGAGACAACAATGAAAAGATATCACTCCAACTAAAGTGGAAAGTGATAATGTGATAACCACCATAAATAGTGGATCACCCACAAAAGGTGGAAACCTAATCACATGATATGTCCATGAAAGGTGGAGGTGATAAAGTAATAAGAAGATAAGTCCACCAAAGGTGGAAATTCTCCAACAACTCCTATGTGGTCCCTAAGTAAACTTAACTAAGGTGTAATTATGACCTAGGACAAGGTACAACATATTTAATTACACCAACAGAACAAAAGTCGTAAGTAGCTCAAATGCAACGCTCTATGTTTCAACCAAACTTGGTTGAGTTAGGGTATCAATATAGAATGTGTTTCTAAATTGAATTAGAGTCGGTACCTCTTAATTATTTTGAAATTTCTCTGAAGTTGTATCGTTCAATTGTTAAATCCCATCTAAAATTGCACAACGAGCCATGCCCTGGGTGGTAAAGTTGCAAATTTAAGTTGTATAGTATTTAAACCCTATATTTTCTTTAACCTATTATGTTAATATGGCCCCTAAAGTGCAAAACCCTGGCTCTGAAGCCACATCTAGGTCCCTTTCACAAGACATTATTGACTAGTTGAAACCATCTAGTAGTAGGAAGATTGAAGGAAAATATTTATTCTATGGCACCCAATTCTTATAAGGTTTAGTGGATAAACATGGTAGCATTAAGGATGCAAGGTTTCCCTACATGAGTATGCAATTATTTAGAAATTGGTTTGGAAATAGAAACTTGGTTGCTCCCCTTTGCAAACCATGGAGACTGGACCTAGGAAAGCTAGCAGTGTTGAATGCTTATCTTGACGCAGGCTTGTTAAAATATATTATTGCAAGGTATGACCCTATGACAAGAATGGTCGGGATATTTGATGGACTTGAGATCAAAATAACTAGGGAAGAAATCACAGATTTTTTTGGTCTGCATGAGTGGAGTGAACAAATGATTCCCATTGATCTTCACGCTTTTAGGGAAGAATATAGGAACACAAAGGGCCTATTCAGAACATCCATGTTTCCTTTCCATTTGGAAACCACGGGGATAGGAAAGCATAAGAAATAGGTGGTAATTGAGGAAGATGAACAGGAGCCTTTCCCTATAAAGTATTTTTCCAATTACTTCAAGAGAATAGTTTATTCTTTGTATCAAGTTCTTGGTATTGATACACCACCCACTATACCCACAGAACTTATGTATATGGTAGCACATTTACAACATCCAACTTTCAATGTGGTGTATGATTATGCTACTTATGTAGCAGAAAGGATGTGCAAGGGCTTGGTTGCACTAAAAGCAGGAACACATTGGGTAAGCTTCAAATGGTATTCTCTCTTAATGTAAATGTTTTTATATAGGGGAGAGAAGGGTTTTGGCCAAAATTTAACATTGAAGGAGAAGGAAGAGGGATTTTATTTTCTTGTCCAAGGTTGGACCCAGGTCCTTAATAAAGACAATCCCAAGTTTGATTATGTGACTTACCATAATTTTTTTGGTTCAAGGTTGAGGAGATACCTGGTCCCTGATCCACCATGAATTTTCAATGAAATACATGATTTCCTGATACATATGGAAAGGAGACCTGAGTTGAATGTGACACACAATTCGGGAGACATTATCTTATATTATAACACAATCATCTTCAGGGTTTATGGCACCAATGTAAACCCATATTCCTTGCCTAGGGATGTACCACTAAGGATTGGGTTCATTGAAATTATGAGGTAGCTAGGGGGTGCACAAAAGGTGCACTTATCAGAGGTACAAAGGAAAGGTTCATTCTTCCCTAACTGGAAAAAATTTACAAATTTTTTCATGGAAACCGAGGGATGGAAGGACTTGTAAAAATTCCTTGCACCATATGGACTAAATACAATACGCCCAAGGAATCTTGATCCTGAGGGTTTCATTGTTGTTGTAAAAGAACAAAAAAGAACTGATGTGTTTGTCCATAACTTCTATTATCCTAAGGATGTTATTAGGAATGATTTTGATTTACAAGTGCATGAGGAGAGGAAATAAAAATATTTGGCTTTCAATAAATTGATGGAGAAGAAGAAGGAAGATCCTTCCTATGACCCCATACCTAATGTCAGGGGTAAATTCAATAGAGCAACATATGCCATTGACAATTTTTAGAACTTTGTAAATGTACTAAGGGAAGAACGTGTGATAGAAGACAAGGAGAAGGAATTATTTGTTGATGAGGATCCATAAAGAGAGTTAGAGGAAAGGCCTTCTTATCAACCTCCACCAAAAGTTATAATGTATTCTAGGAGAAAAGAAACAGGGACTAGGCGAAAAACCTTGCATGCCCCTACTATCACAGAAAGGCCAAGGACCACTTCTCCTGAATACAAAATGTCATCACCTAAGGGGCAAGCTCTATCTGATATAATTGATGTGGATTCTCCTCCAAGAGGTCTTTCTCCACCAGAGTTGCCACCATCCAAAAAGAAAAATATTGAAGTACAAGGGGTAGTTGATTACTCGGAGACTGATGAAGATGTAATTATGGTGACTCCTAAAGATTTGCAACAAGGAATTCCATCTCCCCATAGAGAAGTTACACCATGCATGGGTTAAAGCAGTCTAAGGATGGGAAAAGATGAGCTCCCAGGTTTGAATAATATAGATGATTTGAGGATGGAAGCATGCAGAGAATTCATGAAGGATGACTCCTTCATTGAAACAAGGGCATTTGGAGATTTTTCTTGGAGAGCTAAGGCCTCCTTGTATGTTGAAAAGGTGGCCAAAGAAATAAGCTTGCATCTTGAACTCCCTAAGGGTGTAATCCAAGAAAATTTGATGAAAGTTATGAAGGAAGAATTCAAGAGTGTGACACCAAAAGAGGGTCAAGAGTTAGTTTAGAAAAGTGTAGTGTTGTTATTATCAAATTGGGACATTGCGGATGATGTTTTTTTTGACGAAATAAGAAGGGTCAACATGCCAATGTTCCAAACTGAACAAGAAGAAAGAATGGCACTCAGGGGGTCAGCCTTTAGTGAGGAATGGGATGACCTAGCCATTTGGTCATTGTCTTTGGCATCTAGGAATCCAATTGTTGCAAAGCCAACTAACTTTAATGGCCAATTGATGGTTAGAAGATTTTTTGACACTCCAACATTGGAGGCAGCAAATATGACAGTAAATGTTGCCAAGTATACTATACCAATAGTTAACGACCTCACTAAGGATAGAGATAGCTACAAAATTAATTATAATGACCTTTTTGATGACTACAACAAGAGTTAACAAAGATTTATTGAGTTAGAAACTGAGCTACCACTATGGAAGCAACAAGTAGAAACATTGAGAGCTCAGGGACAAACTAGCTCAAGTCGTGTTGTCTCTACCTCTCCAATAGGACACTCTCAGCCTCCACATGAACAACCTCTAGATATTGTACCATATAATCTGGGCCAGGAGCCACTTTCAGTTGCGTGACCAATCACTTTAGGTGATACTCTATCCAATGAGCCCACAAAGATCTAGCTACTTCAACAAGTTGAGGTATACAAAAAATTGCTTGAGAAAATTCAGAACACTATGTTTGAGAATAACTCAAAGATTGTTAATACTAATTTGAAGCATTTAAACAAAATAATTTAGGGTAGATTGAATAGTGTTGATGCAAATTACTCATTGATTTTGCAAGCAATAAAACTGTTTCAAAGTGATAGGGAGTTAGCCATGTCATTATTGGATAAATGGTTTCCTAGGGCTGAGAAATTGAAACTCATGGCGGTTGGAGCCAAGGGGCAACATGATAAATACCCAAAGTTGATCCCTACCTACCAATTTGTTTGTGGGATTGTGGAGCAGAAGTTTTTTGGATATGCTGCCCCACTGGAAATGAAGATCAAAGAGTTGAAGACAAAATATGATGAAGCAGATTTGGCATTGTTGCCAGATATCCAACATAATTAAGATGAGGTAAAACCTCTATAGTTTTGGAAGGACTAAATGGATACAACTATTACTTCCCAAGTAGCACTTATCTGTGAAAATGTTGATATAAATATACTAAAGGATGTTCTTGAGAAAATTTCTTTCATCATTAGTTTCTTAGAAGATTTTGATAAAGAATCAACTTTAGTCATGGTGAAGTATGCCCCATATAGAGAAAAATAAGATCATTGATTTCAACCGTCCTTCAAAGGCGGAGTTTGAATTATGGAAGAGGACTTTCATTGATGACTTTGGACTATAAGAATTAGTATGGAGAATGTATGTACTTGTTCTAGTATAATACAGGTCCGGCCTAAGAAGTTACAAATGTATAAACATATTATTCTCCTAGTTTGAGGTGAAACTAATAGGTGCTGACTCGGATGGTTGTTGAGTCACATTGTGAGTCATCTCTTCATTCTCTTGGGCGCTCACATATGTAACGACAATATGCTACAACTGTCGAGAAGATGCTTCTCTTCAAGAGAATGCCTTTTGAAAGGTGGTATTTTCTTCTTCAGTGAATGAAAATGGTTTTTGTCTCATATGTTTTCCCCCCAAATGAAATTGCAAATGTAACTACAATGAGAATATATTTATTTAACAGTCAAATGAAATTGTGTCATGTGTACACTATGGTTGGAAGCTTGTTTTGGCTCCCTTATTCTATAAAAGGGAATTCAAGGCAAGTGTACGGGGTCTTTTATTGAATTCAGAATTTGAGAATGCTAAGTGGTGATACAAAGAACTTGCATATTGAGTTTATGTCTTAGATATAGAGTCAAGTAGGAGAAGTTTGTCAATTATGGGGTTTTTGAGCATATTTGAATGGAACATGATAAATCTTTAAGTTTTTTTTCTCTCTAGTTGTAATACCTTGCATGAATTATTAATGAGAAGTTGATCAAAGGTCATTTTCACTGATTTTTATTGTTATTTACATTGGGATGCGCTTTAATTGTAGCTCTGGTTCAAAGAATCAGTTAAATGCTTTGGTTAAGGTGTAGGGTCATGTAGTTATTGGGTGGATTTGTAAGTAGTATTAGAACTTGGGTATTGATCTAGATGAATTTTAATGCAATTCTTATAGATCTTGGTATGTTCGGGATGAAATTTTCCTTATAGTTTAATTTACTTTGCTTTGACTTTGTGTTCTAGGATATGACACTAATATTTAAGTATTAGTTGCATCTCTCATGTTTTTGGTGTTTGATCTTAAGACAATCATTTATAAATAAACCTTTCATCGACCTATCTTTGATGTTTTAGATTCTTAGCTTTTAGATGTTTGATCTTTGAAAGAATAGCCAACTTCTTGAAGAATTTCATCTACTTCACAACAAATGAGAATGTATCTATTGTTATGCAATGTGTGGTTAAATTTTATGTAAAGTTTGTAAGGAACACATTGTGGGATTACCCTCCCAGGTCCTGCAGAGCCCGAAGTGCAAGAGAGAAGCATTTCTACTTCTTCTCATTAGTTGGCCAACTGTTTCCTTAGCATCCCATGATTGAGCCTATCAAACTCATGGGTGTTTTGTGAAATATGCTTGGTTCTTTAAAAATCACCAAGAGAATGGTGACTCTGCTAGTGACTTGCTAAATTCAAAGTCTTTGAAGGTAGATCTAGTACAGTCAGAGTTAGTACCTACATTATTATTCATGAAGGAAGAATACGTTGTTCAATTTTAGTTTACACGTCAAATTTTGGTCAATATTGTTAGATTGTGTTAGGGCATGTTTAGAATCCTCTCTGAAGTCAATAGAAACATGATAAGGTACAACCAATTTCTATTTCCCAGTATACTGGGTGGTGACTCTAAATTTTCTTGTACAAAAATGAAGATAAAATCTCGAGAGCTTGAGGAGGATCCTGGCATGTCATCAAACGCTATGAGGAAGACCAAAATTTATGCAAAGAAGAATGTCAAATAGAAGTTGGAGCTTGAGTCTAGAAAAGATAAGCAACCATCCTAGGTTAAGAAGCCTACCGAATTAGGTATGTTCATTGAATCTCTTGTTGGGGCATCACTTACTTTGAATAATGAAGTAGACAGTGCTAGTACTCATAATAATCCATCTGGGAATGAAATTCCCAAGCAATACCAAGGAAGCTTTCCTATTGAATAAGTATTTGACAATGAGCTTGATATATCTAGAGAGGAAGATAGGTGGGAATTTTTGAAAATAAGTAAATAGTTCATAGAACCTCCTACCCATAGAGTTGGCTTTGTCTTCCATGGAGGGAATTTTAAGCCAAGGGGATAACCTTCCAAGCTAGAAATACACCTTTCCCTTAAAGAAGATCCCCTCAAACAACCTTACATACCCCTGCACAAAATGAGTTTGGAGACCTAGAAAATGAGGAAGATATAGATAAAGACATGAAAGCCTTAGAGGAGGAAGAGTCACGGCTAGCTAAGGAGGAAGAAAATAGACTCAAGGATTTAAAAGAGAAAGAGGGTAGAATCAAAGCTAAGCAACTCAAGAGAAATTCTAGGAGACATAAGATTGAAAAGATGAGAGAGGATGTTGCTAGATGCAAAGCCTTTGAAGAGAAGGTGGCTAAGTTAGTTGTTGAGATCCCTAAGGCAATAATTCAGATGGGAAACTCTACTGCTAGTACTGATGCAACAAGTGTTGTAACTACCAAAACCTCTAACCCTCTAGCAACTGCCAATAAGGAATACTTTGTAGATCATGGGAAGAAGCCCATCGACCAAGGAAAGAAAAATAGCTTCAATACATTCACTCCCAATACCAACACAAACACCCACACTTCATCTATCAAAATTGTTGTCAACAAACCTAAAGTTGATCCTGCCCTATTTGCACTGCTCCCCCAAATCCTAAGCTCTTGAAATTGCAGTTGGTCAATGAAAAAATGCAGGAAGACCTGAAGAGAGAAGAAATGGAGGTTGCTAATGCAAAAATGGCCAGGAAGATTTCCTTTCTTAAAATGTCTATACCTACTCCTAAACCTTCAAGCTCTAGACAGAACAATAGTGAGTATCATAAGAAGAATTTTGAAGGACATAAACCTAGCAGAGGTGGTGGTGGAGATCAAGGTGGAGGAGGTGAAGGAGGCAATAAGGATAGAAACTCTTACTCCAAAGATGATGAGGAAATCAAGAAGAAGGGAGGTAATAATGGTAAGAATGGAAAAGGTAAGATTGGGGATAAGTCTGACAATAAAAGAGGTGATGAGCATATAGATCTCCATAGAGATAAAAATTCCAGAAGGCCCCCCAAGACTGATAGGAACCAAAAATTATGCTTTGATAACATCCCAGGGTACCCAAACCTTGTCCCAGATAATGCAAGAAAGCATCTCCCCAAATTTACTGGTAATAATGCCTTTAGTGGTGAGGATCATCTAAAAGCCTTCCAAAGTTTTTTGGAAGATTTTGAATTGTGAGATGATGATGTGGCCATGAAATATTTTATACAATATTTGGTTGAAGATGCAAGGGATTGGTATAGGGGGTTGCTTGATGCAAGCATTGATTCAAAGGAGTCTTTCTATAGGATTTTCAGGGAACAATATGGAGGCCAGACTGATCCTAGGTTCAGGTTGAATGACTTCAATAATATTGCCAAAGGACATAATGAGACTACAACTAAGTTCAATGCAAGGTTCCAAGAGTATATGCTTAGAGTCCTTGCCTACCTGTACGGCCTAATGAAAATGCTTGTCTAGTTGTGTACTATAATGCATATGATTCTAAAATGTACTATTTGCTCTGATACTAGAACCCACATTACTTGAGAGAAGCCTACAAAATAGCTATGAATATTGAAAACAATAGAAGGGCATCTGATAAAGTGGGAAGAAGGGATGACCCTCAAGCTTCCAAAAACCCAAGATTCCATAATGAAAAGCTTGTTCAAACCTCGACTCCAAATGAGAAGCTGGGTCAAGTTCTCAGTCTGTTGCAAAAGGCTACAAAAAATGAAAATCCTCAATTCCAAAGGAATGATAGGCCACCAAGGCTACAGGACTATCTGTATCATACCAAATGGCATAATGGGAAGCTGTTTAATAGCAATCAAAAAAATACTCAAGGTACACAAAATCCTTTGTTGAAAAATTATTTCAATGTGCTGGATGAATTGCCATGGTGTCAAGTCTGTGAGATGCCTCATTCCTCACAACAATGTGTTGTTTCCAAATCTCTAGAGGATGCTCAAGATGATCAAGGAGAATCAGAATCTCCTCACATTCATGATCAAATTCAAAATGTATTCATGACCAAATCATACCTAGATTGTGGTGAGTATTCTTCTAGTGATGATATTGATATGAATGATGTGGATAGGAAGAGGCGGCAAGCCAATTTTCATCATCAACAAGTATTATCCAATGAGGAGGGAGAAAATGAATGCACTGTCTATACTCTTGAGTCAGATAATGTTTCCTTGAGGAGACCCTCCAACGAAGAAATTAAAAAATATACTATTTCCTTGCTTGTCCAAGCAAGAAGCAACCTCCAGTTGAGAAACAAAAATGTGAGTGGCAACTAGGGTAATCCTGGTAGTATCTTCATCAAGGAAAGTAACATAGAAAATAAGGGGGCCAACACAAAAATAACAAAGAAGGTGCAAAGCCCAAAGAAGGTAAAAAAATGAGGATTTGGGCTAGGAAGACAAGTAAGGTCAAAGTTGATGGTGATGTTGTTCCCCGGACCGTGAAGTCCAAGGACCCCAAAGTGAGTACTAAAAAAAGTGAAAAACAAAGTGATAAGGTAACTCCCAAGGAGGTGATACTCCCTAAGTTGCCCTTCTATTCTCTTGTAGACATTTTTCAAGTCTTATCTCAAGTTAGGGTCACCGTTCCATTATTAGAGATGATGATAATTGAGGATGGTAATGATAAAATGGCCATGGATCAGCCTGAGTCAAGTAAGGCATAGGAGAAAAATGTGGAGGTACAGGTAGTAATAAATGAAAACCCTAAAGTATACTTAGGAATAACTATCACTGTAAATCCAAGCCAAGTTAATACTTTCTTCCTAAGCTTGATCATTGATGGGAAATTCCTTAGGAATTGCATAATTGATTCAGGGTCTTCGAATAATGTGATGTTAGTTAAGATCATGGAAGAAATGGGTTTAAAAGTTGACAACACTTATGGGAAGTGATATGCCATGGATTCAAGAGAGGTTCCTGTAATAGGAGTAATCAACAAAGTGCCATACAAACTGAAAGCCTTCTCGGAAAAGGAGTTGTTCATGAGCATCACAGTGGTAGATATCCCACCTACCTATGGGATGTTACTATCAAGATAGTGGAGTGCTTCCATGGGTGGAAGTATATAGTTCGATCTATCCTTTGCTACTTTTTCTATTGATCAAAAAGATGTTAATATTACAAGGGAACCAATAATTTGCCACATGATAAAATATGTGGAGGAACCAGAAGAGCCGGTAAGGATCAATTTTGTAGAAACTGATCTAGATACTTTCTCGGTTGAGGAAGAGGTCCCAGAAGAAGAAAAGGAGCTTGCACCTATTCATCAAGAGGTTGTTGATGGCCCACAAGGAGGAGACTCCCTCTGGACTATGTAATTTTATGGAACTTGTTCCAAGGAGGGCTCAGGTGTAGGGGTTATCTTGATTTCACCACAAGGTAAAGCCTTTAAGTACTCTTTCCTGTTAAAATTTTCTTGTACCAATAATGTGAAGGAGTATGAAGCTTTATTGTTGGGTCTTAAAATATCCTCTAAACATGGTATAAGTATGCTAAAGGTTATGGGAGATTCTGAGTTAGTGGTTTCCTAGGTTAGGTCTAAGTTTTCTGCTAAGGATAAAAGGCTCAAGCAATATAGAAATGTTGATGGAAAAGAGATATTGTTTGGGAATGAGGTAATCTAGTTAAAGACTAAAAAAATATTCGAAGGGCTTGTTGCATTAGAAAGGATCTTCGATGACCCTGAAAAAGAAAATGTGAAGTAGACCTGTCCTCTCATAAAGAAGATCTAGAATAAATTAATCTGGGAATTGAGAATTCCCCAAAGTTGGTGTACATAGGCAAGAGGATGAAGCCACATGTTAGAGCCATGTTGATCACTCTCTTGAGAAATTATAGACATGTGTTTGCATGGTCTTATGATGAATTGAAAGCCTATAGGGAGGATTTGTTCCAACATGAGATACCACTGAAACCTGATGTAAAGCCATTTAGGTAGAAGCAACAGCCAATTAATCCTGCCTTACAACCAAAAATGCAAGAAGACCTTACGAAGTTGAGAGATGTTGGGATCATAAATCCTATAAGACACTCATCATGGGTATCAAATTTGGTTCCAGTTAGGAAGAATAATGGAAACCTGAGGCTTTGTGTAGACTTTAGGAATTTGAATGTGGCATTTCTAAAGGATAATTATCCCTTGCCTAACATGGAGGCTATGCTGCAAAAGGTGACTAGGGGTGAGTTTCTCTCAATGATGGATGGATTTTTAGGCTACAACCAATTCATGGTTAAGGAATCAGAGCAGAATAAGACTGCCTTTACAACTCCATGGGCGACATATGTATATGTAAGGATGTCATTCAACTTGATTAATATCGGTGCTACTTTTTAGAGGACCGTGGATGTGGCTTTTGCTGACTTCATTGATCTATTCCCTGCCATATACCAAGATGATCTTACTACCCATAGAAAAAAAAAAAAGATCACTGCGACCATTTGGAAAAGATATTTGTTAGAGCCTTGGAATATGGGATCTCCCTAAATCCCAAGAAATATCAATTTGGAGTTAAAGAAGAGAAGTTTTTGGGTCACATCATGTCAAAGGATGGGGTCAAAATTGATCTTGAGCGTGTAGCAGCTATTGATAAGATCCCATAGCCAAATAATTTCAAGGGGATTCAATCCTTCTTTGGTTAGATTAATTTCCTAAGGAGATTTGTCACTAATTTTGTAGAAATCTTCAGGCCAATATCAAAGATGTTAAAGAAGGGTGAGAAGGTGACATGGTCTGAGGAACCAATGCAAGCTTTCAAAGCCATAAAACAAGACATTAAGCAAGCACCTTTCCTAAAGTCACTTGATTACTCACAACCTTTTCAATTGTTTACTCTTGCATCATTTCACACTATTGTTGTGGTTCTCTTGCAGAAGAATGATGAAGGATATGAGTAGTTGATTGCGTTCTTTAGCAAATCACTGCAAGCAACTGAATTGAAATACGACTTGATTGAGAAACAAGCTTATGCTTTAGTAAAGGTGGTGAAAAATTTTAGGCCTTATCTCATGGGGGCTAAGATAGTTGCATATGTTCCAAGTGCAATAGTGAAGGACATCTTTGCACAATAGGAGACCATAGGGAGAAGATGTAGGTGTATTAACAGAATCAAAGAACTCAACATAGATATCTAGATCACCAAACTAGTTTGTGGTCAATTTCTTGCAAAATTGATGGCTAAAATTAACCTGGAAGCTAATCAGATTAATCAGTTTGATCATTTGGAGATATCTCCCATCTGTGATATCCAAACATGTGAATGGTATGAAAATTTTGTTAGGTATCTGCAAACTATGAAATGCCTAGATGGTATGATGGAAAATGAAAAGAGAGCTTTGAAGATGCAATATGTGAGGTATGTAATTGTTGAAAATGAGCTATGGTGGAGAAATCTAGGTGGAGTTCTATTAAAATGCGTGGACACTTCACAGGCTTTGAAACTGTTGAATGAAATGCATAATGGAGTTTGTGGGGGGCACTATATGGAAAAAACCATTACTCACAAGATCATCAGAGCTGATTTTTGGTGGCCTACATTATTCAAGGATGTGAACAAGTTGGTAAGGTCATGTGATGCTTGCCAAAAGTTCTTTGGAAAATTGAAATTCTCAGGTAATCTACCTTTGAAACATGTCACGGTCCAAGCTCCTTTTTAGCAATGGGGGATCAATTTTATTGGGGAAATAGTAGACAAGTCCAGTGGAGGACACTCATGGATTTTAGTGGTAAAAAATTACTTCACCAAGTGGGTTTCAAAGCCATCCCCACCAAAAGAGAAACTAGCAAAGTTGTCACTAATTTCTTGTTGGAGAATATCTTGATTAGATTTGGTGTCCCTAAAAGGATCATCTCTAATAATGCAATGTGTTTTTGATCTGAGGAATTTATTGGTTTTTGTGAAGGGCATGGGATACAAGTCTCATATTCTACTCCATATCACCCTTGGGGGAATGGCCAAGCTGAATCAAGCAACAAAAGCTTGATGAAAATTATCCAAAGAATCATTGAGAAAAACAAACAGGCATGGGATTCCAAATTGAAGTTGGCTCTTTGGGCGGATAGAGTAACTGTGAAGAAGGCCATTGGTCATGCACCTTTTGATCTTGTGTATGGTATTGTAGTAAGACTACCACAAAACAATTTGTTGAAAATGTATAAGTTTTTACAAGAGTATGATGATGATATTGGTGATGAAATGCAATGCTGAATCGAGGCTTTAACTGAACTGGATGAAACCAGAAGGGATGCTAATAAGAAGAACACAAATTTGTAGCTTCGAGTCAAAAAATTGTATGACAAATGGACCACAGAAAGGAAATTTGAAGTTGGCAATATGGTTTTAATGTGGAACACAAGAATGGGGGATAAAGGTAAGCATGGGAAATTTGATCCTCTGTGGTTAGGCCCATACTTAATTGTTGATGTGCATGGATTGGATTCATACTTCTTGCAGTCCCTGATAGGTGATGTTCTAGAACTGCTAGTACATGGATATTTCTTGAAGCCCTATTTCTCTTGAGATAGGATATCTTTCCATGTACGTTGTACAGTCATGTAATTAGTGTATATAGGTTTGGTGTATTTTCTTCTTGTTGTGTATGCTTGTCCTATCTGGGCAAGCTCCTAGGTTTCTTTTGGGTTTCTCTGTATTGGCCTGTGTCACCAGATGGTCTAAATTCTCTACATACCCACCAGGGGTATGCGTCCCCAAGAAGGAGCCACTGGTAAAGCTTTAAATTTTTTATATATTTTTTCAGCTAGTTCCATGTGGTCTCATAGCTTATGCATCCTTATTTGGGACTAGGGTTTAAGGTTTTAGCTATTAAACCTTTTGTTTAAAACTTTCGTTAGGTCTTGTGTCTTAAGGTTTTAACCTCTCGTTGATCAGTTGTATTCGGTTCCTGGTCGTCTTAGTCATGATTGGCTGTCACCTTTACCGCCCCCTTCACCTTGGCGTTTCGGTCTTCTCATGCTTAAACATGATTTTAAATCTTCCTAAGTCTGCCAAAATATTTCCCTTATATAGGCTTATGTTATTTTCCCTTGTTGCTTGAGGGTCATAATCTCGTCGCCCTAGTGGTGGCCCTATTTGATGGTATGTGGCGACTGATCATTCTATACTGTACACTCTTCATGTATCCTTGCCGAGGTCCGGGGCCGGGCCGGGCCCGAGAAAAATTTTTGTCCTATTTTTTCGTGAAATTATTGAAAAAGGGAAAATCACAAAAAGGGAAAAATCCCCGATTTTGTATAACCCTAATTTATAAAGGGTTTGGGATAGAGTTACAGTATGATAAGAAATAGGCGATTATTCACGATATTGGAATAGGGTTTTACACTGGTTAATAAAATCATTGGATGGCTGCGGTTTGGTGGATGTAGCCCACATTGGGTGAACCACGTTAAATTCTCTGTGTTATTTTTCTATGTGTTTTACTTTTGGTTTATTTGATAAAATCTGCATTTAGCTTTTAGATATCTGCCATTGAAATCCTAACACTATTTTTAAACTAACTTTTGTGCATGTCTAGTTTGTTGTGACCGTCAGATGGAAATGGTTCAATCAACACTGTTCCCCACTAACCCCAGCACATTAAAATATTGATCCAAACATTACACTGGGGTGGGCGAATGCTTGCCACGTGTACTATCGAGAGAGTGGGGCTCGGTTCCTATCTGTCCATAGCTTTAAGGGTTCTGAGATCAATGATTGAGGAGCAGTTTTGAGGTGTAATCTCGACCATTCCCCGCTAACCCCGCTTGATTAAAATAATAATGTGAAAAACCCAGCAAGGTTAGCAGGAGGTTGACACGTGGATATTTTCAGCCAATCGTGATGAACATAAGGTGGAGCCCGCATGTAGTAAGTGGTGCCAAGTTGGAAAGTTCTCATTGGATGATTTCCTAGTGGGTGATGGGGACTGATTTTCAAATCTCATTGACTTGATTTGAGTCATCCATCTCACCAACTTGAAAAGAAATCTTAGGCTGCTATTCAAAGTTGGGAATTCATGTATGATAGTCGTTTCATTTCACGCAAGCAAGTAGTAATAGTGGATTTGATGCCCTGAGCTACCAATTCACATTCAAAGCATCCAGATGAATTTTTTTCTTACACTAGTAAAATTATGGACAAATCTCAAGCATTCAAGCGACCAGGAGGCATCTCCCAAAAGTTGACATATCTGAAATCAAGGTTTTCTGTGAACAAAATTTGTAAGTGGCTTAAACGTTACGCTCTATGTTTCAACCAAACTTGGTCGAATTAGGGTATGAATATAGGATGTGTTTCTAAGCTGAATTAGAGTCGGTACCTATTAATTGTTTTTAAATTGCTCTGAAGTTGGTCCAGCCAATTGTCAAGCCCCTTTTAAAATTGCATACCGAGTCATGCCATAGGTGGTAAATTTGTAGGTTTAAGTCGTATAGTATTGAAACCCTAGATTTTTTTTAACCTATTCTATTAATATGGACCCTAAAGCACAAAACCCTGGCTCTGAAGACACATCTAGGTCCCTTTCACAAGACATTATTGACTAGTTTAAATCGTCCACTACTAGGAAGATTGAAGGAAAAGATTTATTCTCTGGGGACCAAGTCTTAGAAGGGTTAGTGGATAAAAAATATAGTATTAAGGATGTTGATTTGTCCTACACGGGTATGTAATTATTTATAAATTGGTTTGGAAATAGAAACTTGGGTGCTACCCTTTGCAATCCATGGAGACTGGACATGGGAAAGCTAGTGGTGTTGAATGTTTATCTTGACGTGGACTTGATAAAATATATTGCTACAAGGTATGACCCGATGGCAAGAATGGTCAGGACATTTGATGGTCTTGAGATGGTCAAAATAACTAGGGAAGAAATCATAGATGTTTTTGGTCTGCATGAGTGGAGTGAACAAATGATTCCCATTGATCTTCATGCTTTTAGGGAAGAATATAGGAACACAAAGGGCCTATTCCGAACATCCATGTTGCGTTTTCATTTGGAAACCACGAGAATAGGAAAGAATATGAAACACGTGGTAATTGGCGAAGATGAATAGGAGCCTTTCCCTCTAAAGTATTTTGCCAATTACTTCAAGAAAATAGTTTATTCTTTGTGTCAAGTTCTTGGTATTGATGCACCACCCACTATGCCCACAAACCTTATGTATATGGCAACACATTTACAACAACCATATTTCAATGTGGTGTATGATTATGCTAATTATGTTGCATAAAGGATGCACAAGGGTTTGGTTGCGCTAAAAGCGAGAAAAAATTGGGTAAGCTTCAGATGGTATTCTCTCTTAATGTACATGTTTTTATAAAGGGGAGAGAAGGTTTTTGGCCAGAATATAACATTGAAGAAGAAGGAAGAGGGATTTTATTTTCCTTCCCAAGGCTGGACCCAGGTCCTTAATAAATACAATCCCAAGTTTAATGATGATACTTACCATAATTGTTTTGGTTCAAGGTTGAGAAGATAATTGGTCCCTGATCCACCATGAATTCCCAAGGAAATACATGATTTCTTGAGACCTATGGAAAGGAGACTTGAGTTGAATGTGACACACAATTGGGGAGACATTATCTTATATTATAGCACAAATATCTTCAGGGTTTATGGCACCAATGTAAACCCATATGCCTTGCCTATGGATGTACCACTAAGGATTGGGTTCATTGAAATTATGAGGAAGCTAGGGGGTGCACAAAAGGTGCACTTATCAGAGGTAAAAATGAAAGGTTCATTCTTCCCTGGGTGGACAACATTTGTAGATTTTGTCATGGAAAAGGAGGGATGGAAGGACTTGTCAAAATTCCTTGCACCATATGGACTAAATACAATACGCCCAAGGAATCCTTATCCCGAGGGTTTCATTGTTGATGTAAAAGCACATAAAAGAACTGGTGTGTTTTTCCATAACTTCTATTATCTTGAGGATGTTATCAAGATTTTTTTTGATTTACAAGTGCAGGAGGAGAGGAAAGCAAAATATTTTCCTTTCAATAAATTGATGGAGAAGAAGAAGGCAGATCCTTCCTGTGACCCCATACCTAATGTCAGGAGTGAATTCAATAGAGGAACATATGCCATTGACAATTTTGAGAACTTGGCAGGTGTACTAAGTGAAGAACATTTGATAGAATACAAGGGGAAGGTAGTAGTCGATTATGAGGATCCAAAAAGAGAGTTGGAGGAAAGGCCTTCTTATCAACCTCTACCAAAAGTCAGAGTTTATTCTAGGAGAAATGAAACAGGGACTAGGCGACAAACCTTGCATGCCCCTACTGGCATAGAAAGGCCAAGGGCCACTTCTCCTTAACAGTCAATGCCATCACCTAAGGGGAAAGCTCCATCTTATATAATTGATGTGGACTCTCCTCTAAGAGGTCTTTCTCCACCAGAGTTGTCACCATCCAAAAATAAAAAGATTGAAGTACAAGGGGTAGTTGATTATCCAGAGACTGATGAAGATGACATTATGGTGACTCCTGAATATTTTCAACAAGGAATTCCATCTCCCCATAGAGAATTTGCACCAAGCATGGGTGAAATCAATCTAAGGCTGGGAAAAGATGAGATCCCAGGTTTGAATAATACAGATGATTTGAGGATGGAAGAATGCAGAGAATTCATGAAGGATGACTTCTTAATTGAAAAAAGGGTGTTTAAATTTTTTCTTGGAGAGCTAAGGCCTCTTTGTATGTTGAAAAGGTGGCCAAAGAAATAAGCTTGCATCCTAAATTCCCTGAGGGTGTCATCCAATAAAATGTTATGAAAGTTATGAAGGAAGAATTCAAGAGTGTCACACTAGAAGAGGGTCAGGAGTTAGTGCGGAAAAGTGGAGTGTTATTACTAGAGTGGTACATTGCGGATGTTGTTGTTTTTGACACAATAAGAAGGGCCAACAATACAATGTTTGAGATTCAAGAGGAAGCAAGAATGGCACTCACGGGGTTAGCCTTTAGTGAGGAATGTGATGCCCTGCCATTTGGTCATTGTCTTTGAGATCCAGGAAGCCAATTATTGTAGAGCCAACTGACTTTGGTGGCCAATTGATGGTGAGAAGATTTGTTGGCACTCCAGTATTGGAGGCAATAGATATGGCAGTAAATGTTGCCAAGTTTACTGTTGTTTTCGACACAATAAGAAGGGCCAACAAGCCAAAGTTCGAGATTCAAGAGGAAGCAAGAATGGCACTTAGGGGGTCAGCCTTTAGTGAGGAATGGGATGCCTTTCCATTTTTTCATTGTCTTTGAGATCCAGGAAGCCAATTATTGTAGAGCCAATTGAATTTAGTGGCCAATTGATGGTGAGAAGAGTTGTTGACACTCCAACATTGGAGGCAACAGATATGGTAGTAAATGTTGCCGAGTTTACTAGAGTAACAATTGAAGACCTCACTAAGGATAGAGATAGGTACAAAACTAAGTATAATGACCTTGTTGATGACTACAACAAGATTCAACAAATATTTGTTGAGTTGGAAACTAAGCTAGCACTTTGGAAGCGACAAGTAGAATCATTCAAATCTCAAGGACAGACTAGCTCAATTCATGTTGCCTCTGCCTCTCCAGTAGGACACTCTCGGCCTCCACATGAACAACCTCTAGCTATTGTACCATATAATCTGGGTCAAGAGCCAATTTTAGTTGAGGGACCAACCACTTCAAGTGCTACTCCATCCAATGAGCCCACAAAGATCCAGCTACTTCAGCAAGTTAAGGTATACAAAAAATTGCTTGAGCAAATTCAATAAACTATGTTTGAGAATAACTCATAGATTGTTAATACTATTTTGAAGCATTTAAACAAAATAATTCAGGGTAGATTTAATAGTTTACATGCAAATTACTCATTGATGTTGCAAGTAATAAATTTTTTTCAAAGTAATAGGGAGTTAGCCATGCCACTATTGGATAAATGGGTTCCTAGGGTTGAGAAACTAAAATTCATGGTGGTTGGAGCCAAGAAGCAATGGGATGAATACCCAAAGGTGATCCCTACCTACCAATTTTTTAGTGGTATTGTGGAGCATAAGTTTCAGGGATATGCTTCCCCACTAGAAATGAAGATCAAAGAGCTTAAGGAAAAATATGATGAAGTAGATTTGGCATTGTTGCCAGATATCCAAAATAATTATGATGAGGTAAAACCTATATAGTTTTGGAAGGACCAAATAGATACAACTATTACTTCCCAAGCATAACTTATCTGTGAAAATGTTGATATAAATATACTAAAGGATGTTCTTGAGAAACTTTCTTTCATCATTAGTTTCTTAGAAGATTTTGATAAAGAATCAACTTCAGTCATGGTGAAGTATGCCCCATGTAGAGAAAAGATAAATAAGATCATTGATTTCAATTGGCCTTCAGAGGTAGAGTTTGAATTATGGAAGAGGACTTTCATTGATGACTTTTGACTATAAGCATTAGTATGGAGAATGTATGTACTTGGTCTAGTATAATACAGGTCTGGCCTAAGAAGTTGCAAATGTATAAACATATTATTCTCCTAGTTCAAGGTTAAACCAACAGGCGCTGAATCAGATGGTTGTTGAGTCAGATTGTGAGTCATCTCTTCATTCTCTTGGGAACTTGCATCATGTAAGGACAATATGCTGCAACTTTCAAGAAGATGCTTCTCTTCAACATAATTCCTTTTGAAAGGTGGGCTTTTCTTCTTCAGTAAACGAAAATGGTTTTTGTCTCATACGTTTTCCCCCCAAATGAAACTATAAATGTAACTGCAATGAGAATACGTGTATAGTAGTGGAATGAAATTGTGTCATGTAAACACTATGGTTGAAAGCTTGTTTTGGCTCACTTATTCTATAAAAGGGAATTCAGGGCCAGTGTACAGGGTCTTTTGTTGAATCCAGAGTATGAGAATGCTAAGTGGTGATACAAAGAACTTGCATATTGAGTTTATGTCTTAGATATAGAGCCAAGTAGGTGAATTTTGGAATTATGAGGTTTTTGAGCATATTTGAATGGAACATGATAAATATTTAAGTTTTTTTTCTCTCCAGTTGTAATACCTTGCATGAATTATTAATGAGAAGTTGATCAAAGGTTATTTTTGTTTATTTCTATTGTTATTTACATTGGGATACGCTTTAATTGTAGCTCTGGTTCAAATAATCAGTTAAATTTTTTGGTTAAGGTGTAGGTTCATGTAGGTATTGGGTGGATCTATAAGTAGTAATAGAACTTGGGTATTGATACATGAATTTTAATGCAATTTGCAAAGATCTTGGTATATTCAGGATGAAATTTTCCTTATAGTTAAATTTTCTTTACTTTGACTCTGTGTTCTAGGATATGACAATGATATTTAAGTATTAGTTGCCTCTCTCATGTTTCTAGTGTTTGATCTTAACACAATCATTTATAAATAAACCTTTCATCGACCTATCTTTGATGTTTTAGATTCTCAGCTTTTAGATGTTTGATCTTTGAAAGAATAGCCAACTTCTTGAAGGATTTCATCTACTTAGCAACAAATGAAAATGTAATTTTTGTTATGCAATGTCTGGATAAATTCAATGTCAATTTTGTAAGGAACACATTGTGGGATTACCCTCTCGGGTCCTATAGAGCCCAAAGTGCAGGAGAGAAGCAGTTTTGCTTCTTCTTGTTAGTTGGCCAACCATTTCCTTAGCATCCCACAATTGAGCTTGGAAAACTCATAGGTGTTTTGTGAAATGCACTTGGTTATTTAAAAATCACCAATAGGATCTACCAGTTATGTAGTTTTATAGGTGTGTACAACCTATTGATTGTAGTGGGATAACTCAGATATGGACTATCTATATCCACGAGGTTGATTCAGTGTTGATATAGACTGTATCAATTGGCCTTGTCTATGGCCATTTTTGAACTGGTTTGTTGCTTTGGGATGAGAGAATGGATGGTGTTGAGTACCTATATATTCAGTTATGGGGACATGTAGCATCTGTATCATGATATCTTGAATAGCTTGGATACACAACTTTGTGTAAGTTTTTGATAGTGATGGTGTATTTCCTTGGTTTGGAGATCTTGGTTTGACTTGTTTTTATTGTCATATGGACATATTTATGTGTGGAAATGGAGGATTTTTAGATTAGGATATGTTTGGTCATGATTCTTGGAGAGCTCAGTTGTAACATTTCAATGGCAGATTTAGTAGTGACTGTGGATTCATCATTTGGTGATGGATGATCTTCTTTACTATTGTAGATGTTACTAGGAGGAGCTCTTAGATCCTATTGCTACAGAAGGGTTCTTTTGCATTTGCATGGAAATTATTTGGAGATGGGTCATCTTCATGATATTGAATGTTTGTAGCATCTTGAAGCCATAGAGGACTCCTTTTGTCTTTGGGTTGAGGTGTTGGTGGTTCTTGATAGGTGATGTTGGTTTAGAATTTGTGTGTTTTATGTCATGGTATAATCTTGATTGTGCATGAGGATTTTGGAATGATCATGCATTGCTCTTGAGACCATGGTATGTTCACTTGGAGCATGGGACCTCTTAAGGAGGATGGTAAGATCATTATGTCATGATAAGTTCTTGATTAAGATGATTGGATCTTTGACAATGTTTTGGTGATTCTCTGTGTTTTGGGTGCATTGATCATATGCTTTCAAAGAAATCGATGATAGTGCAAGGATGCAGTTGGATTTTAGCATGAGATTATTGTTTTTTGTGCTCATGGGTACATGGAGAATGAGGTGAGGTTGTAATTCACTTAAGATGAGAGAAGTGTTGTTGAGATGGTTACTCTTGATGAGATTTCAATAGAAATTCTAAGGAGCCTAATCCTTAGTTGGACATGAGTTCAATAGAGACCTATGAGGATATTTATCTTAGAGGAATCATGATGGCTTGCATATCTTGGAGTAGTGTTCTCATTCCCACTCTTTTTCTACTAGGTAGCTTATCACTTGAGAGGTATTGCCCATTGTTTCTCTCGGGTGCTTTATACTTTCTTTCATAGACATGGATCTTGAGTTGCTATTAGATGGTTCTAGAGGATTCATTGTGAGAGATGGATAGCATGGTTATCTCCTTGGGTTTTCATTTTCATTTATGATGATTATAGGGGATGGTAGTGGGCTGATTTCCTAAGATGGGAAATGGACTAGTTTGATCTTCTTTGAGAATCTTACATCCATGTAGATACATGATGCATATGTTATGTTTGATCTCTTGAGGTTGAATAGGTTTGTATTTGGTTATGAATTTTCTCTTGGGGTTGTGGATGAGATCTTAATTGACATAGTTAGTGTTTAGAGGTGTATGTAGAATGGCATGTTACATGTTTATGATTTGCATATTTTTCACTTTAGTTTGGTTCTTCTTCCTATATGTTTGGATTCACATGACTTTGGATGTAAGATTTATATGTGGAGATGTGATGATGACTGGTTTTTGGTCATGTGTTTTCACATGGGTGATGACATGGAGGTTCCTGTATCTCTTTCTTCTGTCAAATATGAAAAACATAGGAGAGCTATGGAAGATTGTTGAGAGAGGTGTTTATTACAGCAGTTGGTTGAAGGATTTTTAGATCTTTGTGTATGATCTTTGGTACTATATGGTTAAAATTTATATGTGTTGTGATTGGTAGACTTGATATTCCTTTGATCATTTCAGATTTGACATCACCCATGCAGTGGGAGTTCTTGGATGTGTTTGGTCTTCTTCAACTAGTTGGCACATGGAGCTTGTATTTGTAGTTGATGGGTTGTCTATGTAGGTGGCATGAGTTTCATGATGTGGATACCTTCGAGGTATGGGTGATTGGATGGATTAGCACTTGTTTTGGGTGCTATTTTTAGTTGGATGGGAGTAGTCAATTTCCTGGTTGTTGTTCTAATTGATGTGTTATCTTATTTTTTGGAGGATGACTTCACAATTGTTTTTGGATTGTGGGATTTGAAGTTGATGTTGTTGATGCTTCTATACAACTTGTGAGCATAGTGGAGTGGTGGTAATATTTTGTAGCCTTTTCTATCAGTTGGATATGATGTGTGTGTTCTTTAGACTAGTGCATATACACCTTAGCTCATTCCTTTCCTTTGGAGGATGGTAGGAACTGTTGCCTAAGATTGTGGAAATATTGGATGTTGTTGCAGGTGTCTTGGTTGGAGCACAAAAGTATTGTTCGAGATTCTTTTGGTTGCATGTATGGTTGTGATGATGTGTTTTAATCAGTTGACTCTTAGCAGTTAAATCCTATTACTTTCATGGACTCTTCAAAGGTGTTCAACAAGTGGGATAATGTTAGGAAAATGAAGGTGTCTCAACCTTTGATTTTTCCATAGCATTGAGTTTTTTTAAAAGTTGCTAATTTTCTCATGTTATATTGTGAGTTACAACTTGCAGTTTCTTTTTCTGATGAGGAGTCAAGTTGGAAAGTTGATTTTACAGGTGGAGTTGTGCATGAAGGAATTTTCTATTTTGGTGTTAAGTTTGCATGGAATGTGAGTTTTCGAGGTGCAATTATTTTGGAAAGTGCAGGTTTTGCATGTGTAGCTTTGGTGACAATTGAAAACTTAATATTATGCATGTGTAGTGGTTTTGACACTTTCCATGTTGCATCTTCAACCTTTGGCACTCAATTTAGAAATATCTAATTTGTGCATTGTAAGCTCTATAAATATGAGATTTTTCTTGAGGATTTATGAGGTGAGAATGTTATTCACATGGGTTATGCTATCAAATTTTCTCAAGAGATGGAACAAGATGTAAATCTCTTGTTAAGGACATGATCCTGATATTGTATTGTAACTTGTACTCTGGTTGTTGAATAATACAATGGCTCTATATTTTGGAGTGTAGGGGTTTTTACTTGAAATGGTTTTCCCCAAGTAAATCCGGTGTTTCTTCTCTCTTCTCTCTTTCATTCTTCTTCTATGTGATTTTATTTTATGAATTTGTTTATGTGATTTAATGTTGCTAAAACTGGTTTGATCTATCAATATTTAAAATTGCAACCACTTTCCTCTAAGGTACTTGATAGTGGGAAAACAACTATGTTTGTTTTTGCTTTATGACATAGTAGTATGTGTTTTTGAGGTTCTTAAAATGAAATGAATGTTACTAAAGAAACTTATTGATCTCAGATGTTTTTATGGATTCATTTTTTTCCCTTGAAATTTTTTTGTTTCTAGATTTGATTGTGTAAGAATTTTTAGCATCGAATCTAAAAAAAAAAAAGTGACATTTTTCTATTTCCCAATACCCATTCCAAAAAAGGTGATATCTCACAAAGTCGTTGATTAATAAAAAAATATATAAATTCTTGGATTACTATTTCATACCCTAATAGGGTTCCTTTATATGCTTCCCAATAATTAATAATGATTTGATATGTTAGGAAAGCTAACCAAGTTCCTAATTGAACAAACATGTCTTAAAGCTCTTGCATCCAAAGGCATTGAGATATCAAATTAGATGTCACTACTATTACCATTCATAATTTAATATGAGCTTCGCAAAATATTATAGGCTCATCTAATTAACATACAAGTTACATTGATATCTTATCAACCAATTTTTATTTTTTTTGCATAGACATGTTTTAACTATTCTTATATATATCATAATACTTACAAACCCAAAATAATCACTAGTTCAATTCTGTGCACAAACCTATTATGATAACTAGAGAGTCAAAATAGATCTATATAGCTCTTTTAGATTCCCCAATAGGTATGAAATATTACATTTATTAATTCCAATATATATGATAATTATCTAATGTCTCTTGCTAGTGCTAATAAGATACAAGGTTGAATATGTATATATATTTATCTCAACTAACATTAATACCCACTTTCTATTAAGTATATGAAATAAGAGTCAAGTTCCATTGCCACCTCGCTTCATACCAACACCAACTAAATTGTCATAATCAAATTAATATATGCATAACAAAATAATCAATATAAAATAAATTTAGTCATATCAAAGCACAAGATACCAAGTAGTCAAAATATCTTAACAATAGAACATTTATGTAAAGTCTCGATATGGCTCAATGTGATGTCCTACTATAATGTGATTCAATGATATAAATATCACAATCATATATATTATGATATCCTTCTAAGTTTGGAACACATGTATCAACAAGGCCACATAGAAATCATCTAATACTTTCAAATATAAGAATAATTTTGAAGTTGTCTTCATTATGAAAAATTCCCAATTCATACCAAGATAGTCATTCACTAATAAATAAAATCAAGGATATCATGAAAAATATGGTATCTTGATGATAACACCATAAAAATATGTATCACCCACCCTATAGATCAAGAAGACTTCACTTTGTGATTATGTACTTGATACATAGTGTATATTATAAGCAAGGTAGATAATGTTTTTTTTTCTTTTAAGTGACCTCTTCAATCATACTAGAAGATAGCTACACAATCATATATCATAGTTTAGTGTATTATTTCTAAGTAATTTATCATAAGTAAAGGAAATGAATTATTCAACTATCCAAAATAACTATGTATAAGCATTACACTAACATAGTGCTTTACTAATAATAGTATTTTTATCATCCATCAATACATATATGTTTCCATATGAAGAACATTCAATTACATAATTTAAATTGTCGCTACAAGAGTTACATATACTCGAAACATCTTAAAGGACAATTATCTATACAATTAAGTTGTTTAATCTAATAGAATATTTGTTTGGCATACACATCCATTTGCATATTAATATTCACATACATTGTGTAGTCATTCACAAAAACTCAAACTAATGCTAATATACCTAACATGTGATATCTCTCTCTGTATATATATAATTCCAATACTTAAAAATAATTATAAAAAAATACACACCTATCATAATTTCTTGAGAATTCCCCATGTAAAGAGATAAAGGGATTTCATTAGCAACCAACATTTTAATTGATTTGATATATAGTACATTAGCAGGTCAAGGGCAGAAGCTAATCTTACCACAAACTATCACAAAGGGTCCATGGAGAAAGGAGAAGACATTAGATGCAATTAGGAGTCACGTTCCTTAATGGGGAAATACATATATATAATGTACATCATATGTGGAGAATACAAAGAGATCTAGGAGAGATAATATAAGGGTTGAGACTAAGACCCTTTTTTGTGTATAGTTATAATATAATATAAGGAGATACAATGGTTTAAATATATGTGTGTATTATGGATGAATGAATGGTTCTTTTGTTGTTAATATAGTAGGTGTTATCCGTTCCTCTAAGTAGCTTACCAAAAAGAATATTTTCCTTAATATGTCCTTTGGGGTATATAATGACTACATAAGAAGTCCTGGGATCCTTCTTGCTAAAATTGGTTCCATTGTCGGGACCTCGGAGATAACACTAAAGAAGGTATAAAGCATAAGAAGGAAAGGAAGTTGGCAGAAAACTAATTTTTGGTAGTTCCTAAGGGCCACCTCTATGAAAGGGGGTAGGCTATTAGGGGATGACAAGTGGAAAGGGGGGAGTGATCTAAAAATATCCCTAGAAAGATACAACTCTGCAAAAATCTTAAACACCGATGGGATATATTTAAGGATTAATGGAAGTTTGGACCTAGAAAACACATGGAAACATGACATAACAAGAGAAAATTCATGAGATAATTGAAATAATTAATTTGGGAATGGAGATAAAAGTAGAAGAAAGGAGCTTAAAACATATTCAGGAAAGATAGGAAAGATATCACAGAAGAATGGAAAAGGTAAAAAATAAGGCTAAAGAACAGGGCTTATGGGTTGCAGAAGAAAACAATAACAAAAAGGGTGAGTGTGTCATTGAGGGTGATGTTGAGTGCGCTAGTGTGGGTGTTGCCAGAGAAGAAGAAAGAGAGTGCGCCATTGTTGGTGTTGCCAAATAGGATAGAGAAGAGATTTCACACCTAGGTTCTAGCATAAGCACAATAAATAAAATTATTCAAAACATAGAAGGAGAATTTGACGATTTTGGAAATTCTAGAAAATAAATAGAACAAGCGATAGTAAGAATCATGACACCTCTTATAAATAAGAAACCAGTCATACACCTAGAATGGAAAAATATCCAAGTAAAGATAAATATAGATTGATTACCACTAGAAACTCCAGTACAAAACTCAAAAATATAACATTCGATGACGATTATGATTACCTGAATGAATTAGTAACTAGAAGTGTATTGAAGATAATAAATAGAGATGCAGTAACAAATAAAGGGAATCGTATGAAGTTAACACCTTATAATGAAATGACACGATCAATTAACCAAATGATCCTAACTAATAAATAGATATCTCTAAGAATGAAAAGAAACTTTGAACAGACACAACCCTCAAACCAGGAGTCACCTTTAATACCGATAAAAGCAAGAAGGATTTCCATGGAGGAAGCAGAACAACATCTAGAACAATAAAACACAAGTGGACAACAAGGAGATGAAGACAATATAGACATATTGAGAGATATAACTTTGATACAGGAAAGATAGATAGTGACTTAGAAAAAGAACCAATCATGAACACCTCCATGAAATTACCCATGTTTAGACAAGACACAAGTGAAGCAACCAAACATGTGTTTATCTTGGAGTCTCTATAGCAAAGACAACACAAAAATGCTTGACATTTTTGGTTTTCTTTGCAGAGAAACTTTAAGATGGTATCAAAGAGACTAGGAAATAGTTAAAAAGAAAATTCTAGAAAATGTTGCGACCCTAGATTTACCTACAAAAAGGGTTAGTAAACTCCGAGAACTAACACAACATGAAGATGAAACAATCAAAGAATTTGACAAAAGATTCAAAGAGGTCTTTAGATGAATAAAAGAACCCTTAACTGACAAATAGAAGATTGAGTGGTTCATCTCCAAAGTCCTACTGCAAATGAAAATAGCATTGGATGGACAAAATTTCAATACATATCCAAAATTAGTTACATTTGCATGCCGGATTGAAAACCAATCCTGACGCAAACAAGACAAAGAGAGAGAAAGCAAGGAATTGGAGAAACTTAAATTAGGAGTAGAGTAGGTAAGACTCCAACTCGACATCATGGAAAAAAGAGAAGTATATGCGCCCAGACCTAACATATGGTGTACCTACTACGAAAGAGGTGGTCATATTAGAAATGAACGTCCAAAGGAAGCGGGGGAAAAGAAATCAAACGCATTGTGGGTAGATCTCCAAGCAGTACTCAAAAAGATGAATTAAGTCTACTACGGTGTTCACAAAGAGTGGGATGACCATGACACTGAAGAATGTCTATCACAACTATTCTAGTTAAGAGAAGACTCTACCGTAGTAAGCAATAAGGACCAATGGACACTGACATATATAAAAGGATTGACAGAAAGCAAACTATATGCACAAGATAGTGGATACAATGTACCACCATGGCAACATAACTAGACGACTGCAAACACCATTCAGAATTTGGAACCATACAATAACAATAGTATAATAGAAAACCTTAAGTGAACAAAGGAACAAGAACACGACAACCATACTATGACAGAATTCCTTAAGAAAGTATACATTTACATGGTCCCAAAACTGTTTCACAAAATGCCTCAAAGAAAAATGATCTCACGGGATGTCTTATTTGTAGAGTATGTTCAAAATGGTTTGCTAAAAGCTCTAAAGAAAACTTTTTAAATGCATCTGCAAGTGTAGGGCTAAGACTCCTCTAAAATACCAACAACCTTCTTGATACAATACCCATATGTAAAGAACAACCACGATTAATTATCTTCAGCTGTGCGAGGGGATAACTCAGAATTAACTGGTATTTTAGAAGAGTAATGGCGAAGGTGGAGTATGCTTAAGCTCTAAGAACGATGGTGAAGAAGAGTGGCATGAGGAAGTCATGGATTTGAGGTTCCACCATCACCAAAATGTCCCTTAACAATTTGATTGTATAAAAAGGAGGAAGATGAAGTAGTCCCCTCTCGAATCTAAATAAAGCCCTTCACGTTTTCAGTCATTATATGATAATTTGAGCAGAGAGGGTGGCCACGATTCCCTCACCATTGAGTTCATTAGGCATTCAGCTCAACTCAACTAAATTTGTTTGTCATGATATGAAAATATTCTGACCCATTTAAGAGTAAGTGTGGATCCAAACTGCTCTCTAAAGTCTCGGACCTCGTACATCAAGAACTTCCCGAATAAGGCCATCTGAAAGGGATATCCCACCCATGGCCACCTGCTTAGCACTAGCAACAGATTTTGATGGTTTTTCAAACACATCCACCTGATCATGACTAAGGTTCACAAATCAAACTTCTAACCTACCTCTTCATAACCTCCTAATTTTAGTTATATTTGATGTTGATCTCCCCTCAAAAGATGTACCGATAGGGTCAATAAAGATTCAAACCAAGTGTCAATTGATTATCTACTCAAGCTTTTTTCTTTTTCAAGTGTCTAATTAAATATCTTTATAAACTTTATTTTTAATTATTTTATAAGTTTTGTAAAAATGTATATTATAAGGTCTATTTTAGAGAATCATAAAGATTATTTAAGTCAACTTGTAAAAATGTAGGCCTCTAATAAACTTAACACTTATATAGTATCTAGTAACTTGTCATTTATTTCAAACATTGTTATTACTTGACCTCTCTCTCCTTTCAATTTTTGGCCTAGGTTTGTTGTTTGGTCCTTGGGTTTTCAAACATCAATAACCTTGGCTAAAGAACAATAGATCGAGACAAATGTTCCAAACTCATTATTGAACACTATTTGTCATTCATTTTCAGCTTCTCTACTTTCTTTTGATTACAATGAAGATGGTGATGCAATGGATGAACGTTGATAATGAACATGAAAGCTATGCCTAAGATATAATCCTTAGACTAAAGGATTCTACAAACACATAGGAAGAAAGGTTTAGTTTGATTGTTGCAGGTCATGTTTAGTCTATAATGTCCCTTTGTTTTTAATCTACTTCCCCCTTCAAAGATGCTCTGGTAACTATTTTATTGAAATTCTTGTGTTTGTTTTAGTTGGAACTCTTGATTTGGGGCTCTATAATAGATCCCATAAATTCTATACAACACATTCAAATATTTTTTGATGAAACAAAAATTGTTAGCCTCATGACTCATAAGTCTTTCAACAATATGAATTGAATTTCCTATTATAAAATTTTAATATTAAACAAATACAAACATTCAAAAGAATTTATGTAGTTGTGATTAAGGATTGTTAAAAGTAACTTAGATATGAGACATGAAATTTAATTTTCACTAGCATTTCCTAGGTGTGCAGTTAATGTGAAATTATTCAATTTATATCTTATCAAATGAAATATAACCTTTACTTCTTATTTTTGGTTTGTCACACATAAATAAAGTGGTCAATTTGACCATATTATGAATATAATTGTAATATTCTTTTAAAACTCATGAATGACTCTTATTAAGTTTCTTTGAAATTCTTTTAGATTCTGATTTTTTGTACTTTAAACCTATCATCACTCTTTACAATTATAAAATGCTTTTTGACCTCTCGCTACATTGATATCAATTTATAAATCTCATAATGTATAATTTTGTAATGACAATAATTAATAATTATAAGACAATATAAATTATGATTTTATTTTTACATGTAAAAATATTATTCTCTTCTTTCCAACATCAACCTACAAACTTCATTCTATGTTTTTCAAATGTCATGCATATCTGCTATTTATAACACAAATATAATTATATTTTTTTTACTTCTTAATAGATAAATTATAATAGCTCATTTCTAAGTAAAACCACATTTCTTTGAGGCATTTTGTCAAACAGTTCGCGTGCCTTGTCTATGTTTCCACATTTTGCATACATGTCTACCAGGGCTGTTGCAACTACAACATCTGACAAAATTCATCTCTCCTTTTATGCTTTGATGGATGCCATACCCTCTTCCAAAGCTCCCATTTTCGCACAAGCTGAGAGTATGCTGGCAAACGTGAACTGATCGGGTTGGAAACCTGTTTGTTACATTTGGTGAAACAGTGTGACTGCCTCGTCAGGAAACCCATGTCTTCTGTACGCTGCAATAATCGTATTCCATGAGACGTTGTCTCGTTCTTTCATGTGATCAAACACTTTTCGAGAATCCATCAAGTTTCCACACTCGACATACATGTAAATTAGTTTATTATGAAAAGTTGTGAGTGTAGCATATACAGACCCCCTGTGAGCGATGGAAGAGTGAACTCTTTTACCTTGCAAAATGCTTCTTGGGGAAGCAGGTCTGCAATAATTGAAGATTTGCAGAGGAGTCTTCATGGGTTTTGTGTTTGGTAAACCAGAATTTGCAGCGTCTCCTTCAATTGGATAATCTTGAATCGAGTAGTGGATGGCAATGGCATTTTATGATTGTGGAAAATGTGCCATGTTGTTCTGTAACTCACCCAAGTTACAGGCAGAATTTGTCTAATCCTTGTGCGGACCGCCCTCTCTTCCCACTCACGACCTTCTTCTAAGTCCGGGGAAAAGACACAGTAGGAAGTATATCAGCTGGTAGAGCAGCTTATAAAAGCTTTGACGAAATTGAAAACAAGCAACTAAAAGAAATGTCAACTTCCTAATTTTTATAACATTACTATTTGCCAGAATCTGTTGTTATATGATTTATGGACACATTAGATTTGCTCGCGAGGACAATAGATATGGATCAATTAGCAATGTTCTGCAGAACACCCAACCGCCCAAACTATTAGCTTAAATCCATCATAAACTCAGTACGAAGAACTGCAGACATAATGACATACAAAATCTCATCAGTTTTATTACACAATCAAATGAAGAACATATGACAGTTGCGTTTCATTTCTAAGGGGTCCTGCAAAAACGAAACAATAAGCGCAATCAGATTTTCAACAATTCAAATAAACAACATAATTAAACAGATATGGATAAGGAAGAGAAGTCACGTTGGGCATTTGTGTGTTTAGTGAGAAAATAGCTCAGTCGAATGCAAAGATGGAAGTCCCTTGCCAAGGATAAATGACTTCCAGCCTTGCATTCGACTTGGGCTACAATCTGACGAAGCATACCAGATGCCCAATGTACTTCTCTTCCTTATCCATATATGTTTGATTATGTTGAGAAAAAAGGGCGACAGACGCCTTGTGAAATCGTCTACGCCAGGCAAATCTGAGAGGTCTATGTTGCTCTTGGAGAAATATTCAGACTGAGAAACAACAATGGCGTTTGAATAACAGTCCTCTTCATCAGCAGCATGCGGTTGAATGCGAGGAATAGAGGGGAAAAAATGGTGCTTTTTCTTCCCAATGTGAAAGGAAAGAGGAGGAGCGGGGCTATTACCACAGGAAAATTCATATTCCTTAACCCCGAACCCAGTGCTGTAGTGACGGTTCTTCATAAGCACTTTTCCTCTTTCCATCGTCCCTGGGCAATGTCTGTCTCACACTTTTGGTGTGGAGCTTTCCAAAGTTGCGGAAGGTGTTTTTAATGCTTTCCCTACCAACCCAAAGCATAAGCATAATATGACATGCAAACGGCCGGGCTTAACGGGCACATTCTAAGCGCTGACTTGTTAGGATAAATTAATATTGCAATTAAATTTTTGTAATCTTATAAATTAAAATTATTAATAGTATCTTCGATTTATTTTAAATAATGTAATTCAATTTTTTAATTTGATAAATTAATATTGCAATTAATTTTTTGTAATCTTATAAATTAAAATTATTATTAGTATTTTTGATTTATTTTAAAAATATAAGATAAAATTTAATTAGATAAAATAAAAAATTATATTTGTAAAAGAGATTATTAATGCACATATTCAATTTTAACAATTTGGATTGCAGTGGTCATCAAAATACATGTTATGATTATTAAATAAAAAGATTTTCTAATTACAACAAATAATTAAGGGGGAAAAAATCTAATAGTAATGTGTACTATACAATACTAATAAACAAATAATAAGGAGCAAAGTTCAAGGATTTGAAACAAGAGAAACAGAGTAGGGTAGAATTAGGTATTTGCTAGTCCATGTTCTTAGTTAGCTCTTGAACATGAGAAGTTGCTTGTTAATGCCTTTCCTTCCTTTATTATACCTATTTTTTATATATTTATACTAAGATCATGACATGATTTTCATTTTATTGGTTTTCCATTTGAGTCCCCTTTAATTTTCATTGGCAACACTTAAGGTGCTATCAAATGGTAGATATACACAAATATTTATATAGTCTTATTAACCAAGGTGCTATCAAATGATAGATATACACAAATATTTATATAGTCTTATTAGCCAAGGTGCTATCAAATGGTAGATATACACAAATATTTATATAGTCTTAGTAGCCAAATACTACACATTTAGGTTTTTGGTGGTTATTTTATGTAGTACTTTGCTTGATAAGATTATAAATATTTTTTTCTATTGATCATTTGATAGCATCTCTATGTGCTATTACTACTTTTTAAGAATTTGGTAGTTGTGATACTTTAAGATATTTTTTACAAATTTATAAAAATGAAACAACTATGAAGATATTATTAATTTATCATAAGTAACGATCATTTCCAAAGATAAGCAAGAGTGATACAAAAATTATTAACCAAAAGGTAGTGCAAAAAAGAAATTGCATAGAAACCTCATCATTGTAACCATTTTTAAAATATTTTAATACATAGCATTATTCTACTAGATTTTGCTATGAATTTTCTTGAGTATTTATTATTTCCATGTTTATGATTACTTTTTAGGTTTTTTCATACAACTATATAGGTCTAGCCAAAGCTACTAGTACTCTCATGTGCCTTGAGAAAAAAAATCTATAGACTGATATGTTGGTGTGTAAGGGTGTTAAGTGATATCCATTTGGTCAATTAAATCCATGAGGATTTCTTATAACAATAGATATTTTAAGGCGCAATCTTCACATAAGGTACAATATAATATTGATTTTTTAAAGCATATCGATTTACATGATTCTAAAAATAATTTTGTGGGCATGAATAATGATGATTATAATAATTCTACATCTTCTTCTATAACACTTAGTACATTTTCACTTGATGAGATCCTTGTGAATGGTTATTATGGTCTTTTATACGCTAGGGCTTATGTTTGTTACGAACCAATTAAGGGTGTTCTTATTGATCTTACTTGTCAATTTAACATATACTCAAAAAATATTTAATAATTATTTTTAATAGTTATAATATGAGTATTCAATTGTTTCCCTTAAGATAACTAATAGAATGTCAATTGTGGCTATGAGTTTCTTTATTTTACTTTTGATATTTTTTTTTGAAAGAAGATAAACTCTAAATAACATAGGTTCCCTACTTTGGATTAATTCCATGTATTACTTGATTTTCCATAGATTCAACAATTTCAATAACTTCCTTATATGTTACATTAGTATATTAAATAGGTTCAAAGGGGTGAAGTTGTTACTATTGCTAGAGAACCATATGTATCATTATCAAAATTAGGTAATTTTAGTTTGGATACATTTATTAAGATTCTTAAGGAAACATTTTAGGAAATATGCATCAACCATGCATCTTCATTATTTTAAGTACCCTGACTTGGTGGGGTCATATCTCCTAGATTTCTTATCAAAAATTGAAGTTGTTAGATGCATTGGAAAGAACTCTAAAAAAATATAAGTAGAAATACAAAGAGGATTAGTCAAAGGCAACACAACATTTAAATAGAAATTAATCTATTGAATGTTGGTGATACTTCAATAATTACTATTAGGTGTTTTTTTTCTCTTCAATTATTTGTTGTAATTGGAAAAGAAAAAATTAATAACCATAAAATGTGTTTTGATGACTATGTCCACCACAATCTAAGCTTTTAAATTCAAATATTTACATGTTAAAAATCTCTCTTACAAATAAAATTCTTTATTTTATGTAATTAAATTTTATCTTATGTTTATTAAATAAATCAATAGACACTAATAGTACTTCTTAATTAATAAGATTGAAAAAGATTTGTTGCAATATTAATTATCTAATTAAAAAAATTGACTTTATTCTAAATTAAATTATTAAAAAAAATTACAATTTAATTTAAATTATAAAATTAAATTATTATTTTTTGAATGTCATTGATAATTCCTGTAAAGAAAAACATAAATAAATAAAAACATGGGTGGGAGTTTTTTTAATATATAAAAAAACGTATATAAACATTCTTTAAAAAAAAATTAAATAAAACATTTTTTCCCTACATAACTATGAGATAAGGGAAATATAAATGAACCTAAATAGTTAGTCACATTTTTCATCAGAAACGGAATATATGGGCTGCCATTTGCTTGAGAAACCTCTAACGGTGGACCGTGGAAATGAACAGCTACGGTGGATCGTTTTATATTAATGTTTTTTAAATTTTTTTTTATAAATGATAATTCTAGTTGTATTTTTAATTTTGATATGAAAAGTATTTTAAATTATTCAAAAGTGATATAATATTCTTGGTTTATATTTAATTATGTTTTGTATTCAACAAACTTTTAATATATATATATAATTCATTTCTTATACACAACCTCTAGATGTCTCATTTCTCATCACGTTGTCGTTGTGGTTTTTGTTTCTCATTTTTGGTTTTCGTTGCGGTTTTTGTTTATCATTTTTGGTAGCATAGCTTCATAGTAACATCACAAACATTCCATCGATTTTCCATAACTAAAAATTCTCTTATTCGCTCATAGATTGCGAAAAGTGTCATATTGTATCATATTGTATCCAGTCAAATCACATATGCTTTAACCTAAGGAAAAAGTTCAAGTTTACATTTAGAATTTTGAATCATCAAATATTTCAGGAATGCTTCTTCTAGAGAGATGTTTATAGAGAACCTAAACTTTCCTTCTATTTGTGATCCCAGTCAACAAACTCCGTAATTTAAAAAAAAAAAGCTTCAATATTTACAAGATAACTTTAAAACTTATTTGATTTCCACTAAACACTTGTTCTGCACAATCCCTCAAATAGGGATCAAAGCACCCAATTTTGATATCATCTAGAGGGTGAAGCCACAATAGTGGTTTACAATTCAGGTGAGGAAGGAAAACTCACAAAAAATGACCCCAAGGCAAAAAAAGTGATTTTAGATATTCGTACGAACCTACTGGCTCGACCGAACCAATAAGGGGTTCGCTCGAACCAGGTTCAAACGAACCCATTTGAATCTTCGCCGCCAAAAAAAAACAAAAAAATGGATAGGAAAGGGGTTTGAGCAAACCTCTTTGAAGGGGTTCGCTCGAACTAGGGTTCACTCGAACTAGGGTTCGCTCGAACCAGGGTTCACTCGAACCCTAGTTTAGGCGAACCCCTAGAGGTTCGCCTGAACCCCTATGGGTTCGTACAAACCCCCCTTATCCCTCATCCCCCATCTGAGACATAAAAAAAACTTAAGTTTTGGCAATTTGGAGCTCGAGTTGAGGATGAAAATGGAGGAATCTTCACAAACCCAACTAGAATCAGGTAGTCCTCAAAACAAGCTATCCAACGAATATAATTTTAATATATTTTGGTTTTATTCTGTATGTGTTTTTTTAGTTTTATTAAACATAGGTTTTTCACCGAAATTCAAGCTCTTTGTTTTGCACATGTGGAAAAAAAAGCAGATTATCAAAATAAAAAATTTAAAAATATGTCCGTGCTGGGTATTGATGTCCCTGATCCATTAAAAAACTAAAAATTGAATTTCGATACATACAGAAAAAGTTATCTTGTATACAGTTTGCCTATGTCTGAATTGCAATTGGTTTGACTTCAAAACTTGATTAAGGAAAAAATATTCAATAAAAAACTATTAGACCAAATGAAAGTGCTAGATATCGTAGTTACAAATCTAAATTCAAAAAAATTAGAATTTTATCCTTCATACAAAAAAAATTATGTTGTATACGGTGAGCGTCACTTTTTAAAAATGTTTTTTTTCTGAAAAAAAAAAACCAGTTTTCGTGGGAGATGGAAAAAGAAGTGCAATCTGATTCCAAAAATTTTGAAAATAAAAAATTTAGAATCTACAGACAAAATGTGACGAGACTCTAGTTTGCATCATCTTCAAATTCCTCACAGTTCAGCCACTATAGGTTCCCGAATGTGAAGATTTAGTTAAAAATAATAATTTCAGTGTCCAGTTTGGCCAAAAATTGTAAACCACTATTGTGGGATCACCCTAGATCATTTTTTCCTTAAATGAATCCTTCTAATCTAGATCACATTCTACAAAACCAATTCCATTTCTAGAAAATTTCTGCCTAAGAATTTCAAGTGACATATCGCATGGTTGGAGAGTGCAGGCTGACAAAACCAATTCCATTGCCAGTGTATTTAAATATGTGTACGATACAACTTGGAGATGTCTTGTCAAGAGTCTTCAAAAGGTGTGCAAATCTTTGGCTTTTCTTTTTCTGAGGATCAAAATAAAAGTACCATATTAATGCTGCACCAAATGCACGTCTTATCTATGACATAGCTTGAGGTGGCATAATTTTCTCTAAGTTTTCCAGCTGCATGTATTTCTTATGCAACTACTTCTCTTGGTATATGTGTGTTTCTTTATGCATTGAGAGCTCATGCATTTCAAAATTGTAAATCGTTGGCTCGGTGTAAGGGATATTGAGCTTGGACCTTTTAAGTTGAAATAATTCTTGGCACGTTTGGAGAGTGACAAAAGGTCTGAAGTGGATGTAAAGATGTTTGAAAGTGGGCTAGCTCGTGCTAGAGGATTTCCAAAAGTCGTGCTAAGTGTGGAACTGATAGGTGCATGTGCAAGAAGATACATTATGGAAACGTGTGAGATTAAAGTTGTAGACATAATCGTAATTGCAAAGATTTCTCCTAAAGTTGTTTCCCGTGTGTTGAAGATTCTAGAAAGATAACCTGTGGAAGACATGTCTCTGGCCGTAGCTGGAGAATTCTTTAGAATGAAGGAAGAATCATGTAGAAACTTCATGGCTAAAACTTGGTTGAGGTCAGAAAAGAAAGGTAAGTCACAACTATCGCCCAAACTTAAAAGAATGCATTTCAAAGAGGAAATTGCAGATGTTATTGCTTTATTGCATCGTGTTGTTGGAAGCGCACAAATTGAATCATTTGAAAATTGGATGTGTCGGTTTATCTTGACAATCTGTGATGAGAATATTTTTATTAACAGGGCTGAAATTATTTGCTTCCATTTTTAAATGAGAAACTAATTAATTTCCATAAGACTGCTACTTTTCGTATGTGTTCCTGACTGATATACATTGTATCTAGTCAGAGGTCTTTTTGGCCTGGGTTGGAACCGCAAGGACCCCCAACTCCAGACATGCCTGTGTATAAACTCTATCTATAGTTTACCAAGAAATTTGGAATGGGTGATTTATGTCGTGTTAATGATGCATTCTTAATGAAGGTCATGAGGAAGCTAGATGGAAACCCAGAGACACGTTTGTCTTCTGAATCAGTTTCTCTTGTATCGAAATTTGGGATTTTTTATGTTCAATATGATAATTTTTCCTATCTGATAATAGGGGGTTTTGAGAAAGCCCCATTGAAATTACCGCAGTATCTTGAAAACTTACTAGTGTTCCTAAAATTTTTTCATCAAATGGCCATAATTAATATTAAATATGCAAACATGGGGAGAAGAATTAATATTAAATATGCAAACATGGGGAGAAGAGGGTATGTCTTCCCATTGACAACCCCCTCTTTTGTGTGCAAAACTAATTAGATGGCCAAGGGAGCTGAGGAAGTCCTTAAAGATTATAATATCCAGTATCTTTCTATCAGAGCCAAGTTCGATAGTAAAGATTTTGTGAAGCATAATTTATATGGAGGAAATTCATATCACCACCTCTCGTCTATGGAAGATTTATGGGAAGATTGTATTGATGAGAATGAAGTTTTGAGAAGGGATTATATTAGGCTAACCCTAAAGTAGATACAGATTTTTGGTCTTTCATTTCATATTCCAGAAAATGTGGTTGAGGATTCGGTGGTCTTGGATCCTGAATATGAAAAATTGCCTAATAAATCTCACCCTAAGGTTGATTGGAACAAAAATGAAGTTTTTGATATGAAAGTGTGTGTTGCTCCAATGCTTAAACGAACTCAAGACTGGTTGGATGGGAAATGGCGGCGTGTTGTTGGCTCTACTCAAGAACCTAGGTCATCATAGAAGAATGAACAGGGGTCTACACAAACATTCGGTGTGCGTGTATCATCAGGGAGACCGATTTCTAGGACTTCTAGTGTAAATTCACAGTCAGGAGGTGATGGTGAGAAGCCAGAAGAAATGGCTAAGTTGAAGTTTGTTTGTGAACAAGACAATATGCCCTCTCCAACCCCTATGAAAAGAGCCAAACAAGTGAAATTTGTACCCATAGAATTTGAAGCTATTTTCCAGTAGATTGTTGAAGATAATACCTTTCCTCTTTTGTCTAAAGTGCCTGCTTCTCCAATCGATAACTCACCAACTACTCCTGGTAATCCCCATGAGATTAAAGATTCTAGTTTAGTAGCAGCCTCCCCAGGACGGTTGAAGAAGGCAGTAGAAAAGAAAATAAACCATACTCCTACAATGACAATTGAATTAAATATAGTCGTGAAGTTGCTACAAGGTTCCTCAAAACCCAAGAAAGCCCAAAGGATGTCTAGAATGTTGACTGACGCTACTTTTGGAAATCAAGTGTTGGAAATTGTTGAACCTATGAAGGAGTTAGGTGATACTGAAATAATAGAGGCAGGCTACAAAATTACACATATTGATATGGGGCCTCCAACATTTGAAGGTGATGTATACCCTGCCAATTATTCAGTTAATGCATTGGTTAAGAGAGTGAAGGAAGAGAGAAAAGAGAAGTTGAAGTTGCAGTCTCAATTCCTTGCTTTAGGTAACTTTATCTCTTCCATGGTCACTCCTTCGGCACCTGATGGAGCCTCAAGCTCTCAAGTAGTCGATATTGATATGCTTTCCATACAACAAATTAAGAAGAATCTAAGTTACTCCAGAGCGGACAGTGAGTGGATCGATAATATGTCTCAGGAAGCTATCTTCTTTATCAGTAAATCCATACTCTTTTACACTCGGGTTACTAATAAGAGGAAAGAATTGGTGGTAGAACTTTGGCAAGTCGGAAAGGATCAAACTAGCCTCTATGTTCTCTCTTAGGAATTGAAAGAATTAATTTCTATGGATCAGACAACATTAATTGGTGAGAAAATTGTGAGTGATCCTTGTTGGTGTTTTAATTTTCCCACTAAGGCTTTGTAATTCTCTAAGGGGTTGCCAACCTCTATATTCAAGAATTCACAAAGTTAGTGGCCAACTAACGAGATTCAGTCAAAGATTGAGATGTCCTACACTTTGGCTCTGTGAAATCGAGGGTTTTCCTATATGTGTTCATAAAAATGATTCATGCCTCAAGAATACTTCTATATACAGATACATTCCTATCAATGCAACTAGATAGCATCTACCCAGGTTTTGGAAAACCAAAGAATAATAACAACTATCTAAAGCTAGGAAAGCAGATTTAGTATAAGATTTGTATCTCAAAAGAGAGAATTTTATTTTTAAATGTTCAAATCTTGAACCTTTACACTTAGAGCTACCATCTTGTATTTCTAAGAGGATCTTGAATGGACTACTCAGTGTCTCATCCAACCGGGCAAGAGTCACATAAAACATAACCCTGATATTATTGAACTCATAATTATAATGCTTTACATTATGAGATTTTCCAGTACTTAAAACATTACTCCTTAGTAAATCCTAAGCACATTATCATAGACTTGTAACTCCTTTTCAAGCATTTGATTAACTCATTAAGTTAAAGCAGGAAAACGAATTACATATCCAAATATACCATTGAAGTTGAATGGAGAAACCATTGATAAACCCATTCACAATCCATGATATGTACATAGGAGAGAAATTGTCTTAATTGTTTTTCAGATTTATTGATATCAGTCATTACAAAAGCATAGCATGCTTATCTTATACAATACCCGACTTGGAATGATTTCCTAGCTAGAACCGTCTAGATACCACAATATAATTTTAACTGTACAAAGCCTAAGCCTCAGGACACAAAAAATATGACCACAACAATGAGTCATGAAATCTCCTTTATAGAACAAGAGAGCAACAAGCATCGGTCTCCATTGTTCATTACAAAATAAATTTCATCCTAACCAAATGAAATTCAGATTCATTTCAAAAACTCCTCATCATCAAAAATAACTATAATACAAACAAAGGAATCAATAATGGTTACAGCCCTGTAACCAGCCAAAAAGGAAAAAAAAAACACCGTGCCACCCACGTGCACGTCTGCATCAGACCTGAACCACTGAAACAACATCAAAAGGAAAAAAGCACCACCCCAGCAACCCTCATCAATTCCCTACATCATGAGTAAACATGCGGCCCTGATATAGGTGACCACTCTTGGTTCTTGCTTCAGTATGAAGCGAGACCATTACCTTACCCTTGCTTGTACCAATACCAGACCCAACAACATCACATGGTGTCACCACAATAATTGGAGAAACTGTGGGGACCTCCTTGTCCACTCTTGCTATCTCAGTTAGGGTTGCGAGGTAACTACGATAGTCTGAATCTGTTTCGGACCCTTCACCACCAAATCCCAAAGAGAGCTCAACATGTGACGTGCAATGTCCAGACCTCTTATCCACCCTTTGAGCAATTGTTCCAGAAGTACCAGGAACAGTTTGTTCCTCCTTTTGTCGCAAATTCCCTGCACCCATCCTAACGCTTCGTCATACTACTGACTTATCCATTGAAATCATGATCTCAAACTCAACAAGAAAATCAATCACCTACAAACAAACAAACTCAAAATGCAATGATACTAATTTGCAAATTAGTGAGCATTTATCAAGCAAGCTAGTGTAGGGAACATTAATTGCTCAAATTGCAATATGAGCAAACATGCGATTAGTGGCTGACGTTGCCACCATAGAATAATTCTGAGCTCATGGAAAATGACGTACAACCCATCATTGCATTATCAAGTGGATACCGCTCGCACACAAGGAAATCAGGATGAGATCCACTAAAAATCCAGCGCCATTAACGAAAATAACTTACAGAGCATAAATAATCCTCACATGGGTGAATTGTAATTTTTTGAATTCAAACGGTCGATGTGAAAAGAACTAGCATGTCAGACGACTCAGATCGAGTCAAATATCATTGAATAATCTACATCACTGCTTGGGAAACTCAACAGCCAATCACACCCCTCGTAGTCAGAAACCTGCAACCGAGCAGTAGGCCCCATCTAGCCACCTTGTACCACAGAGCCAAGCAATGTGTCACCATCTCGCACACCTCGCAAAATTTTTGATAACATTAATCTGATCATGTGAGGCCTGCGAGGGATGGTCATCATTAATCCTTGTCATTTAACATCCACTATTGAAATGACATCCACTTGTCACTGTTGGCGCATCGGGATAGGCCCCACCCCACCATACTTGACAAATGGTGGCATCTCGCATACCTCGCACCACTTTACAGACATCAGCAAGAAACCTTGCAAGGTGTGTGAGGAACGGTCCAAATCTGAACCTTGTGATCCGACGGCCCACCAAACTGCATATGGAAAAGTTATTTATGATAGTGGGGCCGACTAGGAGAACGGAAAAAGAAAACCCTCGAAGGCACAAATTTTTAGGCCTAAGTCAAAAAAAAGGGAAAATCCACCCTTTTTAGGCAAAATAATAATAACACCTGAATGGAAAGAAAGGATCAATAAGTCAGGTGAAGGGGCCGATAACAGCATGAAAGACAAGGCTTAGTCAGATGACATAAGAGACTGATAACCCCAATAATAGGTCAATACAAAAATATAACGCAAGGGTTTAATTAGTAAAATCAATTTTAACATGGGTAACAAAACCCTTAACCCTGAACATTGGACCCCCATTTACCAAAGATGAAAAGACATACCCAAAACCAAACAAATTTTGACAAATTTTAAAAGTCCCATCAATCCTGAAAAGCTAGATTCTTCTTGGTCCGATTCACTAGAGTGGAAATTGAACATGTATGATAATATGGTGAGATAAATTAATAAGACAGTTGAGCAATACTTTGAGGTGTTAGTAGAGATTAAGGATGGTTGTCATAATCTGGATGTGGAAATTACGGATGAGTTTGATGAAAGGATTCTAGATATGAAGGAGGTTTCTCTTAAATTTAGGGAGACATTCAATAAGGAAATAGTTGATCCTACCACTATGACTTGGGAATCCTTCTCAAAGCTCGATAGATTGCAGATTCATCTAAATTATTACAAAGCTGAAGAGAATAGAAGATCAAAGTCTTTGGTTGAATCTGATATTGCTTTGGCGAAATGGAGAACCAGATTACAGATTACTACAACACCCAGGAGCAAAGATATATTTGCAATTGTCACCAGATATCGTGATTACAGGTCCAAGATTAAAATACAAGAAAGGTTGTTGGAGAAAGAAGCAGTTGAAGTTTTGGATGATGAAGGCGATGAAGTGGAAAAGAATGATGCATAGTTATTTTTAGCATTTCATGATACTTCTTTTAATTTTGGATCTTTTAAGTTGAAAACTATTTTAATTATGGGGTACGATTGTTCTCAAGAAACCGTTACCAAAGACAATTGGTTTATGCTTTAAATATGGGCTTAGCCGAAGCAGTTAGGATCTTTTGGGAAAAACTTTTTTTTTCCTCATTAGAGAAAACTCTTTTATGTTCTTTCAATTTTTTTAGTTATCTTTCAATATAGAAAAATCATATGGGGAAGTTCATGCAAGCATAATCTTTGAATTCTGGTGTGTGAATTTATTCTATTTATCCTGGATATGTTGCCAATGATTATCAATGTTGATGTTGTGGATGTTTGATAAATTGAGTAGTTGTTGAATGTTTATCTTTTAATGAATATTTATAGCAGCGGTTTAAGTTCAGTTGAAGAATTTTATTAGTTCTGAAAGTGATGTAAGTCTTTGCACTTTTGGTTTATATTTAGATGTTGATATTTCTTTCAAAGCTTTATGGTTAAAAGCAACACATTTCTTTTCTTTTTGGTTAAAAGCAGTCTGAATTTCTATTCATTGAATATCTTAGAAGGTAGCTGCCACCTTGTAAAATAGGTAGAGAATTGGCACGAAATCTCATTATATTGGTTCAACTGTTGTTACATTTTTCATCTTCGTGGGTCTTAGAATGTAGAGTTCGGTGAAGAAAATTGTTAACCAACAGATTTTTTGGGACTCTGTTGGGGAGCGAACTAAGAAAAATTTGTATCATGAGTTGCTTTGTGATTTTTAGTTATGGTTCTTCAAATGCGTAATGCTCTTGTTCTCCAACCCAATGTAGACTGGTTGATTGGTGATCAAGAGGACATAATTACTAGCCTTCAACTACTTTCTTTTTAGCAAAGAAGAACCAACCTTTAGTATCATCAAGTTAATGAAGTACTAGAAGAAGAAGAAGAAGAGCTTGGTGATATTATAAGAGAGAATGCTTTGAGTTTTGGGAACGTTCAAGAAATTGTCTTTGTAGAAAATATTACACTTGTGGCTAGAAGAGTCAAAGTTCTTGCAGTGCCAGTTCCAAATAACCAGCCTAGGAATCAGATGAACAATAGACAAAATCTTCCATGAAACCATTAGAAACCGGGAGTTGGCGACTCTATAACTTATCTCTTTTTGTTCAATTCTAGCATCTAAAAGGTACACGAGGGGGGATAAAAAGAAAGGGATTACTGATGAATATTTTGAGTTACTAGAAGTAGTCGGTTTCTCAACTTTTCTACTTAACCAAAAGTTTAAATCTAAATCTACCAATAGGGAACCCTCTCCTACACCTAGCCCTAGTCCCTTTGTGGTTTCTAGTACATCTTGTCAAGTTCTCTTACCTGACACAGTTATTCCATTGCAAATAATTTTTCCTATTCCCAACCACGTTGTAATTGATCAGCCTCTACCAATCCCTTGGGGAGTTGTAATAGGTCCCCTCACTTTTGGAGTTGGAGCTCAACTACATGATTTACCGAAGGGTGCAGGAAATATTATAGCAAAATTTACTGGAGATGGGAAGGTTTCTCTTGAGGAACACATGCAATATTTCTTCGTTGCTTCCTCTATCCTAGTCATACAACAAGAAGATGTTTCCATGAGGCTTTTTGTAGAGTCTCTAATGAATGTTGTTGCAGATTGGTTTTATTCCTTTCTAAATGGTACCATTAATAATTGGGCTACTTTTAGAACAAGATTCGAAAATAGATTTAAGACTATTGAAAATGATCAAGTCCTAGTTGCCCAGTTGGGATCTATGAAGAAGGAGATTCATGATCCAATGAGTGAATTTGTAGCCAAATTCAACAAATTGTTCAATAATTTTTTTACAAACATGAGGCCAGGAAATTAGTTGTTAAAGGCAATGTTTATCAATACCCTACCACTGTATGTGAGCTTCACCATAAAAAGAAGAGTTTCTAAGGTGGAAGCAACTCAACAATTAGCAGTATCCATAGAATATGATTTGATTGTTGCATGAAAATGGAAGAAAGAATAGCAGACTAGTAAGCCTTTGCCTACAAATTCCACTAATCCAGTTATACAAAGATTCCAACCAGCTACATAATTACTCTTAAGTGGAAGATGCCAAAAGGCCCTTCACAGACACCTTATCAAGATGTTCCTAGGGGAGATTATAATTAACAAGGAGCTCCCAATAAAATATTATGTCAACCAATGAAGGTGCACGAAAGCCGTATGTGGAAGAGCCTAATCCATCTCAATACTCTGGCATGAATTTCTTTGAGTTTGTGTCAAATTTTGAGGCCAAAGAATATGTATATGTAAGATTGGATGACCCAAATTGTGCCATATTTACAAGGGAACAGCATGCAAGAGGGAAAATATTTGGTTCATCATCAGATCCTAAATTCTTATTGACAAAAAAGAAGAAATCAGAGCAGAATGTGTCCAAAAATACAACAACTGAGGTAATCCCTACACATTCCTTTGATTCTTCTATCAATGGTTCATTTGATATAGTCAAATCATGTAAAAATACGAAAGTCCAAATTTACCAAGCTGAATATCTAAGACTTAATCCTGTAAAGTTAGATAGACTAGTCAAATACATTAAGTAGGAAGCTTTACCCTCCCAATGCAATGCTCAGGTGTCCCTGGAACATGAAGCCCCTATGCAAGATCAAGTTTGAACTAATTATTTTTTGAAAACATCAGTCCAACCAAATCCCTTTGCAAAACCAGAACCTTTCTATGTGTCATTGTACATTGTTGGTTTTAGGTTGAGTAATTGCATTATTGATTCTGGAGCCTTGGAAAATGTAATGTATGCCCAAATAGCCAATGCCTCAGGTTTATCCTTTACATATTATCAGGGAAAATGTTACTCAATGGATGGCTCTCCTATGCCTATCATAGGTCAGATCAAAGATTCTCAAGTAGCCTTGGCTACATTCCCCAAGAAAATATTGAAATTAACTATACTTTGCTAATATTCTAGCTAGTTATGGAATGCTTTTGAGCAAAATATTTTGTAAATATTTTGGTGGGTAAATACAAATGTATTGGTCTCATGCCCTGATACCATTGGAAGGGAATAAAGTATGTCTAAACCTTGAACCCAAGGCCAAGTTTACTATTCTAAAGTCTGGTGATCTGAGAGAAAATATTGTGTTCATTGAAACAAGGCCAAACGCTTACATATGTACCTCTGACAAGGAAGGAGACCCAAACCTTATCAATCCAAATTTAATTGATGAGTTGTGGACACTTGAATTTGATGGAAGTTGTGCTAATGTTGGATCAGGTGTAGGGGTAGTTTTAATCTCACCAAATTGTTATAGGTTTTTGTTTTCTTTCAATTTGGAATTTTATAATACCAATAACATAGTTGAATATGAAGCCCTATTGCTTGGTTTAAGTGTGGCTAAAGAAAAGGGTATTAAGCAACTGAGAGTTGTGGGTGATGTTGAATTAGTGGTGAAACAAGTTAGGAAGTTTTACACTGTGAAAAATAGTCAGCTTAGGAACTATATACATTGTGAAAAATAGTCGACTCAGGAATCGAGTTTGGGATTGTATAGAATATTTTGATGCCTTTTCTATAGAATCAGTTCTAAGAGATCGGAATACTTGAGTTGAATCCCTAGCAGTCTCAGCGTCATTACTCTTTTCGCACCCTGATTTTAAAGATAAATCATTCCAAATTGAGAGTGTGTACTGACCCAGTGTCCCTGACAATGTAAACCATTGGCAGGTATTTAATAATGATCAACAAATTATTGCATTTTTGGAGAAAGTCGAATCTTTTACTAACATTTTCTTTGAAGGCAATAATGATAAAAGCAATGAGGTCCTGGAAGGAGAAATTGGTGCTCTAGGTGGAAGAGAGCCTTTGATTATGCGATTGAAGGGGAATAAAATTCCTAAAGGTTTAGTCTCTCTTGAAGATTTGTTCAACAAAAATGATCAATATTTGAAGTAGAAAAGGAAATTTTCTATTTAATCATCTGTTGAGTTTGATAAGGTTAATATTGGTGCTGAAGATGATCCCAAAATTGTGTGCTTTGGTAAATGTTCTACTCAAGAGAGGGAAAATCTGATCTCTTTGTTCATTAAATATAGAGATATCTTTGCATGGTGTTATGTTGATTTAAAGAAGTTTGGAAATGGAGAATTGCAGCATAAGATACCATTGAAACCTAGCTCTACACCTTACAGGAAAAATTAGCGAACTTATAATCCCAAAGATGCATAAGCTATTTTTAGTGAAATTGATAAGATGTTGAAGGCAAAGATTATTTACCCAATCCATCATTCCATGTGGGTAGCCAATATAGTCCCTGTATAGAAGAAAAATGGAGAAATAAGGATATGTGTTGATTTCAAGAACTTGAATCAAGCATCTCTAAAGGATAATTATTTGTTGCCTGTGATGGATCATATCTTGCAGACTATTGTTGGTTCTGAAATGATGTTTATGCTTGATGGTTTTTCTAGTTATAACCAGATAGAGGTTGCCTAGGAGGATCATCATAAAACCGCTTTCACTACTCCTATTGGTGTTTTTGCATATAGTAGAATGCCTTTTGGCCTTATAAATGCAGGAGCAACATTTCAAAGAGCAATGGATTTATCATTTGGGGATTTGAGGAACAAGATCATTATGATTTACCTGGATGACCTAATAGTGTTCTCTAAAAAGAGAGCTAATCACTTGCATGATTTGGAAGTGGTGCTACAACATCGCAGACAAGAGGGAATTTCCTTGAACCCTAAAAAATATTTTTTTGTTGTGACAGAAGGAAAAATATTAGGTCCTATTGTTTCAAAATATGGGATTAAAGTAGATAGTGAGAGAGTAAAGGTGATTATACAACTGAGATTACCTTCCAACAAGGATGGTACTAGGTCTTTCTTCGGTCGGGTGAATTTTCTTAGGAGATTTGTACTTGATTTCACTGAGCTAACAATGCCTATTTTTGATATGATGAAGAATCATCCTATTTTTAAATGGAGTAGTGAAGGAAAAAAATCTTTTGAAGATATTAAAACTACAATTAAAAATTATCCTACCTTAGTTCATCCTGATTTTACTAAGTATTTCATCTTATATAGCTATTCTTCTAAGCGTACTCTATTAGCCATCTTACTGTAAAAAAATGAACAAGGTATTGAATCTCCCATCTCTTTTATGAGCACTCCTCTAAAGAAGTACGAACTCAAATATACTCCACTTTAGAAACATGCATATGCTATTGTGAAGGAACTTAAAAGTTTCATGTTCTATATTCTTCATTCTCATACAACTATTTTTATTCCTAAGGTTCTTGTGAAGAGCATACTCACCCAACAATACATTGGATGTAATAAGAGAGGATCCTAGATAGCTAAAGTGCAAGAATATGATCTGGATATTAAACCCACCAACCTAGTTAGAGGAAAGGGTTTGGCTAAAATGATTGCTGAAAGTAAATCTGTTGAAGAGGAGGAGTTGCCATTGGTGTTGTTTACAAGTACAACTGATGAATGGTTCTCTGATGTTTCTTATCTCCTAGCTTATGGTGAGTGCCCATCTCATTTATCATCCAAAGAGAAGAGGAATTTAAAACTTAAAGCTAATAAATATGTTCTCTTGGAAGGGAATTTGTATAAGAAGGTTGTATATGGGATCTTCTTGAGATGTTTTGACAAAGAGCAACAAAAGAGGTTGCTAGAAGTTTTTCACAGCGAAGCATGTGGTGGACATTTTTTAGCTTTTGTGATAGCTTTCAAGATTTTACATTATAGATTTTATTAGCCAGGTATGTTCAAAGATGCTTATGAATGGGTATCAAAGTGTGATAAATGTTTGAGATTCACTGGTAGACCACAATTGGATGTTTTACCTTTGAAGCCTGTGGGGCCTAGATTTCATTGGTCTAATCAATCCAAGTTCTAGTGCAAGGCATACACATATCTTGACTACTACAGACTATTTTACCAAATGGGTCAAGGCTATTCCAGTGAAGCATACTACTATAGAAGTTGTATGTGATTTTCTAAAAGAAAACATTTTGGTAAGGTTTGGGGTACCCAAGAAAATTGTTGTTGATAATGCTAGTTCATTTTCATCTACTGAGATTACTCTTTTCTATTATAATTATGGTATCAACCTTGCTCATTCATTTGATTACTATCCGAAAGGAAATGGGCAAGCTGAGTCTAGTAATAAAAATTTAATTTTCATAATCAAAAAGCTAGTGTATGACAATCAAAGAGGATGGCATAAGAAGTTATATGATGCCCTCTAGGCTGATAGAGTGACTTAAAAAAGAGATATTGGAATGTCTCCTTTCCAGTTAGAATATGGAATTGATAGTACCTTACCAACACCTCTAGAGATTTCAGCACTAAATTTGTAGAAGGCCACAAAAGATAGTCAATTTCAGAATGCACTAGAAAAGTGAATCATGTACTTGAACAAGTTGGAGGAGAAAAGAGAGCTATTTGTGGATAAAATTACCAAACATCAATAGATGGTAAACAATTTTTTTGATAAAAGGGCTAGGCAAAGAGATTTTGCAATTGGTGATTCAATTCTCCTCTATGATAGAAGAAGAGAACCGAAGGGAGCACATAAGCAATTTGATTCCCTTTGGAGAGGGCCTTTCCAGATCAAGCAAATAGTTTGCAATCATGCTTTTCAATTGGCTTATCTCGATGACACATTTCTACCTCTTGCCTACAATGGGAAAGATCTGAAACTTCTTGAGTGATTAGGTCTTTTGGTTCGTCCTGGTACATAGTTTCTTGCTTGTGTTTTTTAGTTTTTTTGTCTGGTTTTGCTCCATTTTCCCAATGAATAAGGCTTTGTGCCATGGTTTTTGGATTCTTTGCGTCTTGATAGTCCTTGTCCCCATTCAAGGCCAATGTTACCCTTGGGTATAAGTTTATTATGCTATTTTATTTCATTTTCTTGGGTCTTAGAGTTTTCATCTCATCCGGTCTGAAGTCTTTTTCCTTTTGTCATGGTACTCTCCAAACTCTTAACCTCTTGTTGTGGACTCTTTAATTTTTGTAACCTAAGTCGCTAGTGCCTAGTGTTTCCTAACCTTTTCACGAGGTTCATAATTATCCTAACCTCAAGACAGTACGACTTGGTCCCTTCACTAGTGTCAAGTCTATTAATGAGGTGGTGTGTCTTGTGTATTCAGAAAGTAAAAAAAAATCATAACCTCGCAACTCCCGACTTTGGTTCTAAAGTTTTAATATTCCGCGACTGGGAAACATAATGTTTTCCGCTTCTTTTGAAGTGTCGCCAATGCATTTCAAGATGTGTATGGTACAATCTAGAGATGTATTTTCAAGAGTCTTCAAAAGGTGCACAAATCTTTCCAAGTTTTTCCTTTTCTGAGGATCAAAATAAAAGTACGATATTAATGCAGCACCAAATGCACGTCTTATCTATGACATAACTTGAGGTGGCAAAATTTTCTCTAAGTTTTTCAACTGCATTTATTTCTTCTGCAACTACTTCTCCTGGTATTTGTGTGTTTCTTTATGCACTGAGAGCTCATGCAATCCGGAATTGTAAATCGTTGGCTCGACGTAACAGATATTGAGCTCGGACCTTTTAAGTTGAAAGAATTTTGGGCACGTTTGGAGAGTGACAAAAGGTCTGAGGTGGATGTAAAGTTGTTCAAAAGTGGGCTAGCTCATGCTAGAGGATTTCCAGAAGCCATGTTAAGTGTGGACTTGATAGACGCATGTGCAATAAGATACATTCTGAAAATGTGTGAGATCAAAGCCGCAGAAAAAATCGTAATTGCAAATATTTCTCCTGAAGTTGTTTCCCCCACGCTAAAGATTCCGCAAAGAGAACCTGTGGAAGACATTTTTGTGGTCATAGTTGGGGAATTCTTCAAAATGAACGAAGACTGGTGTAGAAACTCCATGGCTAAAACCTGGTTGAGGTTAGAAAAGACAAGTAAGTCGCAACTACCACCCAAACTTAAAAGAATGTATTTCAAAGAGGAAATTATGGATGTTATTGCTTTATTACATTGTGTTGTTGGAAGCACACAAATTGAATCATTTGAAGATTGGATGTGATGGTTTATCTTGACAATCTGTGATGAGAATATTTTTATTAACAGGGCTAAAATTATTTGCTTCCATTTAAATGAGCAACTAATTAATTTCCATAAGACTGCTACTTTTTGTATGTGTTCCTACTTGATATACATTGTAGCTAGTCATAGGTCTTTCTGGCCTAGGTTGGAACCGCAAGGACCCCCAACTCCAGACATTCCTATGTATAAAATCTATCTATAGTTTACCAAGCAATTTGGAATGGGTGATTTATGTTGTGTTAATGATGAATTCTTAATGGAGGTTGTGAGGAAGCTAGATGGAAACCTCGAGATGCATTTGTCTTTTGAATCACTTTCTCTTGTGTTGAATTTTGTGAGTTTTTATGTTCAATATGATAAATTTACCTATCTGAGAATAGGGGGTTTTGAGAAGGCCCCTTTGAAACTACTGTAACTCAGATTTTTGGAATTGGATTAATGCTACTGCTACACAAGATTACAAACATCAATTCTAATCTAAGTAAAACAACAAAGAACGAATACAAGTAAGCATAATTAATCTAAACTAATAAAACTAGAATGATCTCACCGAATATGTGATTACTTCCTCAATTTATCTCAATTGCCCTTCTCCATCTTGTTGTATTGTCATTGTTGCCCTCAGATATTTGTGTTTGAATGCAAGTATAACTTCGTCGAGTGTCTCAGCAAAATATTGAAGATTATTTCTTCTCTGAAGTAATGATTTCGGGAGGAGGAATAATGATAATGACATGCCATTTTATAGATTTTGGGTTTTTGAACAATCGGCTCAGATTGAAAGAGAGATCGACGGATGAGATTGATGAATGTCATGCGATGAGTTCTATGTCAGATAGAACATGAGTTAGAACATGAGTCAGAACATGAGTTAGAACATGAGTCAGAACATGACTCAGAACATGAGTCAGAACATGAATCAGAACATGAGTCAGAAAAGACTGCAGGATAAAGACTAAGTTAGAATGTGAGTTAGAACACGAGTTCAATATCTTAATCTTCAAAAATAGAAGAGATAGACTTTGAATGTCAAAGCCAAAGTTAGAAGTTGAAGAATAATGCATTCGAATGCAAACAGGAGTTAGAACTAGTTAATCGACTAGTTGTGACGGAGAGTCCTCTCTCAAAGATAAACATGTGTTGAATCCAGAGATAACTGGAGAACTAAAAATAGATCTCGAGTCAGAAGGTGAGTGAATGACTTAGTCAACTGATTGATAGAAGAATGTGACATAAATAAATAAATAAATATGTATTAAATGTTAATTTAATTCAACATTCGAAAATGAAAGACTTTAATTAAATAAATAAAGATAACTTATTTAATTTGACTGTTTGAAAAGGATAATATGAATAATTAAATAATAAATATTTAATTATGGATAAAAGGGGTTAAATGAATAATTAAATAATAAATATTTAATTATAGTTGAAATGTGATAAAGGGGGTAATTAAATAATAAATTATTTAATTAAGAAGGAAAAATTAATTAATTAGCAACATAATTAAATAAATATGATTTATTTAATTAATCAAGTTGAATAAAGGGTCATAATGAATTAATGAATTAATTAAAAAGGGGTATTTAATTAATAGACGAAATATGTATTAGAAAAGGGTAATTAAATAATAAACATTATTTAATCATGACAACGGACTATAGAAAATTATGTCGAAAGTGGTGTTCGCAGGCCTAGACCAATTTTCGGTGTCTACAACTACCTCAGTATTCTGAAGACTTGCTAGTGTTCCTAGAAGTTTTTCGGCAAATGGCCACATTTAATATTAAATATGCAAACATGGGGAAAAGAGGGTATGTCTTTCCATTAATGACCCCCTCTTTTGTGTGCAAAACTAATCAGATGGCCAAGGGAGTTGAGGAAGTCCTTAAAGACTATAATCTCCAATATCTATGTATGAGAGCCAATTTTGATAGTAATGGTTTTGTGAAGTAGAATTTATATGGAGGAAATTCATATCACCACCTCTCGTCTATCGAAGATTATTGGGAGGATTGTATTGATGAGAATGAAGTCCTGGGAAGGGATTATATGAGGCTAACCCGAAAGTAGATATAGATTTTTGGTCTTTCATTTCAAATTCCAAAAAATGTGGTTGAGGATTCAGCTGTCTTGGATCTCGAATATGAAAAATTGCCTAATAAATCTCACCCTAAGGTTGATTGGAACAAAAATGAAATTTTTGATATGAATGTGTGTGTTGCTCCAATGCTTAAACAAACTCAAGACTGGTTGGATGGGAAATGGTAGCGTACTATTGGCCCTACTCAGGAACCTAGGTCATCACAGAAGAATGAACAAGGTTCTACAAAAATATCTGGTGTTAGTGTATCATCAGTGAGACTGACTGCAAGGAATTCTAGTGAAAATTCACAGTCAAGAGGTGATAGTGAGAAGCCAGAAAAAATAGCTAAATTGAAGTCTATCTCTGAACTAGACACTATGCCCTCTCCAACACCTAAGAAAAGATCCAGTCAAGTGAAATCTATACCTGCGGAATTTGAAGCTATTTTCCAATAGATTGTTGAAGATAATAGCTTTCCTCCTTTGTTTGAAGTGTCTGCTTCTCCAATTGAGAACTCACCAATTACTCATAGTAATCCCCATGAGATTACTAGTGGAGATAAAGATTTTGGTTTAGTAGCAGCCTCCCCAAGATTGTTGAAGAAGGTAGTATAAAATAAAATAAAGTATACTCCTACGATGACAATTGAAGTAGATACAGTCGCGAAGTTTCTATAGGGTTCTTCAAAACCCAAGAAATCCCAAAGGATGTCTAGAATGTTGACTAACGCTACTTTTGGAAATCAAGTGTTGGAGATTGTTGATCCTATGGAGTTAGGTGATACTGAAATAAGAGAGGCAGACTACAAAATTACACATGTTGATATGGGGCCTCCAACACGTGAAGGTGATGTATACTGTTCCAATTATTCAGTTACTGCTTTGATTAAGAGAGTGAAGGAAGGTGAAGTTGCACTCTCAAGTCCTTGCTTTAGGTAACTTTATCTCTTCGATGGTCACTCCTTTGACACCCGATGGAGCCTCAAGCTCTCAGGTAGTCGATATTGATATACTTTACATACAACAGATTAAGAACAATCTAATTTACTCTAGAGCGACCAGTGAGTGGATCGATAATATATCTTAGGAAGCTATCTTCTTTATCAGTAAATCCATACTCTTTTACACTCAGGTTACTAATAAGAGGAAAGAATCGATGGTAGAACTTCAGCAAGTCAAAAAGGATCAAAACCTCTATGCTCTCTCTCAATAAGTGAAAGAATTAATTTTCATGGATCAGACAACATTAATTGGTGAGAAAATTGTGAGCTATCCTAAAGAGCTGGATTCTTCCTGGTTCGATTCACTGGAGTGGAAACTGAACATGTATGATAATCTGGTGAGACAAGTTAATAAGACATTTGAGTAGTACTTTGAGATGTTAGTGGAGATTAAGGATGGTTGTCATAATCTAGATGTGGAAATTACTGATGAGTTTGATGAAAGGATTCTATTTATGAAGGAGGTTTCTCTAAAATTTAGGGAGACATTCAATAAGGAAATAGCTTATCATACCACTGTGACTTGGGAATCCTTCTCAAAGATCGGTAGATTTGTAGATTCATCTAAACTCTTACAAAGCTGAAGAGAATAGAAGATCAAAGGCTTTCGTCGAATTTGATATTGCTTTGGCCAAATGGAGAACTGGATTACAGATTACTACAACACTCGGGAGCAAAGATATATTTGCAATTGTCACCAAATATCGTGATTATAGGTCCAAGATTAAAATACAAGAAAGGTCAGATGGAGCAAGAAGTAGTTGAAGTTCCAGATGATGAAGGTGATGAAGTCGAAAATAATGATGCATAGTTATTTCTAGCATTTCATAATACTTCTTTTAATTTTGGCTCTTTTAAATTGAAAACTATTTTAATTATGGGGTATGGTTGTTCTCAAGAAACCATTACCAAAGACAATTTGTTTGCTTAAAATATGGGCTTAGCCGATGCAGTTAGGATCTTTTGGGAAAAAAAAAAAATTTCCTCATTAGAGAAAACTCTTTTATGTTCTTTCAGTTTTTTGCAGTTATCTTTCAATATAGAAAACTCATATCGTGAAGTTCACACAGGCATAATCTTTGAATTGTGGTGTGTGAATTTATTTTGTTTGTCTTGGATATGTTGCCAATGATTATCTATGTTGATGTTGTGGAATGTTTGATAGATTGAGTTGTTGTTGAATGTTTATCTTTGAATGAATGTTTATAGTAGTGGTTTAAGTTTAGTTGAAGAATTTTATTGGTTCTAAAAGTGATGCAAGTCTTTGTAATTTTGGTTTATATTTAGATGTTGATATTCCTTTCAAATCTTTATGCTTAAAATCAACACCTTTCTTTTCTTTTTGGTTAAAAGCAGTCTGAATTTGTATTCGTTGAATAACTTAGAAGGTAGTTGCCACCTTGTAAAATAAGTAGAGAATCGGCATGAAATATCATGATATCGGTTCAACTATTGTTACATTTTTCATCTCCGTGAGCCATAGAATATAGAGTTAGGTGACAAAATCCGTTAACCAACACATTGCAAGTTTTAGTATTCTTGTGTCCAAACTTTGAGGGCTAGTTGAGGAGCATTCCAAAGGCCAAACTTTAAATAATGTTCAAGGAAAAGTGTTTTTGCCTCTACAGTAGATCATGTTTATCTTAATCCCATGCATAAACAAGCTTTTAAAAGGCCAATTTGAAGTCTTATTTTTCTTAAGGACAATCCAATTATAAGTAACATTGTATTTGAATAATGAAATTAGTAATCTAAGAGAATTGAAAATAATCACCAAATCATTATTACTTGACAAGAAGCTACATACAAAGATTTTATTATCAAGCTCATTAGCTCTAAGAAATGATAAGGGAAACCCCTTTTTGTGAGCTCGACTAGGTAATGTGAACAACATGATATTTTTGGGAAACACCTTTTCATTGATACTACAAATAACAAATTGCAGGTTAGAAAGACAACATGATGTCTATGAAATGATTTTTTAATAATGCTAGAAAGGAATTGAGCCTTCATCCTACAATATCCTTGTGAAGTTTAAACTTGTAACTCTATTTTTCTATATGCATTAACAAAGGTGCTTTCAAAATCTAAGGATGATTACTACATAGGACAATTCAAAATGTGGGAAACATCTCACAAGTGACAGAAACATGTCAATGGGTTGATTTCATACAATCTGGGTATTAAAAATATATGTATCCTTGGTAAAAGTTAAATATTGAAGATTATTATAATGGTTGATTCAAATAAAAAACTCAATTCAATTAGTCAACAAAGATCACCACAACACAATCAATTGGAATGCAACAAATATTTAAATCTTGGGATCAATTGTGGTGAATTCATGTATAAATGGAGAGACAAAAGGAAGATAAAGAGAATTACAAACCTTGGGATTAAAGTGTTGCAAAGTTGAAGGCTAAATTATTACTACCAGATAATAAAAAAAATTGTATTCAAGAAGAAAAACTTTAAGCAAAGGAAGATGAATATTATAAACTACTTGGAGGAATATTATTAAAAATAGTTGTGCTATAATAATAAATTATTAAAAATAGTTGTGTTGTGATAGTCTATTGTTCTAGTTCAACCATTATGGTTCTTTTAACTTTTGATTCTTTTAGATGTGAAATGGATATGGGTGTGCATGGGTGTTCTCGAACATAGTAGTTTTGCAGGTTTTACATGGTCAAGAAAAACTTGCAGTTACGTGGATCTGCTGAAAAACTATTTTTTCCAGATGATGTGACATGGTTTTGGATGTAAGATGGTTACAGTTCTACATGCATGGTGAGAGGAGGTGTATTGATCTTCTTTGTATGGACATGTTGGTATGTGACCAGTCACTCAACATTTTTGTGGTAGTTTCTTACATGTGCATTATGTGTGTTACATGTACTTGCATGGTCTCACATGTTGCTTGCATGTGCTTGCAATTTACTGCATGTCAAGGTTCCTAGACTATGGTGGTTTGGTTGTGGACCTGTTTGATGAATCAGATATGTGTGCGATCTATTGTCAGAGTCATGCGGTCTACATGACTATTCTTTTTCAATCTCAGTTTGTTAATTACTAGTGTAATGATGAGTTTGCATATTTTAGTGTATTTCATCTACAAGTTATGTAGTTTTATAAGTGTGTACAACCTATTGATTGCAGTGGGATAACTTAGATGTGGACTATCTATATCCATGAGGTTGATTTAGTGTTGATGCAAACTATATCAATTGGCCTTTTTTGTGGTCATTTGTGAATTGGTTTGTTTCTTTGGGATGAGAGAATGGATGGTGTTGAGTACCTAGATAGTAAATTATGGGGACGTGTAGCATGTGTATCATGATGTCGTGAATAGCTTGGATACACAACTTTGTGTAAGTTTTTGATAGTGATGGTGTATTTACTTGTTTTGGAGATCATGGTGCCACTTGTTTTTATTTTCAGATGGACATGGAGGATTTTTATATTAGGAGATGTTTGGTCATGATGCTTGGAAATCTCGATTTTCACTTTTCAATAGGAGCTTTAGCAATGACTTTGGATTCATCACTTGGTGATGGATGATCTTCTTTAGTGTTGTAGATGTTACTAGGAGGAGATCTTAGATCCCGTTGTTGAGCTCTTAGATCCTGTTGTTGCAGAAGGGTTCTTTCGCATTTGCATGGACACTATTTTTAGATGGGTCATCTTCATGATATTGAATATTTGTAGCATCTTGAAGCCATGGAGGACTCCTGTTGTCTTTGGGCTGAGGTGTTGGTGGTGTTTGGCAGGTGATGTTGGTTTAGAGTTTGTGTGTTTTATGTCATGGAATAATCTTGATTGTGCATGAGGGTTTTGGCATGATCATGCATTTCTCTTGATACCATGGTATGTTCACTTGGATCATGGGATCTCTTAAGGGGTATGGTAAGATCATGATGTCATGATAAGTTCATGATTAAGATGATTGGATCTTTGAAAATGTTCTGGTGATTCTTTATGTTTTGGGTGCATTGATCATATGCTTGAGAAATTCATGATAGTGCAAGGATACATTTGGAGTTTAGAATGAGATTATTATTTGTTTGTGCTCATGGATACATGGAAAATGAGGTGAGGTTGTATTTCACTTGAGATGAGAGAATTTTTATTGAGATGGTTACTCTTGATGAGATTTCAATAGAAAATATGAGAAGCCTACACCTTAGTTGGACATGAGTTCAACAGAGACCTATGAGGAGATTTATATTATAGGAATCATGATGGCTTGCATATCTTGGAGGAGTGTTCTCATTCCCCACTCTTGTTCTACTTGGTAGCTTATCACTTGAGAGGTATTTCCCATTGTTTCTCTCAGGTGCTTTATAATTTCCTTCATAGACATGGATCTTGAGTTACTAGTAGATGGTTCTGGAGGATACATTGTGAGAGATGGATATCATGGTTATCTCCTTGAGATTTCATTTTCATTTATGATGATTATATGGGATGGTAGTGGGCTGATTTCGTAAGATGGGAAATGGACTAATTTCATCTTCTTTGAGAAGCTTATATCCATGTAGATACATGATGCATATGTTATGTTTGATCTCTTGAGGTTGATCAGGTTTGGATATTGTTATGAATTTTATCTTGGGGTTGTGGAGGAGATATTACTTGACATAGTTGGAATTTAGAGGTGTACATAGAAGGGCATGCTACATGTTTATGATTTGTAGATATTTCACTTTAGTTTGGTTCTTATTTCTATACGTTTGGATTCACATGACTTTGGATGTAATATTTATATGTGGAGCTATCATGATCACTAGTTTGTGGTCATGTGTTTTCACATGAGTGATGACATGGAGGTTCCTGTATCTCTTTCTTTTGTCAGATATGGAGAACATAGGAGAGCTATGAAAGATTGTTGAGAGAGATGTTTCTTGCAGTAGTTGGTTGAAGGATTTGTAGATCTTTGTGGATGGTCCTTGGTACTACATGGCTACACTTTCTATGTGTTTTGATTGGTAGCTTGATATTCCTTTGATCATTTCAGATTTGGCATTACCCATGCAGTGGGAGTTCTTGGATGTGTTTGGTCTTCTTTGACTGGTTGGCACATGGAGCTTGTATTTGCAGTTGATGGGTTGTCTATGTAGGTGGCATGAGCTTTTTGATGTGCATACCTTCAAGGTATGGGTTATTGGATGGATTAGCACTTGTTTTGGGTTCTATTTTTAGTTGTGTTGGTTGGTCAGTTGGATGGGAGTAGTCAGTTTCCTAGTTGTTTTTCTAATTGACGCGCTATCTTATTTTTTGGAGGATGAGTTCATGGTTATGTTCAAGTTGTGGGCTTTGAAGTTTATGTTGTTGATGCTTCTATATAGCTTGTGAGCATAGTGGAGTGGTGGCAATATTATGTAGCCTTTTCTATCAGTTGGATATGATGTGTGTGTTCTTTGGACTCTTCAAAGGTGTTCGACAAGTGGGAGAATGTTAGGAAAATGAACGTGTCTCAACCTTTTATTTTTCCATAGCATTGAGTTTTTCTAAATGTTTCTAATTTTCTCACATTGTCTTGTGAGTTACAACTTGCAATTCCTTTTTCTAATGAGGAGTCAAGTTGGAAAGTTGATTTTACATGTGGAGTTGTGCATGCAGGCATTTTCTATTTTGGTGTTAAGTTTTCATGGAATGTGAGTTTTTGGGGTGCAATTATTTTAGAAAGTGCAAGTTTTGCATGTGTAGGTTTGGTGACAATTGGAAATTTACTGCTATGCATATGTAGTGGTTATGACACTTTCCATGTTGCATCTTTAACCTTTGGCAGTTGATTTAGAAATTTCTAATTTGTGCATTGTAAGCTCTATAAATATGAGTTTTTTCTTGAAGATTTATGAGGTGAGAGTGTTATTCACATGGGTTGTGCTGTCGTATTTTCTCTAGGTATGGAACAAGATGTAAATATCTTGTTAACAACATGAGCCTGATATTGTATTGTAACTTGTACTCTTGTTGTTGAATAATACAATGGCTATATTTTGTGGTATTTCTTCTCGCTTCTATCTTTCATTCTTCTTCTATGTGATTTTATTTTATGAATTTTTTTATGTGTTGTAATGTTGCTAAAACTGGTTTGATCTGTCAAGATTTAAAATTGCAATCACTTTCCTCTAAGTTATTGATAGTGGGAAAATAACTATGTATGTTTTTTCTTTATGACATAGTAGTATGTGTTTTTGAGGTTCCTAAAATGAAATGAATGTTACTGAAGAAACATACTAATCTCAGATGTTGTTATGGGATGCCTGCTTTTCCCTTCAAATTTTGTTGTTTCTAGATTTGATTGTATAAGAATTTTTAGCATCAAATCTAAAAAACAAAAAAGTGACATTTTTCTATTTCCCAATACCCATTCCAAAAAAGGTGATATCTCACAAAGTTGTTGATTAATAATAAAAATATAAATTCTTGGATTACTATTCCATCCCCTAATAGGGTTCCTTTACATTCTTCCCAATAATTAATAATGCTTTGATATGCTAGGAAATTGTCCAACCAAGTTCCTAATTCAATAAACATGTTCTAAAGCTCTTACATCCAAGGGAATTGAGATATCAAATTAGATGTCACTACCGTTACCATTCATAATTTAACATGAGATTCCCAAAATATTATAAGCTCATCTAATTAACATACAAGTTGCATTGATATCTTATCAAACAAAAATTATATATGTTTCCATAGACATGTTGTAACTATTCTTATATAAATCATAATACTTACAACTCCAAAGTAATCACTAGTTCAAGTCTGTACACAAACCTATTATGATAACTAGAGATTCAAAATAGATCTATATAGCTCTTTTAGATTCCCCAATAGGTATGAAATATTTCATTTATTAATTCCAATATGTATGATAATTATCTAATGTCTCATGCTAGTGCTAATAAGATACAAGGTTGAATATGCATATATATTTATCTCAGCTAACATTAGTACCCACTTTCTATTAAGTATATGAAATAAGAGTCGAGTTCCATTGCCACCTCACTTCATACCAACACAGGTACTAAATTTTCATAATCAAATTCATATATATGCATAACGACATAATCAATATAAAATAAATTTAGTCATATCAAAGCACAAGATACCAAGTATTCCAAATATCTTAACAATGGAATATTTATGTAAAGTCTTGGTATGGCTCAATGTGATGTCCTACTATAATGTGATTCAATGATATAAATATCACAATCATATATATTATGATATCCTTCTAAATTTGGAACACATGTATCGACAAGGCCACATATAAATCATCTAATAATTTGAAATATAAGAATAATTTTAAAGTTGTCTTCATTATGAAAAATTCCCAATTCATACCAAGATAGTCATTCACTAATAAATAAAATCAAGGATATCCTGAAAAATATGGTATCTTGATGATAACACCATAAAAATATGTATCACCCACCCTACAGATCAAGAAGACATCACTTTGTGATTATGTACTTGATACATAGTGTATATTATAAGCAAGGTAGATTATAATTTGTTTTCTTTTAAGTGGCATCTTCAATGATACTAGAAGATAGCTACATAATCATATAACATAGTTTATTGCATTATTTCTAAGTAATTTATCATAAGTAAAGGAAATGAATTATTCAACTATCCAAAATAACTATGTATAAGCATTGCACTAACATAGTGTTTTAGTAATAATACCATTTTCATGATCAATCAATACATATATGTTTCCATATGAAGAACATTCAATTACATAATTTAAATTGTCGCTATAGGAGTTACATATACTCAAAACATTTTAGAGGACAATTATCTATACAATTAAGTTGTTTAATCTAATAGAATATTTGTTTGACATACACATCCATTTTCATATTACTATTCACATACATTTTGTAGTCATTCACAAAAACTCAAACGAATGCTTATGTACCTAACATGTGATATATCTCTCTCTTTATATATAATTCCAATACTTAAAAATAATTATAAACAAATTGCACACCTATCATAATTTCTTAATCATTCCTCATGTAAAGAGATAAAGGGATTCCATTAGCAACCAACACTGTAATTGATTTGATATATAGTACATTAGTAGGTCAAGGGCAGAAGCTAATCTTACCACAAACTATCACAAAGGGTTCATGGAGAAAGGAGAAGACATTAGATGCAATTAGGAGTCACATTCCTTAATGGGGAAATAAATATATATAATGTAAATCATATGTGGAGAATACAAAGAGATGTAGGATAGATAATATAAGGGTAGAGACTAAGACCTTCTTTTGTATATAGTTATAATATAATATAAGGAGATATAATGGTTTAAATATATGTGTGTATTTTGGATGAATGAATAGTTCTTTTGTTGTTAACATAGTAGGTGTTATCTGTTCCTCTTAGTAGCTTACCACAAATGTTTATTTTCCTTACTATGTCCTTCAAAGTATATAATGACTACATAAGAAGTCCTAGGATCCTTCTTGCTAAAATTGGTTCCATTGTTGAGACCTTGGAGAGAACACTAAAGAAGGTATAAAGCATAAGAAGGAAAGGAAGTTGGCAGAAAACTAATTTCTGGTAGACCCTAAAGACCACCTCTATGAAAGTGGGTAGGCTATTAGGGGATGACAAGTGGAAAGGGGGGAGTGATCTAAAAAGATCCTTGGAAAGATACAACTATTCAAAAATCTTAAACACCCATGGGATATATTTAAGGATTAATGAAATTTTGGACCTAGAAAACACATGGAAACATGACATAACAAGAGAAAATTCAAGAGATAATTGAAATAATTAATTTGGGAATGGAGATAAAGTAGAAGAAAGGAGCTTAAAATAGATTCAGGAAAGATAGGAAAGATATCACAGAAGAATGGAAGAGGTAAAAAATAAGGCTAAAGAACAGGGCTTATGGGTTGCAGAAGAAAACAATAACAAAAAGGGTGAGTGTGTCATTGAGGGTGATGTTGAGCACACCGGTGTGGGTGTTTCCAGAGAAGAATAAAGAGAGTGGAGCATTGTGGGTGTTGTCAAAGAGGATAGAGAAGAGATTCCACACCTAGGTTCTAGCATAAGCACAATAAATAAAATTATTCAAAACATAGACGAAGAATTTGAAGATTATGGAAATTCTAGAAAATAAATAAAACAAGCGATAGTAAGAATCATGACACCCCTTATAAATAAGAAACCATTCATACACCTAGAATGTTAAATAATCCAAGTAAAGATAAATATAGATTGATTACCACTAGAAACTCCAGTACAAAAACTCAAAAATATAACATTCGATGATGATTATTTGAATGAATTAGTAACTAGAAGTGTATTGAAGATAAGAAATAGAGATGCAGTAGCAAATAAAGAGAATTTTATGAAGTTAACAACTTATAATTAAATGACACGATCAATTAAGCAAATGATCCTAACTAATAAATAGATATCTCCAAGAATGAAAAGAAACTTTGAACAGACACAACCCTCAAACCAAGAGTCGCCCTTAATACCGATAAAAGCAAGAAGGATTTCGATGGAGGAAGTAGAACAACATCTAGAACAATAAAACACAAGTGGACAACAAGGAGATGAAGACAATATAGACATATTGAGAGATATAACTTTGATATAGGATATACAAATAGTGACTTAGAAAAACAACCAATCATGAACACCACCATGAAATTACCCATGTTTAGACAAGACACAAGTGAATCAAACAGACATGTGTTTATCTTGGAGTCTCTATAGAGAAGACAACACATATCTAGATACAAGACAAAAATGCTTGACTTTTTTGGTTCTCTTTGCAGAGAAACTTTAAGATGGTATCGAAAAAACTATTCTAGCTATAATAAAGACTAGGAAATAGTAAAAGAAAGATTTCTAGCAAATTTTTCCACCCTAGATTTACCTACAGAAGGGGTTAGTAAACTCCGAGAACTAACACAACATGAAGATGAAATGATCAAAGAATTTGACAAAAGATTCAAAGAGGTCACTAGACGAATAAAAGAACCCTTACGTGATAAATAGAAGATTGAGTGGTTCATCTCTAGAGTCCTACTGCAAATCAAAATAGCATTGGATGGAAAAAAATTGAATACATATCCAAAATTAGTTACATTTGCATGTCGGATTGAAAACCAATCCTAGCACAAACAAGACAAAGAGAGAGAAAGCAAGGAATTGGAGAAACTTAAATTAGGAGTAGAGCAGGTAAGACTCCAACAAGACATCATGGAAAAAAGAGAAGTATATGTGCCCAAACCTAACATATGGTGTACCTACTGGAAAAGAGAAGGTCATATTAGAAAATGAACATCCAAAGGAAGTGGGGGAAAAGAAAGAAAATGCATTGTGGGTAAATCTCCGAGCAGTACCCAAAAAGATGAATTAAGTCTACTACGGTGTTCGCAAAGAGTGGGATAACCATGACACTGAAGAATGCCTGTCACAACTATTCTAGTTAAAAGAAGGCACTACCATAGTAAGCAATAAGGACTAATGGACACTGACATATATAAAAGAATTGAAAGAAATAAAAATATATGCGCAAGCTAGTGGATACAATGTACCACCATGGCAAAATAACTAGAGGACTGCAAACACCATTCAGAATTTGGAACCATACAATAACAATAGTATAATAGAAAACCTTAAGTGAATAAAGGAACAAGAACAAGGCAACCATACTATGACCGAATTCCTTAAGCAAGTATACATTTACAATGTCCCAAAACTGTTTCACAAAATGCCTGAAAGAAAAGTGATCTCATGGGATGTCTTATTTGTAGAATATGTTCAAAATGGTTTGCTAAAAGCTCTAAAGAATTTTTTTAAAATGCATCTACAAGTGTAAGGCTAAGACTCCTCTAAAATACCAACAACCTTCTTGATACAATACGCATATGTAAAGAACAATCAAGATTAATTATCTTCAACTGTGGGAGGGGATAACTTAGAATTCATTGCTATTTTTGAAGAGTAATGGTGAAGGTGGAGTATTCTTAAGATCTAAGAACAATGGTGAAGAAGAGTGGCATGAGGAAGTCATGGATTTGAGGTTCCATCATCACCAAAATGCCCCTTAACAATTTGATTGTATAATGAGGAAGAGGAAGTAGTCCCCCCTCAAATCTAAATAAATCCCTTCAGGTTTTTAGTCATTATATGACAATCTAAGCATTGAGTTTATTAGACATTATGCTCAACTCAACTAAATTTGTTTATGATGATATGAAAATCTTCTAACCCATTTTAAGAGTAAGTGTGGATCCAAATTGCTCTCTAAAGTCTCAGACCTTGTACATGAAGAGCTTCCCAAATAAGGCCATCTGAAAAGGATATCCCACCCACGGCCACCTTCTTAGCCCTAGCAATAGATTTTGATGTCTTTTCAAATGCAACCACCTAATCATGATTAAGATATATATGCAAGAGAGAAAAGCAAATAGAATGAGGACTAATGTTCACAAATAGAACTTCTAACCTGCGTCTTCATAACTTCCTAATTTTGGTTATATTTAATATTCATATCCCCTCAAAAGATCTACCGATAGGGTCAATAAAGATTCAAACCAAGTGTCAATTGATTATCTACTGAAGCTTTCTTTTTTTCAAGTCACTAGTTAACTATCTTTATAAAACTTATTCTTAATTATTTTATAAGTTCTATAAAAATGTATATTATAAGGTATATATTAGAGATTCATAAAGATTATTTAAATCAATTTGTAAAAGAGTAGACCCCTAATAAAATTAACACATATAATATCTAGTAACTTGTCATTTATTTCAAACCTTGCTACTATTTGACCTCTCTCTCCTTTCAATTTTGGGCCTAGGTTTGTTGCTTGGTCCTTGGATTTCCAAAATTCATTAATTTTGGCTAAAGAACAATAGATTGTAACAAATGTTCCAAACTCATTATTGAACACTATTTGTCATTCATTTTTCAGCTTCTCTAATTTCTTTTGATTACAATGAAGATGGTGATGCAATGGATAGACGTTGATAATGAACATGAAAGTTAGGTCTAAGATATAATCCTTAGACCAAATGATTCTACAATCACATAAAAAGAAAGGTTTAGTTCGATTTTTGTAGGTCTTGTTTGGTTTGTAACATCTCTTTGTTTTTATCCTTCTTTTCCCTTCAAAGATGCTAGATTGTTACTATTTTATTGACATTTGTGTGTCTTTTTTAGCTGTAACTCTTGGGTTAGGGCTCCATAATAGATCCCATAAGTGCTATACATTCTAATATTTTTTGACCAAACAAAAATTGTTAGCCACATGACTCATAAATCTAATCTCCTATTATAAAATTTTGATATTAAACAAATACAAACATTCAAAATTCTTTCATGTAGTTGTGATTAAGGATTGTTAAAAATAATTTAGATGTCACAAATGTAATTAAATTTTTCCTATTATTTCTTAGTTGTGCAACTAATACAAAATTATTCAATTTATATCTTATCAAATAAAATATAGCTTTTATTTCTTGTTTTTTGGGTTTGTCACACATAAATAAAGTGATCAATTTGACTATATTATGAATATAATTGTAATATTCTTTTAAATCTTATGAATGCCTCTCATTAAGTTTCTCTAAAACTCTTTTAGACTCTAATCCTTTTGAGTTTTTCCTATTTTAAATCTATCATCACTCCAAACACTTATAAAATGCTTTTTTAAGCTCTCTTTATTAATTTCAAACCCTCATCTCATTGGTATCAATTTATAAATCTCACCATGCATAATTTTGTAATGACATTAATAAAAAGTACAATAGAGTATAAATTATGATATTATTTTTACATGTACAAATATTATTCTGTTCTTTACAATCCTCATTCTATATTTTTCAAGTGTCATGCATATCTGCTATTTATAACACAAATATAATTGTAGCTTTTTTTTCTTCTTTATAGATAAATTATAATAGCTCATTTCTAAGTAAAACAAAATAGAGTGAAATTAATTAAATTGAAAAGAATTTGTGAAGTTATAAATCTATCAGCCATCTCATTAAGCAATGGCATGTGAAGCAACATTAAAAATATCTAACCATAAATGAGACAAAATCTACATACTTAATCTGGGATGCATAATTTAATCTCAAATAATCAAACTGACATAGACAAAAGATAATACAATTAATCCATATGAAAGAACCGTACAAAAAGGCTAGCGCGGATTGTGAGACCTCTCCCATATCCTGCTGATCAAGGATCTTTTCATTTACTTGAAGTGGCTTCTCACTTTTTGTTTTTTTCCCATTCTCCACCTCCTCCAACTTTTCATTTCGTACACATGCAGATTACTTAAAAACATTCAATAAAATGTCCATCTCATCATAAAATAGGTTTTTGATAAATATCTCAACAGTGTGTATAAAAAATGACCGACGGTATAGTCCACCTTATTAAATAAAAAATAAATAAAATCTTTTATAAACTGAAAATAAAACCTCGTCCCTTCGTGCACATTCTTATAGTGCAAGCCTAATTTTCAGATTGCTTCATTTAACATCACCAATAATTTCTACAAAATTGTTCTCCCTGTTTAAAATGATGGCAACGATTTGCATCTACCACTACAGTTTCTCTTCCAACAAACCTCCAAGATAAATTTTGTTACATTGGGACAATCAGCACATACTTGAAAATCCTAACAACTCTAATACTTGTTCAAGGGTGTGTTTAACAAACTAAATACAACTGCCAACTTTCACTATGGTGGCAGAGAAATAATGATTTTTCCTCCTCTTCCACATCAATAAATAAATGTCCTGAATCTGGAAAATGCTCTTCTGCCTTCATCCCCCAAGCCTATTTCTCCAACTTTGCATAGATTCCCTGTTCCTATGGATGTGATCTGTCTCCCACGCTAAACGAATGTACCATTTTATGGCCTTCAGTCCAACTAAATCCAGGAATCTTTTTAATTTCTCTATCTTTCATCAATCTTCTTAACAGTTGAACTTCGCCCCACCTGCCTACTTCTGCATAGATGTTTGAAAGAAGAACATAAGTCGCAGCATTTTTAGGATCCAAATCGAAAAGCAGTGTGGCTGTAAATACTCCTAAGCTAATACTCATATGTAATCTACAGGCACCAAGAAAACACATCCACACAACCACCACAGGTTTAACTGGCATCTTAATGATATAATTTAGAGTATCCTCAAGATAGCCAGCACGCGCAAGAAGGTCAACCATGCACACATAATGATCAACTGTAGGTGTAATGCAATACTGTTTACTCATGTGATTGAAGTATGTACAGCCCTCATCCACTAAACCTCCATGGCTGCATGCACATAGAATACAAACAAAGCTTACAATGTTAGGATATGTTTCAGAGTGCTTCATTAATTCAAAGATTTTGAGAGCATCCTTGCAAAATCCATTTTGTGCATACCCTGCAATAATTGCATTCCATGAGTTGACATCTCTTTGAGGCATTCCATCAAAGAGTTCACGCGCCTTGTGTACATTTCCACATTTTGCATACATGTCTAACAGAGCATTTCCAACCATAATATCTGACAAAAATTCCCCATCCATTATGCTCTGATGGATGTTCATACCCTGCTCCAAAGCTCCCATTTTGGCACAGGCAGGGAGGATGCTGGCATAGGTTGTGGAATTTGGCTTCACACCTGCTAATTGCATTTGCTTGAAAGTTTCTAAAGCCTTTTCAGCAAATCCATTTTGTGCATATCCCGCAATCATCGCATTCCATGAGATGACATCTCTTTCAGGCATTCTGTCAAACAGTTCACATGCCTTGTCTATGCTTCCAAATTTTGCATACATGTCTACTAGGGCAGTTGCAACTACAACATCTGACAAAATTCCTCTATTATTTATGCTTTGATGGATGTTTATACCCTGTTCCAAAGCCCCCATTTTGGCACAGACAGGAAAGATGCTGGCAAAGGTTGTGGAATTTGGCTTTATACCTGCCAATTGCATTTGCTTGAAAGTTTCTAAAGCGTTTTCAACAAATCCATTTTGTGCATATCCAGCAATAATTGCAGTCCAAGAGATGACATCTCTTTGAGGCATTGTGTAAAAAACTTCACGTGCTTTGTCTATGCTTCCACATTTTGCATACATGTAAAGCAGAGCATTTCCAACTATAATATCAGACGAAAATCCACCTTCTATTATGCTTTGATGGATGTCCATACCCTGTTCCAAAGCTTCCATTTTGGAACAGGCAGATAGGATGCTGGCAAAGGTTGCCGAGTCTGGTTTTAAACCTGCAAATTGCATTTGCTTGAAAGTTTCTAAAGCTTTTTCAACATATCCAATTTGTGTATATCCTGCAATTATTGCAGTCCATGAGACCACATTTCTTTGAGGCATTTTGTCGAACACTTCAAGTGCCTTGTCTATGATCCCACATTTAGCATACATGTCTACAAGAGCAGTTGCAACTACAGTATCTGACAAAATTCCTCTATCCTTTATGCTTTGATGGATGTCCATACCCTGTTTCAAAGCTCCCAATTTGGCACAGGCTGGTAGGATGCTAGCAAAGGTTGTGGAATCTGGCTTTACACCTACCAATTGCATTTTATTGAAAGTTTCTAAAGCCTTTTCAAAAAGTTCAATTTGTTCATATCCTGAAATCATTGCAGTCCATGAGACCACATTTCTTTGAGGCATTTTGTCAAACAGTTCACGTGCCTTGTCAATGTTTCCACATTTTGCATACATGTCTACAAGGGCTGTTGCCACTACAACATCTGACAAAATTTCTCTGTCCTTTATGCTTTGATGGACGTCCATACCCTGTTCCAAAGCTCCCATTTTGGCACAGACAGGGAGGATGCTGGCAAAGCTTGTGGAATTTGGCTTTACACCTGCCAACTGCATTTGCTTGAAAGATTTTAAAGCCTTTTCAAACAATCCGTTTTGTGCATATCCTGCAATCATTGTATTCCATGAGATGACATCTGTTTGAGACATTCTGTCAAACACTTCACGTGCCTTGTGTATGCTTCCACATTTTGCATACATGTCCGCCAGAGCATTTCCTACTACAATATCGGACAAAAAACCCCATTTCACTATGCTTTGATGGATATCCATACCATGTTCCAAAGTTCCCATTTTGGCACAGGCAGGGAGGATGCTTACAAAGGTTGTAGAGTCTGGTTTGACACCTGCCATTTGCATTTCCTTGAAATTTTCTAAAACCTTTTCAACAAATCCATTGTGTGCATATCCTGCAGTCATTGCATTCCATGAGACAACAGTTCTTTCAGGCATTTTGTCAAACAGTTCACGTGCCTTCTCTATGCTTCCACATTTCGCATACATGTCTACCAGGGCTGTTGCAACTACAACATCTGACAAAATTCCTCTCTCCTTTATACTTTGATGGATGTCCATACCTTCTTCCAAAGCTCCCATTTTCGCACAAGCTGAGAGTACGCTGGCAAAGGTGAACTGATCGGGTTGGAAACCTGTTTGTTGCATTTGGTGAAACAGTGTGACTGCTTCGTGAGGACACCCATGTCTTCTGTACGCTGCAATAATCGTATTCCATGAGACGCTGTCTCGTTCTTTCATGTGATCAAACACTTTTCGAGAATCGATCAAGTTTCCACACTTGACATACATGTAAATTAGTTTATTATGAAAAGTCGTGCGTGTAGCATATACAGAACCCCTGTGAGCGATGGAAGAGTGAACTCTTTTACCTTGCAAAAATGCGTTCTTGGGGAATAAGGTCTGCAATAATTGAAGATATGCAGAGGAGTCTTCAGGGGTTTTGTGTCTAGTAACCAGAATTTGCAGCGTCTCCTTCAATTGGATAATCTTGAATCGAGTAATGGATGGCAATGGCATTGTACGATTGTGGAAAATGTGCCATGTTATTCAGTCTAAGTTACAGTTCCCAGTGGTAAGCCGCAACACCCAAGTTACAGTTCTCTGAATTTGACATTTTTGTCTAATCCTTGTGCAAACCGCCCTCTCTTCCCACTCATGACCTTCTTCAAATTTTGTAGGCCAGGGAAGATAACTAAATTTGCTGTGATTAGTTATTGTACATAGCAATTTTCTAAAGACACAGCAGGAAGTATATTAGCTGGTAGAGCGGCTTATTAAAGCTTTGGCGAAATTGAAAACAAGCAACTAAAAGAAATGCCGCCTACTGCAAAATGTTAGGCAACTTCCAAATGTTTATAACATTACTATTTGCCAGAATCTGTTGTTATATGATTTATGGACACATTAGATTTGCTCGCGAGGACAATAGATATGGATCAATTAGCAATGTTCTGCAGAACACCCAACGGCCCAAACTATTAGCTTAAATCCATCATAAACTCAGTACGAAGAACTGCAGACACCATGACATACAAAATCTCATCAATTTTATTACATAACCAAATGAAGAATAAGTATAGAAGCTATACTTTTCAAGATGTAGGGGGTAGAATATGACAGATCAGGTATGAAAAAGTTTAAGCTTACAGTCGGGCCTTGGAAGCATCCAGTATTTCAGGAATGCTTCTTCCAGAGAGATGATTATAAAGAACCCAAACTTTTCCTTCTATTTGTGATCCCAATCAATGAACTGCAGTAAACAAAAGCAAACCCTTAATCATTTACAAGATGACTTTCAAACTTTTTTATTTCCACCAAACAATTGTTCTGCACAACCCCTCAAATAGGGATCAAAGCACCCAATTTTGATATCATCTAGAACATTTTCCTCAATTGAATCCTTCTAATCTAGATCACGTTCTGAAAAAATCAATTCCATCGCCAGTAAATTCTTGCCTAAGACCTGCAAGTGACATATCACATGGTTGGAGACTGCAGGCTGACATAGCAAGTTTTTGTGTTCTTTTGTCCAAACTTTGAGGAAAAGTGTTTTTGCCTCTAGATCATGGTTTTCTTAAGCCTATGCATAAACAAGTGTTTACAAGGCCATTTTGAAGTCCCGGTTTGATTAAGGACAATCTAATTACACATAACATTGTATTTGAACAATATATTATATAAGGAAATTAGTAAAATTAGCAATTTAAGAGAATTGAAAATATGACAAGAAGTTACATATAAAGATTTTATTATCAAGTTTATTAGCTCGAAGCAATCACAAGGGGAACCCCTTTTTAGAGCGTGGCTAGGTAATGTGAATAACATGGAAACTAATTGCAAAAGATTTATGGATTCGATTGTGTGTTAATTTTTTGCATCAACGTTTCGGATCACACTCTGTGATCAATCATCAGGATGAAAAAGAGAGCACCAAGAGAGAAATGATAAGATGCAGACCAAGAAAAGCCTAAAAAGGTTTGAGCAGGGAAGGAGGGAGGATGGGTTGCATGGAAAACAAGGCACATGGCAATGAGTTGACAGGAGAAAGAATTTCAAAAACAAGCAACCTATAAACAACTTTTCAAAAAACTTAAAAAATCAACAAAATTACGAAGCAAAAGAAGGAACTAAACTAAAAGAGTTTAATGAAAATTTCAAGAACAAAGCATGAGAGAAGAACAAATTCAAAAAGGCAAGCAAGCACAATGAAAATAATTCAAAAATGGAGAAAAAAAGAAGGAATAACCAAAAGCTAATAGACAAAAGGATAAACAACAAGTAAAGCTAAGTAAAGAAATATTAAAGTAATAAGGAATTCAAAAAGAAAAAGAAAATTAAATATATTAAGTAAAAGATAATCTTTATAGCTATTAATTATTAATATTCTTATAAATAACGAAAACTAAGAAATAATGAAGACTAAAAACAAAGCCAAAATAAATATAAAATAATTAAAACCTATAAATATATATCAATATAATATATACTTATAAATAATAATAACCAAAGAAAATAAAGAGGAGTAAAAACAAGACCAATACAAATATATAGTAAAATTAAATATCTGTATATATTAAATATGTATTATAATATATACCTAAACAAGTAATGAATATTAACAAATCAATTAAAAGAAAAAACATTCAAATTAAAGGAATTAAATAGAAATGAGAAGGGGAAGAAAGACTAAATAAAATCAAATGAAAGAATGAAGGACTGAAAAAAGAAAAGAAAACAAATGAATATTATTAAGTATATTATCAATATGCTTAATGATATTCCAAAAAATGAAAGAAAGAACAAAAGGAAGACATGAGATAAGTAAATAATAAAATCCAAAACTAAAATAGGAAAACAACAAGATAAATCGAATTAGGGAATCAACAAGAAAATTAATGCCTATCTATGCATATATTATAATCCATATTTAAAACATATATAGATATGTATTATAGTATATACATATACATGTATAGATCTAAAGAGAAGCAATAATAGCCAAACAAAAAGGAAGATAAAGAAAACCAATACTATAATATATAGCAATAATAAATACCTACAAATATAACATTATAATACATATTTAATAATACAATATTAAATATGTAATATAATATATACCTAAACAAGTAATAATTATTATTCTATGCAACTAAAAGAAAAAATATCAAATCAAAGAAATTAAATAGAGATAAGAAGGGAAAGAAAGACTAAATAAAATCAAAAGAAAGAATGAAGGACCGAAACAATACAAACGAATATTATTAAGTATATTATCAATATGTTTAATGATATTCCAAAAACTGAAAGAAAGAGCAAAAGGAAGACACGAGATAAGTATATAATAAAATCCAAAAACTAAAATAGGGAAACAACAAGAAAATTGAATTAGGGAACCAACATACTTATAATTATAATAATACATACTTAAAACATATATAAATATGTATTATAGTATCTACATATACTATAAACATGGGAATTCCCTTTTCATTGATACTACAAATAACAAATTTCAGGTTAGAATGACAATATGATGCCTACAAAATGATTTTTCAATAACTTTAGAAAGGAGTTGAACCTTGATCCTATAATATCCTTGTGAAGTTTACTATGTTAGGGAAGATGTTGGTATTTCTGATTATGGAGATTTTGATGATGATGAATGCTTGTTTTTGGCTATAATAGAAGAATCTAGTTCTACTAACCCTGAAATTTGTGTTAAGGAAAGTGTTTTGGAGATGAAGGATAAGGTTGAAGGTACTTTTGTATCTTCTTTTCATGCAAAAGAAGATAAGAATTACTAGGTTGTTGATAGTGGTTGCTCTAATCACATGACTAGATAGAAAAGAAAGTTTGTTAAACTTGAAAAGTATGATGGAGGATTAGTTAAGTTTGGAGACATGATTCAAGAGCTAAGATTTGTGGAATAGGTTCAATCAGTTTTGATGGCAAGTATAAGACTAACAATGTTTACTATGTTAAGGGTTTAAGGAATAACCTTTTGAGTGTTGGAGAAATGTGTAGCAAAGGATATAATCTTGTGTTTAAGGATGAATCATGTGATATTAGGAAAGGGTCCAAAACTGTAATTGATATTGGTTAGAGAGTAGATGGAAACATCTATCGGCTTAAGGGTGTTGATGGAAATTGTTTTATGTCTCAGATTAGTGATAGTTGGTTATGGCGCAGGAGGATGTGTCACATGAACTTTGATAATTTGGAAAGAATTAGTTCAGTTCATGCATTGAGAGATCTACCAAGAATCAAAAAACCTATCAATGATGTTTGTGAGAGTTGTCAATTTGGAAAAAAAACAAGGAGTAGTTTCAAGGGAAAGGTACAATTTTCTAGATCGAACTATTGGAATTAGTACATACAGATCTTTGTGGTCCCATAAGGGTGAGAAGTCTAAAAATTGACAGACACTTTATTCTTTTGATTGATGATTATTCTAGGAAGACATGGGTTACATTTCTTAGAGAAAAATCTGATGCATTAGATAAATTCAAGGCATTTAAAGATATGGTTGAGAATGAAATGGATTTGAAAATCAAATGTTTGAGGTTTGATAGAGGTGATGAATTAACCTCCAATGATTTTAACATGTTTTGCAAAGTTCATGGAATAAAGAGACATTTGTCTGCCCCTAGAACTCCTCAACATAATGTTGTTGAAAGGAAAAACAAGACTATTCAAGAAGCTGCAAGGACTATGCTGAAAGAAGAAAATCTATCGAAAGTCTACTGGAGAGAAGCTATTCATACTAATGTTTACATACTTAATAGAGTTCCAATTAAAGCTAACACAAAGACTCCCTATGAGCTAAGGTATGGAAGGATTCCTAGTGTAAAGTACTTTAGAGTGTTTGGAAGAAAATGTTATATCAAAAGAGAAGAAGAAAACTTAGGAAAGTTTGATACAAGGTCCGATGAAGGTATCTTCCTTGGATATATTCTACTAGAAGCAAAGCTTATAGATGTTACAAAAAAAGGTTGAGAAAGATAGTTGAAAGTGAAAATGTTAAAGTTGATGAAAACTTGCAGAATTCAATTGCAGTAGATGGATATGTGTTAGATGAACCTGATTGTAGAGAAGTTGAAGAAGAAAAGGTTGATGAATGAGAAGTGCAGAATGAAGAGGAAGAAGCTTCGGGGAAGACCCCTAAAACCCTTAAGTATGTGCAAAAGAATCATTTTGAAGATTAGATTATTGGAGATAGGAGGAAAGGTATATTGACAAGAAGCAAAGCTACTGAAGTTAAGGTAAATATGTGTTTACTTTCTAAAGTTGAACCTGAAATAGTGAGTGAAGCATGCAAAGATGAACATTGGATGAAGGAAATGGAAGAACTAATGTATATTGAGAAGAATCAAACTTGGGAATTGGTTCCTAGATTGGAAAACAAAAACATAATTGGAACTAAATGGGTATTCAGAAACAAGTTGAATGAGAATGGAGAAGTGGGAAGAAATAAGGTAATACTTGTGTGTAAGGGTTACTCATAAGTGAAAGGTATAGACTTTGAAGAGATTTTTGCTCCTATGGCTAGGATGGAGGCTATTAGAATGTTTTTGACATTTGCAACACATAAAGATTTTAAGGTTTATTAGATGGATGTGAAGTTTTCTTTTCTGAATGGTGAATTGAAAGAAGAGGTTTACATGGAACAATGAGAAGGATTTAAGTTGTTAGATCTACCATATTGTTAGATCTACCAAATATGGTATGTAAGTTTAAGAAAGTGCTATATGGATTGAACCAAGCTCCCAAAGCTTGGTATGCAAGACTGGACAGGTACTTGATACAACAAGGATTCAGTAAAGGCAACGCAAATAGTAATTTTTACTTCAAAATTGAGGAAGACAAGATCTTGATAGTGGTTGTATATGTGGATGATATTATGTTTGGCAGAATGAGGCTATGCATAATAAGTTTGTGGAGGAAATGCATAAAGAGTTTGAAATGTCAATGTTTGGGGAGATGAATTTCTTCCTTGGACTACGAATCAATCAAACAGATAAAGGGATATTCATTTCACAATCTAAGTATGCCAAAGAGATGTTGAATAAGTTTGGAATGGATGACTCCAAACCGTTATGCACTCCTATGGTGATTGGTTGTAAATTGAGAAAAGATGACGACTCACATAAGGATGATAAGAGAAATTATAGATCTATGATTGGTGGACTGCTATAAATAACTACTACTAGACCGAATATCATGCATGCAATTATTCCTGTAGCTAGATTTCAAGAAAATCCTAAAAAAACACATGTTGTAGTAGTGAAGTTGATATTCAGATATTTAAGAGGTACTCCAGATTATGGCTTGTGGTATCCTAAGGATACTAATTTCACATTAAGTGCTTATATAGATGTAGATTGGGTTGGTTGTGTTGATGACAAGAAAAGCACAAGTGATGGCACATTCATTCTTGGATGTAGATTGGTGTCATGGTTAAGTAAGAAGCAAGATTCAATTTCTTTTTCTATTGCAAAGGTTGAGTATATTGCAACAACATCATGTTGTACACAAATATTGAAGGATATCCTGGAGTTGTATATGATGAGATTATATATATCTTCTATGACAATACAAGTGCAATTAACATTTCAAATAATCTAGTGATGCATTCAAAGACAAAGCACATATCTATCAGGTATCACTTTTTGAGAGAAAGGGTTATGGAGAATGAAGTGAATCTTGAGTATGTACCTACAAAGGATCAAATTGCTGATATTTTTACTAAGGCTCTTCCTAAAGATACTTTTGAGTATCTCTGAGAGAAGTTGACGGTTATTGCCCCTCCTTTGAACTAGATGCATCAATCTAGTGGATCTATCTTCTTTTTAGACTGATGTTGGTGGCTACCTCTTAGGGCGAGTAGGTAGTATCATGTGTTGTCATTGAGTTGTTGATTTATTTGGGTGTACTCCTAAGGGAGAGTATTTAGAGTGGGTATTTTGGTTTAGTGTCAAAAGGGTAGAACAATGTAAAAAATTATATCTTTTTCCATTGATGTCAAAGGGGGAGAGAGAATCATGTGAAAAATTGCAAGGTATCATTATTATCAAAGGGAGAGAGACTCTTGTAAGAGGGAGAGATTTTAGGAATGATGTGTAGGCTATCTAATCTAAAAAATGAAGGTGAGTGTGTATGTTGTCTTGATGGTTTTTCATATCTTGTGTTGCCCTCAATGAAAAAGGGGGAGATTATTGCAAGTATGAAGGTGTTTTCATTGATGTCAACAAGATGTCTACTAGCCAGTGTTGTCATTGATATCAACTATGTGTTGAGGAAGTTTGTTGCATATGGAGGACATTGAGAAAATTTGATAAACAAAGTAAATAGTGGTCAGAGTGTGCTCCCGTATTGTGCTCCATGTTTCTTCTATGTTGAGGATATTCCTGTGTGGATTTGACATGTTGTTCAAGGTTGTCAGAGGTTTCTATATTCAAAATTTGGGTTTTTGGATCATTATATAGTGCAATAGATATATTTTCACCAGTGTGTGAACCAATTTTTCAGTGATATTTTCTATGGCCTGGGAGAAATGTATTTTCTCCACATTTATTTGCTATTTGTCTTAAAATTATGTGGATTTGGGAAGTTTATTATACTCCTTATATATTTTTGTATTCAATATTTTACTTGATTTGGTGCAATATAGAGTGAGTTTCATTTGTTGGTATGTGAATAAATTTTACCTGTTGTTCTGAGATGAAGTATATGTATGATGCAATCTTGGATGAAGTGTTTGATGAATCTTAAGTAGTTCATTTATTATTCTAGATTGTGCTCATATGAATTATGTTGTCTAGGAGTCACAGATTGATTTAAGGAATCATGTACTTAATGATTATGGTGTTTTAACACTGGTATTGGTTGACCTTGTGTTTAACACTATATGCTAGCTTATGAAAGTGTGTTGAGGTGTGTTGGGATATATTTGGGTCCTAATTAAGGATTCATGTAGTTCACCTTCATTCCTATCCACCATTGGAATTTTTAGGTGCTGGCCTATTTTGAATTTGTATGTGTAACAGATAGTTGCCGACATTGGAGAAGGTTTTTGAGGATGAGGTTGATATTAATAAGTGTAATGGTGTTGTGAGATGCAAAAGAGATGCAAGATAGATGTGATATTGCTGTGAGTTATGTGTGTGATTTTTGTGATGTGAATTTGAGCAGAGCAATGTGAACTTTAGTGTTAGGGTTCTTGAAGGCAGTGAGTTGTAGGCATTTGAAATCTTTCATGCAAGACTGTGGAAGTGTGTGAGAAATTGTGGTGGATTCCTTGTTGTATTGAGAAGTATTCTTTGTGTAACATTTCTCTTCTATCTTATTTTATTATTTCTATGGTAGTGAGCCCTGGCTGTGAGCCTTTCTGGACAGTGTGTCTTATTTTGGTAGTGAGCCCTTTTGTACCAATTTCGCTATTACTTACATTGTGAGCTAATCCTCATCGTGTTTTTCCCTCATTGGTTCTTTCACATAAATATGGTGTTCTCTTGTGTATGATGTTGTGATTGTAGTCTCTGTTATCTGCATTTCATGTTTAATCACACTAACATAATACGGGTTTTATGAATGCATGTGGATCTATTACTATTGAGGATTTTGATGTTTTAACTTTCTGCAACTGATTCACCCTCCCCTCTTATTTTTCTTATTCATTTCAACATTACCCTTCCTCAACAAGGCCAAAAATTGTAATCAAGGGTAAACTAAGCACTATGAGCCCCTTCGATAATTTTTTTTTCTTAAATTAATCCAATCACAATTTGATGATGATGATGGTGTAACTGGTATTTTTATTGATCAAGAAGAGTATGATCCATTTGAATCTAATGGTGATTATAGTCTTGTGGACCAATATGAACTCCTATAATCCTTAGATGATGGGTGAACCCACAAAATTGGTTTACAACTGGAATGAGGAAGGAAAAGTTGAGAAAAATGATCCCATGGAAAAAAATTCATCTTTGAAGTTCGAATGAACTAGGGTTCGAGCGAACCCATTCAAATAACTTCCCACCATTCCCACAAAAAAAAAAAAACCCTTTTGGAAAGGGGGTTCAAATGAACCCTGGTTCGAGAAAATCCCTGGGGGTTCACTCAAAACCTCCATTTCCCTCCTTCTCCCCCTCAGGTGGTAAAAATTTCCATAATTTTATGCTTTGAAGCTCGGGTTGAGGAAGAAAATGGAGGATACCTCACAAACCCAACTAGATGATGGTAGTCCTTAGAATGAGCTATCCAACGATTATAATTTTAATATGTTTTGGTTTTATTATGTATTTGTTTTTTTAGTTTTATTAAATAGAGGTTTTTCATCGAAAATCAAGCTCTTTGTTCTGCACATGTGGAAAAATAACAGATTATCAAAAAAAAAAAGCGTTCAAGTTGGGTATTGATGTCCTTGATCCATTAATTTAGTTTTTGAATTTCGATACATACAAAAAAATTTATGTTGTATATAGTTCGCCTATGTCTGAATTGTAATTGGTATGACTTTGAAACTTGATTAAGGAGAAAATATTTCATAAAACACTATGAAACCAAATTAAAGTGCTAGATATCGTAGTTACAAATCTAAATTCAAAAATAATAGAATTTTATCCTTCATACAACATAAGTTATGTTGTATACGATGAGCGTCACTTCTTAAAAATATTGTTTTTAAAAAAAAGCTAGTTTTCAAAGGAGATGGAAAAATAAGTGCAATCTAATTCCAATTTTTTTGAAAAAAATATATTTAGAATCTATAGAAAAAACATCACATATCACTAGTTTGCATCATCTTCAAATTCCTCATGGTTTAGCCGCTATAGGAGCTTGAAAGTGAAGATTGAGTATAAAAAAATTAGTTTAGTGTCTAGTTTGCCCAAAAAATTGTAAACCAGTATTGTGGGATCACCCTGATATTATTTAAGAAAACTTTCCATCTTCTGACCCATCCTCTACCTATCATCCTAACATCAACCATGAAAAGGGAAATGCCATTCTAGGACAAGACCCTCAACACCAATCCATGTCTAAATTCAAAATCCTTAAAAATAAAAACCAAGTTCAATCTGTGCATGAAATTACATTATCTAAGCCTTCATAACCCTATCAATATTTTAATAATAAATCCTATCAATCACCCAATCCTACTTTAACCAAACAACTTATTAAGGATATCAACCAAGTACTACTATAAAAGGATCATAATCGACATAGAAAGAACAATGATGAGGAGTCTTTCAACACCCCCATTCCAATGCCATCATCCTCTAGTAAGTGGAATTTTATGGTTATTAATGGAAGAATTAAGATCATTCCAAAGTCCTCTAGTAACATCCACATCCAAGTGCCATTGTGCAAAAATATTATCTATTCAAAGCCTATTAAGCATGTCAAAGATCCCCCTAAATATATCATCCCTACAAGTCAACCCACATAAGAAAATAGGCTTAAACATTTTATGAAGTTCATAAAATCAATAAGGTCCAAAATCTATAAGCATCATAATGTCCAAAGACATCCCACTAGCTCCAAAGGATATTGTTAAATGTGATTTTAGGGACATACATTGAAAAGGCCTAATTTATGTAGGGGTATCAAATAAAAGTAAAGTGTGTTCATCTAGTCTAAGAAGTAATTAAGGTTATGTCAAGAGCTTACACTAGATGAAGATCAAGACATCCAATTCAATCACATCCATCCTATCATAAAATCCTAAGAAAAAAAGACCTAAAGTAATCCTATCTACCATAAAACCACCTCTCCTTCATATGATGACACTTGACCCCCTTGAACACATATACAAGCATAATAATCATATTGGAAATCAAGTTTTAAATAATTTTGATTATATATTGAATTTGCGGATAAGTAATTCATAATCAATCACATTGAGCTTGTAATTGATCGAGGTACCATAATTGTGAACAAGGATAAAGTGCAACAATTCTATGAGTTTGGTCCAACTACTATTATCCAATTTGGTCTTTTTATAGAAGATCATATTAAAAATTGCAATGATTCTTAGATATTTAAAGATTTTTTCACATATTATTTTCAAAATGAAATATAGTCTACCACAAACCAAATATGTCAAAGAAAAGGATTAGGCCTTAATGAACGAGGAATCCTAGAACCCCTACATGTTAAAGAAATTCAAAGCTTTTAGTGCATCAGTTATAAGTCTCTTGGAAAACACACTAAAGATATTAGTGACACTTTTTTAGTTCTAAGGAAACTTATTCCAATAGCCAAATTAGTTCCTCTTGTTACTCCTACAAAGAGTTTTCTACCATCAATCCCTCTATCAACACTACCATCCCTATTACAAAAATTGACGTTTTATCTCCTAAATTCATTAATTTGGATCAATAAAATCACACACCATTTAACTCATTCCCAAATGATCTATCTATTGATATAGATGTGTGTATGTGTGTGTGTATACACAATACACACATCTATAAATTATATACACACGGACACACATACATACATTATATATGTTTCTATTCATAGATGTGTGTGTGTGTATTCTTACACTATAATGAGTTTATTATTAGTACACTCATATCTTCAAAATCATTTAAATGCTCACTTATTCATCATGAGTGTTTTTATTGAATAACTAATAATTTAGAATCTTAATATTTATTTAAGGAAGACATAACAACAGTGCAACAAATTCCATTTGAAGAAATTTGATACAAATACACATCTATCACACTGATCAAGAATGCAGATTCATGATGCTAACAATAGCTAAATTAATTGTGTTTATAACATGAAAATAATATTGCAATCATATGAAAAACCTATCAATGCAAAGTGTGTGTTTGATCTTGGCTTCCTGACAACCACGACTTTTCCCATAGATCTACCACCCTCTCTCTAATGATACTCTCTCATTATTAAAGGGGAAAACATTTTCCTGCATCCACCTTATTAACCCAAAAGGTAGTTAGTTTGATATCACAATAAATGTAAACATATTAACTTAATTTCATTTTGAAATATAAAACATGAAATAATATTTTCATTTTCACAATACCCTTAAAACATATCTACATTATTTCACAAAACATATTTTTTATAATGAAGATAATTGTTTATACTTGATTCGATCATCAATAAAGTTTTAAGTTCATAATTAAAAAGAATATTATAATAATATAGTCTAAAGGTAGTGTAAAATGGGATGTAACATAACCCCCCGTTAGAGATTATCATCCCCAATGATTATGTTCAAATAGCATAAACGTAAAGTAACAGTAACATTGTTTTTCTTTGTCAAACAATAAATTCATTTAAACAAGTGTGTATTTTTTGATGCATGCCATTATAATCTTCCCAAGCAGCATTATCCTCGAAATATTGGTCCCAATGAGCCTTGCATTGCAAACCATCTCTATTATGTAGGTAGAGCCTACAAACCTTATGCACTCTAAGAGGCTTGATCATGACCACTCCAGGATCATGTACCTGAAGAGCATTCCAATCAAGAATGTGATAAAAAAAATTGAAACAAACTTCTTTAAAATAAGAAAGTCATGGGATAAAATAAGAAATAAAATATAAAATTTACTAATTTGGCTTATACCTCTGTCAAAAGGATCCTCAAGTGTGTTAATCTCTTTTCCAAGTAATAAATTAGGTATGCAAACATGGATTGGTATAGTGTGTGCATAGTTTATATAAGAATTTCTTGAAGAGTCGTTACAACATTAGTTTGTGAGACATTGAAGGATACATACACAAGTTTCCTAAAATGGTTACTAGATCTTTGAGATACCGTGGTGATAATCAATTTTGCATTATCTTGTATAGACTATAATAGAGGATAGAGCTTGCCTTATGAGAGTTTAGTTAGATGTGTTTACATATATTCCAAATTTTATCATCATGGTTTCCTCTTCAAGTATCTCAAAGGAGTAATATGTAATTCAAAAATTAAAGAATGTTTATAATAGAAATATCCATTTCAAATAATCTCTATCATTACAAGAATTTAATATCTATTAACCAAATACTAAATCCTAAATGTAGGCAATGTGTATACACAATGTTTCTTGCATATAAAGTAACACAACATCTATATTTATTAAAAATGATGTGCATAAATTTGCTTGCACTTCAAATAGAATTTTGAGTATATGTTCTATTTTATTGCTATTGTGATTTCACACAATTTTTTTAATAGGAAAATTGGTTACAATATTTCATTATCTCCGCCTAGTTTAGGAGTTCCACTCTAGTATCTAGAACCATCATTTGCTTCAATCAACAACCTCTTAGCATACTAGGTTTCTAATTTTTGTTAGTGACCACTATAAACCTACCCCTTCTCGATGAAATCTAATCAAAATGGGGGAGACCTCAAGGGCACAAGATTAAAAATATTGTCCTCTAGTTAGAAAGAACTCAATAGCTACCAATTGGTCTATTAGCCATGCCTAACTCAACACAATATTTAAGTTGTTGATTTACATGCATATTCTTTTATAGTTGAATTCAATTTTAGGTCCTACTCTTGTGTGCACTTGGGATGAGACATCCTTTTGCATGAATATGAAAAAGGAGAACACCAGTCACCAAATAGAATGATATCCTTTCTTGGATATAATATTGACAAATTTATCCTCTTTCACAATATAAAATATTTTAAAAATAGTAATTTATTTTCTTCCAATTGAAAAATCAATTATAATAATTTTAATATTCTTTTATTTACAAAATTTGTATTCATATTTTTATAAATTTATAATAAATAATAAAATAAACCTAATTTATATAGGTTCATAAACTATATTTAAATCAAATAGAAAATTTTGACAATCAATTATTTTGACTAAGGACTAGAGGATAAAGGATAAAGGAGAAGACACAATTCATGATCAACGTGCTTTTATTACTTTTTATAATTGACTTTTAAATATGTAGATCTTAAAGAGATGGGACTTAGCCATAGGATTTTGGGTAATGAAACCATGGTCTTAAAAGAGGGACCATAGGATTAACTAAACAAGATTTAAAAATGGAGCACATGCGCGAGAAGTAGAGCGGAGCAGGGGTTTTCAATGTGGCAGATGAAGATGGAGATGAATCGAGGGATGACGATGCAGATTCATCATGGCTTATGTCCCCTCTGGACCTAGTTGGCATGGTTACTTTTTCCGGTGGTTGCTGGCTTTCTTTTTGGCAGAAAAAATCTCCTTTTGTGAGTATGGACGAGAGAAGGACGTGGGCAATGGACAAGAAATAGACTTGTTGTTTGCTCATGGCTGAGGGAGATGGAGGCGAAGCTATGGATGAGTCTCGGATGGGGGGGCTTTTGGTCTGGTAGCGTTGGAGTCTGGCGCAGTGTGGGGAGGGCGAGGATTTTGGACCTCTTTTTTGTCTGAGGGGTTGTTCGTAAAGGTGCAGCCGATGGTGCTGGTGGGTTTATTTTCCTCTGATGCCAGGATGGATGCTATTTTCTGCCCTGCTTTCCTTGGTAAGGACTTTGGGGCTGGTGTGTGGATGTTCTCTTTAGATTTCTTTGTGCCCCTTGGCCTTCTGTACTTGGCCCCTTGGTGGTCTAGGAGAATCTTTGGTGGGATGTGGAGGAGGAGCTTGTCTCCCCCAAGACCTTTTCTTTTAGATCATAAGGGAATTTTTGGAGGGATTCCGCTGGTCTGGCGGCTCTCTTCTTCTTCTTGGGACATTTCGTGGCTTGTTGTGCATGGGATTTTGGATGGCTTTTCTAGTGGAAATTTTTGGTATGGTCTTGGCCTCATTGTGGGTGTAGGCGTAGGTGTTTGCTGTGAGGCATGGGCTTTGGCTCTTCTGGATGCGGCTTCTTCTATGCATTGTGAGTTGTCCATTATGAGGCTTTTGTCTGTTGGGCCTGTTCTTCCAGCCTACTCCTGTGATGGGGAGGTGTTTATGGCTTTATTTTGTGCAAGAAGTTTGGGCATTCGTTGTGGCTTATGGGGTTCGAATGATGATGGCTCTGGTTTGTGTGAGGTAGTGGTTGTTTCTTGTAGGCTTTTGCTTCCCCATGAGGCTCCTATGGAGGTGGTGCCTCCCCCTATTGAGGTGGGGTACTCTCTTGTGGCCATGGTAAGGGTTGGCCCCATTTTGCTCCTTTCTTCTTTTTTCACTACTCCTATTGAGGTGGTAGAAATACCTATGTAGGTGGTGTTTTTCCTGGTGGGAGAGGTAGTTTGTAGCTTGATGTTGCCCACTCTTTCCTATGGTTACTAGGATGTGGGGTTGCTACAAGTTTGGATCTACTAGCTGTTGGTTCGTTTCTCTTTTTCTCCTATTGAGGTGGGATCCTTTTCTATTGAGGTGGAGAGGATTCTTGCAGGAGGCGAGTTGATTCATTGTTTGGTGATTCTCTACTAGTCTCAGCCTTCTATTTTCGGGAGCCCTGGTAAAATCCTTTCTAAAGGTTTTGGAAGCCTTGCTAAAACCCAATCTGCTGGTTATGGGAGCCATAAAAACCCTTGGTGTAGGTTATGGGAACCTTTTCAAAACCCATTTTCCTAGATGGCTCATTGCTATGTTTCTTTTCTACTAGGTCTTTTGGTTATGGGAGCCATGAAAAAACCCATGTTTCAGGTTAAGGATGCCTTGTTTGCCCTTGTTTGGCTGCTTCTTTTCATGTTAAATCTTTGAACAACTTGTTGTATTTGGGGTGTGGATCCTAGTGGTTCCCACTAGTGTTAGTTTGGTGAGTTGTGAGGTGGATTTGGCCTCCTTACTCTTTGTTGGTTTTGGGTTGTTGCTAGTCTAAGTTTCTTCTTTTGGCAACTTTCTTCTTGTGTGTTGGGTTTCAGGTCCCTTCAAAACCTATTGTAAGGGGTTTCAGGTCCCCTCAAAACCTGTTTTTTCCTTAATAAAAAACTAAACAAGATGATTTATTTAATTAATAGAAGATGATGACTTAATCAAATAAATTTGATTTATTTAATTAAGAGAGGAAATATGATGAATTTAATTAAATAAAGATTATTTAATTAAACGACTAGAAGAGGAGATGATTCAGGATGAACTAGTGTTAGTAAAATCAGGATCAGGTGCGTGATATCAATCAAGATATTTTCAATGTCTACATTAGTCTATGTGGACACATTGACCCAAGGAGTCATAGATCAAATGCAAATCAGGATCAACATAAAATCTATCCAACCTACTCAATAGCTTTTCACCTCCCATTTTGTAGTTGGACCAAGTAAACTAATTTGTGGAGTGGCTATCAAATTTATCATGAATTGGGTCCACCGCACCCAAGGAGTTTTGACAAAATATCCAACTATCAAATTCATCCTTGCCGAGATTAGTTTGTTTAAGCTAGCTCCAATCTTGGCAGTGCTCAACCATGTTGAAGTCACCACCAAGAATCCAATACACATTGGGTAAGTTATTGACCATCTAATCCTAAATTTGAACATGTTCTTTAGTAGCATTGGAGGCATAAATAGAGCAAAATCCTATAAGTTGTCCATTGATAATGGTGAGGATCCAAACACAACAATTTATGAAGGGTCCTCACCCTTATCAATGACCAACTTTGAGATCCAAGGTGAAAATCCAATAATAGCTCCACCTTTGCCTTCCGAATGAGTAGTGTGCAAGAAAAGTAGCATCCCTCCAAATATTGCTTAAGGATATCTCAAGTCTTATGTGATTGAGTTTAACTTCTTGGAGGAATAGTACATCCGGTTTCCACTTCATCACAACCTCTTTTACTTTATATTTATGATGATGGAGTGGAATCCCTCTAAAATTCTATGAAATAAGTCTAAAATTCATGAGGAAGAGAAATAGAATCATCCTCCCGAGTTAGAACACTAAAGCTATTATCAAGGGTAAGGTCACGCTCTTTGTTCTCACAATTTTTGGTAGAGGAAGAAGGGGATCTGGATCTATGATGAGAACAAGAAGGAGCAAGAGAGTCACAAGAACGTGGTTGGGGAGAGTAATGAAGGGGAGGGGGGATATAATCATGAGTATCCAACTTAGGAGAGGAAGGAGGGGAAGAGGAGGGAATATCACAAGGTGAAGGGAGAGACATAGGACGAGAAAAAGAGGTAGGTGGCTCTTTCCTTTTCCTAACCACTCTCCACCCATTATACATAACCACGTCTTTAAAAGAAGAAGAAGGTTTAATCGACACATTTATAGGGGTGGATGGAGAGGCAAAGGAAACATGTGACTTGTTAGCAGGTGAATTCCGAATGGATTAAGATGGGCTTTGGTCACTAGGCTAAGAAGACAAGGATGGTTTATCTATTTTTCTTTTTCTGATGGGGCACTCATGAATTAGATGGCCTTCTTTCCAATAGTAAAAACATGCATTTGGCTTATTCGAATAGACTATAGGTTGGTCTAATTCAAAGTGTAGGCCAATCAACTTAATGGTCTGAGGCAAGGGTTTGTTCAAATCAATTTCTACATAGGCTCTTGGATGAACCCTTAAACTTGAAAAATTTTTTGAATTAAGCTTGCACCAAATCACTATGCCCATTTGGGCCACATTTTCCTTTAAAAATGATTTGAAGGCCAAATTAAGGAAGGGGAGTTCAATCCACATGGGATAATGTGACCTAGATGATCCTTTAGGATGAAAATTAAAATTCCATTCTTGCAAACTTGTAACATATTTGGCCACAAATGACCCAAGTGCCATACTAAAAAACAACTTAAGCATGGTCATCAAATTTAAACATACATTACACATAACGTTTACCAAGGCCTCTTAAGGTTTCAATTTCCTAGCCCTTACTTTCCCAATTCAAGTGAGCCCATTTATAAAATTTGGTTTTAGAAGGAATGCCTTTTATGAAAAATAAAATAGCAGTTTTGGTTTGACATTCAACAATAACATCCATAATGTCATCAGGAAGCTATAGTTCTAAAGCTTTACCCAATTTCATAGAAATTTGATCTTCTAGCATTGCTTCATCTGGTTCTTTTGGCACCATGGTAGTGTCTTCATCATTCTCAACCTTAGCCATGGTGGTTTATGCAATGTTTTCAAATAGGGCGGGTCTGTATTCCCCCAAAATGCATTTTTTCTCCATTTTTTTTAGGGTTTGGACTTGGCGTATCGCCAACTTGTTGGGCTATAGAATTTATGCGCATTGTGGCCTTTTCCGCAACAAAAGTAGCCACTTTAGGGTTGTAGGGAAAGCTCGGGTTGCTAAGGTTTGTTCATTCTCTCTCTTTTGCATTCACAACAATGTAATTTTGCAATAGGTTGGCTTTTCAAAAACTATTCCATAAGAAACATTTGTAAGTGAGTGCAACAACATAACTTTACAATAGCTTGACTCTTGCAAAACTATTCCATACGAAACATTTGTGCTACCAACCAAAATATGACACATCATTACCTTACAAAAATACTCATGCACATAAGACAGATCAATGATATATAAATAAATACATGTGACCACATAGTGCATGAGCACAACTTCACAACATTGCTCAAATTTTGAGAAAATGTTCTATCAGATAAATGTATAAAATAACATTATGACATGTGTATGCCAATAAGGATCAAGTGGCGACCACTAGATGAGCACATACATAAGTAACTTAAGTTATTATTTATCTCATGAGCTCAAAAAGACAAAGCTATTAACTAGGACTATAGTGGCCATTCACTAAATGATTAGATAGTTATGAAGGAAAAACTTAAAAACTCATGATAGGTTGAGAAAGTTTTTGGTTAAAATTTTTATCTTCTTGAAAATTACAACTTTTTTACATGTCCAAAGTGAAAAAAAGTAAACAAAAAATAGTTGGAGAGATCACCATTTCATTGGTGATATTCATTTGAATTTTAATTAAGGTACAACTCCCTTGTATGATAAGATTTTAGATTTTTAGAATTTAAAAAGATGGGTATACTTTTGACTAGAAAGTAGTAAAGGCAAGTTAACATTTCTTCATAGCCATGATACAAATGTGATAGAACCTATGACATGAATCTTCAAACTATCAACTTGAATGCAAAGGTTATAGGATTTGAAAAATAAATCTTACCAATACTTCACCTGAAAAATTGAGATATTTGATGTAGGAGCATCCTTGGTTCTTGGCAATCTTGCATCAACCAAAAATATTTTCATTCAGTTTTTGTTCTTGTTTAGTCCTTTTTTAGTTCAAGTTGGTAGACCTGGGTTTTATTCATCTTTGCTCACCAGATCTCACGTACCTACACTTTCATTGTGGACATGTTCAATTTCCTTGTTCCAAGTTTTCAGCTTGATTAGACCTTTTTTCGGCAAGTTATCACTTCTGGTGTATGTGACAGTTTTGGGAACTAGCCCCAAAATAATTTCAAACCCTAACGACTAGTTGGACCGATTGCAGATCTTTCTCGTAGCTCGTGGATCCTCACGGTGTGTTTAGATTTGTTTCATGGAGTGTACCGGACCTTAAACTTAGGTCCACACTTCATCATATGCTTCTACCGTGGAAGAATTTCAGATTTGAGGTTGTCCTGTTCTTGCACACGTTACATTTCCTTCATTGGAGATTGGAATGATCTTTGGCCGACGCGGATGTTTCTCGACCCACGGATGTGATATAAAGCGTGTATTAAATCATTAGAATGGCAATAAGTCATGATCAAGTAGATTAAGAATATTGTGAAGCTCGATCTATAGGGTTTTTGCTCGCATGTATGAGCATTGTATTTCGAACATGTTGTAAGTAGGCCTATGAGTCGAATCTGCACACCCGGGTGTGGCCGACTATTTGTAATTGAATTTTTGGATAATAAGAATGAATTTATCTGTAATTTCCCCCAGTTTTGGCATTAATTTTTTCATTTTATTTTATTTTTGTTTTGTTGTTCTTGTTGCATGGTTGGATAGTTTTCTTTGAAGACACTCCCACCATGACTGCATTAACTAGTATCAGAGCTGGTTGTGAATCCTGAGTGGGTTGCGATCCTTGTGGCAGTCCTTGGGTGAATAGATTGCTGATTGGAGGTAGGCTATATGTTTGTTCAATAGATCAGAGAGAGAGAGGCAATTGAAACCTTGTAGTTAGATTACTAAGCCGAGACAATTGCACTTAAGTAAAGGAAGAGATGCCCCTGAGAAGGATGAACCCTAGAAGAATGGAGCAGATGATGGAGGACTTTAAAAATGAGATGAGGAATGGGATCCAAAAAATCTTAGGTGGTATGAGGAGAAACTATGAACCAAAAGATGAATATGAGGAGGCTGCAGAAGAACTTGAGGTTGAAGAAGCTGAAGAACCGATAGATGAGGGAGAAGAGAGACTATTGAGAGCAGTAGCACGAGCAAGTAAAAGTCATAGGGTGGAGGTTTCTAACTTCTCTTGTACATTGAATCCAGAAGACTTGATAGATTGGATAGGAGATTTGGAAGACTATTTTGAGCTTGAGGATATTAGAGACCCCTTGAGGGTTAGGTTGGCACAAACTAGATTGAAAGGGCACACTACCTTATGGTGGAAAGAGTTGCAGAAGGGAAGAGCAGAAAATGGTGAAATGAAAATCATTCGATGGAAGCCTATGGTTGCAAGGCTAAAGGCTAAATTCATTCCGAGAGACTATTAGTTAGAGTTGTTCAAGAAATTGTAGAACCTAAAGTAGGAAATGAGTGTAAAAGAGTATATTGAGGAATTTTACAAGATGATAATCAGATCTTGGCACTGAGAGATGACTAGGGAGAAGGTGGCTAGGTATATAAATGGCCTTAGATTTAACATTTAGGATGATATGAGTATGTTGAGGATTTCCACAGTTGAGGATGCCTTCCAATATTCTCTTAAGGCAGAGGATAAAGTGAAGAAAAGACAATAGAATAACCCTAGAGGGAAGGAGAAGCATATGAGCAACAATAAGGAGAAGCAAAAAAGTGAAGAAGAATCAATATCTAAATGGAATAAAGAATAATATCAGAGGGAACATAGGAGAGGAAATGGAAGCAAATAATTCCTGGGTAAATGTTTCAAGTGTGGAGAAATTGGACATCGATCTTTTGAATATCCTAAGGGATCGAGTAAAGGAACTAGTAAAAATAATTTCGTAGCACAAGAAGAGTAGGTAGATGAGATAGAAGCAGAGTAGGGAGAATCTCTTATTCTTAGGAGAGTCTTGATGAGGTAAAGCAGGGAAGACATTGGGACTTCACAGAGGAAGAGGCTTTTTTGAACTATATGCAAATCAGGAGGTAAGTGCTGCAAGGTTATTATGGATAGTGCAAGTACTGATAACTTGGTATATGAGGAGATGGTAGAGAAACTTGGTTTGGAGAGGGTTCCACATCCTTGTCCTTATAGGATAAGTTGGTTACAAGATGATCATATAGTGGAAGTGAAAGAGCAGTGCTTGGTGAACTTTAATATTGGCACTTTTAGGGATGAAGTTTTGTGTGATATTTTGCCAATGAGTGCTTGCCATGTTCTATTGGGTAGACCTTGGTAGTTTGATAGAGGAGATATATATGATTGCAGAAGAAATTTGATTATTATAGAGAAGGATGGGCATAATTTTACCTTGGCTTCTTTGAAAAATAAGAAGGATGAAGTGAGAAATTTAAGTCCAATGAAAAAGTGCAGTGTAGAGAAACAAGATGCAGAGGTTGTATTGGAAGATGACATGGATTTGAAAAGGGACCTCATGGTTAAGTTTAAAAGAAAGATGTTGCCGGTTGGATGTAGGGACGGAGTTGCACAGTAGAAGAATTTGGTTGCAAGTAGGATGGGGTCTTGCAGAAGAAATAGATCAGATGAGCAAAAGAAAGTGAGTGGTGGTAAATGTCCCTTACTACCATATGTCGATATGAGGCATGGAAAATAAGGTGGAGAGAAGGAGAGCTTGAAGGATTAGACAAAAGAAAGAAAAGAGGTTAGGAAAAAGAAAGGTGCCAACAAGGAAGACATTTCGATAAGAAATGAGCATAGGATCTATATCCCAAAGCCTATTAGATGTTCATGAATTCCTCTCATGGAAAATATTTTCTCACCCGGGGTGTCTGATGCAGGGGCATCCTTGGTTCTTGGAAATCTTGCATCAACCAAAAATATTTTCATTCAATTTTTGTTCTTGTTTAGTCCTTTTTCATTTCAAGTTGGTAGATTCAGTGTTTCTTAATGTTTTCTCACCAGATCTCACATACCTACACTTTCATTGTGGACATGTTCAAATGCCTTGTTCCAAGTTTTCAGCTTGATTGGACCTTTTTCTGGAAAGTTATAACTTCTGGTGTATGCGACAGTTTTTGGAACTGGCCCTGGAATAATTTCAAACCCTAACAGCTAGTTGGACCAATCGCAGATCTTTCCCATAGCTCACAAATCCTCATGGTGTGTTTAGATTTGTTTCATGGAGTGTTCCCGACCTTACACTTAGGTCCAAACTTCATTATATTCTTCTATCGTGGAATAATTTTAGATTCGAAGTTGACCTGTTCTTGCATACATTACATTTTCTTCATTGGAGATTGTAATGATCTTTGGCCGAAGCGGATGTTTCTCGACCCACAGATGTGATATAAAACTTGTATTAAATCATTAGAATAATAATAAGTCATGATCAAGTAGATTAAGAAGATTATGAAGCTCGATCTGTAGGTTTTTCACTCACATGTATGAGCATTGTATTTTAAACATGTTGTAAGTAGGCCCGTGAGTCAAATCTGCACGCCCGAATGCGACCGACTGTTTGTAATCAAATTTTTGGATAATAAGAATGAATGTATCTGTAATTTCCCCCAGTTTTGACATTACTTTGTTCATTTGGTGTTATTTTCATTTTGTTGTTCTCGCTACATGGTTGGATATTTTTCTTTGAAGACTCTCCTATCATGACTGCATTAATTGGTATCAAAGCTATTTGTGAATCCTAAGTGGGTTGCGATCCTTGTGGTAGGCCTTGGGTGAAAAAATTGTTGATTGGAGGTAGGCTATAAGTGTGTTCAATAGATTGCTAAGAGAGAGGGAATTGAAACCTTGCAGTCAGATCACCGATCTGAGGCAGTTGCACCTAAGCAAAGGAAGAGATGACACCAAGAAGGATGAACCCTAGAAGAATGGAGTAGATGATGGAGGACATTAAAAATGAGATGAGAATGAGATCCATAACATCTTGGGTGGTCTAAGGAGAAAATTTGAACTAGAAGATGAATATGAAGAGGCTGCAAAATAACTTGAGGTTGAAGAATCTAAAGAACTGATAGATGAGGGAGAAAAGAGACTATTCAGAGCAATAGTGCAAGCAAGTAAAAGTCATAGGGTGGAGGTTTATAACTTCTCTGGTACATTGAATATCGAAGACTTGATAGACTAGATAGGAGATTTGGAAGACTATTTTGAGATTGAGGATATTAGAGACCCCTTGAGGGTTAGGTTGGCACAAACTAGATTGAAAGGACACGTTGCCTTATGGTGGAAAGAGTTGCAGAAGGGCGGAGTAGAAAATGGTGAAACAAAAATCACTCAGTGGAGGTTGATGGTTGCAAGGCTAAAGGCTAAATTCATTCTGGGAGACTATGAGTTAGAGTTGTTCAAGAAATTGCAGAACCTGAAGCAGAAGGACATGAGTGCAAAAGAGTATATTGAGGAATTTTACAAGATGACAATTAGATCTGGGCACCGAGAGATGACTATGGAGAAAGTGGATAGGTATATAAATGGCCTTAGATTTACCATTCAAGATGAGATGAGTATGTTGAGGATTTCCACAGTTGAGGATGCCTTCGAATATGCTCTTAAGGTAGAGGATAAAGTGAAGAAAATACAACAATATAACCCTAGAGGGAAGGAGAAGCAGATGAGTAGAAATAAGGAGAAGCAAAAAAGTGAAGAAGAATCAAGATCTAAATGGAATAAAGAATTAGATCAAAGGGAACAAAGGAGAGGAAATGGAAGCAAATAATTCTTTTGTAAATGTTTTAAGTGTGGAGAAATTGGACATTGATCTTTTGAATGTCCCGAGGGATCGAGAAAAGGAACTGGTAAAAAGAATTTTGTAGCACAAGAAGAGAAGGTAGATGAGATAGAACCAGAACAGGGAGAATCTCTTATGCTTAGAAGAGTCTTGATGAGGTAGAGCAAGGAAGAGATTGGGAATTCACAGAGGAAGAGTCTTTTGTGAACTTATGCAAATCAGGAGGTAAGTGTTGCAAGGTTATTGTGGATAGTGGAAGTAATGATAACTTGGTATCTGAGGAGATGGTAGAGAATCTTGGTTTGGAGAGGGTTCCACATCTTTTTCTTTATAGGATAAGTTGGTTACAAGATGATCATATAGTGGAAGTAAAAAAGAAATGCTTGGTGAACTTGAACATTGGCCCTTTCAAGGATGAAGTTTTGTGTGATATTTTTCCAATGAGTGATTGTCATGTTCTATTGGGTAGACCTTGGCAGTTTGACAGAGGAGCTATATATGATTGCAGAAGAAATTTGATTATTATAGAGAAGGATGGGAAAAATTCTACCTTGGCTTCTTTGAAAAATAAGGAGGAAGTGAGAAATTTAAGTCTGATGAAGAAGTGCAGTGCAGAGAAACAAGATGCATAGGTTGTACTGGAAGATGGCATGGATTTGAAAAGGGACCTCATGGTTAAGTATGAAAGCAAGATGATGTCGGTTGGATGTAGGGATGGAGTTGCATAGTAGAAGACTTTGGTTGTAGGTAGGATGGGGTATTGCATAAGAAATAGATCAGATGAGCAGAAGAAAGTGAGTGGTGGTAAATGTCCCTTACTACTGTATGCCAGTATGAGGCAAGGAAAATAAGGTGGAGAGAAGGAGAGGTTGAAGGATCAGACAAAAGAAAGAAAAGAGGTTAGGAAAAAGAAAGGTTCCGACAAGGAAAATATTTGGATTAGAAATGAACATGGGCTCTATATCTTGAACCTTGTTAGATGTTCATGAGTTCCTCTCATGGAACATCATTTCTCACCTAGGGTGTCTGATGCAGGAGCATCCTTGGTTCTTGGCAATCTTGCATCAACCAAACATATTTTCATTCAATTTTTATTCTTGTTCAGTCCTTTTTCAGTTCAAGTTGGTAGATCCGATGTTTCTTCATATTTTCTCACCAGATATTGTGTACCTACACTTTCATTATGGACATGTTCAAATTCCGTGTTCCAATTTTTCAGCTCGATTGGATCTTTTTCTAGCAAGTTATCACTTCTGGTGTATGTGACAGTTTTTGGAACTAGCCCCAGAATAATTTCAAACCCTAACGGCTAGTTGGACCGATCTTGGATCCTCACGGTGTATTTAGATTTATTTCATGGAGTGTCCTCGACCTTACACTTAGGTCCACACTTCATCATATGCTTCTACCGTGGAAGAATTTCAGATTTGCGGCCAACCTATTCTTGCACACATTACATTTTCTTCATCAGAGATTGTAATGATCTTTGGTCGACGCGGATGTTTCTCAACCCACAAATGTGATATAAAGATTGTACTAAATCATTAGAATAGCAATAAGTCATGATCAAGTAGGTTAAGAATATTGTGAAGCTCGATCTATAGGATTTTTTCTTGCATGTATGAGCATTGTATTTCAAACATGTTGTAAGTAGGCCTGAGAGCCGAATCTGCACGCCTGGATGTGGTCGATCTTTTGTAATCGAATTTTTGGATAATAAGAATGAACGTATCTATAATTTCCCCCAGTTTTGGCATTGCTTTGTTCATTTGGTGTTATTTTCATTTTGTTGTTCTCACTGCATGGTTGCACAATTTTCTTTGAAGACCCTCCCGCCATGACTGCATTAATATTAGGAATAAATGAATGACTATTTAAATTTAAAATTCACTCTATTCCAAAAGAAGATGAATGCAATGTAATAGAGCATCACATTCACAAAGAAAATTAACATCCAAGAATTTATCTAAGTTCATAGAATTATACATAAACACTAAGTATCACACCCAAATTTTAAATGCACACAAACAATAAATTTCTTCATAAATGAGAAAAAATGTATTGATCCTTCATTGATTGATCCTCACTCTTACATCCAAGTGTAACAAGGATCAAAATTTTAGAACCCTTCATACGAGGTTTATGTTACATGTTTTTAGATCCTCCTTCTTGAGTTGTTTTAGTTTGGTAACTACCATTTTTTAAATGGGAAGTTTTATAAACCTTTACAAAAATATTTTGTAACAAACTCCCCTAAGTATCTTGTAACTTATTATCATAGTTACATGTTATGACTCACTTTTGAAAGTGACAGGCTAAAAATAGTTGTTGTATTTAGTTTAGTAGTTCGTTTCAAAAGAACCATGAATCTATACATGCATGTTCAGTGGCACCTCATACATTTGAGAATCTGCAACTTGTAGTCCTTGCATTCAAATCCATGGATATTATATTAGCATATGTGGAAGTAGATCTTACAAAATATTTTCCACAAGTGCGAATGTTTGTTTAACAAGATGTTTCGGTGGAATCACTACATCATCAACTGCTTTGTCTTGACTTTGATATTTTGATGGCATCCTTACCTATTAAATTTTGATGGAGGATCCTTCTAGTGATTCTAGCATGACAAGCTACTCAAGCATTGCAACTTTGAGAGAGGAATTCCTTATCATTGAGGGTGTGAAATGTAGTTGTGTGCAATGGCTGGTGGTTGACTAACTAAAAGAGATTTTTATCATAAAGAACAATAGAAAGGAAGGAGTGATAAGGAGGATTGTAGGGGAGAATTTCTTGGGGTAGTTCCATGTTCACAATTCTATTATCTTGGAGCATTTTGTCTACAAAATAGTTCAAACTTTGGGTAAATTTGAGTGGGGTGTCGAGGCCACAAAGAGACTAGTAAAGTTGATGTACAAAGCCATTGTTAAGTCAACCTTGGGCTATTTAAGAAAGAATCCACTTGAAGACTTGATTGGAGACAAAATTTGCATTGACATTGCCCATAAGAAGGAAGAAAACAAATAGGCCATTACCCTCCTATGCAAGGGTCTTCAAAGGAATGTAATGGAATTTTTTTCATATTTGTACAATTTTATGAAAATCTCTTTTCTCCCTCACAAATTGAAAGATTCTGAGATTTCGTGGAGGGGGTCCTCATCCTGATTTTCACACTATGTGTGTAGAAATTTTATATTTGTAGCTCTTTAGCTAATATAATATGCATGCTTCTATGTTTGATTGTTCATGACATGTGATAAATTCTTGCCTTAATTGATTATCTTTTTGTATGACTGAAATTTGTTCTCAAAAATCTGAAGGAAGTCAACTTAATATTTTTGTTCTTCTCTTAAAGAAGTAATACATTCTTTAACCATTTTAGATGAAGGAGGAAGTTGTAATTTCAAGCATGAAAATGGTAGTATAAAAGAAAGTTGAAGAATGAGTGTCAGATCTTGATGAGTTTTTACCAACCTCGTTAGAGTTTGAGGAAATTTCAAAAACCTTATTGTTTTCTACCTATATGTGTCTTGATCACTCTTCTCTTTTCGAAGATGAGTTTTTCGAGAGAGCTAAAGGTTTTGGAAACCTTGGCAGTCTCTAAAAAGGTTCTAAGAACCAATCCAAATGTCGTCGCTTAAGGAAAATTACTTGTTGTTGGAAATAGAGTAGATTGTTGGAACCCCATTGGGGCTTGACACGATTGTGAAAACCATGTTGAAAATCGATGATAGTTTGCAACTGCCTTAAAGGATAGATTTTGAGGAAAATGGATAAGTATGAGGAAGATTTAGGAATTCAAGTAGTGTAGAGGATAAATATAGGAAAACTTGAAGACCTTTATAATTTTGAATTAAACAAAAAGGATGGATGATATGAATATTAAATTTTCTATAAATCACATACCAAATTCAAGGCAATACAAGTCACCATCCAAATATAACATTAAAGTAATAAACCACAAGGAATAATTAGGATTTTGGCTAGAAATACTTAAAGCACACTTAATACAAGTCCTAAAGCCCTAAAATTTTGAAAATACTCTCAACAACACCAACGTACAAGAAGCTTGGAGTTGGATACATGATTTACTCAAGCCTTTTTGACCTAACTCTTTCACATGGAATATGGTGGTGCTGGATGATTAGCCCCATCTACCATTTAAAGTTCTCTAGATTTGACATGTTTTTAGGGTGAAAATTCTCTTCATTGATTGGAAAGATAAAAATTCATCTTTTTGAACTACTTGTTGGGATCATGTTTAGTTTTATTTATACACTAGAACTATGATTTTATCTAATGTGCTTATGCAAATTCAATTGTGAGCTCATAGAGTTATATTGGAAGTTATGCATTTGTAGGAGCTTCTTGACCACTAGGATAATGCTCCCTACATGATTATCAAAGTCCCAACCTATAGTTCCTCTCTACCTTGTGGGTTTAGACATTTTCATGGTCAATCTATCATATGAAATTCTAGATTATAGGGTATGTTCATGATCATCATGGAAAAAACAAGCCCTTAAGTGACAATAAAATTTAGAAAAAATAGAGTTAGGCAACTTGACGTAAAAATTTGAATAAGTTATCTATATTATTTCAAAAATATGTAAGAATAGAATTTGTAAAAAATTGAATTTAGTTTCTAAACAACTAGGTTTATTTAAAAAATAAAAAAATCTATTTGGTGAAAATTTGAAATTTCAATGCAGTAGTACTTAAATTTCAGGAAAAAAATAAGTATGTGTTTGTCTAACCACCCTAGCCACAATAAAATGATAATATTTTTTTAATAATTTTTTAGATATAAGTAAAGGAGTCATGTCCCGATGTGATGCATATTTTTTTGTAATTTTCTTCCAAGTAAATAATTAATTATGAATTTTTTATTACAACTTTTAAAAAATATAAAAACTTGTATGTCTAACCACCTTAACTTGGTCAAACCTTGATGAAATTCATTTTTTTTTTAATCCTATAGTATGTGAAGCATAGAATGTGGCACATGTTCTGGATTGAAAAAATGTCATACCATTTGAAAGCTATTGATGTTTTTCAATAAGCCTATCAATCAAGACTTTAGTCGTAATTTAAATAGAAAATGAATAATAATTATTTATTAAAGTCAAATTAAAGCATAATCTGAGAATCTCCTTTAAAAACCCTTTTCGTTTCATCAATTTTGGGTTAAAAAAAAGTCGTAAGCCACATGGGTCATCATATCACCTACATATCACCACTTTTTGGCCCATCATGATCCTGCATATACCCTATAATCTCAAGGATCTCACTCACAAGGTTCTAGGGATTGTGTTTTTTTATGGATGGTCTCATCCTTCCCATACTCCTTTTACCTCTTTTCATGGGCATGGTGCACCTAGTTGGCCATATTTTGATAATTTCCCTTGTTCATACTCAAATACATGTATAATATTAAGAGGAGGAGGTTGCTCTTACTATTTAAGAGCTTTTTAATGATAGTACTATACTTGCAAATGCATAATGTAAACCTAATAATCATGATCCTTTTGTATTTGTGTTTCTCTTTCTACTTAGTAGTTTTATTCATATTTATTTTTGATCAGGTTCTATTTTTTATTTACTTTTATCTATTAATTGGACCTACTCTTTCCTAGACTTTGAAGGTGTGTCTTTCTACCATCCACCACTTTTTTTGTGAATAGTGTATCATTATATTTTTATATCAATAAAATGTAGTATATGCCTTATTCATTAAAAAAAAGACTTCATTTTTCTTTGCAATTATATCCCATAAATTTTAAAAAAAGGTTTATAAGCAATGATTTGATTCTATCTATACATGACAATGGTGGATTGATTCTTGGTTTCAACACAAGTGACATTATATGTCAAGTAATTTTGAAGAGTTTATTTGGACCAACAAGTTGTCACATCAGTCAAATATGAAATTATTAGGAAAGAAAAAGTATAATAGAAATGGTGTACACTCTCAACGACACAAACAACTCACATCCATGATTTTAACAATCCTTAATTTCCTTACAAGACAACAATATTTCCACATCCATAACTTTAAAAAGCCTCAATTTCTTTACAAACAGCAATATTTCCACATCCATGACTTTAACAAGTCTTAATTTCCTTACAAGACAAGAGTATTTACACATCCATGACTTTAGCAAGCCTTAATTTCCTTGCAAGACAGCAGTATTTCAACATCCATGACTTTAACGAGCCTTAATTTCCTTGCAAGACAACAGTATTTCCACATCCATGACTTTAACAAATCTTAATTTCCTTACAAGACATCAGTATTTCGACATCCATGACTTTAGCGAACCTTAATTTCCTAACAAGACAACAGTATTTCCACATCCATGACTTTAACAAGTCTTAATTTCCTTACAAGACAGTAGTATTTCCACATCCATGACTTTAACAGGTCTTAATTTCTTGACAAGACAGCAGTATTTCCAAATCCATGACTTTAACAAGCCTTAATTTCCTCGCAAGACAGCAGTATTTTGTGTCTCACTGCAAATGAGGGATTGAGTTATTAAAAGATCTTTCCAAATAAAAGTTTAACTTGAACTAAGCTTTATATTATTTAATGTGTATGTCTAGCTCACCCAACTCTTCATTGGACGTCTTTCCATAGTCTTGACTTCTCTCGCGTCTATGTTTATTTGGCCTTTCTTTGCAATGTTATAACATCAATTTTCTGCATTGTAGCACTCTTGCATTTTACTTTCGTATATTTTGGCCTTTCGCGCCCTACTTTCCACGCAATTTCACTGGCATAGCAGAATAGACTGTGATGTGAAATTCATACTATTCCAAGCTCGTGAAAATTGCAGAATGCAGACAAGCGAGATGCATCTGCCTACATATTTCAAAAGCAAAGCACCATCATCACAGTTTCCAAATTTTTGTCAAAGTTTAACTTTTTATAGTCTCTGGCTGGTTCGTTTCACCTAATTTCTGTGCTACTGCGTTCCACACATTTTCTGTGATTTAGTGTTGTTTGCGGGGTAAAAACAATAATTTGATAGGAGAAAGCTTTAAGCAGAGTAGACCGCAACGTGAACAACTACGATGGCTCATAATATTCTAAAGCTTGTGAACACATAGGTTGCACGTAATTAAATCCATCCAATTAATTAATCTTAGTTTAAAATTAATCAACTAAATAATATATTTATTTAATTAATTAAGTAAATTAATGAACTTTTCACATTTCTTTTAATTTTATAATTCAAATTCATGATATTAAAAGTTAGAAGATCGTGTCTTCTAATTATATCATCTATTCTAAGTTTTTCACTTTCACACATGTATTCTCAAGTCACTTGTCCCCAATCCTTCTTCACATATGTGCAGCATACAACATAGAGAAATATTGACCCCTTGTAAAATCCATTTTCTTCCTCCATTTACATTGTCCATCTCTTCTCACTTGCTTGTACCTCATTTCATCCTACATTTTAAGAAAATATCATCTCTTTATCAATCATATATTGTCTCTACTTGACGCTTGCTAAAAGGTTAGGATGCACACCCATACAAAGAAATATTGGCTTTTGATTTCATCTTTCAATCTCCACCCTTCATGTCTAACTTGTAAAGCCTATTTAAGGAGACTTACTTGAAGGACTTTATGGATCATTGTCCAAAATAGGTATATACACTACCAAATTGAGTGATCTCAAGAAAATAACATCCATATTACGTCAAAATACATCCACTTGATATTGGAGCACATCTACAACATTAATAGATTATAATACATCTTTCATTTGTGTTTACATTGTCTGTTAAACTTTTATTCTTGCTCAAATAAAAGGTGTGTCTCTCATTCAGATTATGAGTTTTTTTACATTGTTTACATCTAAATCCATTACTTTTGGTCAAATTTTGATGTTCACATTTCTAGCATGCACAATGGGAGACTTATTGTAGCCATAATCTTCATCTTTGGAGATTTTTTTGTGAATCTTAGCTAGTTGTTGACATTCTTAGCCATATTTCTAGGTTTGTGACATTTCTAGTATATATCCTAACATCTTTGCAGGTTCTTGTGGTGTTCTTTCCTTTCTTGGTGCCTATTTCAATCCTTAAATGCAAAAAACATGCTATAAAAAAATCACTAGCATCTGCACTTGGTTTATAGTGTTTTTTACAAATGATAGAAATTTCTACACAAGTGTGGTGCCTATTCCTTGGCCCATGTCACCTTTGCCATTTTTTCCCTTTATTGGATCTAATTTTGTTTCCTTGTAGTTTTCCAAAATCAAAATATTTTTTAATATCATCCTCTCTATTATTTAGGTCAGCATGGACACAAAATAGCTCCCACATAACTCTGTAATACTTATTTAAGTTTTGCATACCTTGAAACCTATTCGGTCGGCATTGTAAGAGACCTAATTCAAAAATTCTCTAACTATATACCCATATTCGAACATGTGAACCTCAAAACATTGTACAAACATGAGTGCACAATATATTAACATATATCAACATCTCCTCAAATCTGAAAATTCAAAGCCCAAATCGTGAAGAACTGTGAACTCTCCAACGCATATGCACAGAACTAGAAAACTCCTATAACTGTCAAGCCGAATTTTTGTTACTCATAACTTTTGAACCAAAATTCGAGAAGAGATGAAATTCTTGAATTAGATGCTTCTATCAACCAAAAATATTATACTAGAACCACAAAGTAAAGCACTGAATAATGAACCGATGTAGACCCAAAAACCAGATGCTCTATTTATAGAAACACAAATATTAACACTTAGTCAATTTCATCATAGATGTCTTCACCAAATCAACCCTTCTTGCAAAATTGTCTTGAACCAACATCCTAAAACATGTTAGAGCCAACCAAAATGATCTACACCATGATCTCCAAAGCTAGGTACAATGTTGACATCAATGATAACACTACAATGCATAACAATATACCTTATGCTTATCCCACATGCTCATGTTGCCAACAACAACATCAATGACAAACTCCTCATTCTTCTAACAGATTCTAATTACTTTTTTTACATAGTTGTTGGGATTTGACTAACTATATATTTGTGTAAAGATTCATTATGTATTTAAGGACATTCATTTGAATATTAATTACATTTAATAATAATTAAAATCCTAGAGTATACAAAAATCATTTAATAAGAATTATGATTTGGAGATTTAAAAGGAAACATCACTTCCCATCCAAATCAACATCTAAATCAAATGTATGATTTCCTATTGCTTACTAATTGTTTTCACAACCATAAAGTTGATATAAATAAGGAGGTTGGCCTATAAGAACTTGACCCTTGAGATCTAGTGATCTACCTAATATAAATTTTATTGTAGTCCCTAACAATTAGTGAGGAGCGAATAATCTAGCAAATAAAATAGTAAAATTCTACAATATACTAAATTAGTAGTTTGTATTAGAGCTCAAACCTATGTGATAATGCTATATTAATCTAGAACTACAACATCGATCTTTGGTGAGCTATAATTTTGAATATAATTCTAAATAAAAAGTACAATGGAAACATATATTTTTCCACACCTAAACAAATAAATTTATGCTACATCAACTTATTAGCTTTAGATCATCATTCTTAAAAATAAATTTCTAAATCCCTACATTTAATTTCTTAAATTAACTTTTAATATTTTTTAATTTATCTACCAAATATCATTACATAAATAAAGTATATATTTATAAATTAACATAAAAAAGAGTGAATTTTATATTTTTTTGTTTATACCTATTTATTTAAAAAAAAAATTAAAATTAGATTAATCAGTATAAAGTGTTTTACCTATGATGCAGAAATATTCATTTCTAACATATAAAAGGTTAAGAATAATTTTTTTTCATATATATTTCTCAACGTACAAATTAAATAAATTTAGTCACCATATTAGAACTTTTTTTTCTCAAAAATATACTATTTGTTGCATGCTTCAAATGTGAGTCCTTTACTTATCACTCATAAAACTAAAAAAGAATGATAAGCTCATGAAGAGGCTATTTTGATTGTATATCAATAATTACATTGAATCAAAACATAAATCAAATAATATTAAAGATTAAAAACTTAGTTACATAGATCAAACTACATGATGGTGTGAATCCCAATCCTACACCTACACAAACATGGCAATCAAGCACATTATTATATTGAAATGCAAGTAAGAACAAGGATTCCCCATGAAATTAGATTGAAACATTGAGATAGGAATAAAATGAAGAATAATACAAATGAAAGTAAATGAATCCTATTTTAATGAACAAACTATCAATCCCATGGGGGAATTGGTGTCAATTATGTGTAGAAATTGGCCCTTTCCCAACTCCTTCGTAAGCTTTGATGATTTGATCCACTTGATGGTGAAGAACAATGATGAAATCCTTGAGAAAACCTGCAATAACCTAGCTATGGTGATGACAAATGCTCAAGAAATGATATAAAATCAATCTAATATGAAGATAATAACTTTGCATTCAAATTGTAAATGATGAATGAGAGGAAGAGTCTCTCATTTATAGATTTCAAATTTGGAAGAATGAGTGATATTGAGCAATGTGGGATCATTCAACATCCAATGGCCAAGTGCCACTTGTCAGAATGTGAATGGGTGAAGGTTGTGCACATTTTGATGAATGAGCCAATAAATGTTATTAGATTCAAATTTGAAATTTGAAAGTTGGCAAGTTGGAGGGAGAGAAGAATGGAGTTAATGTCACTTGGCTCAAGGCTAAGAACATGTAAGAGGCATTAAATGCCTTGTTGGAAGTACCCATCCCCTTTTGGGGCGATTTTTGAATTTGGAGGAATATTCCACAAAAGATGCCCTTTTGAATGAAAATTGATAATTTTATAAATCAAATAAATTTATTTATTGTGTAAGTTGCAAAATCGAGAGGGATGGAGTGATTAGGATTAGATTTAATCATGATTTGATTAGATTAAGTGGAAATTAGATGATTTGACAATTTTGACTTAGATTTTAGGATTTAAATAAATCAAAGTTGAGAGGAATAATGATTTTAGATTTAATTAAATAAAAATTGATTTATTTAATTAAAAAAGCTGGTGTTAGATTAAATCAAATAAATATTAATTTATTTAATTTAAATGATCTGACCTTAGAGGTTAATTAAATAAACTGAATTATTTAATTAAAAGATAGATTATAGGATTAATTAAACAAACTGATTTATTTAATTAATGGAAGAGAATGACTTAATCAGATAAGAGAGGAATTGTGATGAATTTAATCAAATAAGGATTATTTAATTAAATTAATTAGAAAAAGGGATTATTTAGGAAGAAACGATGTTAGTAAGATTAGGATCGGGTGTGTAGGATCGAATTGTATATTTTCCATGTCTACAGATGGTAAATTTGATCTACATATTTTACTATTATTTAAATTATTGTCTATTTAAAATTTATATTCTCATTCTCAACAACACCTCATCGAAAATTTGACCAATTATTTATCTATTTATTTATTAAATGCCATATCAATTATATACACCTGGAGAATTTTTTGTTCACAACCAAAGTCTTGCACATGGTATCTTGAGTCTCTAATGTTTATAATACAAAAATGTGAAGAGGGTAATTAGAATAGTTGAGCTTGTAAATTGTTACATAAACATTAGAGACTTAAGATTACATATCAACATTACAATAAAAAATAAGATATCATTTCAAAAACTCTAGGAAGAACTACTATTATTTCAAAAACCACACATTCAAAACTAAAATATTTTTTTTATCAATTTGCCTATTTTTTTACATACAAGAACTACACATTGAAAATAGAGATTTCTATAATTTAATAATTTAATTATTTTTTAAATTTATTCTTGCACATACATTGATATGGTTGGCTACAAAACATAATAACATAGCCAACTTGTAGACATTACAAAATAGACATGGTCTGATTTTTTTTTACATGGCTTAGAAAATTGTAGACATTACAAAATACACATGGTTTGCTAAATTAAGTATAAATTAAAAAAATAGGCATTTATAAATAGGTATAGTGTGCAAAATTATGAAGCTTGTAATTCAAAGTTGACTAGTTCACAATAAAGTCAAGGAATGGTTTTGGCACCTCCATAGGAGTATCTATTTAAGAATTTTCAAAATATCAAAATCAACATGGGTTATGATAAGAGTAAGATGACCAAACATAATTTTATATAAAATCTCAAAAAATAGAATTTTTTTAACAAGGGAGCAAGGGGCACTATGGCTAGTAGTAACTTGGAAGTTTTTAAGGGAAACATAATGATGATTTAAAATTTTGTATATATGTCTCTTAGAATCTAATGATTTTTAGGCAAAGAGGTCAATGTAGTGCTCAAAATTCTCTATTATTCTTGTATTTGATGTTGGATTCTTATCACGACTAAATTGAGAGTTGGTAAGAGTGGAATAATTAGGTCCTATTATGTTTTACATATCCCTAAATATGTGGCATTATTTAGGTAGAGGGGTTGATGGAGTACTCCTCTTATTAGAACTAGTTGGAACATATGTTGAATTCTACTTATTTCCTACCTATATTTATTTTTTCAGCTCTCTCTCCTTTTACTACTAGAGCATTTCCTCCACCCTCCTCTATCTCAATAATTTTATTTCAACTTTTCATTCTTCCTTCCTTTTCCTCTTTTTATTTTGATGAAGCTACTTTCAATTGTAAACATATCACTAAGTGAGGTAGTTTATATGTGTAGAACATGAAGGTTTTAAAAAATTATGTTAAGGATAAAGTGAGGCCTTAAGAATGGAAAAGAGGAAGAAGAAAGGACTTTTGTCATTGGACGGATTCTAAAGATTCCTAGACTTGATAAAATCTGAGAGATAATTTGAAAAATTAGAGAAGAATATGTGAGGGTTGAAATGATAAAGACGAAACAGTAGGTGAGATAAATGGTAGTGGAGATCAAAAGGATAAAATATGAAGAGAGGAGAGTTGGAGGTAATTGTGATTATCTTTCTAATGATATTTTGATTGTAGGAAAGAAAGACAATGCAACAGGGTTTCATGCATGAGGCACATAAAAAGAAGAAGAAGAGGATGAATATGAAGAAATTGATGAACTTGAAGTTGAGACATGTCTTGTTGAAGGCATAATGATGGAGAATGAGGAGGTTGTATGTGCAAGAGAATAGGTTGCACCAGAAACTGATATGGACTTTGAGTGTCCTAAGTATGATGAGGTGATTGGTGAGGAAAGAGGATATCCCCTATTGAGATAGGAGATAAGGAACATAGAAGAATTATTTGTAGCCAAAGAAAGTGTAGCATCCATGGTCATCAAAAATCTTGCATCAACCAAAAATATTTCCTTGCTTTGTTTTGTATTTTTTTAAGGGCTAATGTGTGGGGAATTGATTATTTTAATTTCTAAATATTGTAATTTCCCTTATGGTAATATGTAATTATAATTTTGGAGGTGGATTTAATTTGGTAAATGTTTCTAGAGTAACCTAGAGGAATATTCCATCCTAGGCATCCATTACAAGGTAGGGACCACTCATCAATGCATGTCCTTGCATGTTGATTTTTATGATTTGCATGCTCTTTCATGTTGGTGCATGTTCTTTCATGGAGCCATCAAAGTATTTAGAGAATAATTAAGCACACCAAGTTGGCCATGGTTTAAGTGCCCATGTGAAGGCCATGTGAGAATTGAGTAATTTTTATTATTTTATGATTTATTCTCCAAATGGGGTGTGGGCTTTCCAAGGAGGTTTTTTCTTATGGTTTTGAAAAACCATAGTGGTTTTTCTCATTCACAAGTCTATATAGTCAAGCCTTGTCATTTGGGAAGATGAATTTTTGGAGTTTATTTTTTACATAACAAGATACTACCGGATTTTCTAGAGGATTGTGACTCCAAGATTTTACATATTATGTAATCAACAAGCCCATATGATGAAGAATTCGATGTTGTAATTTCATTTTATTTTAGAGATAATATAAATCCTATCCTTCTATCTTGTAATTATTTCTTACAGTTTGTGGTGTGGCTTTTTATTTCTAATTTGGAAGGAGGTGTTCCTTTTCTTGGAGAGAGGAAGAATACATTTTGTTCCAAGTTTTAATACGCTTTCTAGTAGCAAGAGGATTGGTGATACTAAGGCTTGTTGCAGTAAAGATTTCCTACGAAATTTTGTAGGTTGTAAGAGCTAGAATCTTGTAAAAGAAGTTAGATTGAAGGAGATCAATTTGGGATTGATCTTTGATGTTTTGTATTAGTCATATTTTATATTTTTAATACTTTTCATCAACCCATATGGTTGCAAAACCATTTAATTTTAGTTATGCTTTGTAATTCTTGAATTTCCAAGAGATTTTGAATGAACAAAGAAGAACACTTCTTGTAGATTTTTGAGTTGTTTCAAATAATTTCTAAGTTGCATTTTTAGATTGGTGTGAGTATGTGAATGAGGTTTGGATCCCCTACATCAGTGGTATTAGAGTAGGATTTCCTAAGTATGTGGGTAGAAGCACCGATGTGAGGTAATTTTCACTAGGACTTATGATGGAGAGTGTTGAGGATTTGTAAATAGATCACCAAGTGAGGTAGTTTAGATGTGCAAAATCTGAGGTTTTGAAAATTTGTGTTAAGTATTTGTGAGGCCTTAAGGATGGAAAAGAGGGAGAAGAAAAGGAATTTTTCCACTGGATGGATTCTAACGATTCCTAGACTTGAGAAAATTAGAGAGAGACTTTAGAAAAATAGAGAAGAATATGAGGGTTGAAATGATAAAGATGAAGCAACAGGTGAAAGAAATGGAAGCAAAGGTTAAAAGGATAAAACAAGTAGAGAGGAGATTTGGAGGTGATTGTGATTATCTTTCTAATGATATTTTCATTGTAGGAAAGAATGATGATGTAGCAGGGTTTCATGCATGTGGTGCAAAAGAAGAAGAAGAGGATGAATATGAAGAAATTGACAAACTTGAAGCTGAGACATGTATTTTTGAAGGAAAAATGGTGGGGAATGAGGAGGTTGTATGTGCAAGAGAAGAAGTTGCAGCAAAAGCTGATATGATGGACTTTGAGTGTCCTAAGTATGATGAGATGATTGGTGAGGAAAGAGGAGATCCCCTACTGAAATAGGAGATAAGGAAGATAGAAGAATTATTTGCAGCAAAAGAAAGCAATTATTGTAGATGAAGATGTTGTAGCAATAGATCTTAAGAAGCTTGTAGCAAATAAAGAGGGTAAATAAGATTTATTATCAATAAAAAAAGAGTGGCTTGCAAAACTTATCGATGGAGGTGAGAAGATAAATATTGTAGTGAAGGATGAAGAAGATGATCTTGAAGAAGAAAAGAAGGATGAGGTAAATTCTGATTTTGAGTTTAAAAATGATTATTATTTACCTTCTATAAAAGAGATTGCAGTTGTATAATATGAAGTTATAGGTGCATATTTGTATGTGGATGCTTCATGTTTGTGAATAGAGATTGTAGATGATGGTGTAGGACGAACTTGGTGTGGAGAGATGGTCAGCTTGTGGTGGGTTGCATCCCATGAAGAAGGAAATAAAGGAAGAAGAGATGTGGTGAAGGAGGATGGTCTATGGTGGATGTAAGTCCACAAGATAAAGTAGGAATAGAATGCACACTTGGTGGAGAAGGATGGAAAGTTTCTCAGCTAAGTGCTAGAAGAGGCAGAGGAAGAAATTATTCTATCTAATTTTAAATGATGGATATTTTTGAGGATTTGTTGCAATCTGAAAGGGTGGTACTACCACTCAACTCCATTTTGTGAATCCATATTCACAAAAAATTTCCTACCTTAAGTGTCTGATGTAGGAGCATCCATGGTCATCAACAATCTTGCATTAACCAAAAACATTTCCTTACATTGTTTAGTATTTTCATCAAGGGATAATGTGGGGAATTAATTATTTTAATTTCCAAATATGTAATTTTCTCCTATGGTGGTTTTTAATTGTAATTTTGGAGGTGGATTTGCTTTGGTAAATGTTTCTAGAGAAACTCGAAGAAATATTCCTTCCTAGGCATCCATTACAAGGTAGGGACCACTCATCAATGTATGTCCTTGCATGTTGATTTGTATGATTTGCATGTTATTGATTGATAGGGTGCCCAAGTTTCCATGTTTTTGAATGTTCTTTCATGGAGCCATTGGAGTCATCAAATAATAATGAAGCACACTAGGTTGACGAAAATTGATTGGCCATGGTTTAGGTGCCCATATGAAGGCCATGTGAGAATTGAGTAATTTATATTATTTTATGATTTATTCTCCAAATGGGGCATGGGATTTCCAATGATTTGTTTTTCTTGTGGTTTTAGAAAACCATAGTGGTTTTTCTCATTCACAAGTCTATATATTCAAGCCTTGTCATCTGGGAAGATGGATTTTTGGAGTTGAAGTTTTGCATAAGAGGAGGCTGCTATATTTTCCAGATGATTGTGATTCTATGATTTTACATATTATGCAATTAGCAAGCCCGTATGATGAAGAATGTGATGTTGTGATTTCATTTTATTTCAAAGATAATAGAAATCATATGCTTCTTTCTTGTATTTGTTTTATGCAATTTATGGTGTGGTTGTTTGTTTCATTTTTGGAAGGAGGTGTGCCTTTTCTTGGAGAAAGGAATAAGACATTTTGTTGCAGGTTTGAGGAGGTCTTCCAAAATTAAGAGGATTGGTGATACCGAGGCTTATTGCATAAAAGGTTTCCTATAAAATTTTGCAAGTTGGAAGAGCTAGAATCTTGTAAAATAAGTTGGATTGAAGAAGACCAATTTCAGATCGATATTTGATGTTTTGTATGTCATATTTCAGATTTTTAATGTTTTTCATTAGCTCATATGGCTGCAAAATCATTTAACTTCAGTTATGCTATGTAATTCTTGAGTTTCCAAGAGATTTTGAATGAACAAAGAAGAACACTTCTTGCAGATTTTTGAGTTGTTTCAAACAATTTCTATGTTGTATTTCTATATTGGTGTGAGTATGTGAATTGGGTTTGTATCCCCTACATCAAAGGGTTTGATTGAGTACTCCTCTCATTAGAACTAGTTGGAACATATGTTGAACTCCTCTTATTTTGTACCTATATTTATTTTTTGATCTCTATCATTTCACTATTAGAGCATTTCCTCCACCCTCCTCTATCTCATTAATTTTATTTCAATGTTTCATTCTTCATTCCTTTTCCTTTTTTTAATTTGATGAAGCTCCTTTACCTCTATCTATTTTTCCTTCATTTGTTTTATCTTTTCAAATTCATCTTCCATTGTTTTTTGTTTCCCATGAAAATTTATGTAATCATTTGCAATAATGATTCAAGATTTATTTCCCAATCTAAGTGAATTATCATATAGGGGAATGGGCCTCTTTCTAACACTTTCAATATGTAGTTTTATATAAAAAAATAAAGTGCCTTGGTTGCATAACACTTTTTGGTATTCTATTTTAAAAGATTCAAATATCTTTAACAAACTTTTATTGTATAAAACTTAATATTCTTCTACTTCATTAGGTTCCAAATATCAATCTTTGTAATCTACTATACATGAATAATAATGAACCACCTCAATTATTGGTAGTGAATATGGAGAAGGAATGTGTAATGATATTTTCACTTTGAAAATCAATTGACACTCTTGAGATTTCTTCTCCTTCTTAAACCCAATTTGGTGGGTTCAATTGTGTATTTAGTCTCATGTCATATACGTCACTTCATATTGTGTTTGGCTAACATGAGTGGTTGTACTTATCCTTTCATTTGGATCATTTCTTGGTGTTGATTGTTATGTTTCCATATTTTCCAAAAAAATATTGTACTTCAACCTCTTCATAACTAGTTAATCTTAAGATGCTTACAATGCATGTAACCTTATTTTATTATTCTATACTTAAAGAATCAATTGGTTTCATGTAAGCTCATGTGTAGAAATATGGGGGACTAAAAAGTGGCCAAAACCACTTTTTGGTCCACCTAAGGCATAACTTGAATTTTTTTTAACAAACTCATGTTATAATGTGATCACATCATGTCTATCATAAAATAAAAAAAATAGTCTCCCTCTCCCTCTCTCCCTCTCTACCTATATCTCTCCCTTTTTATACTTCTATCTCTTTATCTCCCCTCCATATATATCTCTTAACTTAGTTACAACAAACTCTCATGATACATAGCTATTATACTATTTTACAAGTTGATTTTAATAAAAAAATCTCTTTCTAAGTGTTGCCCGTAAACCCATGCTAGAAGGGACTCAAAAATATATAGCAACCACCTAGTAACACAAGTGGGGGGACTCCACCCATGCCCCCTATCAAGAACTAGGATGAAAACATGGTTGAAATTAAACCTCCAAATTAGGAAGAGGGAGAGGATCCATTACCAATAGTCTCCCACTTGAAGACTAATTATCAGTATCCATTACCAACACACATGATTCCTGCAATAGGGAGAGCTGGAGAGAGAGGGAAAGATAGGTATATAAAGAGGGAGAGATATAGGAGGTAATATAGGGAGATAAAGGTAAGGATATAGAGATAGGGGAGAGAGATGGAGAGGAATATAGAGAGGGAGAGGGGGAGGGGGAGGGGGGAGGGGGGAGAGGGAGAGGGAGAGATAGAGATAAATATAAAGTGATAGGAAAGAGAGATATAGAGAGATGGAAGAGATAAATATATAGATAGGAAGAAATAGAGAGATATAAATATAGAGATTGAGATATAAGTGATATTTAGAGAGAGGTTAAGACAGAGGGTATAGGGGTAGAGAGAGATGGAGAGATAAGGAGATAGATATTTAAAGAGAGGGAGAGATAAAAGGAGATATATAGAGAGATAGAGATGCATATTTATATATAGACAAAGAGATCTATGAAGAGGAAGAGAGAAAGATAGAAAGGATGAGATAGAGAGATATGGAGGGAGAGGGAGAGGGATAAATAAAGAGAAATTAATGGTGAGATAGAGTGATAGAGAGATAGAGATATAATGATATATAAAGAGGGGGGAGGGGAAGAGATAGACATAGATATAAGTAGCTCGATAAATAAATAGAGATTGAGAGAGGGAGAGGGAGAGATAGATACATTTGGGAAGAGAGAGATGTATGAATAGAGAGAAGGAAGGATGGAGGAGAGAGGGAGAGAAAAGAAGAGAGGGGAGATAGATAGATATATATATAGAGAGAGGAGAGGGATAGGGAGAGGGAGAGAGGGGGATATAAATATAGAGGGAGATACCTAGACATAGAGAGGGATATGGAGAGAGATAGATATATAGGGAGATAGAGGTAGAGAAAGATATGGATAGAAGGGGATAGAGAGAGGAGTGAGAGGAAGATAGATAGTAGGAGATATGGAGTGAAAAATAAATAGAGAGGTAGAGATAATGGGATATAGATAAAGAGGGATAGAGAGATAGAGGAGTGAAGAGTGAGATATAAAAGAGGTGATAGAGGTAAGTTTTAGATGGTCATAGATACAAAGATAGATATAGGGATGGAGAAATAGGAAGTGTGTACATGCATGTATGAGTGTGCATATAATGAAATATTAGTTCTAACAAGTTTTGAAGTACATCATTAAAATATAATGTAGTTGTGAAAACCCCCATATTTACCACCTTGTGAACTTCTTTGGAATGCATGTCAAACTTTATACTTCATCTAGAAAAGGCCACTCATAGAAAAAAATATTGTCAAGAAATGAAAAGGTTTTTGAAACCCTATCAGGGACTGACAAAGGTTTTAAAGCCTAGCAAATGTTTCGAAAAAAAAAATTCCCTTCATCTTCCATCTTTTTCATCATCCAATCGAGACTCAGTGAGGTTTTGAGAACCCCTTTGGGCTCTGGCATTACTTCCAAAACTTGGTTTGAACAACGAACTTGAAACCTTTCCCAAAGATATCAGGTTGAAATGAAGTTGTGACAACCTCATTAGAATCGAAAACTAAGAAAAAGATCGACCAATCATAACTTAGGAAAAATTTTAATAAATAGGCAAGATTTTGGGAGTGTGATAGAAATTGAGGTAACAATGGCTCTGACTAATGATGAAGACTACAAGGATGATGAAATGAACTAAAATTCACAACAATAGACTAGTGTTTACCCATTGGGTATAGAGTCAATCACTAGATGAAGGGTTCGAGGTAAACCAAAAGCAGAGAAAAATAGGAAAAGACCTAAACTAAAAAAACACCAAAATTTCAAGGTATGTACATGGCAGGGTAAACCCTACCTCCATAAAGATTCCAGTTTATCATGCCAATCCATTAACTAGTTGTGAGAAAAACAACCTACTATAAAAAAGGCATGTATTTCCATGTAACCTCTAGATATTGAGCAAATTTAAGAACATCCACATGGAATCCATTTAGTATGATAATTTTTTGTGATTCAATCCATTCTTGAATAGCCATCTCTCATCATATGTCTCACTCCCTGGTGAACATAGGCTTGCACATTGCTAACCATGTTCCAATTCATCATCTTTGAGAATGCAACATCTCGGGTGATCTTCTTGCCAATTGGAAGGGAAAGATGAATCATTTGAATTTTTTTTGAACTTGAATCCACTTGAATCCCAAATGTAATCTCACTATTTTCCCTAGTATTTTTCATAAGCTCTGTAAAATTATTTTTAATAACTCTGTCGTAATTGGTCAACTTACATCTTGACTCATCAATTTCCTCTAATGAAAGTGTAGATACAATGGATTTCATGTTCTAAATTGAAAAATGAGAAGAATATGTCATATCATACCAATTATTTGTATCATGTTCCTCTCTCAATCCACTAGTACTCCAATTCTTTGTTACTTCAAACCTCTCTTCACAATTATCATCTCCAAAGTTAATTCCTTTATGTACATTATATCACAAGGTGAGAATATACCAGGCTCCAATAACTCAAACAAAGGATTATCCCTAATTTCATAAAAGTTGCTTCATAGAAAAATTGGATTAAAATAACTAGACCGATTCATGTTATACCCCTCTTTAGTCATTCTTGTCTACTCAAAAGTCTCCATAATTATTGGCTTTACATAGGCTTCTTCTTCCAATTCAAATGTTTTAATTTTAGAAGAAGAGAGACTTGGTAATTTACCTTCTTCAATATGGATTTGATTTTTGATTCCACTCTCTTCTGCACAACATGTCACATGCCCACCCATTTCTTTTGGGGTGAAGATCTTAATTGTCTCATATTCCCCATAAAGAAATCCATCATCTAAAACTTATAGGAACCAATTTGGAATAAAAGTGATATTTTTATCTTTAAATTTAGGTTGTATACTAATTTGAGGAAAATATTTTTCCCAATCATAAATAACTCCCTTCTCAACAAGTGGATCCTTAATGTTAATCAAATCATCCATTGATCTTGTATTAATATCTTCAAATGTGTAATCCTCCAACTCAAGGGTATATAGAGATATCAGTGATTAGAATTTTTTGTCCAAGTTGCAAATATCCATATCATAAGAAAATTGTTTAGTGGTTGCAATAGCTAAAGAAAAAGGTGTCATACCTACTAATTATACTCAAGGGGAATAATCTTCATCACTTGAGGAATCAGATTAATCTTCAATTTCTTCAGAGTTGAAGTTGTATATCTCAACATCATAGTATTTAGTTCTCTGATTACTCCATTGCCCTAAAAGTGATCTTGACCAAAAAATGGTAAGGTTAGTGCATTCAATCAAAGAGCACAAGGTAAGCACATATATTGATGATTAAAATCCTTGAATTCATGTACCCTACCACCTTGAACACCTTTCCCAACATGATTTATTTTCCATACCCCAGATGGAATAAACCCATCCTCAATATTAATAGACCCTTGCTGTGCTTGTTCAAGGTTACACACTTTATCTTATTTCAAAATAAATCAAACTTCATGATGCTATGCAAAAGTAAAAATATGGATCTGGTTTAGCTTACTTGGATGATAAAGTTGGGGAATCCGCTTCAAATCTCTATTAAAATGATCTATGAAATATTTGATTGATTCTTTCTCCCTCTTCTTGATTTGAAAAAATGACATAACAGAATTCTAACACCAATCACACATTTGAATCTATCAAGAAATATTTTCTTCAAGATGCCCCAATCAGTTATACATCAACACTCCAAAATTTGAAACCACTCTATGATGCATTCAATGAGGCTCTTACAAACACATATTCCTCATGTAATCCCAAAATTCCACATGCAATGATAAATGTATGAATATTATTTTCAAGGTTGTTTGAGTTCTCTCTAGTAAACTTTAGGAAACATCTATTTGATCTTTGAGGTAGGTCTATGTATTGAGACAATGCTAAGGGCCAAAGTGGTTTCTCTGAGGCTGAGGTATCATAGTAGCCATAATACAAACTAGTACTTGTTACTATGAAAACCTTCTAGAGTCGCCAACTTCCTTTCAGGAAAAGTAATTTCTTTGATTTAGGAACATTCCCCTTACCTTTAGATTCCTTCATGAGTTAGTTTCTTGATGGAGCATTTAGATTTTGTGGAGGATTTTGATTATTATTTGGATGAGGATGAGGATCCCATAAAATTTATATTCTTGGGAATGTTTCAACCACTCTTCTAGTTGGCCATTGTGCAAGCTCTTCTTCTTCTTCTTCTTGAACAAATTTCGCTCTCATATAATATGCAACACTTCTATACCTCCAGGTTAAAGTATTTAACTGAGAAATAATTTCCTCATGTTCTTCCTACATCTAATCAAGACTCGACTGTAATACAAGAAAAACATTTTCATTCTACAAAACAATATTAATTCATAACAAGTAAACTGTTGCAATTTCTCGTTCGATCCCTAGTAGAGAGACAAAGTCCCTAAAAATAAGGAGAGATAACCATTTCATTGGTGATTTTTCCTTTGAATTTTGATGAGGTACAACTCCCTCAAATGGTTCAATTAACCATCAATGAATGTGAATTTAACTAGAAAGAAAAAAAGGTATGCTAACACTGACCCATATCCATGAGATCAATGTGACAAGGTATAATGAATGCTATCAACTTCCTAACACAAATATTAGGCTTTTAATAGCAGATATAATAGTTTCTCAAGAAGGATTTGTTTCTATTACAAAGTAGACAAACATAATATAGAGAAGAATACAATTCACAAAGGAAAGAACATCAAATATATAATCAAATTCATGGACTGATATATAAATATTATGTTTCACACTTCAATGTTCATAGACAACAACAAAAAATTATCCAATATGATCCCCTTTATTTCCTTATATATCACAATGCAATTTAGAAAACTAAATACTGGAGTCCTCAAATCATACATTTATAGATCCTCATCTTGGATCTTTACCGTTAATGTAACTACATTATTTCTAAGTGAGAATACAACTACTCATCTTTTAATTCTTGCATAACTAAGCCCAAAGAGCAATTATGGCTATTTTTAAGCATATCATAATTATATTTATTTAATCGATTTGATTTTGATAGGTGAGTTTATCATTTATGCATGTATGTAAGCCTTGTGGCTTCTAGTATACGTGTGTGGCTTGCAACCTACAAAATTTTCATTTAATTGCATCTCATTTTGCGATCACACTCACGTGAATTAGCTCAACTAGGTGTTTTTATCTTCACATCGAGGCTCGTTCAAGCAAAATCCAACAACCTCTATCACATCATATTCCCTTATTTATTTAATTCACAATAGCTTATAGTATCCTTTGCATTGCTAACTTTGTTGTTGAAGAGGTGTCCTCATAATTCTCCTCATAAACTTGACAATCATCCTTCCCTTCTATAAATTGGAGTGACTATCTTCATTTTGCATATCAATCCCATCATTTCAGGATGTGAAGCTCTTCCAATGATGCCACCTCTAAAAATGATTTTATATTCATTGAGAGCATTCAGTGTAGCTTAGCTATGTGACTGGTGGCGGACTGGCTGAAGGAAATGTTTATCATCAAAAGCGATATAGAAGGAGTAAACAAGAAGATTATTAGGGAGAACTTTCTTTCCCAAGTGCATACTCATAACTTAGAGCTCCTAGAACTATTCATGTATAACATTGTCCACAAGTCTAGTAGGCTGGAATAGTGAGCTAGAGTTGAGGAGCATTTAATCAGGTTGGTGTACTTGGCTAGAGTGGAAACTACCCTAGAAACCACAGTTAATATCCAAGGGTTGGTATAGTTGGGGATGCAATTTGCATTGCTATAGCTCTGTAATATGAGCATGCCAAAGAATTTGTTGGCCTCCTCTACACTAGACTTGATCGGAATGATATGGGGTTGCCCACCCATTTTGTGTAATTGAATGAAAACCTCTTTTCACCTGCTCAGATTGAGAGGTTATGGGAGGTGGTAGAAGGAATCTAAATCCTCATGTTTAATTTATGTATTTTAATAAATATACTAGAAAACCCCTTTTGATGTAAATTGATATACATATATGAATATATATACAAAAAACATTTTGTGCATTTGTATTCTTCACTTTTCTCAATGTGTTTTATTTTGCTACAAAGAATTATTTTTCAAATTTTGCGGTCATGGTTAATTTCAATGTAGAACCCTTGATAATTTCCTTTTTTTTCATGTATGATTTTTCTTTGGCACTGTTAATCATCTTTTAATTACACTTGGAAAGTAAAACCCTAGGAGAAATATCAGGTTCCAACGGGTTTTGGAGTACCTCATCAGAATCCGATGTAGTTGTGAAAACCCCCATATTTACCACCTTGTGAACTTCTTTGGAATGCATGCCAAACTTTAGAATTTATTTGGAAAAGGCCACTCATAGAAAAAAATTTACTATCAAGAAATGAAAAGGATTTTGAAACCTTTTTCAGGGACCGACAAAGGTTTTGAAACCTAGAAAAAGTTCTGAAATAAAACAAATTTCCATCCATCTTCCATCTTTTTCATCATCCAATCAATATTGACTGAGGTTTTGAGAACCCCTTCGAGCTCTGACATTACTTTTAAATTTTGTTCTCAACAACGAACTTGAAACCTTTCTCAAAGATATCAAGTTGAAATGAGGTTGTGACAACCTCATCGGAACCTGATGAGGTTTCAAAAACTAAGAAAAAGACTGACCAATCATAACTTAGGAAAAAATTTAATGAATAGGTACGATTTTGGGAGTGTGACATAAATTGGGGTAATATTCTTGAAGTGCTCTATTTTTTGTCTTTTCTTTCTCCTTTGGTTGCTCTTCACCTGAGTAAGCTCTAAACTCCCTCAAAATCACATCTCTAGGGAAAACCATTTTACGAGTTAGTGGATTCCAAAGCTTATAAAATTTTTACATTCTCTCCATAGCCAACAAAGATGCATTTTTTGTGCTTTTGGATCCAATTTAGAATGATTCTCTTGAGGCACATAAACAAAAGCCTCACAACTAAAGACGCTTAAATTTGAAACATAAGGCTTTCTACCTATCCACACTTCACAACTTGGAGTTTTATCAACAACGTCTAAACAAAGAGATCTATTAACCAAATAACATGCAATACTTACAACTTCTTCCCAAATGTATCTATCAACTTTAGCACCACTCAACATGCTCCTAGCTCTTTCCATCAAGGTTTGGTTCATTCTTTCAACTGCCCCATTTTTTTGAGGTGTATAAGGAGTAGTCTTTTATTGAACAATACCTACATGCTTACAAAACTCATCAAATTTCATAGAACAATATTCACCCCCATTGTCAAATCTCAACACCCTTATCTTATAATTTTTTTTTCTTCTCGACTAAGGCTGTAAAATCCTACAACTTAGTGAAAAGCTCATATTTTACATGCATAAAATAAATCCAGGCATATCTTCAGACATCATCAATGAAAGTAACATAATAACAATATTTTCCAAAAGAGTCAACATCCACTAGTCCAAACACATCTAAATGAATGATCTCTAATAATCTCTTAGATTTATTAGCCCCTTTATGAAATGATGATCTATTCTATTTACCAAACACACAATGCTCACAAAAATCATTTTTTCTAATAGAACAATCAAAAATACCATCAACCAACTTTTTATTCAAATTGGTCTTAAGACCCTGTTCACTTCTACGACCCAATCTATGGTGCCACAACATACATGCATTTTCAATACCAATTACATGGGAAGACTTACAAAAATTGGAAGGATTAATCCTAAACAAAATCCCTATCTGAGATCATTTAGCAATCACCAAACTCCATCTTGACTTCCTACAACTAGACTTGTCAAATTTCACATGCATTCTAGAATCATTCAACTTGGATACTGAAAGTAAATTTCTCACAAGTCCTAGAATATGTAAAATGTATGATCAATGGCTTTAACCCTTCTATCACTGAAACAAAACTTTACCTTTCCATAACCAACAATCTTCTTTGTGTTGTTATCACCAAGGAAAAATTATCCCCCATCATATGATGAATATGAAGTAAACCACTCCTTATGAGGATTCATATGGTAGGAGCAACCTGAATTCACCAATACAACACTCCTCTCTAAATTTCAACAACACTTTGTTACTTTGACAATCTGCAAACAAACTAGTACAAACAAGAAATACCAATATATATAGAAGTTTGTAGGAGAGAATACCATAAATAGTATCCCAAACAATAAGAAAAACCACCTGGAAAAACCCACGCCCCCCTTAATGGATAACCCATAAGCATGATGAAATATATTAAATGATTGCATGGCCTTCACATGGGCACCTAACCCGTAGCCAATCAAAATTGGTCAATATTGAGTGCTCCATAACACTCTAAAAGCTCCAATAGCTTCATTCAAGAACATGCACCAACATGCAAACTTGGGTGCACTGCCATGTAAAACATGCAAGGACATACATTGCAAAGTGGTCCCCAACCAAAATTTGGATTCCCAAAAGGAATATGCTCCCAAGATGCTTTGTAAGTACCACTGTAGAGGGTCCACCTCTTTAAATGCAATGACAATTTGTCATAAGAAAATAATAATAAATATTTTACCCCTCATGTCCTTTAGAACACTTTCCAAAGAATGTGGAGACACACAATTATCAACTTAGGATAGAAATTATAATGTCATGTATCCTAACATATCTTGGTGGTTATCTTTTGTTGGATATTTTATGTTGTTAAAATATATTACAAACTCTTCCTTTATACAAATTATTGATGCTCTTGGCTATAAAAATGTTTTTCAAGGAATTCAACTCTCTTTCTAAGAAATTTGTTTGGGTAGGGATTTTGGATTCCCATTAATAGAGTTTGAACAAATTGGGATTATATATTATAGACTTAAGTAATATGGTGTCTTAGCCTTTGATAGAATATTCTTAATAGTTAAGCTTCAATGGGAAAATTATAATAATGTTGGTGCAAGTTTCCTCATCAATCTTGGGATAAAATTCTTAATAGCAAGTATTTGGGTGTTCTTGATGAGAATGTTTTGTAGATAGATTTGAGTGGAAAATGTTCAATGGTTTGGGATACTATTAGGAGAGGATATGAAAATTTCAAGGATAGACTCTTTTGGATTATAAAAAATGGTTTGAAATCTCTTTTTTGGAATGAATGTTGGGATCTCCATCTGTTAATCATATTTTTATTTCCTCTTCTTAAGTCAGACTTGATTGAGATTTTTCAAGAAGTGGTATGGTCAAGAGTGATTCAATTTAAGACTTATTTATGCATCATGGGATTATAAGATATGCCATTCAAAGGATTATAATAGATGACCTAGGTATGGTTTGTTTCAAGCCTAAACTACTCTCTCATCTATTCTTAAGGATCAAGACCTTGTTGTTCTTTGGAGGAAGCTAATACTCTTACTTGGGGTTATGATTCTATATGGGCTTATTCAAGGGAATTATAAGAGATATGGGATAAGATATAAATTCCTTGGTGGACTAAAATATAGAATAAATTCTATTGGCCTAAATAAATACTTTTTATCTATTTGCTATTTTAGAATTTACTTGGGATAGAACATAAAAAAGAGAGGATTTCTCAATCCTTCAAAATGTGTTCTATGTGACCTCATAATGAAGAACATTATTCTTCATATTTTAACTTAGTGGCCCTTCTCTTTGGGTATTTCAAGACATTGATTGCAGTAATGGAATCAACCTATTATTCATGTTTCTTCTTTAATTGATTTTAGGCTCTAGTTTTGTTTGCCTTCCTACACTATCATTTTTCCTTATAGTTGCATGGGATATTTATCCTATTTTCATTCTTTGGTAGATATGGTTAGGGAATAATCATAGAATATTTCAAGGTCAGCAATGTCTTTTTTAATAGGCTTGAAAGAAAAGTATGGATATTCTCAAAAAACAATTACTACTAAATTTTATTTTGAGAGGGTCTTATCTTCTTTTGACTCTCTTCTTTCAATCCATTTGGAGCTTTCAAATATTTATTATCTATTTGGTTCCAATTCGAGGTCTTCTAAGAAGGTGAATAATTGTTATAATGGTGTCCTCCCCCTTCTATTTTTTTTTTAAAATTAATATCAATAGATCTTCTTGTGGTAACCCAAGTTCATATATAATTGGAGGAGTTGGTTGTGCTATGATGGTATGATCTTTTCTATTTTATCGTATGTTATGGGAATTGGTTTTAAAATTTTAATGGGAGACTAGACTATAGATGTTAGTGGCTCTTGAGAAAGCCTATGAGTTGGGTTGGAAGAAGGTTATTTATAAATGTAATTCCTTGCTGAATAAAAAGGGTTTTCAAGAGTCTTACTAGATGATTACTTCTTTAGTGGAATAGATCCTCCATCTCCCTTTAAATTTTGAGGCTATCTCCTTTGCTAATACTCCTTGAAAATGAAAAGTCGCATTTGATTTCCTTGCTAAGTGGGATTTAGAGGATAATTTTTCTTAGGATGTTTTCAAGTTAGGGTTGCTACCTTCTAATAAATTTCATCTCTTTTCTAAATTATTCATATTGACTAGATTACACAAGAATAAGGGCTTTCACTCTTTCATTAGATATATTAATTTAAGTTATTTTAGTTTCTATTAGGTTCAGCATGGTGTTAAACCTTCTCATGTTTCCCTCTTCTTTCTTTAGTAATGGCCCTTCCCATTTGAAAATCTAAAAGTTGTAAAATGTAATTTTATTATATATATATATATATATATATATATTTGATGTCATGTTCCCTCCTCTAACTAACCATCTACAATATTCTCCATAGGTTGTGCTTGATGGTACTTAGATCCCATTCTTGATCCACAAGCATTATAATTCCATGCACCACCATGAGAAGTCCTCTTATTTGGTTATGGGTAGCTATTACTTCTATGATTCTAATAGTACCTACAATTTCTCCTTTGGTTCCTTCTATATCCATAGTGAGTGGACTTTTGATTCTATTTAGTATCATACCTCCACGGTGGTTACCTTTAAGATTAATATTATCTCTTCTAATGATGTGGATATATATATAACTAAATAAAAGAGATATCTCACAAACCAATAATATAAATACTCGAATTATTCAAAGAATAGATCAAACCCTTGAGGTAGGGAAAGCCCATATAATTCTTCTTACTAAAAGGAATCCACTCTAGGCTATATGCCAATATCATATCGAAACATATTTAATATCCTTGACATATCTAAAATGAGACTCTCACTTTTAAATTATATATTACTCAACTACCCAGTATTACCACTTGCTAATACACGTGGGATAAAAACTGTGTTCTAACTATTTAAATGAATTACAAAGCATATTCACCTTAATAGATTATTTATTACTACCTAATAGACTATAATACTATACCTCTAGGTCTATTACACCAACAAAACTCAGACTATGTTCCATATCAGATATTTTGTTGTATCCACATTTATAGCATTCATATTCTTATTGTAGTGTTTGTAATATATGTTAGGATTTAGGTGCCATCAACCTTGTAAATCCTTTAATTAATTATTCTCCTAAAGTTTTTTGTACATTTACCCATAAGAGGTGAAATCGTTTGACCAACTGTGGTGAAAGAGACAATGTAAATGCAGTGATACCGTTATCGTTTGTCCTTTTGGAAAAGGACAAAATAGCTAGGCATCCCACTTTGGAATCTTCTAGAATGAGGTTGTTGGGTCAAAGAAAGCGTGTTGTAAGAGCATCTATGACATGCATGACAGTTGTCATAAGATGTTATGGCAGTATGACAGATTCCCTATGACAAAATATGCTATTTTTAGACCCCAGGCGCCCATGCATAAGAGATGCCTTATGACAGCTGTAAGAGCATCTATAAGAGGCTATTTTTGGTATATTTTGACCATTTCAAGGAGGGAGGCATGGGTTTTTCTAGGTGGTATTGCTGCTTATTGTTTGGTGAAACCATGGTGGTTTTCATCCTCACAAATCTCTTTAAATTGGTGCCTTGAGCTCTAGAGTTATTCAATTCAGTTTTGCAGGTTTGCAAAGTAATAGGGTGCTACCGTATTTTACAAAGAGTGATAAGAGAAGTCTATTGTTGCATGTAATATCTCAATTATTAGTAATATAATTTCCTCTCTTTCGCTGGTGGAGTTTTTTTCCCTTCAGGGTTTCTCCACGTAAATCTGTTGTTGCATGTATTATGATTCTTCTATCTCTCTCTCTCTCTCATTCTTCCTTCACACTAAGGCTAAAGGTTAATCTACATATTTCAGATTTTTATTCACTTATTTAAGTTCACATTGCAAGCTTTCTTCACCTTGATAATCAACAATATACTTGGACATGTATTCTATAATCTCCTTGGATTTTCTTTAACAAATAACAAAGTAATAACTTTAAATTTTACTTCCAATTTTTTGTCTTAAACAAATAAATCAATTGGGTATTGAATTAATATATTATATGTTAAAATTATGGATTTTACTAGCATAGATATGTTAAATACAACTATTTAAAAGATGTCAAGAGATATTAGTCTTGAGGTGACTATCTAATTTGTGTCATAAATTTAATATAAGTGACTTGAGACTAATATCTCTTAACATCTTTTAGTAGATGCTAGTTACCCTTTTTTCATAATTGTTGATATTTGACTTATTATATATTTGTGTGTGGATTCATTATGCATTTAAAGACACTCATTTGAATATTAATCACATTCAATAACTTTTGATTCAGAGCTTTAAAAGGACATTACTTGTCATCAAAGTCAACATCTAGATCACTTACATGATTTCTTATTGTTTACTAATTAAATTCTCATGATCACAAATTTGATCCAAAGAAGAGGGTTGAATAAGGGGGTTGGCTTATGAGAACTTGACCCTTGCAATCTAGTGATCTCCTCAATATGTTTTTATAGAAGTCCCTAACGATTAGCAAAGAGAATCTAACAAATTGAATAGAAAAAATCGAAATCATACTAGATTAGTAGTTTGAGTCAAAGGTTAAATCTACATTATGCTAAATTAGTCTAGAACTATGAGATTGATTGCCAATGACCTAAACAAAAATTATATAATTCTAAATAACAAATATAATAGAAACATTTATTTTTTCACACCTAAACAAATAAAATTTACGCTACATTAACTTATTACCTTTGTCATCCTTTTCATAAACTAAATTTCTAAATCCCTACATTTAATTTCTTAAATTAACTTTTAATATTTTAAATTTCTCTACCAAATATAATTAACTAGATCAAATTTATATTTATTAAATAGTCTAAATAATTTTTTAAAATATTTTTCCTTTTATAATTATTATTTTTAACATTTTTGAATTAAATTAATCAATGTGATGTGTTTTACCCTTTATATAGAAATATTAGGCTGTATTTGTGGTATACCAAAAGCTAAAAATCTTTAGGACTGATTTATGTGGGCATCTTTATGGAGAAATACCTGTGTGAACAAGCGAGAAGAAAAAACTTGAAAATCTTGCTGAGGAACACTACACCATCATCATCATAATTGACTGTGGTTGTAACATGCACGACACTCCTCTGAGATACTCCTGCGTTTCTTCCACACATTTTCATCGCTTCGTATCTCTAACAGTACTCCCTTTCCTCTTAGAAATAAATGCTTAGCACTTCATCTCCTCAACAACGAGCCTTGTTTTGTTTCAATTAATCTTCCATTGTTTCTTCCTGTCAAAGTTCAAGTCCAATTCCATGGCATCTAATTCTACTTCTCAAGAAATTGTTCCATCTCCATCTACCTCTGCTACACGCTCACTGGGACTGAGATCTTTGTTTTCATCCCGCTGTAATTGCTTTAATTGTTGTTCAGTCCAATCTAGTTCTAGGGCATCTACATCGACCACTAGTACTTAGGCTACAAATGCTTTTCAAGGGATCACACCATCTCCCTCTGATCCACATGCTTTTGAACAAGGCCCACCACCTACTTCTACTTTTAGTTGTAACAATGAGCATGAACCAGAGAGTGAACATACAAATGCATTTGAAGGGATCGCACCATCTCCATCCACTTCTGGTAGATCAAGAATTCCAGAGAGAAAGCTGCCTTACGATGTATTTATTAATCATCGTGGCCCTGATGTCAAGCACACACTCCCAGCCAGTTTGTATAACACCCTCACTGTCATGGGATTGAGGGTTTTCCTTGATAAAGAAGAGCTTGACTTGGGGGATTTCTCACCAAGAGAAATAGAAGAGGAAATGCGCAGTGCTACACTTCATATAGCTATATTTTCCCAGAATTATGCACAATCCCCATGGTGCCTGTCAGAGCTTTCATTTATGCTCAAAACTGGCACTCAAATTGTTCCTGTTTTCTATCATGCTAAGACTGATGTTGTCCGATATGCAAAAGGAGTCCATGCTGAGGCATTTTCCCGACTTGAAGAAAAGGGTAGATACGATTCAGAAAAGCTTAAGGAGTGGAAGAATGCGCTCAACAATGTTTCATATAATTTCAGTGACATCATTCGTAATGAAGAGTGAGTACCAAATACTCTGTCTCCAACACCTATCTTTTTTTTAATCACTGATTTTCTGAATATGTGGCATATTTTGTATTTCTTATTTTTTGTTGCACGTCATGTTACATGATTTGTGTTCTATTTCGTTTTGATGTCGTCGTATATTTGCTCTGTTTCGTTGTTCATCTTCTGCATTCAGGGATTTTTTCGTTTCTTAATATGTTAAGTGATTTTTGTCCTGCTTCATCTGTCGTTGGTATAAATGTTTAGTGATGAGAGAAGGCTGCTCAAGAATATTGTTAATCGTGTTTTGAAAGAAATAAAAACTGTGCCATTTGAGGTTGCCAAGCATCCAATTGATCTAGATGAAGCTGTCAAAGACTTTGAAAGGACAACACTTCAATTTGTAGAAAACCATTGCGCCATGCAAATTGTGGGAATATGGGGCATGGGTGGCTTTGGCAAAACCACTCTTGCCAAACAGATATATAACAACAAATATACAATTATGGACAAGTCTAGTTTTCTATTAGACGTCAAAGATGCTGATTCGAGAGGTAAATTGCATAAGAAACAGATTAAACTTCGGTCTCCAAGGAGTACTGATTGAGAATATAGAGGAAGGGAAGAGGATTCTCAGTAGCCGTTTGCAATCTATTCAGGTGCTCATCATTCTGGATGATGTAGATAATATAGATCAATTGGATGCTCTAGTTTCTAAGAAAGATAGTCTTGGATGGGGTAGTCTGATTGTAGTCACTTCAAAAGAATTTGAGGTTCTTCGATCTTGGGGCATCTCATTCATCTATAAAATGAAAGCATTGGATCCACTTCATGTCAAGCAGCTCTTTTGTTTGCATGCTTTCTTGCAGCCTTCTCCACAACAAGCCTTTGAAGATTTGGTTGAAAACTTCCTAAATGTTTTTCATGGATTACCATTGTCTCTAAATTTTTTTGGAGCACAGTTATATGAGATCTCCAACAAACATTATTGGGAAACTCAATTGCAAAAGATCTATAGAATTTTACCCAAAGATATTAAACAGAGATTAAAAGTCAGTTACGATGCCCTAGATGATGAGGAGAATCAGATATTTTTAGATATTGCTTGTTTCTTTATTGGAGAGAAAAGAACTTCAGCCATTGTAGCTTGGGACGGATCATGGTGGAATGGTCAGCATAGTTGGGAACAAATTCTAAATAAGTGTCTCATTGAGCTCAATGATAATGCATTTGATGATGATTGCATAAGAATGTATGATCATTTACGTGATTTGGAAAGAGAAATCGCAAATTATCAATTACCCTACCATCTCTGGTCTCCCCAACAGATTATTAATGTTGATAATGGAATACAGGTAAGATTAATACTTTTCTTTGTCTCTTTGTATTTGTCTGTTTCTTGTTTCGATGAAATTTAATGTTTCTATAAAAAAAATTATTTCATTTTTGTTCTATCCAAAAGGGGATTGCTATTCGAGGAATAATGGAATAATTTTTTGTTCTATCCTAAAGGGGATTGCTATTCGAGGAATAATGGCCAAAGCAACTCGATCTACAAGAAAGATTGAGGAGTTTCCTCAATATTTCCGGGGTGGAAAGCTCATAGTTAACACAAACAAAGGACCTTATAGCCTGAAACCCTCTTGGATTAAAAAAGCTCATGTTGAAGGAAATTTGTTATAATCAAGTAATTGGTGATCTATCAAGAGACCTGGTATGGCTTCGCTGGAATGACATTAAGCAGAGAAATCTTCGGTCATTGAGTTCATTGAAAAATTTGAGGGTTTTAGAACTCTACAGAAAAAGAAATCATGGGAAACATTGCTTAAAAGAACTATGAAAGACATAACAACAATGTAAGTATCTTCTTCCTTTAATAAGCTAAATTTTAAAGCTTTACCATGTTTTATTATTGTTCAGTTTCAGTCGATCTAATTAAGAATTATTTTCCAGGCTCCTGTGCAGTTAAGAGAGTTGATTATTGGTGATTGCTCAGAATTTCAAGGATTTCCAAAGTCAATAGGCTGTCTCAAGCATTTGAAAAAGCTAGTTGTGTTGAATTACAACAAGATGAGGAATCTGTCAGAACAATTTTGTCTTCTTCAATCCCTAAAGCACTTGATATTATATGGTCAGGAGCTATCATCGCTACCCAACAGTTTTGGTGATTTGAGAAACTTGAGGCAACTTACTTTATTCGATTGTTGGAAATTGAGGAGCTTGCCAGTCTCTTTTAAAGAGCTCAGACTCCTATAATACTTCAACATATGGGATGTACTAATCTCACCCTAGAGTCAGACATTCTGGAAAACATGACAAAGCTAGAGTATTTGGAACTCTTTGGTTTATTGGAAGAGTTGCCTCATCACATTACAAATCAGGCCTCCTTGACAGACCTCGTTTGTGGGATGACAAGGTTAAGGGAGGTACCAGTGAACATCAGTCAACTGAGCAAGTTGCAAAGGATGGAAATCAGAAGTAGATTGTTGACAAGCCTGCTGACATCTATTAGAGATTTCTCTTGCTTGACTTACCTTAAAAATTTTTATTGTGATAAGCTGAAATGTTTACCTGACTCTCTAGGGTGCCTTAATCTCTTACAACATTTACACATAGAGTCTTTAGGAGTAAAATACTTACCAAAATCAGTTAGGCAGCTGATTAATCTTCAAACACTAGCAATAGATTCGTACCCACTTTGCGAATTGGATCTTGGGGTAGGATTGCTCACTTGTTTAAAGTTGATAAATCTATATGAAACTGAAGTGCCCAAGATTTCCATCTGTTGTTCCGGCCTTGAGACTCTCTTACTTCATTATAATAGCCATCTAACTAAGATAGAAGTCTCACCAAATGCACTCAAGAGAACCTCTTTGGTAGGGAACCTCGAGTTGGATACGCTTCACAATTTTGCACAATCAGCTCTTCTCCGAGAATTTGAGCTCAAAGGCTGCTACAAAGTTAAGAAAATACCAGGTTTGGAACATTGCACAACATTAGAGACACTGAGAGCACATACGAGGTGGGAGGAAGCGGGTATACAAATTTTGTAGAGCATGGAAAGATTGAGAAAAGTGGAACTCAAAGCAATCAGTAGATCAAGTGTTGAAGGTTGCATTCTGTAAACACCGAAAATCTGTTGACTGCTTCAAACAATGACCATTAGATTGTTAGTCAGTTTAAAACAAACAGATCCAGCATTCCTATGAAATATTCAATCATATTTAAAGTATGAAAACTAGATAAACAAAAATAGCTTAAACGAAAGCATATGAAAACATGACCAAACTTTATTCCATAGCGGGAGTGGTGCTCCTCATGATGTGGAAAGAAATCCCTTTCCCACCCCCTGATAAGCAAGATTGCCAAAATGAAAGATGATGATGCAAATGCCATGATTGTGCATCAAATTGTGTTCTTATCCAATTGTGTTGTTGTGTTGTTGAAAAACCTTGTTTTTATAGATTCAAGGTTGGAAGAGTGAGAGATTTTGATGAATGTGGGATCATTCATAAGCCAATGACAAAATGCCACTTGTCAAGATTTGAGAGGATGAGGAATGTGCAAGTTTTGGCCAATGTGCCAATTTCAAATTTGAATTTGGATGAAATAACATGTTTAGGGGGGATGAAAGGTGCATTAAATGCCAAGTTTGACTTGTGCAAGAGCATGTGTAAGAGCATTTAATGCTTTGTTGGAAGGGACAAGTCCTTTGGAGGGAAGATTCAAACTGACAGAATATTCCATCCTGATGCCCTTTTGAAAGTAATTAGAAGAATTAATAAATAAAAAAAATGATTTATTGGTGCAAGTGGGTGGGTTAGTTGAGAGTTCAAATTTGATTCAAGTTGAGTCAAAAGCTAGAGAATGGGTGGTTATGATTAGAAGTTAATTAATTCAGATTAATTAACTTGGAGGATTTTAAGGGTTTTAGTATTTGATTAAATCATTTTGATTTATTGAATCAAATAAGAAGAACTTAAGGACTTAATTAAATAATTTGATTTATTTAATTAAATACGATGAAGTTAGGGAATTAATCAATAAATTGTTTTAATTGATTAATAGAAGAATTGGATGCATGATATTAGTTTTGCATGTCTACAAATTCAAAGCATGCAAGTAATAATCACTTATAGTCATCTACAAATCTAATTATTTTCAATTGATTGTGCATGGGCTAATGTGTTGATGTGCAAAGGATTTGCAGAAATGGCCAACAGAAGAAATAATAGTATGCGCGTGGGCGACCCTTGATGCAACCACACATGTAAACTCCTTTTCCTTTCCCAATCTCTGTCGAGGAAATCAACACCAACCCATCCCTCATATGGCCATCCACCACTTGCTGCATTCTTCTATGTTATGTTGTGAATTGTGAATCTCCAAAAAATTCATTGCAGTGGTCATACAGTACAAGAAATACGCAACATAGAACATTTATAGCAGGCCATGATTGTTGGGAATTAAGGTGTCTCAACCTTGTAAATTCCTAGCATGTATTTATTTGTTTTGTAATTAATTGTTTGCAAATAATGTATTTAAGTTGCACATCCTATTTTGTCATTTAGTGTGAGTGGACACGGTGAGTTGTCACTCCACTTGGAAGATGAATAGGATGGTCAACTTGGTCTAGGAGGTTCTAGGCATCCCACTTTGTGGTAGGAGTTATCTGCTAAGTGTAGAAACTTTGGAGAATGTGTAAGGTAATCATGACTGAAACGGTTATGACGGATTCCTATGACATGTAAGAGCTAAATAAGGAAGATTCTATGACAAGTGAAGACATGCAAGACATGCATGCAAGAGCATCTTTGAATAAGGCCTATTTGGGTGCCCAAGGAGCATCTATGACATGTTGTAAGAGAATATGCTATTTATAGCATGTGTATGACAAATTCTCTTATAGCTGTCATAACGGTTATTTATGACATATTATATGATGGTGTAAGAACTGTAAGAGCATCCGTCATTGCCTAAACTTAGGAATGGGCAACCCACTTATGGAATGCATGTTGGGACATGTGTCAGGACTTATGACACACTTGGACATGTGTCCCTAGGCGTGGATTTTGGGCCATGCACCCATGTTGGACGCCCATCTCAAGAAGATGCCATTTTGGCCTTGTAAAAGTCTATATAAGCAGTGCTTTGGATGGGAGACATATAGATTTTTTGACAGGTACTATTATGCTGCCGGATTGTCTCCAGATACGAGTGTTGAAGACTCCATGATAGCTTGCATTGCAAGTGTGTTGTAAATAGCAATTGTTTTGATAATACATTGTGCAGGTTTTGGAGTGTGGGGTTTTTTACCGAAAGGTTTTCCCCACGGTAAATCTTTGTGTCACTTCTATCTTCTATCTATATTTTTGTATGTATGTGATTGCAACAACATCTAAGTTAACATATGGCTAACATTCTATAATTGTAAGGGTTAAAATGAATTTGCACTCTCCTCTCCTCATAGATTAGTGTAGGAAACTGTAATTCCGCACACCTAGTTTCCTTTCAGTTGGTATCAGAGCTTGATCACCTTTGGTCCTAGTTGCTGGGTAAGGGGTTTTTTGAGCTAATCTCAGTTTGAGTGGGATTATTGTGCAGAGTATTCAATAAACTTTGTAGGAAAGAGATGGCAAGTTCTTCATACAGCAAGATGGAGGTGGAGAGATTCACCAGCACGAATTTTGAGCTTTGGAAGCTCAAGATGGAGGACATGCTAGTTGATAGAGATGTTTGGGAAGCTGTCTCAAACAATACTAAACCAACAGCTATGTCTCAAACTGATTAGGATCTCAAGGATTGGAAAGCTAAGGGAATCATAAGACTCTGTCTAGCTGATTCCGTCCTCTTGAATGTTCTTAATGAGAAGACTGCAAACTCCTTGTGGGAACGGCTTGAGTCTGTGTATCAGGCCAAATCTCTGGTGAACAAGTTGTTCTTGAGGAAGAAGTTGTATTCTCTGAGAATGGAGGAAGGAGGATCCGTTGTAGATCATCTAAATGCATTTAATATGTTGATTGCATAGTTGACATCATCTGGTGTCAAGATCGAAGAGGAGGATCGATGTATGACCCTGTTATGTTCCTTGTCAGATTCATGGGACCATCTTGTGATGGCTCTTAGAAGTACTATAGTCACTTTCAGAATGGATGATGTGGTGTCTTCGTTGTTGTCTGAGGAGATGCGGAGAAAGTCTTTAGATTCAGCTAAGGAAGCCCTTGTTGTTCGTGGAAGACCCAAAGACCGATGGAAGAAGAAGGACAAGAAAACTGAGAAGGGTAGATCCAAATCCCATGGGAGATCCAAGAATCCTTGAAAGACCAAGGCTACCTGTTGAAACTATGGAAAATCTAAGCACTTCAGAAGAGATTGCAAAGAGGCAAAGAAGAAGAATTCACCAGATTCAGATTCTGATAGAACTCAAGATGATGGAGATGCTTTCATCGCAGCCCTGGCCACCCATGCATCAAATGATGTGTGGTTGATTGACTCTGGTGCTTCATTCCACATGACCTCTCATCGAAGCTGGTTCTCAAAGTATGAGGAGTTCGATGGTGGAAAGGTGTACCTGGGTGATGACTCTCACCTGAAGATCGTTGGTCGAGGAAGAGTCTCTATCCGATTTCCTGATGGATGAGTGAAGGGAATCAATGGGGTAATGCACATCCCAGACTTGGCATGGAACCTGCTCTCTATAAGTATGTTGAATGATGCAGGTGTGCAGGTTGTCTTTTTGAAAGATGGATGCAAGATGACTAGAGGAGCTATGGTGCTCGCGAAGGGTACTCGGAGAAGTACTCTGTTTCAGCTGGAAGCATGCACTCCACAATGCAATAGTTCTTTTGTCTCAAGGAAGAGAGCTGCAGTCACTTCATCCCCACCATCTGACTGAGCAGTGAAGAAATTTGTTGTAATGGGTTTTGATGGTAGTGCATCTTGTGTACCCAAGGGTGCAAACACTTTGGAAGGAAAACTTCCTGCTGAAAAGACAATGTTGTGGCATATGAGATTTGGCCACATTGGTGAGAAGGGTTTTAGAACCCTGAAGAACAAGAACCTCGTTGAGGGGTTAAATGATTGTAATCTCAAGTTCAACTTTTGCGAACATTGTGTTTATGGAAAATAGAACCATGTTCAGTTTTATTCTAGTTCTCACAAAACTTCTGGTGTGTTGGATCTAATTCATTCTGATGTATTTGGTCCTGTTAATGTTCCTTCTCTCTCCAAATTTGTATACTTTGTATCTTTCATAGATGATTATAGTAGAAGGACATGGATTTATTTCCTTAGAAGCAATTCTGAAGTCTTTAGTCGGTTCAAGGAATTTAAAGCTCTCATTGAGAATCAGACTAGTAAAAAAATTAAATGTGTGAGAACTGATAATGGTGGTGAGTTTTGTTTGGCAGAGTTCGAGAAGTTCTATAAAGAACAAGGGATTGAAAGGCATAAGACAACTCCTTATACCCCACAACAAAATGGAGTTGCAGAAAGAATGAACAGGACCCTGATGGAGAAGGCTAGGAGTATGCTTAGTGGAGCAAGCCTCGAACAAAGGTTTTGGGCAGAAGCTGTAGCCACTGCTTGCTATTTGGTTAATAGATCTCCTACATCATCTCTTGTTGGTAAGAAACCCATGGAGGTGTGGTCTGGTAAGAAGCCTTCCATTAGACATCTTCGTGTTTTTGGTTGTGAAGCTTATGCACATGTGCCTAAGGAGAAAAGGTCTGAATTGGAGAACAAGGTAGTTAAATGTATCTTCATCGGCTATAGTGTTGGTGTGAAAGGGTACAAGATTTGGGATCCTGTGACTAGTAAAGTGTTGTATAGAAGAAATGTTATTTTTAGAGAGCTAACACCTTCTCCTGTTATCCTACAACCAGATGAAATAGAAAAGAAAGAAGATGTGGTTCAGTTACCTTCTACCCCTGAGAAGACTGAACAGAGAGACCTAGTTGGATCTGATGATGAGGAGAGCTCTAGCAGCTTTGAAAGTTCAGAAGAAGAGGTAGAACCTCAACCTCAGCCCTTGAGGAGATCCACAAGAGAAAAGAAGCAACCAGAGAGGTTTGGATTTTCTATGTTAGATTCCAGTTGTGCTTTTGCCTTGATTACTAACATTGATGAGCCTAGAACTATGAAGGAGGCTATGGGTATGACAGATGCAGGTTCATGGATTGAGGCCATGGAGGATGAGATGGTTTCATTGGAGAAAAACAAAACATGGGACTTGGTACCATTTCCTAAAGGACAAAAACCTGTTGGATGTAAATGGGTGTTTAAGAAGAAGTTCTGTGCAGATGGTAGTGTTGAGAAGTACAAGGCTAGATTGGTTGTGAAGGGGTATTCACAGGTGGAGGGAATTGATTATGGTGAAATATTCTCTCCTGTTGCAAAGCTGACATCTATTCGATTTTTGTTATCTCTCGCAGCATCTTATGATTTAGAGTTAGAACAGATGGATGTGAAGACAACTTTTCTTCATGGTGACTTGGAGGAAGAGATTTACATGTCACAACCTGAGCACTACATTGAGAAAGGTAAAGAATCTTTGGTTTGCAAGTTAAATAAGTCTTTATATGGTTTGAAGCAATCTCCTAGGATGTGGTACTTGAAGTTTGATGCCTTTGTGTTGTCGATTGGATTTCTGAGATAAAAATCAGATCATTGTGAGTATTACAAAGTTGACAATGATCGTCTTCTCATTATTGCACTATATGTTGATGATATGTTGTTGATTGGGAAGGGTATGAGTATGATTTCTGATTTGAAGTCCCAGTTGTCAGCACAGTTTGATATGAAAAATCTAGGGGCAGCCAGGTATATCTTGGGAATGGAAATCAGTAGAGATAGGGCTAACATAAAACTTTGGTTAAGTCAGAGGAAGTATGTGAAGACCGTGTTGGACAGGTTCAGCATGGCAGATTGTAGACCATTGTGTGTTCCTGTTTCTTTGGGAACAAATTTATTTGTAGATGATTGTCCAAAATCTCCTAGTGAGGTGGAGGACATGAGCAGAGTACCTTATGCTAGTGCAGTTGGCAGTTTGATGTATGCTATGGTCTGTACTAGACCAGACATTCCCCAAGCAGTGGGAGTCTTGAGTCGATTTATGGCTAACCCTGGACGGGTACATTGGGATGCAGTTAAGCAAGTGTTCAGATACTTAAGGGGTACTTTCGAGTATTCCATTTGCTATCATGGCAATTCCTATGGAGCTTCACATTTAGTTTGTATTCGTGGGTTTGTGGATTCAGATTGGGCAGGTGACATTGATAGCAGAAGATCCACCAGTGTATATGTGTTCACTATGTTTGGTGATGCTATCAGTTGGATGAGTAAGCGACAACCTGTGGTCACTTTTTCCATGATCGAAGTTGAGTATATGGAAGCTACTCATGCTTGTAAGGAAGCCATTTGGCTTAGGAGACTGTGTTCAGATGTTGGTGTTGATGTTGGAAAAATTACGATTTGTTGTGACAGTCAGAGTGCTATTTGCCTTGTGAAGAATCCAACTTTCCATGCCAGAACGAAGCACATTGATGTGCAGTTTCACTTCGTGCGAGATATGGTAGAGGATGGAAAGGAAAATTTGGAGAAGGTAGATACAGTGAAAAATGTTGTAGATGCATTGACAAAACCAGTGGGCACAGAAAAGTTCAGATGGTGTTCGGAGTCTATGGGCCTCTCGGCCTATAGCAGTTAAATCCTATTTTTTCCTTTGGCTCTTACAAGGTGTTCGAAAAGTGGGAGAATGTTGGGAATTAAAGTGTCTCAACCTTGTAAATTCCTAGCATGTATTTATTTGTTTTGTAATTAATTGTTTGCAAATAATGTATTTAAGTTGCACATCCTATTTTGTCATTTAGTGTGAGTGGACATGGTGAGTTGTCACTCCACTTGGAAGATGAAAAGGATGGTCAACTTGGTCTAGGAGGTTCTAGGCATCCCACTTTGTGGTAGGAGTTATCTGCCAAGTGTAGACACTTTGGAGAATGTGTAAGGTAATCATGACTGAAACGGTTATGACGGATTCCTATGACATGTAAGAGCTAAATAAGGAAGATTCTATGACAGGTGAAGACATGCAAGACATGCATGCAAGAGCATCTTTGACTAAGGCCTATTTGGGCGCCCAAGGAGCATCTATGACATGTTGTAAGAAAATATGCTATTTATAGCATGTGTATGATAGATTCTCTTACAACTGTCATAACGGTTATTTATGACATATTCTATGACGGTGTAAGAACTGTAAGAGCATCCGTCATTGCCTAAACTTAGGAATGGGTGACCCACTCATGGAATGCATGTTGGGACAAGTGTCAGGACTTATGACACACTTGGACATGTGTCCCTAGGCATGGGTTTTGGGCCATGCACTCATGTTGGACGCCTATCTCAAGAAGATGCCATTTTGGCCTTGTAAAAGTCTATATAAGCAGTGCTTTGGATGGGAGACATATAGAGTTTTGACAGGTACTGTTATGTTGCCAGATTGTCTCCAGATACGAGTGTTGAAGACTCCATGATAGATTGCATTGCAAGTGTGTTGTAAACAGCAAGTGTTTTGATAATACATTATGCAGGTTTTGGAGTGTGGGGTTTTTTACCAAAAGGTTTTCCCCACGGTAAATCTTTGTGTCACTTCTATCTTCTGTCTATCTTTCTGTATGTATGTGATTGCAGCAACATCTAAGTTAACATATGTTTAACATTCTGTAATTGTAAGGGTTAAAACGAATTTGCACTCTCCTCTCCTCATAGATTAGTGTAGAGGCATGGCACCAGCCCACCTGGTTCCTTTCACATATATCATTCCTTTGTAAAGAACTACAAGCTCTACCTACCAAAATTTGGGATAATTTTTCACAATTTTCATCAAAGCCTCTAAGAGACTAGACATGATATTCTTTCCACTTATACACCTCCACCTACCCCACACTCGTAACAACTTTGAATTCTTTGAATTTAGTCTATCCAGCTTGTATGAAGCTAAGGGAAAGATTTCATAAGTGAGGATAAATGGTCAAGATAGGTGGATGACCATCCCATGAATCAAACTAGAAGAGCACCTTAGAACTAATGTTACAAATCCAAAACAAGCTCTTCTTGATTAAATTGGAACCTTTTTTCAGAGTGTCCCAAATCATAGAGCCCTTTTCAGTCAAGGAGCTTCTAGGTACATCCTCTATTTCCACTCCTCCCAAATATAGAATTAGAGATCTTAGCCCAAAATTGATCTTGATTAGTGCACCATCTCTAGTAAAGCTTGGAAAGGACATCCTACCACAAACCAAGGCCACCCTTCTTCTTTGGTCAACAAATAGTTTCCCACTTAACCAAACTCCACTTGGAAGAGTCTAAATTTCCAACACATAAGAATTTCCTAGAAAGAGTATCCATATCCTTGATGAAATATAAAGGAATGGCCTATACCATGCACCTACAAATAGGAAGCACTTGAATCATAAATTTTAATAACATTAATCTCTCAACAAAAGAAAACCACCTAAAGGTCCAATGATCGAATCTACTTTGAAACTTATCCAACACCTTTTGTAGGTCCCTCTTGGAAAGGGGCCAACTAAGAGTGGGATATCCAAGTACACAAAAAGAAGAGCACCAATCTAAAATCTCAAGATATGTGCAATTCTAGCCTGAATCAAAGGAGGGGGTTTAAGAAATTTAAATAGAGGGTTTATCTTCATTGATTATTTGTCTAGAAGCAACAAGATAGATATCTAGAGCATGCTATAAATTAATTGCTTCTCTGATTCTGAAAACTCCCAATAAAATAGTGTCATCCATAAATTGCAAGTGAGATTGAGGGCACAATCCATCACCCC
>CM021100.1:177976050-177995855 GCA_007115665.2 Sequoiadendron giganteum
TAATAAGCTAAATTTTAAAGCTTTACCATGTTTTATTATTGTTCAGTTTCAGTCGATCTAATTAAGAATTATTTTCCAGGCTCCTGTGCAGTTAAGAGAGTTGATTATTGGTGATTGCTCAGAATTTCAAGGATTTCCAAAGTCAATAGGCTGTCTCAAGCATTTGAAAAAGCTAGTTGTGTTGAATTACAACAAGATGAGGAATCTGTCAGAACAATTTTGTCTTCTTCAATCCCTAAAGCACTTGATATTATATGGTCAGGAGCTATCATCGCTACCCAACAGTTTTGGTGATTTGAGAAACTTGAGGCAACTTACTTTATTCGATTGTTGGAAATTGAGGAGCTTGCCAGTCTCTTTTAAAGAGCTCAGACTCCTATAATACTTCAACATATGGGATGTACTAATCTCACCCTAGAGTCAGACATTCTGGAAAACATGACAAAGCTAGAGTATTTGGAACTCTTTGGTTTATTGGAAGAGTTGCCTCATCACATTACAAATCAGGCCTCCTTGACAGACCTCGTTTGTGGGATGACAAGGTTAAGGGAGGTACCAGTGAACATCAGTCAACTGAGCAAGTTGCAAAGGATGGAAATCAGAAGTAGATTGTTGACAAGCCTGCTGACATCTATTAGAGATTTCTCTTGCTTGACTTACCTTAAAAATTTTTATTGTGATAAGCTGAAATGTTTACCTGACTCTCTAGGGTGCCTTAATCTCTTACAACATTTACACATAGAGTCTTTAGGAGTAAAATACTTACCAAAATCAGTTAGGCAGCTGATTAATCTTCAAACACTAGCAATAGATTCGTACCCACTTTGCGAATTGGATCTTGGGGTAGGATTGCTCACTTGTTTAAAGTTGATAAATCTATATGAAACTGAAGTGCCCAAGATTTCCATCTGTTGTTCCGGCCTTGAGACTCTCTTACTTCATTATAATAGCCATCTAACTAAGATAGAAGTCTCACCAAATGCACTCAAGAGAACCTCTTTGGTAGGGAACCTCGAGTTGGATACGCTTCACAATTTTGCACAATCAGCTCTTCTCCGAGAATTTGAGCTCAAAGGCTGCTACAAAGTTAAGAAAATACCAGGTTTGGAACATTGCACAACATTAGAGACACTGAGAGCACATACGAGGTGGGAGGAAGCGGGTATACAAATTTTGTAGAGCATGGAAAGATTGAGAAAAGTGGAACTCAAAGCAATCAGTAGATCAAGTGTTGAAGGTTGCATTCTGTAAACACCGAAAATCTGTTGACTGCTTCAAACAATGACCATTAGATTGTTAGTCAGTTTAAAACAAACAGATCCAGCATTCCTATGAAATATTCAATCATATTTAAAGTATGAAAACTAGATAAACAAAAATAGCTTAAACGAAAGCATATGAAAACATGACCAAACTTTATTCCATAGCGGGAGTGGTGCTCCTCATGATGTGGAAAGAAATCCCTTTCCCACCCCCTGATAAGCAAGATTGCCAAAATGAAAGATGATGATGCAAATGCCATGATTGTGCATCAAATTGTGTTCTTATCCAATTGTGTTGTTGTGTTGTTGAAAAACCTTGTTTTTATAGATTCAAGGTTGGAAGAGTGAGAGATTTTGATGAATGTGGGATCATTCATAAGCCAATGACAAAATGCCACTTGTCAAGATTTGAGAGGATGAGGAATGTGCAAGTTTTGGCCAATGTGCCAATTTCAAATTTGAATTTGGATGAAATAACATGTTTAGGGGGGATGAAAGGTGCATTAAATGCCAAGTTTGACTTGTGCAAGAGCATGTGTAAGAGCATTTAATGCTTTGTTGGAAGGGACAAGTCCTTTGGAGGGAAGATTCAAACTGACAGAATATTCCATCCTGATGCCCTTTTGAAAGTAATTAGAAGAATTAATAAATAAAAAAAATGATTTATTGGTGCAAGTGGGTGGGTTAGTTGAGAGTTCAAATTTGATTCAAGTTGAGTCAAAAGCTAGAGAATGGGTGGTTATGATTAGAAGTTAATTAATTCAGATTAATTAACTTGGAGGATTTTAAGGGTTTTAGTATTTGATTAAATCATTTTGATTTATTGAATCAAATAAGAAGAACTTAAGGACTTAATTAAATAATTTGATTTATTTAATTAAATACGATGAAGTTAGGGAATTAATCAATAAATTGTTTTAATTGATTAATAGAAGAATTGGATGCATGATATTAGTTTTGCATGTCTACAAATTCAAAGCATGCAAGTAATAATCACTTATAGTCATCTACAAATCTAATTATTTTCAATTGATTGTGCATGGGCTAATGTGTTGATGTGCAAAGGATTTGCAGAAATGGCCAACAGAAGAAATAATAGTATGCGCGTGGGCGACCCTTGATGCAACCACACATGTAAACTCCTTTTCCTTTCCCAATCTCTGTCGAGGAAATCAACACCAACCCATCCCTCATATGGCCATCCACCACTTGCTGCATTCTTCTATGTTATGTTGTGAATTGTGAATCTCCAAAAAATTCATTGCAGTGGTCATACAGTACAAGAAATACGCAACATAGAACATTTATAGCAGGCCATGATTGTTGGGAATTAAGGTGTCTCAACCTTGTAAATTCCTAGCATGTATTTATTTGTTTTGTAATTAATTGTTTGCAAATAATGTATTTAAGTTGCACATCCTATTTTGTCATTTAGTGTGAGTGGACACGGTGAGTTGTCACTCCACTTGGAAGATGAATAGGATGGTCAACTTGGTCTAGGAGGTTCTAGGCATCCCACTTTGTGGTAGGAGTTATCTGCTAAGTGTAGAAACTTTGGAGAATGTGTAAGGTAATCATGACTGAAACGGTTATGACGGATTCCTATGACATGTAAGAGCTAAATAAGGAAGATTCTATGACAAGTGAAGACATGCAAGACATGCATGCAAGAGCATCTTTGAATAAGGCCTATTTGGGTGCCCAAGGAGCATCTATGACATGTTGTAAGAGAATATGCTATTTATAGCATGTGTATGACAAATTCTCTTATAGCTGTCATAACGGTTATTTATGACATATTATATGATGGTGTAAGAACTGTAAGAGCATCCGTCATTGCCTAAACTTAGGAATGGGCAACCCACTTATGGAATGCATGTTGGGACATGTGTCAGGACTTATGACACACTTGGACATGTGTCCCTAGGCGTGGATTTTGGGCCATGCACCCATGTTGGACGCCCATCTCAAGAAGATGCCATTTTGGCCTTGTAAAAGTCTATATAAGCAGTGCTTTGGATGGGAGACATATAGATTTTTTGACAGGTACTATTATGCTGCCGGATTGTCTCCAGATACGAGTGTTGAAGACTCCATGATAGCTTGCATTGCAAGTGTGTTGTAAATAGCAATTGTTTTGATAATACATTGTGCAGGTTTTGGAGTGTGGGGTTTTTTACCGAAAGGTTTTCCCCACGGTAAATCTTTGTGTCACTTCTATCTTCTATCTATATTTTTGTATGTATGTGATTGCAACAACATCTAAGTTAACATATGGCTAACATTCTATAATTGTAAGGGTTAAAATGAATTTGCACTCTCCTCTCCTCATAGATTAGTGTAGGAAACTGTAATTCCGCACACCTAGTTTCCTTTCAGTTGGTATCAGAGCTTGATCACCTTTGGTCCTAGTTGCTGGGTAAGGGGTTTTTTGAGCTAATCTCAGTTTGAGTGGGATTATTGTGCAGAGTATTCAATAAACTTTGTAGGAAAGAGATGGCAAGTTCTTCATACAGCAAGATGGAGGTGGAGAGATTCACCAGCACGAATTTTGAGCTTTGGAAGCTCAAGATGGAGGACATGCTAGTTGATAGAGATGTTTGGGAAGCTGTCTCAAACAATACTAAACCAACAGCTATGTCTCAAACTGATTAGGATCTCAAGGATTGGAAAGCTAAGGGAATCATAAGACTCTGTCTAGCTGATTCCGTCCTCTTGAATGTTCTTAATGAGAAGACTGCAAACTCCTTGTGGGAACGGCTTGAGTCTGTGTATCAGGCCAAATCTCTGGTGAACAAGTTGTTCTTGAGGAAGAAGTTGTATTCTCTGAGAATGGAGGAAGGAGGATCCGTTGTAGATCATCTAAATGCATTTAATATGTTGATTGCATAGTTGACATCATCTGGTGTCAAGATCGAAGAGGAGGATCGATGTATGACCCTGTTATGTTCCTTGTCAGATTCATGGGACCATCTTGTGATGGCTCTTAGAAGTACTATAGTCACTTTCAGAATGGATGATGTGGTGTCTTCGTTGTTGTCTGAGGAGATGCGGAGAAAGTCTTTAGATTCAGCTAAGGAAGCCCTTGTTGTTCGTGGAAGACCCAAAGACCGATGGAAGAAGAAGGACAAGAAAACTGAGAAGGGTAGATCCAAATCCCATGGGAGATCCAAGAATCCTTGAAAGACCAAGGCTACCTGTTGAAACTATGGAAAATCTAAGCACTTCAGAAGAGATTGCAAAGAGGCAAAGAAGAAGAATTCACCAGATTCAGATTCTGATAGAACTCAAGATGATGGAGATGCTTTCATCGCAGCCCTGGCCACCCATGCATCAAATGATGTGTGGTTGATTGACTCTGGTGCTTCATTCCACATGACCTCTCATCGAAGCTGGTTCTCAAAGTATGAGGAGTTCGATGGTGGAAAGGTGTACCTGGGTGATGACTCTCACCTGAAGATCGTTGGTCGAGGAAGAGTCTCTATCCGATTTCCTGATGGATGAGTGAAGGGAATCAATGGGGTAATGCACATCCCAGACTTGGCATGGAACCTGCTCTCTATAAGTATGTTGAATGATGCAGGTGTGCAGGTTGTCTTTTTGAAAGATGGATGCAAGATGACTAGAGGAGCTATGGTGCTCGCGAAGGGTACTCGGAGAAGTACTCTGTTTCAGCTGGAAGCATGCACTCCACAATGCAATAGTTCTTTTGTCTCAAGGAAGAGAGCTGCAGTCACTTCATCCCCACCATCTGACTGAGCAGTGAAGAAATTTGTTGTAATGGGTTTTGATGGTAGTGCATCTTGTGTACCCAAGGGTGCAAACACTTTGGAAGGAAAACTTCCTGCTGAAAAGACAATGTTGTGGCATATGAGATTTGGCCACATTGGTGAGAAGGGTTTTAGAACCCTGAAGAACAAGAACCTCGTTGAGGGGTTAAATGATTGTAATCTCAAGTTCAACTTTTGCGAACATTGTGTTTATGGAAAATAGAACCATGTTCAGTTTTATTCTAGTTCTCACAAAACTTCTGGTGTGTTGGATCTAATTCATTCTGATGTATTTGGTCCTGTTAATGTTCCTTCTCTCTCCAAATTTGTATACTTTGTATCTTTCATAGATGATTATAGTAGAAGGACATGGATTTATTTCCTTAGAAGCAATTCTGAAGTCTTTAGTCGGTTCAAGGAATTTAAAGCTCTCATTGAGAATCAGACTAGTAAAAAAATTAAATGTGTGAGAACTGATAATGGTGGTGAGTTTTGTTTGGCAGAGTTCGAGAAGTTCTATAAAGAACAAGGGATTGAAAGGCATAAGACAACTCCTTATACCCCACAACAAAATGGAGTTGCAGAAAGAATGAACAGGACCCTGATGGAGAAGGCTAGGAGTATGCTTAGTGGAGCAAGCCTCGAACAAAGGTTTTGGGCAGAAGCTGTAGCCACTGCTTGCTATTTGGTTAATAGATCTCCTACATCATCTCTTGTTGGTAAGAAACCCATGGAGGTGTGGTCTGGTAAGAAGCCTTCCATTAGACATCTTCGTGTTTTTGGTTGTGAAGCTTATGCACATGTGCCTAAGGAGAAAAGGTCTGAATTGGAGAACAAGGTAGTTAAATGTATCTTCATCGGCTATAGTGTTGGTGTGAAAGGGTACAAGATTTGGGATCCTGTGACTAGTAAAGTGTTGTATAGAAGAAATGTTATTTTTAGAGAGCTAACACCTTCTCCTGTTATCCTACAACCAGATGAAATAGAAAAGAAAGAAGATGTGGTTCAGTTACCTTCTACCCCTGAGAAGACTGAACAGAGAGACCTAGTTGGATCTGATGATGAGGAGAGCTCTAGCAGCTTTGAAAGTTCAGAAGAAGAGGTAGAACCTCAACCTCAGCCCTTGAGGAGATCCACAAGAGAAAAGAAGCAACCAGAGAGGTTTGGATTTTCTATGTTAGATTCCAGTTGTGCTTTTGCCTTGATTACTAACATTGATGAGCCTAGAACTATGAAGGAGGCTATGGGTATGACAGATGCAGGTTCATGGATTGAGGCCATGGAGGATGAGATGGTTTCATTGGAGAAAAACAAAACATGGGACTTGGTACCATTTCCTAAAGGACAAAAACCTGTTGGATGTAAATGGGTGTTTAAGAAGAAGTTCTGTGCAGATGGTAGTGTTGAGAAGTACAAGGCTAGATTGGTTGTGAAGGGGTATTCACAGGTGGAGGGAATTGATTATGGTGAAATATTCTCTCCTGTTGCAAAGCTGACATCTATTCGATTTTTGTTATCTCTCGCAGCATCTTATGATTTAGAGTTAGAACAGATGGATGTGAAGACAACTTTTCTTCATGGTGACTTGGAGGAAGAGATTTACATGTCACAACCTGAGCACTACATTGAGAAAGGTAAAGAATCTTTGGTTTGCAAGTTAAATAAGTCTTTATATGGTTTGAAGCAATCTCCTAGGATGTGGTACTTGAAGTTTGATGCCTTTGTGTTGTCGATTGGATTTCTGAGATCGAAATCAGATCATTGTGTGTATTACAAAGTTGACAATGATCGTCTTCTCATTATTGCACTATATGTTGATGATATGTTGTTGATTGGGAAGGGTATGAGTATGATTTCTGATTTGAAGTCCCAGTTGTCAGCACAGTTTGATATGAAAAATCTAGGGGCAGCCAAGTATATCTTGGGAATGGAAATCAGTAGAGATAGGGCTAACAGAAAACTTTGGTTAAGTCAAAGGAAGTATGTGAAGACCATGTTGGACAGGTTCAGCATGGCAGATTGCAGACCATTGTGTGTTCCTATTTCTTTGGGAACAAAGTTATCTATAGATGATTGTCCAAAATCTCCTAGTGAGGTGGAGGACATGAGCAGAGTACCTTATGCTAGTGCAGTTGGCAGTTTGATGTATGCTATGGTCTATACTAGACCAGACATTGCCTAGGCAGTGGGAGTCTTGAGTCGATTTATGGCTAACCCTAGACGGGTACATTGGGATGCAGTTAAGCGAGTGTTCAGATACTTAAGGGGTACTTCCGAGTATTCCATTTGCTATCATGGAAATTCCTATGGAGCTCCGCATTCAGTTTGTATTCGTGGGTTTGTGGATTCAGATTGGGCAGGTGACATTGATAGCAGAAGATCCACCAGTGCATACATGTTCACTATGTTTGGTGGTGCTATCAGTTGGATGAGTAAGCGACAACTTGTGGTTGCTTTGTCCACGACAAAATATGAGTATATGGCAGCTACTCATGCTTGTAAGGAAGCCATTTGGCTTAGGAGACTGTGTTCAGATGTTGGTGTTGATGCTAGACAGATTACGATTTGTTGTGACAGTCAGAGTGCTATTTGCCTTGCGAAGAATCCAACTTTCCATGCCAAAACGAAGCACATTGATGTGCAGTTTCACTTCATGCGAGATATGGTAGAGGATGGAAGGGTAAATTTGGAGAAGGTAGATACAGTGAAGAATGTTGTAGATGCATTGACGAAACTAGTGGGCACAAAAAAGTTCAGATGGTGTTTGGAGTCTATGGGCCTCTCGGCCTATAGCAGTTAAATCCTGTTATTTCCTTTGGCTCTTACAAGGTGTTCGACAAGTGGGAGAATGTTGGGAATTAAGGTGTCTCAACCTTGTAAATTCCTAGCATGTATTTATTTGTTTTGTAATTAATTATTTTCAAATAATGTATTTAAGTTGCACATCCTATTTTGTCATTTAGTGTGAGTGGACACGGTGAGTTGTCAATCCACTTAGAAGATGACTAGGATGGTCAACTTGGTCTAGGAGGTTCTAGGCGCCCCACTTTGTGGTAGGAGTTATCTGCCAAGTGTAGACACTTTGGAGAATGTGTAAGGTAATCATGACTGAAACAGTTATGACAGATTCCTATGACATGTAAGAGCTAAATAAGGAAGATTCTATGACAGGTGAAGACATGCAAGACATGCATGCAAGAGCATCTTTGACTAAGGCCTATTTGGGTGCCCAAGGAGCATCTATGACATGTTGTAAGAGAATATGCTATTTATAGCATGTGTATGACAGATTCTCTTACAGCTGTCATAATGGTTATTTATGACATATTCTATGACGGTGTAAGAACTATAAGAACATCCATCATTGCCTAAACTTAGGAATGGGCGACCCACTTATGGAATGCATGTTGGTACATGTGTCAAGACTTATGACACACTTGGACATGTGTCCCTAGGCATGGGTTTTGGGCCATGCACCCATGTTGGATACCTATCTCAAGAAGATGTCATTTTGGCCTTGTAAAAGTCTATATAAGCAGTGCTTTGGATGGGAGACATATAGATTTTTTGACAGGTACTATTATGCTGCCGGATTGTCTCTAGATACGAGTGTTGAAGACTCCATGATAGCTTGCATTGCAAGTGTGTTGTAAACAACAAGTGTTTTGATAATACATTGTGCAGGTTTTGGAGTGTGGGGTTTTTTACCGAAAGGTTTTCCCCACAGTAAATCTTTGTGTCACTTCTATCTTCTATCTATCTTTCTATATGTATGTGATTGCAGCAACATCTAAGTTAACATATGGTTAACATTCTATAATTGTAAGGGTTAAAACGAATTTGCACTCTCCTCTCCTCATAGATTAGTGTAGGAAACTGTAATTCCGCACACCTAGTTTCCTTTCAATGATCTGATGGAATTGGAGGAGGGGGAATGGGTATTGACAACGCTCTTCACCCAACATTCCATGTTCCACTAGCGCATTTCCTGCCACACACAATCACAAGTACACATATGTGATGTAGGACAAGTGAAGAAAGGACAAGTGGAGAAAGGACTACTTCTAATGGGAGAAGAGGAGAGAATTCTAGAGGCTTTCACTCACTTATGGGCGTCTCTATCAAATTAATAATATTAGTGTTAACAATACTCATATACATATCAATTAAAATCGATTCTTACTAATTATAAAAAACATTCTCTTCTAATTTATTGTTTAAAATAATTTTTTTTACAAATTAACAATATTAATATACATATGAATTAAAATAGATTCATGATAATTTAAAAAAACAATTTCTCTTTGAATTTAGAGTTTTAAAAGAAATTGTTTATATTAATTATATTTAAATAATTATATTGATTTTTTATATAATATTTTTATGATAAATATTTTATTTTAATATAATTTAAAGAGTAATAAAAAAAAGGTTTCTAATTATTTGTTAAAAATTAGAAAAAATATAATTAAAAATTATAATACAAGAAAAATAAAATATTGAATTTTTTTACAATTTAATTATTTCTTTTATTTTTTTTACAATTTAAAAATTTATTTTATATAAAGAAAAGATGATAAATTATGAATTAATATTTGTATGATGATTAAATTATTGGTACAATTTAACAATAATATTTGAGAAAACATATCATTTTATTTGGTGGTTGTGTCCCTTCTATATATCACTTGTTATGGAGGTCACATCTAAGGTGTACACAAGATTAGAAAGATGCAATATTAAATTTGATTATGAAGGCATATACATGTAAATCAACAACATAAAGATTGTGAAACAACAATAATTGTAAAATAGAACATACACTCAAAATTTACACAACATTAAAAACATTATTCACATGACAATAATAATTACATCATATAAGCCACCCTTATTCATGATGGGCAAAGGGGCAAATTGAAACCCTCAATCTACCACCTACTTTTTTGATATCCTTAAGTGTGCCTCTAAACCCTATAAGATGAGTACTTGTATATGTTTATAATAAATAAGAAGTGTGTTTATATAGATGCAAGACCCTCAACAATTGTTTTACTACATTCTTAAATCTATCCTTACAATATTGACTTGGAAGTGCAAACAAATTTGTGTACATGCCTTTTTATAATTATAGATGTTATGTTGCTTATATGCAACAAACCTTGTGTATATGCATTTCCTAATTATAGGATTTATTCTTTGATTATTAATTATTATTCTAAAGTCCTGTTATGATAGATGTTTCTATGAAATGACTATTTATTCAAGCAACATTCCCCAACCTAATTACATATTCCTTCTTTGAAAACTTAACAAGAAACCATTACGCTAAAAAAAATCTATCTATCTATTGACACTTTTGTTTTTAAAAACACTTTTATTGAAGATATTGTTAATTTTTTTTAAGTGTTTATAAAAAGAAAAGGGAAAGTTAATGTGAGGTCTTGGTAATGGAAAATTATAAGAAAATGGAAAATAAGTAGAAGACCAAGTCTACGCACCAAGTAGAAAGAGGCGTTTCACTTTTTGCTACCCCACGTAGAAAAGAGTTTGTTTAAGCTTTTATCTCATGGCATTGAAGGAGTTGCATGGAAGTGTTGAAGGAGTGAAAGAGACCAAACAAAAGAGTTAGGGAACATTGCAGAAGTTTCAAGAGATACATAGCACATTGCATGAGGTTTGCATGGCATTGAAAGAGTCATCTTTCATCCCTGGCATGGAAGTTACATGTTGTTGTCCTATATAGGATGTTGTAGGAGAAAGCAGAGGTTCATGACTATTGAAACAAATCATCACAACATGTCTAGACGTCTCTAGATGATGAGGTACGCCCTTCTAGTGTAAAGTGTATTCTAAATCCTATTTTATTTGACAAAGAAATGAACAAACCTAGGGATAGATAAGAATGCGGGTTTCAAAGATAAGAGGAGTAGAGGTTTGTTGCATGAAAAGGATAGTGACAGGGCAAGTATGGAAGTATTTTATAATAAAATGATAGCTTCAAAGAGATAAGTTTGACAGGGGAAAAGACCATAAAAATGTAGAAAAAATGTGACATAGAGCCTAACACATAGTACAATGAGCAAGTGTCAAATGATAGTCTACAATTTTATCAAGTGACAAAATCTAGTGAAGATCCTTGTATTAGAGTGTTAGAAGACTATATGATAGTGCTAGTACAAATGACAGTCATCACAAGTGAACAACTTGTGAATGACAACAATAATGAGCAATGATCTATGGAGTGAACTACAAATACTTTAAGTGTGTCTCATAATCGGTGATATTTTTATAAGAAGATAATTAAGGTAGTGTATTAGGGTCTATGAGATGTTTTTGGTGTGTTAGAGAATATATGGATTTTCATTAGGTTTCTTTCAAGCCTACAAAACCTGTGCACACACTGAAAACTTTGTAAGTAGATATCTCCTAAGGAGAAGATTGGGAATCAATTATTTGAAGGTGGTGTTCTACCTTTCCATAATCTTGATGTTTATTAGACCCTAGAAGGAAAATACCCAAACAAGGAACCTACCATTAAGCTTAGACCTTTAACAATAGAATAATTAAAGGAAACATAAATTTTGAAGGAAGGTAATATCAATATCTCTTGAATGCTTCCATATGAAGTATGAATGGGTAGGGAGACAAACTAGTGGCTAGGTTGTTTCTACCAGACAAAATGTCTAAAGTAGTGATTTGAGGATAAATAGGCTTATATAATGTTATTGTTTCAGTGATATAATGATAGGCCTATAGAAAATTATAATGCCAACATGAATACAAATGAACAATGGTGATAGAGGGAGGATTATACAAGTCTATAAGGTCTATGGAAGATGTATGGTAGAAATGACCACACTCAGTTCATGATGTGTTCAGTATAAGGTTCTCAATGAAAGTTACAACAATAGAGGTGTGTTAGTATCCATTCCACATGAATGGTCAATGATAGTAGTATAATCTCATGGTAATATATTTATTGATGTTCACATTTTGAAGCCCTTAATTCATCACAATGATATATGCAAAGTGGAAGTCTACGAGACCCCAACTCAAAGATAGGGTGCATTGCTTTCAAGAGTAGTTGTTATTCTTAGTAACTCTTTTGATCCTATAATGGATAAAAGCAAGAAGATGAGTCCACTTCTCGTGGAAGTTTTAGACTTAGCCAAAAACCTAAAAATGGGCAAAACAAAATAGGATCCCGTTATTTAACAAACATGATCTTGAGCCAAGGATCACAAAACGAGATCCTGTTTTGTAATAAATGAGACCCCATTTCATAAAAGTATTTAATTCTTAAAAAATGTCCCGTGAGCTCATTTTCACTAGCGGCCATAGCAAGAAGAGAACAAGATCCCAAGTTTGAGAGAAATTTTTAGCCATCAAATAGTCCAGGTCAGTTAAATTTTCCATTTTTTCATTTTTGGGTATTTTGTTATTTGTATTTAGATTTGTTGTGTATTTTGTAAATTAGGTTTTTATAATTGGTTTGAATCCTCCTACAAAATATATAAACCCTCCATTCAATTGAAACTAAAAAAAATATCCAACACACAAAAAAAAACCCTAAATTGAATTGAAACAATAATATTTACCCTTCAAATAAAAATATGAACCCTAAATTGAGATTCAATCATGCTTGCAAATCACTATTGATTCATCAAAAAAGAAGTTTTAGTTACCGTTTAATGGTAAATCGACTGCCATTTAATAATACAAGCCTCCAAAATATCATTTATCATGTAAAAGCCTGATAAATATTGATTTTCCAATTGGATGGGAACATAGAACTATTTCCATTTACAATTTTTTTGTCAATTTGATGGCAACTTTATTTTTTCATTTGCATTGCATTATGTTTTAAATCTGTATGCAAATATTACAAAATTAGATAATATTTAATTTCTTTGAGAAAAAAATCTAGATTTGTCTAAGTTTATTTCATTTCATTATTTAGCACTTATTATTAATTGTTTAATCTAGCTGCATAAAACTAGAATTTGTAGTACATGGAATCCATATGTACCCATGCACAAACACCTACTCACTAACATATTAACATACATATATTTTTCTATCGATGTAATCCTTCAAACTCTTGTTGGTCTTTGGCATGTTTTTTCATTGATGTCAAACGCTATTGGTGTGATCATGAGGTTAAACATTGTGGAGACAGGTATGAGGCAGTCTTACATCATAAGTTATTGAATGGATCTACATATAAGTTGTTAAAAACCATAATGGTTTGATGTTGTGATGCTATAATGTTGATTGGAATTCATAAGAAGTTGGTTTCACTATTTCCATTGCTATCAAGTGATCATGTTTGAAAGTTCTTTAAGGTGATATCATTTTATATGTTTGATCTTTATATTGTTTTGATACTGAATCAGATGGGACTCATTTTGGCATAATGACTTTCAGTTCTTACTTGATTCTATTTAGACATATACAGGTGATTGCTTTGTTACATCACTACTTACATTGAAGATAATATGGTTTTGGTTCTATGGAATTTGGATTCAATTCACATGAGGTATATTGCTTTCTCACAGGGCTCTTTCAAGCTATATTTCATGCTATACCTGGTATTGATACACAGTCAGATTTGTATTCATGAGTTGGTTATTGTATATAGCTTCATAAGATTTTCATTATATGGAGTTTATTTTTAACTCAAAATAATACATATATATATATATATATATTTCATCTATTTACAAAGGGAAATAAGCAATGGTATTGATTGGACTTACAATATCACTTCATACAATGTGTATTTCGACATACACTTGGGCCTTCACATTTTACATGGGTTCAATTTATATTGGGTTCTTGCATTTTTCACAAGGTGGAGACTTTAATGTTTGTGATACACAACTTACATTATGTTCGAGCCTTTATACACATACTATTTAAAATGCAAACATTTAGCATTATGGACAGATTATAGTTAGTTTATCCGGCTCTATTGTTATCAAGTTCATATTTTACCTAAAGTTTTTAGCTGACCATTTTTTATGGTATCGGGCTCCACTTAATGTTTGGCATCGATAGCTTGATGTAATAACTTAAAATGATAGGTATCGATATCTATAGCGATTGACTTTGTTTGCAGACTTCAAGAATTATTATAGTTTTTAATGAATCGACACTATGAATTTGCAATAATCAAAAGTGATCATTTTGTCAGCATTGTGAATATCCTTGGTTGTGGACTTGAACACCTATGATAGCTTGATAATCATTGTGTTTGATTTGCTTCGGACCTCAAATCATCATTGAGTTCGATAAATTCATCGACAAACTTGAAAGAAAGAACTTTTAGGGCAATTTTATTGTGTTAGGGTTTGAAACCCTTGCTGCACCACCATGATGAAATTGCAAGTATAGGTTGACCAAGATAGTGGTAGTTTTCCAGTTTGGTTTTCATATATGCTAGATTATAAAGGATGGTGATTTGGTTGGTGGACTCTCCATGAGTTGGGAGTCGAGGTAATAGATGATTTTATGGGATTTTGTTTGCAGTTTGAACCACCATAACAGAGGTAATGCCTATACATTTTCTTTGATTTTTTTAAAGGTAAATTTGGTAAATGGAAGAGTAAAAATGAAAGAAAAATTAATTTTCCAGACTCATGTTTTTTGAAAAAGGAAAGAAATAGAAATCACAGCTGAAAACAAAATGTGGTTTTATATGCAATTGTATTTTTGTTTCAATTTGATAAAACACTAACTCGAGGGTTGTCACTTGACTCGAGTTTTCACATTTTTTGGTTTACGAGTTTTAGTTTTTCTTGTATAAAAAGAATGGCAGTATGTCATTATGTGTGTCAAAGGTTTTAAAAAGAACATAGAGATTGGAAAGAGTGTGTTGTTGAAAAAGAGAAAATAAGAAGAGGGTTTATTGTATCACATCTCTGGTTTCATTACAGAGATTGCATTCAGAAATGGAGTGTGGTTTTGATTGAGTTATTTTGGGAAAATTTGTGAAAAGAATAAAAGACGTTTTCTACTGTAATCTCTGGTTTTCACAATAGAGACATCTATATTCAATTTGGGAGAGTACTGTTATGGATAATACATATTGTAGTGGGTATCATTGAAGATCATTTTTGTATTTTGTATTCAATTGTGATTTTGGAACTGCAAATGTAAATGCAGTTGTAAGGTTGTTTACGTATACATAATTTAGACAGTGACTTTGTGCATTGAGGGGTTGGTACTCCTATGAAGTTGGTTCTTCAAAAACTTGTTACAAAGTTGGTGCTCTTTGATTAATGAAAAGGAATTTTTAGTGAGTGGCTTTTTATACCCCATGAGGGTTTTTCCACTTAGGAAATCTTTGTGTTATGTGTTATCATTTGTCTCTCTCATTCTATTTCATATTGATGTTAGTCAATGCTCTGATACTTTAAAATTTTCAAGTTGGTCATGCAAATTTAATGTGTGTAAATCTATGCAAAAAGTCTTTCATAGAGAAAATTGAAATCTACATTTTGTACTCCATATGTGAATGTTTTCAAAGTTATATTTTGTGAAGTCTGTAAGTTTTTTTTTGAAAAGCACAACAATATTGTTCATAAATTTCAATTGAACATATCATATAGTGATTTTAATAAGTGTTAAATGTGAAGTCAAGGTTCAAGTTTCACTTGCACAAACAAAGTTGCATCGAGTTAAGATTTAAACAAAATCTGTCATATTGTGTAAAGGTTAAAAAGTTTAAATTGTGCTTCAAGAGTTGAAATTTATATCACTCTGATTCACCCCCCCTCTCAGAGTGAATCCACTTCCAACAAGTGGTATCAGAGCATAGGGTCCTGCATTAGGTTTCATACCTAGGATTGATTCTGGTCTTGGAAGTTTGTCAAATATGTCACAAGTTCAAGATGGTGTTTCTGTCTGGTGGTATAGTCTATGTGTTTTATGAAAACATATTTGTTTTCGATTGATCTTGGTGTAAAGAGCTAGAACCTTGCATAAACCTAGCCAAATTAAGTTCCACCAATTTCTTGATAAGAGGAGTACTATGGGTAAGTTCAAAAGAGACATAAATCAGAAGAAAAATACTAGTGTCAAGTCTAGTGAAGTAACACCCTTGCCAGTTAATACTAAATGTGATCCTATAGTTGGAGAAGAAAAAGATCACCTAGCAAGTGACTTTGAACAAGAATTTGGCAAAAAGGAATATGAAACTGATGAGTTTGAGGTTGATTTGGAGGTAGAACTACTTTCTACCTTAGATGAGTTTAAGAGGCTTAGAAAAGAAAGTCAGGATCGTAAGGTACGCTTACAAGAAAGTGTCAATGTCAATAAAAGTTATAATACAAGATCATAATGAAGATAAAAAAATTATTGAATTTCTAAAAGCTCAAATGGATGATAAGAAAAAGATTGAAGAAGGATTAGAAGCCAAGTTTAAAAAAAAAAAAAGGATGAGTTACAGTGTATTAAACTAGAAAATGAGGTCACTTTATTAAAGAAACATTTAGACAATTCCTTGTTAAAAGAACTAACTCTTAAAGATGATATGATTATTAGTTAGAAAATTGAAATTGAAGAATATAAGAGGATAGCAGGTGTTGTAAGGTTTGATTTGAGGGTTAACATGATTGAATGTCTAAAAATTGAAGGAGAAGTAGTTACATTAAGAAAAGAACTTGGAAGTGTCAAGGATCAATTAGATAAAAATCAGAAATTTGATCATAGCACTAATTTATTGTATGAGATGATTGGCAAACAAAAGAATTCTAAAGATCCTACATAAGTAGGATATGAAAAGGGAAAAGTTCAAGTGTTGAAGATGAGTCTCAACATGAAATAGTATTTGCAACAAAAGATGGACAGAGTTTCAAGGTTAGGCAGACTCCTAAGAAGAAAATACACTTGAACAATCATGTTTCAGGGATAGAAAGAAAAGTCGTTAATAGATTCACAGGTTTCGCATCCACCAGGAAATGTCAATCAACAAGGTATAATTATTCTCAATTCCATGGTTACTACTATTCATGTCATGTTTATGGAAATAGGGCTAGATATTGTAAAAGATATAGTAGAAAATATTATAGTTTATCAAATCAGAATCGTGGCACTATATGTTATATCTGTCACAAATTTGGTCATGTAGCAATTAATTGTTGGTGGAATGATAATATTTGTGATGAAAGTTCTTACAGAATGCCTAGAAGAAGTTATCGTTATTTTGGTTCAAATCATAATGTCATGTGTTTTAGATGTAACTGTCTTGGATACAAAGCTCAATCCTGTAGAAATCATTTGTTGAGGTCATCTAGACATAACAAAAAGTTAAATACCTTGACCAAGCAACAACAGGCAAGATACCTTGGACAAGAAAGAGAAAGGGTCATGTATGATTTGGAGAAGAAAACATAATCAATCTGGTGATAAAGATGAATCCATGAAAATGCATTGTGCACACTATGCACAAGTGATATCTTCCAGATCCTGAGAAGAAGCAAAGATTTAGAGGGAGTTTTTCATGGTAATACCTCTTATCCCTGTGAAAAAAAGAGTGAGAAAGGATAACGATCATGGTTTCATGAGCACAAATCATACCGTTGCAGATATAATGTTGGTTCACCTCATCTTTAATAGTTTTGATGTCAATGTTACGAATGGAATTCTGGACAAAATTATGTAATGTTAGTTTGACAAAGGATGATAGGTGATAAGTACAGGGTTGGTAAGACTTGGTCTATCTTATACAAGTTTGAATTTTATATACTTTGAATACTTTGTTCATATGTTTTGTTATGACTGTGGAAAAAGTTGAAATAATAAAATTGTTTAAGTGGTGTTTTGAGCAAAAGAGTCAAGTTCTTCCATTGATTGAATTGTCAAAATTTCATTGAATTGGTTGGGCCTTAAAGATAAGTGTTTATCATTTGTTTTGGTAGTACTCTTGATCTTGGAGTTGAAGTTTGTAGTTTCTAGAAAATTTCAAAAGTAACTCAAAGAGTGTTTTATAAGATATCATTGTGATCTAGAGTAGTATTTGTACTAAGATCAATGGTAGCAACAGGTGACAAAGTAGGTGTGACATCTACCAAAGAAGGTTAATGTTTTATCTTATAACTCCTAGAAAATACAAGGAAGCTATGTGTAAGACTACACTTGTAGAGTGTCAAGGGTATTATCAAGGAAATTGATGCCAAGCAAGCTAGTTGTTTGTATGATAAAATGAACTTGTAGTTTTTTTGTCATGGCATTGTCTCTATTCTTCTTCATTGCTTGATGATGATAGGTCTTGTCTATGACAGTCTTGTTTTACATGATTTTTTCTACTCATCACTTGTTCATCATCATGGTGTTTGTGATTTTATATCATATTTAGTATCAACTAGTGGGCATGTGCAGGATCATGATTGGCCAAAAAGTGGCAATATGAAAAAAATAGCATTTTTCACTTGCCAAAAAATATGAAAAATCCCGAGTTGAATTTTTTTTGGGTTGGGTGTCACTACATTGCTCCATAGAAATTCCCAAGCCTAAGTTTTACAAATCGGATATCCGATTTTTAAAAGTAAAAAAAATCGGATATCTGATTTGGGGTAGGGCAATATTTGAAAAACATTTAAAAATGTATTGTGGCGGTAAGATTTTGGTGCCACAAATCAGATATCCAATTTGTGGTACACATAGATCCACGAGTAATTAGGAGGTGGAGGGTGGACGAGAGAGAGAGAGAGAGAGAGAGAGAGAGAGAGAGAGAGAGAGAGAGAGAGAGAGAGAGAGAGAGAGAGAGAGAGAGAGAGAGAGAGGAAAGGAGAGAGAGAGAGAGAGAGAGAGAGAGAGAGAGAGAGAGAGAGAGAGAGAGAGAGAGAGAGAGAGAGAGAGAGAGAGAGAAGAAGGAAGGGGAAGGGAGGGGGGGAAGAAGGAGAGAGAGAGAGAGAGAGAGAGAGAGAGAGGGGAAGGGAGAAGGGAAGATGGGAAGAAGCCAGAGAGGGGAGAGGAGAGATAGAGAGAGAGAGAGAATTAGGAGGGGGGATGGAGAGGGAAAGAGGGGAAGAAGGGAGAGAGAAAGAATTAGGAGGGGAAGAAGGGGACAAAGATGGAGAGAGAGGGAGAGAGGGAGAGAGGGAGAGAGAGTGTGGGTCATAGATAGATCCGGAGTGGGAGAGACAAAAAGAGATAGAGAGTGGGAGAGAGGGGGGGACAAAGGGATAGAGGGAGAGAGGGAGACTGGGAGAGAGGGAGAGAGGGAGAGAGGGAGGGAGATAGGGAAAGAAAGAGAGGGAAAGACTTGAGAGGGAGAGAGAGAGAGGGGAGAGTTGGAGAGAGGAGAGAGGGAGAGAGTGAGAGAGGGGGAGAGAGAGGGAAAGGGAGAGAGGGAGAGGGAGAGAGTGAGAGAGGGAAAGACCTACGAGGAAGAGAGCGAGAGAGGGGGGGAGAGAGAGGGAAAGGGAGAGGGGGAGAGAGAGAGTGAAAGACCTAAGACGAAGAGAGAGAGGGGGGGGAAATGGAGAGGAAGAGAGAGAGGGAGGGAGAGAGAGAGAGGAAAAGAGATAATATTTAAATATTTTATATATTAACTTAAAGTAAAAAAAATGGATATCTGATTCAAATCGAATATTTGAATTGATTCAGCTAATATAAAGCCAAAAAAGGTCATTTTAAAGTCATTCTAGTCAGATAGGTGAAGAGGGCAAGAAGGGGAAGAGAGAGAGAGAGAGAGAGAGAGAGAGAGAGAGAGAGAGGATGGGGAAGAGGAGAAGAAGGAGAGAGAGGAGAGGGAACTAGGAGG
>CM021100.1:177995875-178249930 GCA_007115665.2 Sequoiadendron giganteum
AGAGAGAGAGAGAGAGAGAGAGAGAGAATTAGGAGGGGGAAGAGGAAAAGAAGGGGAGAGAGAGGGAGAGAGGGAGAGAGGGAAAGAGAGAGGGAAAGGGATATAGAGAGAGAGAATTAGGAGGGGGAAAGGGAGAGAGAGAGAGAGAGAGAGGTGGAAGGGAGAGGGGAAGAGGGGAATGAGGGGAGATAGAATTAGGAGAGGGAAGGGAGAGGGGAGGAGGGGAAGGGGAGAGAGAGAGAGAGAGAGAGAGAGAGAGACGAAGAAGGTTCTAAGAGAGCGAGAGAGAATTAGGGGGGAAGGGAGAGGGGAAGAGGAGAAGAGGAGTAGAGAGAGGCAGAGAGAGAGGGAGGGAGAGAGAGAGAGGAAAAGAGATAATATTTAAATATATTATATATTAGTGATATTAATTAGTTATATAATATTTTATATATTAACTTAATATATATATAAATATTTATACATTAACTAAAATATATAAAAAATATTTAAATATTATACATAATAATATAATATATTATATATTATACATAATTTTGTAAGAGATTATCATAAATTATATATATTGAATTATAAACTTTATTGTATATTCTCAACCAGATATATTAAAATAAACTATAAACTATTTATTGCAATTTTTTAAATCATATATTAAAAACTATATTATATATTTTTAAATTATATATAAAAAAAACTGGGTATCCGATTCAAATCAGATATCTAATTTGGATATTGCACTTTTTTAAATAATATATTAAAAACTATATTAGATTTTTTTAAATTATATTTAAAAAAAATTAGATATCCGATTATATTCGATTTGGATCGGATATCCGATATGTCTGACACAAAACCTACTACCTAGGGATTAGCCTCAGGTTTTCTTTGGAATTTGGCTAGGACATGCCAATCCTAAGAAGTCAACATAAAAAACGTGTTTAACAATTTACCTTGTTTTTCTAGACTTTGCCCATGTGGCTGACGACTTTTTTTTAACCCTAAATTGATGAAACGAAAAGGGTTTTTAAAGGAGATTCTCAGCTTTGTACCAATATAAATTATGCTTTACTTTGAATTTAATAAATAATTATTATTCATTTTCTATTTGAATTATGACTAAAGTCTTGATTGATAGGTTGATTGAAAAACATCTATATCTTTCAAACCGTATCACATTTTTTAAATCCAAAACATGTGTCACATTATATCCTTTGCATACTATAAGATTTAAAAAAAAATGAATTTCATAAAGTTTTGACCAAGTTAAGGTGGTTAGACATACGAGTTTTTATATTTTTTAAAAGTTGTAATAAAAAATTTATAATTAATTATTTACTTGGAAAAAATACAAAAAAATATGCATCACATCGGGACATGAGTCCTCTACTTATATCTAAATATTATAAAAAAATATTATCATTTTATTGTGGTTAGGGTGGTCAGACAGACACGTACTTCTTATTTTTCCCTGAAATTTAAGTACTACTGCATTGAAATCTCAAATTTTCACCAAATAGATTTAAAAAAAATATATATATGTAGTAGTTTAGAAACTACATTCAATTTTCTATAGATTCTATTCTTACATATTTTTGAAATAATATAGATAACTTATTCAAATTTTTACGTCAAGTTGCCTAACTCTGATTTTTCTAAATTTTCATTGCCACTTAAGGGCCTATTTTTTCCATGATGATCTTGCACATACCCTAGTATTTTTGGTTGATGTTGTTTCAGAAAAAAGGTTATTCACTAGAAATTGAGTGGAAGTGATCTTCATGGATCTATATCCTACAAAGGTAGTGAGTATTACTTTGGCTATTTGCATCTTGAAACAGTGTCAGCTATGTTTGTGTCAAAGTTTATGACCTTATGGTGATCATTACAAAATGTTGTTTTGATACTTACTCATTCATATCATCATGCTGCTGCTTTGGTTACTTCATGGAATTGATGTAATCATGAAGATAGGTTCTCTTTTGTGACAGTATTGCATAACACAATGATAATTGTTTTGAGAAACACAAGTGTTTGATGATTTTTGCAGGAACATTGGGTGAAGCCACAATAGTGGTTTACAATTCAAGTGTGGAAGGAAAACTCACAAAAATGACCCCAAAGAAAAAAAAGTGATTTTAGGGGTTCGTACGAACCTATTGGTTCGACCGAACCAAAAAGGGGTTCGAACGAACCCCTTTGCATCTTTTCCGCCAAAAAGGTCAATGCAATGCATAGCAAAGGGGTTCGAGCAAACCCCTTCAAATAGGTTCGCTCAAACTAGGGTTCGATCGAACCCCTAGAGGTTCGCTCGAACCCTTATGGGTTTGAACGAACCCCCTTATCCCTCATTCCCCATCTCAGGCACAAAAAAAAATAAAAAAATTGGCACTTCAGAGCTCGGGTTGAGGATGAAAACGGAGGAATATTCACAAACCCAACTAGAATCAGGTAGTCCTCAGAATGAGCTATCCAACGAATATAATTTTAATATGTTTTGGTTTTATTATGTATGTGTTTTTTTAGTTTTATTAAACATAGGTTTTTCACCGAAAGTCAAGCTCTCTGTTTTGCACATGTGGAAAAATAGCAAATTATCAAAATAAAATTTTTAAAAATACGTTGAGGCTGGGTATTGATGTCCTTGATCCATTAAAAAAATAAAATTGAATTTCGATACATACAGAAAAAGTTATGTTGTATACAGTCCGCCTATGTCTGAATTGCAATTGGTTTGACTTCAAAACTTGATTAAGGAAAAAATATTCAATAAAAAACCATGAGACCAAATGCAAGTGCTAGATATCATAGTTACAAATCTAAATTTGAAAAAAATAGAATTTTATCATTCATACAGAAAAAAGTTATGTTGTATACGGTGAGCGTCACTTTTTAAATATGTTGTTTTCTAAAAACAACTAGTTTTTGTGGGAGATGGAAAAAAAAGTGCAATCTGATTCCAAAAAAATTGAAAAAAATATTTTTAGAATCTACAGACAAAATGTGATGAGACTCTAGTTTGCATCATCTTCAAATTACTCATGGTTTAGCTGCTATAGGTGCCCAAATATGAAGATTTAGTTAAAAATAATAATTGCAGTGTCCAGTTTGGCCAAAAATTGTAAACCACTATTGTGGGATCACCCCATTGTGTTAGTGGTTTGTATATTTCCAATTTGAGAATGTACATTGGTATCACACTTGCATATGACAGTTATATGTTTTGTCATTTACATATCTTCTTTGATGCATTTTCAATATTGCTATTACAATGACAATTGATAGTGTTATTCAAGATTTTTCAGTATAATATTGGATATGACAGTTTGATTTCACTATTATAGAGGCACTTGATATGGTACTTTGACATTAGCAAGATGATTTGATATAACAGTGGCATCTACTTGTGATCTTGGACAAATATCTTCGTTAATATTTTTGGGCAGACTTCATAGTACATGGATTTGCAACTTCTTAAAAGGTGCTTGAATAGGTTTGAAGTCTTTGATTCATCCTATGTATTTAGTCAAGGGGAGCTAGGCTATTTGGTAAGAATATCTTGAGATTTGTTTTTTTCACACAATATGCTTTAAGTATAGATTCTTGTGGTATTATGATAGATGTTGGACAATATCATGTTTGGAAGAGATTTGTAGTGAGATTCTTGAGAATCTTCACAGTTTGTTGATTCATTTGGTGTTGATATGTTGCTACAACAGTGATGTATTTTGGGCAGTGATCTACTTTGTTGGAAGTTTCTTCGTACATTCACATGCATACAAATAATCAGAGATCTTGCATCACAATAGGTCAATAGTGATTCAGATGTTTTTGTGACATGTTGATTGATGCCAAAATTTATTACTGATCGTCTTGTCAAGTTGATACAAGATAGAAGACAAAATCTATTTCACTTGGCTCATATATTTTTTTCCTCACATGAGATAGTATTTCACAAGGAGTACAATGTTAATACATGGTTATACCTTTGTCATATGTTGTCAAAAGGGCGAGAAAGAAGAGAGAGTTTGACATCAATGCCAAAAGGGGAGTTTATTGGTCTTTGGCATGTTTTTTCATTCATGTCAAACGTTATTGGTGTGATCATTAGGTTAAACATTGTCGAGACAGGTATGATGTAGTCTTACATCATAAGTTATTGAATTGATCTGCATATAAGTTGTTGAAAACCATAATTGTTTGATAACATTGCGATGCTACAATGTTGATTGGAATTCATAAGAAGTTGGTTTCACTATTTCCATTGCTATCAAATGATTGTGTTTGAAAGTTCTTTCAGGTGATATCATTTTATATGTTTGATCATTATATCATTTTGATACTCAATCAGATGAGACTCATTTTGGCATAATGACTTTTAGTTCTTACTTGATTCTATTCAAACATATACAGGTGATTGCTCTGTTACATCACTACTTAGATTGAAGATAATATGGTTTTGGTTCTATGGAATTTGGGTTCAGCTCACATGAGGTATATTTCTTTCTCATAGGGCTCTTTCAAGCTATATTTCATGCTAATCCTGGTATTAATACATAGTCAGATTTGTATTCATGAGTTGGCTATTGTATATAGCTTCATAAGATTTTCATTATATGGATTTTATTTTTGACTCCAAATAATACATATATATAATGCATCTATTTACAAAGGGAAATAAGCAATGGTATTGATTGGACTTACCATATCACTTCATATAAAGTGTATTTCGACATACACTTGGGCCTTCACATTTTACATGGGTTCAATATTATATCGGGTTCTTGCATTTTTCACAAGGTGGAGACTTTAATGTTTGTGATACACAACTTACATTGTGTTCAAGCCTTTATACACATACTATTTAAAATGCTAACATTTAGGATTATGGACAGATTATAGTTAGTTTATCTAGCTCCATTTTTATCAAGTGCATATTTTACTTAATGTTTTTAGTCAACCATTTTGCATGGTATCAGGCTCCACTTAATGTTTGGCATCGACAGTTTGATGTAATAACTTAAAATGATAGGTATCTGTATCCATAGTTATTGACTTTGTCTAAAAACTTCAAGCATTATTATAGTTTCTAATGAATCAACACTATGAATGCAATAATCAAAAGTGATCATTTTGTCGGCATTTTGAATATCCTTGGCTATAGACTTGAAAGCTTATGATAGCTTGATAATCATTATGTTTGATTTGCTTTAGACCTCAAATCATCATTGAATTTGATAAAGTCCTTGGCAAACTTGAAATAAATAACTTTTAGGGAAATTTTATTGTTGTAGGGTTTGAAACCCTAGTTGCGCCACCATGACGAAATTGTAGTTACAGGTTGAGCAAGATCACGGTAGTTTTCCAGTTTGGTTTTCAGATATGCTAGGTTATGAAGGATGGCGAGGTGGTTGGTGGACTCTCCACGAGTTGGAAGTAGAGGTAATAGATGATTTTATGGGATTTTGTTTGTAGTTTGAACCACCATAATAGAGGTAATGTCTATACATTTGCTTTGATTTTTTCAAAGGTAAATTTGGTAAATGGAAGAGTAAAAATGAAAGAAGAATTACTTTTCTAAATTCATGTTTTTCGAAAAAGGAAAGAAATAGAAATTGCAGTTGAAAACAAAATGTGGTTTTATATGCAATTGTATTTTTGTTTTAGTTTTATAAGACCCTAACTCGAGGGTTGTCACTTGACTCGAGTTTTCACATTTTTTGGTTTACGAGTTTCAGTTTTTCTTGTATAAAAAGAATGGTAGTAAGCCATTATGTGTGTCAGAGGTTTTAAAAAGAACATAGAGATTAGAAAGTGTATGTTGTTGAAAAAGATAAAATAAGAAGAGGGTTTATTGTATCACATCTCTGGTTTCATTACAAAGATTGCATTTAGAAATGGAGTTTGGTTTTGATTGAGTTATTTTGGGAAAATTTGTGAAAAGAAGAAAAGATTTTTCTATTGTAATCTCTTTTTTTCACAACATAGACATTTGTATTCAGTTTGGGAGAGTACTGTTATGAATAGTACATATTGTAGTGGGTATCATTGAAGATCATTTTTGTATTTTGTATTCAGTTGTGATTTTGGAACTACAAATGTAAATGTATTTGTAAGGTCATTTCTATATACACAATTTAGACAATGACTTTGTACATTGAGGGGTTGGTGCTCCTATGAAGCTGGTGCTTCAGAAACTTGTTACAGAGTTGGTTCTCTTTGAATAATGAAAAGGAATTTTTAGCGAGTGGCTTTTTATACCCCATGAGGGTTTTTCCACTCAGGAATTTTTTATGTTATGTGTTATCATTTGTGTCTCTCATTTTGTTTCATATTAATGTTATTCAATGCTTTGATACTTTAAAATGTTCAAGTTGGTCATGCAAATTTAGTGTGTGTAAATCTGATGCAAAAATTCTTTCATAGAGAAAATTGAAATCTACATTTTGTACTCCATATGTGAATGTTTCAAAGTTATATTTTGTGAAGTCTTTAAGTTTTATTTTGAAAAGCACAACAAGATTGTTCATAAAGTTCAATTGAACATATCATATAGTGATTTTAATAAGTGTTAAATGCCACGTCAAGGTTCAAGTTTCACTTTCACAAATAAAGTTGCATTGAGTTAATATTCAAATAAAATCTGTCATATTGTGTAAAGGTTAAAAAGTTTAAAACCTATAGACTAATTACTTAGTTCCACATTAAACTATAAATTTAGAATCACACATTTTCATAATCTTATCGTTCCCTACATATACCTAGTGGGTCAGTGCAGGATCATGGGGGTCCAAAGTAGACCCTTAAGTGGTAGTGAAATTCAAAAAAGAAGAGTTAAGAAAATTGACATAAAAATTTGAATAGGTTATTAACATAATTTGAAAAATATGTAAGAACAAAATTTGTAGAAAATTGAATGTAGTTTCTAGGATACTAGTCTTTTTGGAAAAAAGTAAATCTATTTGGTAAAAAATTGAAATTTCAATGTAGTAGTACTAAATTTTCAAGAAAAAATAAAAGCGGGTGTATGTTTGAGCAACCTAAGTACAAGCAATTTTTTTTTTTTGAAACTTTCAATATAAGTAGAAGACACATGCTCGGATGTGCCACATTTTTTCTATAATTGTTTTACAAGTAAATAATTAATTATGATTTTTTTATCATAACTTTTTAAAAATATTAAAACTTATTTGTCTAAACACCATAACTTGGTAAAAAAAATATGAAATTAATTTTTGTTTTGTTTTATCCTATAGTATGGGAATCATAGAATGCACCACATCTTTTGGATTTGAAAATTGTGAAATTGTTTGAGAATTATAGATGTTTTTCAATTAGCCTATCAATCAGGACTTTAGTCATTATGCATGTAGAAAACCAATAATAATTATCTATTAAATTCAAAATAAGGCATATCTTATATTTGTGGAAAATTGACAATTTTTTTAATAAAGCCTTTTTGTTTCATCAAATTTAGATTAAAAAAAAGTCGTCAACCATTTTTTTCATAACGCCACTTTTTGGACCCCCATGATCCCGCACTCACCCTGGTCCATATCATTAGGATCATACATTAGATCCAAGATAGAAGAATAAAATTGATAGAAACCATGATCTTGTAATATGTTAGCATGATCATATTGATAATGAGGAATCTAATACTCCCTCCTAAAATATGATTTTCCATTGAGGTTATCCTCCTCAAAATGACTTAAGGGGATTAAATTTACCTTGAAATTTACATATAATGTTCATGTGATATATTTTATTCTTTCATTAATGCAATGTATCCATGTGGTTCAATTGGAATTATAGGAATAAAATGTCAATCCATGCCTAACCAAATTTCATTCTAAATGAGCAACTATAATGCATTTATAAAATTTGTATCCACTCTAGGAATCATATCTTTTTAGACTTAAATGTTTCTATCTATAATTGTAATTACTAGTAAGGAAACATTATTTCTAACTATGCAACAACCAAAAAAATAATACTAGATATTAATAACTTTGACTAAAACATTCAAAATATAGCTATACTCACATAAATAAATGACTTTGACTAAGAGAAAGTATTAAAATATAGTTGTCCTCTAGGCAAAATCCAATTTGATTTGAGATATTTATGGGCGAAAAAAAGGATGAGCATGAGGTAAGTAAGAAAGACTAACCTTAATTTATATCCTTCCTCATCAAATAATTTCATGTTTAGGAAGATTCTTAGGGCATATCTATAAATTTAATTGTCACCATATAATTTGTCTCATAGATATCTTCCCTATTGTGTTTAATCCCTACCACCCAATCTAGAAATTTAATTCTCATACTTGTGAAGACCTTGAGATTTTGGAGGATCCAAATGAGTTTGCAAAATTAATCAATTCTAATATAGATTATTATTTTTAAGCCTCAATGGTTCAAAATAATTGATAAACTAGTATTTCATTTAGAGTAATAGGATAAATGTGAAATTTTATATTTTAATGGCAATCAACCCCTTAATGATGGTCAATTGCTTAAGGATGTAGATGAATGAATGTTTCAGATATATGGGAATGATTCTAGATATGAATATGTAGATTATGGGAGAAATAGAAATAAAGGATAAAATCAATAGCCTTGAAGGACCTCTATGTGGCAAGGTATGCTAGAGTATAGGGAAAGAATTGAGAAACTTGAGTGGGGATTTAAAAGGATACGAAGGAGGCTTTAAATTTGGTAGTGCATGTAAGTAGACAATAATTTAGAATAGTTCTTTATGCTTTTAGAGATTAAGGAAGAAGTATCAATTTTTTTAAAATATTTAGATATAAATTTTATCAATAGGAGTTCATACACAAGTATCAATAGAAATCAATAATATCTCATCAAAATGGTAAGTTTATAGTTATTCATTAACAATAGGAGGCCATCATATGTTATTAATTACCTCCTAAATACATTTAAAAAAATAGGATATGCAAAATGAAAAGTGTACTATTAGTTAATTATTGGTAGGGAGTTGAAACAGCCAATAATTAACCTAGAACAATAGTTCATCAAAATGTGGCTACAAAACTAGATTTCACATCACATTAACAATTTTTTTTTTCCAAAGGTAGACAAACCACATCTCATTCTCAAGGGATGATCATAAAATTCATATCATGATCTCATACCAAATTTTCTCTTTACACACTTAAGTCGCATAAGAGGGCTACACCTTGGCATAGTCCACATTATTCACAATACACACCAAGCATATATAGTAACTTTTATTTCATCAATTGATTTGAGTGAGATTTCACATAAATATTTAATATGAAAATACTCTCCATCTAAAAACTACAAAACAAATTCCATTATCATCATAACCACAAGCATAGTTTTATCATCCAATACTCATTGTGAATATGGTTGAGGGGTGTTAAATTTTACACTAACATTAATGATGGAGTTTAAAATAAATAATAATAACTTTGAAATTTTCCCCTTACACATGGATCCATATACTTGTTTCCCCTTATACATGGATCCATATAAATGTAGCCTCTTCATGACATAGATTAAGGGGATTTAAGAAGATGGCTTAGGACAAAATCATTCCATAGCATGGTTTATGGACCTAGGAAAGATGGCATGGATTAAGGATATTTAATAAAACTGCTTAAGGCCCATTCTAATAGGATGTAGATGGTACAATTTGAAATCTATTAATCCCCTTAAGCCACTAATAATAGTCAAATTGTATAATGTTAGATGTTTGAAGTTTTTACAAATTTAGTAGAGATCTATATATTAAACTTGGTTAGCTTAGGAAAAAATCATTCCATTAGCATGGTTTATGGATGTGGATTAATGGGATTTAAGAAAATAAGATTTAAGGGGAAAAATCACTATTCCTTGTAAACACTTTAAAGTACATCAAGCCACAAAATTTTACATGCCTTAGACATAAATGAGCCTTACACATTTTTTCATTTGTATCATTAGGTCATTTATATCATGGATTAAGGGGATTTTTAAGAAAATGGCTTAAAGGGATTAAATTTACCTAGAAATTTACCTTTTTTGTGTATGTTTTAAGTTTATTTTTTTAATATCATGTATAGGTATTAAAATTACATAGTTAGATCTTAAATTTTGAAATTTTTATGTATGTTCAATTTGAATGATGTATGTATGTGTATGCATCCTAAATTTTATGTATGTATGTGTAAGTATTTGTACATGTATGTATGTATGTGTAAATATGTGTATGTATTTGTATATATGTACGTATGTATGTATGTGTATGTATGTGAAACATAGAAAAATAGGGTTTAAGCAAAATGGATGGGAAATTGTGTGTGGGCCTATCATTCTAATTTCATTAGGAAACAAAGATCCCCTAGGGAAAGATTGACTTTCAACCCTTAGGTGAGTTGACCTTAATGTAGATCTTGATGTTTTCCTTATGATTGAGGATGGGGTAAATCGGCTTGAAAATGCACTTTTGAGAGATGAATGAAAAATACCAACTAAATACAATAGTGCAATGTATATATTAATTTATATCTTTCTGTTATTTTAATTTTGTAGTCTAGTCCAAATGTGAATGAGGTGACACCTTTGCAATATTTGATATTAGAACGCCTAATTGTCCTAAGGGACTATCATTCAAAGAAAAACTCTTAGATCAACCATAAATATTCAAGGTAATTGAATTGATGGTGTTTGATTGGGAAAAGGATAAACACTCTCTTCTCATTTTTTTTAAATTGGATTAAAGATGACCTCAAGAGCTACTTTGCTACAAACCTATGTGGGATAACTAGAATGGTGGATTATAACTTTAATATAATGTTTAGGGTTTGTATTGTGTGGGTGTATGATAATGAGTCCTAAAATGCAATGATATAATAATAAAAACTATGAAAATATAGCAGTTTGTTATGGTTTCCAATAAATTGATTACATACAAAAAATTCAAATCCAAAAATGTATCTAAGGCATATACAGAGGAACTTAAGACTTAAATTTGAGCTTTATTTTTCTAGTCTAGGGCATAATGCATCCTATTCTTTGTGTTGTGTGGGTGTGTGATGATGAGTCCTAAAATGTAATGATCTAATTATGAAAACTATGAAAATTTAACATTTAGTTATGTTTTCTAATAATCTGATTACAAAAAAATAAAATTCAAATCCAAAAATGCAAAGTGTAGATACATAGGAACCTATGATTTAAATTTGATCTTGTTTTTCTGGTCTAGGGCACTTAGTTTGTTCTTCTTTTTTCCTAGATCTAAAATTTTGAGCTCGAGGTTACTAGTCTGTAGCTTTTGTCTTCCAAGTGTTGTTATCTGAACTTCATTTGTTGGTGAGAAAATGAAAATTTTGTGTCTTGTCAACTTGTAGGGCTTTGATGCATTAATGAGCAAGTAGTCTTCAATATTCCTTCAACTCACATTAGATCTAAAACCTATACATGAGAAGAGTGTAAGTTTTTTGTTGTATAGGGGCTTGCCTAAGTCAACCTCATGTTGGTATTCCTACCTAAATAATGGAAAATTATGATATAAAAGAGATGATCTAATCATTGGATGGATAGAGGATAATAATAAATGAGTAAAGAATTGACAACTTTTTGGAACTCACCACTCATCACCTTAAAGGATCAATTATTGTTTGGCTTGAATTCATTTGAAAACCTACAAGTTTTAGTCCTCATAAAAAATGTATACAAAACATATGACAAAATTACATAACCCATGACATGATGCTTGAATGATGAAATGTTGCAATAGATCTTAATAATTTTTCTCTTGACTACTCTTGAATTCTCAAATTTTCTCAATGAAAGTGTTAGCTCTTTCTTAGGTGTGCTTCTAGGATTTAAAATGATAAAATGACTAGTATTTATATTCAATTCTTCTAACTTTACTAAAAATCAAATACTCAAAGCTGACAATTGAAATTAGAAATTAAAATAATAAATTAGTGACACCAACATATTTAAATTTTGAGCCAAATTATGTGGCATAGGGCACAATGTACCCTATACTAGATCCACCTTTATTGGTGATCAAAAGTGTCATGGGAAAAACATTAAATGTATAGTTTGATTTTCCAAAAAAATTATAAAATGAGTATTTAATGCATAATTGAGTTCAAGCATATAAGGGGGAGATAAACCTAGTGTGAAATTGTCAACGGTGATAATTTTCAATACTACATTTAGCCCCCACTTTAGTGAGAGTATGAAATTACACTCAGACTCACACTAAAGTAAGAATAGGTCAAGAGGGGTTCAATTATCCAAATACTGAACATATAGGATGACATTGAATCTAGGGGTTTCTTGTGCTAGCCCCCAAGATTCATGATCTTATGGCAAGACAAAATAAGGACAAAGGAAAACATATGTATGAAATGCAACATGAAAACATGAAGCATACATGATAAAGACACGACATATATAACATAACATAATGTAAAGAAAAAAAAAAACACAATACAAAAATAAGACAAGACATAAGAAAACAAAAAACACGATGCACATGCCATGCAAAAAATGCAAAAAGGGGTATGGAAATCACATACTAGTAAACTCCACAAAAATATTACTAGGATTGATACCCAAGATGTTTATGATTCATGGGCTATCAAACACCAATAATTTTTAGGTGAACCACAAACCAACGCATCATAGGCTAGTGAAGTCTGATATTCATTGCGTGAGTTTTCTAAAAGGTAGAAAATGAGAAACACACAAGGGCTAGTGAGGATCGGTTTTCACTAGGTGTGATCTCATGTCAACCATACCAAGAGTTATAGTCCCAATAACTTTGATAATGTGCTACATAAAATGATCAAAATATGAATCCAACACATCACTAAGTCCTACATGTGTGAAAAAAGTGAAGCATAGAATGGAATGTATGCCCCCACCTTAAAGTAATTGCTAACACTTGTTGTGAGAAATTTCCTTAAGGAGAGTAAGACAATATGTGTAATATGAAAAATATAGGTCATGCGAGCTTACTGGAAAACCCTATGCCAATGATATGTTCCCAATAGAGTTGAATCATGATGAGGGGTTCCCCCCAAGACAAAGACACATAACAAGACAAAATATTACACATAAGGGATCCACTGATTTGGGGTCAGTATAGACCTTTGATAATATATAATATATGATAATGCCCAAGATTGACATCATTCCCCCAAATACTTGTGGAACGAAAAGCATGATGAAAGAAAAATACATAGAGATGACACAATGAACCTTTTAAATCAATATGGAAGAGATATAAATGCCTCAATGCCTTGCATTGTCTCAAAAATTGAAGACACAAAACAACAACAAAAGTTTACAACATAAAAAAGAATGTAGATACAAATATATGATTTTTTATGATAGATTCATTTTCGTTGTATCATTGTGAAAAAAAGAACAAGGGAAGCTAACAAACATAAAATCACACAAGTAGCACAACACAGGAGGTCAAATCATGAAAAATTAAACACATATATAAATCACACACAAAAGGGTACAACAAATGTGATCCTGTCTAAAGAAAATTATTCACATCCCAATCTTGCTAATCATAAATGGAAGGTGAAAAATAATCTAAAGGAAATACAACAAGTGTCATACAAGGAGTATCACCAAGTTCAACACTCTGTGAATCACTCTCATCAGAAGGATCATCACAGTTGCCCCCATCTATATCCGTAGATATGGAGAACAAAAGGGATAATTCATTATGAATTTGTTCTTTTATCTTAGCTTCTTCAAATTGACTATCCAAATTTATCGCAATAGGTGGCTTATGAATGGTATCATTCATAGGTTCACTTTTTATTCTTTTTTTAGGTTGATGCATGTAAGGTTCAATTGTATGGTTTGGAAAGGATGGCAGTTAGAATTAGGTGATGATGAGGATGGATGGGTGGGAGGTAATTTATTAGAGCTGGTTTGGATGGGTGATTGATCATTTTTATTATTTTTAGCAAATTGGCAAGAAATGGCATGACATCTACATTTTCATTCCTTGGCACTCCTATTTCTTATTGTATGGGTTTTAGCTTTCGAAGGATTATCCAAGGAATCTTCCAACATAGGTACCTTTTATTACTTTAGAGGAGGAACTAAAGGGACCACTATGGATTGGGAGACTACTATGTTCTTTGGTATATAAACTTGGTTTCCCTTTGGAGTGGGTAAATGCATGAAGTTGAGTCCATGAAAGGTGGAAGTTTCAGCCTTAGCCAAAATCCAAAAAACGGGCTCAACAAAACAAGATCCCATCTAGGTTTGGGGTCCCAAGCCAAAAATATAAATAGGATCTCATTTTAAAAAAAATGAGATCACATTTTGTATTGGTGTCTCAAGCCAACCTTTGGGAAATGGGATCCTGTTTTTTACAAATCGAGATCTTGATTTGTAAAAATTAAGATCCTAATTTGTAAAAAATGGGATCCCATTTCGTAAAGCTATTTATTTTTTGAAAACAACTAATGGGACCCCATTTTAACAGTATGAGATCCTAATTGACAGTGACCTCCAGCATTCCAACGACAAGGCAATGACCTCAGGTATGTAATTTACCCTTTTCTTTGCATTTTTTTTCCTTTTTTAATTATTATTCATTAATTTATGGTTTTATTTATATTTAGATCTGAAAAAGAAATGCAACCCTTATTAATGGAAAATAAACAGTAAAAAATATTGAACCCTAAACCATTTTCAAACAAAAAAATTGTATATATGTACATATGTATGTATGCATATATGTATATATGTATGTATATATGTACTTATATATGTATATGTATGTATGTGCATATGTATATATGTATGTATGCATGTATTTTTAAACTCTAAAATATGAAATAAAAACCTTTAATTTATCTATTTTGAAACCATTTAAAGATGGTTTCAAAATACATATATATGTGCATACATACATACATACATACATACATACATACATACACGTATAGACATACATATACACATGTACATACATACATACATTCTTAATTATATGTATGTATACATATTTAATTAATAATGTATGTATGTATGTACATGTACATGTAAGTATGTGTATTTGTATATATGTAGATATGTATATAGGTGTATGTACATATATATTTTTGTATGTAAGTATTGGTATATGTATATATAAACACATCCTCAAGAAACATAGAGAAAATTCCTTCTCATGTACTAGGTGAGAAAAAAATTCACCTTATTCTATAATAGTCTAAGACACCTATTAGACGACCTTATTTTGTCACATTCAAAATCTTGCCACTATTGGTTATTTGGACATGCACCCTAGACCAAATTCTATGAATGTGTAGTGGCTAGATAATATGAATACAAACATTTATCAATCATAACATTTTATCTACCCAGCTTAACTCTAATGTTAGTGAGATGCTCTTTGACAAAGAACTATATAGGGACTTTCAACACCTAACATCTATGGTAGATAATGATTACATAATTAGAGATCCCCTAGATCTTAGATACCTTCAACTAACCCTATTTTGTACATATTATAAGGCTCTAGGAATTTGTACCTCATTTTGATACACATTTGATATTTTATACTATATCATTCTTACTAATGTTGTTATTTTTGTAAATTACCATCAAGTTGTATGGATCATGTATTTAGGATTCATATATGTGGATTTGCATATGCTTGAGATTTTTTCATACTTTCCAATTATGTTGTTATTTATTTCCATTGAGGTGTATAGATTATTTAAATAAATTTATATTGTGGCTTTCTATATTCTTAGACTCTATAACATTTTCATTACATGATTATGTATATATTCATCAAGTTCAACATTTTATTTATTAATTATATATTTTCATATTAACAAAAACCTAGTCTCTAACATATTAAAATATATTTAATCTGTTTGAAATGAATTGTGTTACACCTTTTCATATGATTATGCTGAGGTTAATTCAATCACTTTCTCCCCCATAAAGAAATACCTTTCTCCTTCCATAGGTGATTTCATTACAAATACTCCTTTTACTCATAGAGTTTGAAGACGATTAGGGAAGGAATAGAAATTACCAATACTAATCAAGGATTCAATAACCATTTTAAGATCCAGCTCCAACAACTTGTCAAGACACATTTTAAGACACATGTTGATGGGTGTTTTTGCACCTTCTCAACATAGATAGCATACAAGTATGCTATCAAGCTCAAGGAAGGTAATTCCTATAACTAAGTTTTAGAAATCATCCCAAGGTCTCTTGAATGTCAGGTCATGACTTGCAAAAAAAAATTAGTTGTTGATGTAATTTGCTAGTAATCACAAAGGGCATTTATGGTCATTAAACGTGGGGAATTGGGTCTGCAAAAGGAATTTTGTGAGATCTATAAATGAAAAATAGTTGCTACAAGTTCAAAACAACAAGCTAAAACTCCTCCTTACTCATAAAATTTGGCTTTTTTACGATGTTGGAACTTGTCTCTTACTTTCATTTTCAAAGAAATTTCAAAAGGAAAAAGTGGTTAGAAGTTTCCTAGACTTGCAACTAATGTTGAACAATAACAATGGAGGATGCTACAATGGACATACTTCCTAAAATTGAGTTTCACTTAACCAGGGACAACTCATAGTCTCATGAAACTAATGCAATCTTCAAAGGGTCATTGCATATTTTCAAACTATTCATTCACCATTAAAGCATGGACAACAATTGAACTTAAGTTCAACAATTCAAGTAATTCTCAAACTAACTTTACACAATAGTTTATCATCAATAAACAACCAAAAGTATGATCTAGGAAGACATCAAACACAACATTATTCACCATTAAAGAACAACATAAACTAGCAACTAAAAGTAATCTAAAAATTAAAACAACAAGGCAAAAATCTATTAATTGGAGATAGAATCATCGACACATGAGAGCAATACACAAGAAACCATCAAAACAATGCTTTTCTCATATATTTTGTAGTAGCATGTCTTTACAACAACTCATCTCTCTCTTTGAAATGAGAGGATGCCCCTATTTATAGTTTTCAAAAAGTGAAATGAATGGACAAGATTCATTTGCATTGTGTGGCTTAGTTTCATTTTACATTAGGGTTTCACCTACCCACAAATATATGACAATATAAAATAGACTTTTGTCTTTTTCCCTATTTTGTCATGTGGTCTATTTTGTCCTGTAGTGACTTCCAACCTTTTATACTTATTTTAGTAAGTATTCCTTAACAATAATTGGATTTCCAACTTCCTTCTGCTTCATTTCATATTCCACAAAATTTTTGATCATGGAGAAAAACTTCTTGTCCTCGGAGAGCTCAGATTTGAGGATCTAGAAGGACATCCTCTTGAATATTTCAATGATTTTCTCTCAATTCTCAAAAAAACTTGATGCAGCCTCAATAATATACTCTATTTGAATGAAATACCTTGTAACAAAATCAATAAAATCTGCCGCTAACATGTCACCAGCTCTTTGCTCCATTTTCTTGTGGAACAAAGGTTTGACTTTCTCTAGATCCAATTCTAGGGTGAGCAACTCAAACCCAATCATCAGCTTCAAATATTTTGTGCTATATTCCTAGTGCTCAACAACCCATTCATGATCGAGTTCTAAATCATGCAAGACCCTTTCCAAAACTTCCTTTCTATAATCAAAATTCATTAACCAAGTTTCTACTAGCCAGCGATCCTCCTTCAGTAGCTCTAGCTCCTTTTCCCAGATTTCTCAGGAAAGGTTAAGGATGCTCTCTAGATTAGGATAGTTGATCATCTACAACTCTAGGAACTCCTTGCAAGTATTCACCATCCCCTCTATGTTCTTCTGAAAGCTTTGATACCTATTATACATTGTGACTGCATGGTTGATGCCCATGTCACCATTGGATATCACCTTGTTAAGAACCAATTAGACATGGACATGGTCCAAATATTTCTTTTCTCCATTTTGTTAATGTATTCTTTGGATAGGAGGGTAGACGTCGATGATTCTATTGGAATTTATTCCTCAATCAATTTCCATTGTTGAATGTAGGTAGTGGCATCTGCCACCTATTCCTTTAACTCTTGCTTAGTAGATTGTTCTTTATTCATTTGTTGTATGATGGTGGACATCGATCCCTGAAGATCTTCCATATTTTTCTCATGAGTTGTCAGGCCTAGATTAATAGTAGATATTTTGTAATCTTTCTCATGAATAGAACTCACATCTTTCCCTACTACCAGGGTAGCAATTTGCAGTGTCCTAGATCCAGAGTCATCGACCATGATATGGGATCAGATTTTGGGCTTCTTCTCCTTGCGGGTCCTTGTTTGAGCTCTAGCTAAGATAGCCTCTAATTGAGCTTTGGGGTTGAGGACCATGAGAGCCTTTTTTTTCAGTTGATCACCCTCCTCTTTTTCTTGTTCTCTTTGGGGCTTGTCTTCCTCATCACTGGGAACCCTTCCATCATCCTTTTCTTCGTCATTCGAGCCTTCTATCTACATAGCTTTACCTTTGTTTGGCTCATTAGAAGCTTTGTTTTACTTAGTGATATGTCATTATTGTGGGGCCACCCCTTTATCTTCTTCCCATTCGGCCCTGACATTTATCTCGGGCTCGACATCCTTTTCTCTAATGCTCTCTTCTTCTTCTTTCTCTTGCTCTTTCTTAGGAGGAACTTCCTCTTTTAGTAAAATTTCTTCTTATCTCAAGCCTTCATTTTGGCTAGTTTGTGGAGGCTCGTCTGGTATCTCCACATCCATGTCAGTATCTATTTCCCTTTTTTTGGAGCGATGCTCCTTAGGGTTAGCCTCTTCACTTGCATCTTTGTGCTTCTAAGGAAACTCTTCATCCAACTCTTGATCTAATGTTTCTAACTCATAAGGCTCATCCAACTTGTCATTTCCTTCATCACTAGGGCCTTGTTGTGCTTCCTCATCAGATGCCACCTTGTCAATATTCACGTTCATTCCACCTTCCAGATGTTCAAAGCAATCATCTTTATCAGAATCCTTAGGCTCATTGGCCATGTCCTTTATAGCTTCTCTGAGTTGCTTTGTGCTAAGCTGCTCCATTTCTTCAAAAATTAACATATTTCCTCCATCTTTGGTGGATTTTTTGGTGGTGGAGGAACTTGAAAAGTAGCAACAAGTTGGGCCATTAGTGCCTAGACCTTGGGGTTGAGGATTTCCATAGAAAGATCAATGAGCACATTTTGCATATAGGGTGTGAAGACATGCAACAGAGTGGGTGGCACCATAGTGGTTTCCAACAAGGAAGGAGGCAAAGTGGAGAGGGTAGGTAGCAAAGGTGGAAGCAAAGAGGAAGATAGTGGGGAAGTAGTGGAAGAGGAAGAGTTCAATACCACCACTGGGGTAGTTAGAAGATGAGATGGATGGAGATGTCCACAACCAGTGGAGATGAGATGAGCATGGTTTGAGTTGGAGGTGGTGGAGTGGTAACAGTAGCAACAATGGTCAAAGGAATGGAAGTGGTCACTGGTGGTGAGTGAGGCCACTCAAACTCTTCTTCTTTGTGTTGGGGTTCCTCCTCCTAAATAGTTGGCATTTCTAGTAGAAAGGTCCCAGTTCTCCCTTTCTTCGGTGATGGTTGCCCTTCTACTAATTTTCTTGTATACACCTTATGTTTGGTCTTACGTTTAGGCACCTCTTTCCTCTTCTTAGATCTTGTGATAGGTGGGGATTTGGGAGCTTTGCCTGAGGAACTCGCAACAACACTGATATCTATTTCACTATCTATGTCATCTTCAATCTCCCCATATGTGACCTCGACACTCTACTCCTTAAATTGAGCAATTTTTTAATCCAACCACTATCTGGTTTTGTGTTCTACAAGGCAGGTGAGAACATCCTGGTTGGTAACCTCTTCTTTAGCCTAGTCTATTATTGGCAATGAGACATTGATCAAGGCATTGTATCTTTCATCTATAATGTATCATCATTGACAATTTGGTATGGTACCTAGAACAAATTGATAGACTTTACAAATGCAACGGTCATTCTTATGTAGTGGTAAATCTGAACCTCCTGGTCATCATCATAATTTTCCTAGAAATATTCAATGTGGGGGTGATGGGTTTACTGTCTCCCAACAAACCTCTTCAATTTACCATGGGGATCTACATTTCCCTTTTCTATGTGTAGATTTGAATTTTATTCTACCAAATCCTTCTCAAAGTACTTGGTGCATCTAGGGGAGCAAGGCATGAGTATATTCCTTTTCCAAGTGTGAGGGGATATGGGACCCTAGCTCTATGTTTGTTGCTTTATGGGAAGTTTGAAGCTATCTGCTGATCTCCAACATGATGATTATGTCATTGGGGTAGCATGACAATCTATAAGGTCTTCTTGAAAATCCTTCAGCCCTAATGTATGTGAACTTCAGGAATTGGATGAACAGATATCCAAAGCCCTTCAAAATTTCCTTTCCGCTATGCGATACCCTTCTCTAAATGTTTCATCCCAGAAGTTTGATTCCATACCCAATGAAGGCATAATTTACCCTTCTATACTCCCTTTAGAATTTTTCATATTGGAGTTGAGTATAGCCATTGTATACCTTCAATTGTCCCTTCTTGGTTCCCAGTTCTCCCACAAAGAATAATCCTTTATATGGGAACTTGACTACCAAGAGGTAGACCAGAAATGAAGTCATATAGAAATGAGAAGTATTCTTTACCTCCATGAGTTGGTTGTGCATATTGTCACTTATCATCTTTGTCTAGTGGAACTTGGTTTTGCCCCCGAAGATTTCTTCCATAAAGTAGAACATCCAATTTTCAAATAATATAGTGGTAGGTAAGCCCATCACTCAACTTACGAGTGTGACTAGATCATGATGTTCTTCAAAGAAGTCACTCTTGTACAATGTTTGGGGAACCTTTATAGCACTCACCCTCTTTTCCTTCAACCAATTCTTGTTGATCAATATTTTTCATTCGAGTGGATCTTGTTGGCATACCTAGTTAGAAAATTCCCTCTCTACTTCTTCCTTTTCATCAAAAATTGGGATGCCAAATGTCCCATCGATATACTTGGTAGATAAGTTTTCCAATAATCATCCATCATGATCAATTATTTTTGTATTGGAGTGATAACACTCCCAGTGGGCCATTACTAGTTCTAGAGCCACAAGAGAGGGAGGGAAACCAACTGCCTTCGCTAGGCCACTCTGCTTAATTCATAGGGCCCTCTCCATTTTAGGGTTAAGCATAACTCTCTACCTAAATTCATCTAGATACTAACATGCTCGAGGTCAGTGTCGAAGATTGTCTCCTAGTTGGAGGTGATCTTTGAAGTGTGATCTACCCCATGAAACTTGTACTTGATTTTTTCTTTCTCTTCTCTTCCCCTAGAGGTGAGAGTGGACTTCTTTCCCTTGTCAAGATTTTGTGTAGGCTTCTCTGATGGCCCTCCAATAGGTTCCATAAATCCTGCATAAAAAACATGCAGTAAGTGCATTTACATATAAATTAGGGAAAGTGTCAATCAAATCCTACAAATTGAGTGTTAGATCCATCCATATACCTTCAAAATATCATAAAATACATCCTTATTCACCCTTTGGAGTTCATTTGGACCATTTGGGAAAATGCAGGTCTAGAGGTTTGAGTTTCCCCTAGGTGAAAACCATTAGAATGAAATTTGTTAAAGAGTGGCATTAACACAATGAAGACCTCCAAGTTTCCATCCACAATAGAATTCTCATACTTCAGGTTTTGGGAGATAGACTTAGGTCAATGTCATTAGGCATATGTGAAACATAAAATAGGTGCACCTTCAATTATCCTTTTATCAAACTGACCTCCCTTAGTTCATATAGGTGCAGAAGGGGTCGATGCTATAGGGCGGAAATCCCCCCCAAAGTTTGGCTATTAACAGTGGCATTGGGTAAATGGTTGGAGAAGTTTCCTACATGGTATGTCTAAATTCTTCAAGTTCATAGGTTACAGAGCTGGGAAACGTGGGAATTGGGTGGTGGAAAGTTGTTAGGTTCTCCCTATTAAGCAAGGACTTTGCAAGAGTGGAATTCCGACTGTAGTAGCCTATGTTGGTGGGCCCATCAGAGAGGTTTACCTATAATTTTGGCTTGATTATTAACTACTCACGACATCAGCAAGTTCAGGTTCTGCATGGCGGGAAGATGGGTCGGCATCACCATTAAAGAATGACACTAGAGAAGTGGCATCCCACGAGCGGAAGCCCGCAAGTACAAATATACAAAGGCATCTGGTTGGTGATTCAAAGTTAGTAAATTTGAAGTTCGGCACATGATAAATGTGCCTTGTGAAGCCTGCGTGGCAAAGGGATGTGAGAGCTAGGCAAATAGATAGTTGTGGGGTGTTGGCAGCCACCCGATAATGGAGATTTGCAAGGGTCAGCCCGCATGCAGATTTAGACTTAGCGGTTTGTAAGGACTTCAAGGTTGGGTGTGGGGTTAGTTATGGGGAGTAACATTATGGTTCAACTGCTAATGGAGCAATAATAGGATGGGGGCTACCTATAGGAAAAATTCGGTTTAAGGATTTTTGCATGGATTCACAGACTTATTCATTTATTTGTAGTGGGGTTTTAAAGGTGGGAGTCTGTGTTGGTTTAGTTGTTAAGAAATGTCATTAGCTTGGCAGACGTCCATCGATGAAATCTCACAAGAGCAGACCCACAAGGTAGTAAACACTTAGAACATTTTATTTGAATTTCAAGCTCAATGAAAACATGGGATGGAGATGGTGAGTGGCCATGGGACCTCCACCGTTGGTTGTGGTGATAGTGGGATGAAGCTTCATGTGGAAACTCACAAAAATTGAACAATAAAAACCAATTTAAGTAGGTGTGAATGTGGGTATTGCTAGGGTTTAATAAATTTGACTTCAGATAGTTTAAAACCTTAACTATGAAACACAGCCTAACAACTAAAATGCACGAAAAATGAACTGGGATTAGATTCATACCTCTCAGTGGCATAGGAAACTAGAATAGAAGGCTTGAATTCTCCAAGGAAGTCTTACACATGGGGAAGTTCCTCTTCTCTCTTGAAATTTGAAAACACCGAGTGAAAATGATAGGTGGGGTAGTCACATATATATAGGAAACTTTCTCATTAATACCCCCCATCAAATACAGGTACGGAGGGTGTCAGGTTGGTGAAGTGCGGAAACCCGCACCATTGAAGACAACCATCAAAGATCCACACAACCAAGGAAAGTGCAAGGCTCATGGTGTGAGTGGAAGCTTGGGGTCAACCACTACTTAGTGGTGAAGCAACAACGATGATCCACTGAAGGAGATCCGCAAATGCGGGTCTTCTTGGCCTTGTGGACATCGAGGAAAAAGGAAGGAAAAAACCCATAGGCCAAGCTCTACCCTTGCCAAAGACTTGGTGAATTTTGGATAGGTGACTTTGGTCAATGAGGATTTGATGACTTTACTACATGTGACCAATTTTAAGCTCACAAAAGGGGCACACAAAATGAGGTGAAAGCAAAAAATACCCAGCAAAAATGAGAAAAGAAAGAGAGGGGGTCCCTAGTTCAAATGGGGAATGTGTGCTATAGGCACAACAAATGACAACTTCATTGGGAGAACACTCCCAAGCATTCCAAGGGTAAGGATTCATTTGGAACCCAGAATCTCTAGTTTTGTAGACCAGAACCCAGTTTCCTCAAATGAACTAAAGACTTGAAGGAGGACGAAATCCTTTGTTGAATAAATTCATAAAGTATCTCAAAAGTGTGTGAAATGAGTTCATTTCCCTACCTCAAAGGCCACAAAGGATAGGATTCAATCATCCAAGGCATGCTACGCATATTATCCAACCCCAATAGTAACCTAAACATTTCTCCACTGCCAACCGAGCATCCATAGCCTCGATGGAGTTGTCGTTGTGATCCCACGAACACTGCTCTATTGCCAATCGAGCATCCATAGCCCCAATAGAGTTGCTCACACACCCACATAGTTGCTTTTTTTCTAAGATCTCTTTCTTTCTTTCTTTCTTTTCATATTTTCTTTTTGATACTCTTTTCTCAACTACATAAGCACTGATGCTTATAGTGGGTTTGGAAATCATAGTGGTCACTGGAGTAGACTTAAGATTTTTCACTTGCTGAAGCCTCATGATGACTAACGTATAGCTCATCAAAAGTATTTTAGGTGTATATCATGTGTAATGTGAGATAGACATGAAGTGATTCAAATGAGGGTTCTGTCCTAGGTCAAGTTAGAGTTTGACTAAAGAAACCTACCCCATAGAGGTGAAAAAAAACTCATGGTAACTAATGAAGACTTATCCAAGGAACAAAAAGGAGTGTGCAATAGAGTGGGCTCTTTGATGAGGCTGAGCACAACCACCACATCAAGATCAGACAACATCCCCAAGAAAAATGAAAGTCAGGAATATATGTTCTCCCTTAATTCCATAATCTATGTATACTAGCTAATTAAACTTCACTACTATTCTAACATCTAGATTCTATCAAATAGGTAATGATTAACCTTATTTACATAATAAAACAACCATTACTTACTTGAATATTACTTACTTGCATGTGGTTTCATAGAACTCACTTCGAGTTCAACACAAATACCACTATGAATATCATGTGCATGCTTGTTGAGTTCATCATCATAACCACTATCAATGTCATTGAAAACATTAAGTTGTATAGCTTTGCAGAGAGTTCTATTGACATGGCCTTGTTAGTTTTGTCCTTCTTTCATATAATTGCTCTACATCATGTGGTTTAATCATCATGCAATAATTAATATAAGTCAAGTAAAGAATGCAAAAGCTACAAATTTTCGTCCAAAAGAACATTTTAAGCATGAAGAATGACAAAACATTGGGATAGATAATTGACCACTATTATATTAATTACCTCAACTTCATGACAACTAAGATGACTATGTTGCACATTCTTGTCCAATTCATCACTATCAATATCGATAGCTCTGTTGACACCCTGGAGGCATTTTCATTTTCCTATTGCTTTGAAAAAAATGCTCTACATGTAATTTAACCATCATGCAAAAACATATACAAATAATTCAATAGTTAAGTAAAGAATGCAGGCTATAAATTTATCCAAAATAACATTTTTTGGATCACTCCAACAATAAAGAAAGTGGGTTGGATTCTCCTGCACTCATATTTCAATAATCTACATAGTAAGAGGCATTTGTATATAGAATTTTCATTTACAAGAATAAATGAGATCAATAGAGCCTCTTACCTGATCTGAATCCATGGATTTATGCTCATTCCACGCAACAGTCATAGGATTAATGGTTTTAGCCAACTGCAAAACTCAATGGCTGAGACCTAATATGCAACTCACTACCTTTTGGTACCCTTGTTCATATGAGTTGAAATGATCTACAGAGGCTCCTACTGGGCATTGAACAAATGGTTGTGAAATCTTTGTTGACAAACAAGATTTCAACTTCATCTTACTCTTAGATTTACTAGCATCTAGTGCTACCATATAATTGACAATATCTTCTACACCTGCTTCTCTATTACTATTTTCCATCTAAAATACAATGTCAACTTCAACCTATAGTCAATTCAATAAAAAATTGAAATAAATAACAAAATGTAAATTGAAACAAAAATCCATGCACTTACTACAAATTTGTCCATTTTGGCGTGCAACTCACCTTGGCCAAATGTATATCCAACCCTCACATTATCTCTTGCTCTCTTGCCTCTGATACTCTTTACCAAATATTCTTCAAAATGCATACTTTCTCTCGATGTCTCCCACTCTTTGGGAGATAAATTGGAGTCAAAAATCTCTTTTCCCAACATGATTGTTTTTCTACACATGTATCTATAATTTCTAATCAAAACTCTCATCCTTTGCTTGTAATATTTTCTAGAGATTTGTCCACCAGTAGTCACAAAATCATTTTCCATTTTATGTATAAAATTTTGCACAACTTGTGGATCTTGCTCTGCAAAATTTGATTTGCAAATATCCAAATGGGACCTACATCTTACACCCAATGGGGTGGCCCAATTTGCATCATTTGGCCCAATGGGCTCACCATCTCTAGATACCCCAATCAAGAATGGATTCTTTCCTTCTAATTTTCTTTCTTTTACATTCCTCTGAGTAGATATATTCAAATCTTGACTCAATCTTTGTCTTTTGATAAAGGCATCCACATATTCTACTAAATTACCACTACCAATATTTTTGTTTTATCCACTAGTTCCATCTAAAGTTCTAGATGCAACAAGTGCACTTTGAGGCACAACAGATGCAAGCGGTCTCTCTTCATGACTTTCATTAATTGAAACTTCATTCTCCTTGGCCACATCAGGTGTGGCATGAGTAGGTAGATCAGTATTGGTCTTCATGGATTCCACATTAGTAAGCACATCCTTTAATGTTGAAATAAAAATTTGCAGACTTGTTGTTCCTTTTCCCTAGTGTTTTGCAATAATATCTCTTAGACTTAGTCCTAAGATATCATCACAAAATTGCACATCACCATGTCCTATATCAGGTTGCACATCACCATGTGCTTTATCAGGCTGCACATCACCATGTGCTATATCAGGCTACACATTACCATGTGCTATATTAGGTTGCACATCACCATATTCTATACTAGGTTGCACATAATCACAACTATCATTTTCACCAACTGCATTTGTTGAATCAAAAAATCATTGGCTTCTATGAGATGGCAGCACTGTATCTTTTTTTTTCTTTTGTTTTCTCTCCACATTTTCTTTGCACTCTTTTTTTTGCCTATAAACCTAAAAAAATCATATTATGGCTTATATACATAAGCTCTTGCCTATAAAATTTGATTAAATACTACTAAACAAATAATATACTACTTAGTGGATTTACAACTTTCCTTTTCAAACCAGGACTCAAAAAATATTCATTATTCTTGGCCACTTTTTTAGTACATGCATGCTCATATTCTATCTCTAGAATTTGAACATTATGATCACTATCATCTAATTTGCACCTTATAGTCCTTGTCTTCATTTCCTGAAGTCCAAATAAACAATAATGTATAAATCAAAAACTTGAATCAATAAAACTTTATTAACTTCATAAGTTGATAACTGTTGACTTTCCAATCCATTGATAATTTCAAATGGAAACTTAAAATAGAGTTTATTTTATAGATTAAAATGAATTTGCAATAAAAAAACAAGAAGATGTTTACAATTATAGGTGTTAAACAATTTTTCCTTAGGGATATATTCACAAGAGAAGAACTCATAAAAACATAACAAAAGTAGGATGAAGGAAAAACATAGTCTAGTTAATCATGAGGTGTGTTAGAACCTTAAAAAAATCCTAGTTCCATCATCACAATTAACCTTGAGCTCCATGAACCAATCCTTGAACCTTATATTCCTTTTTACTTTTTATTGAACATATACAATTTTTAGGTCTGTCTGACACTAAAAGACCTATACAAAGCCCAAAATTCATCAGATATATACTTAGGCAAAAACATGTCTAGCTAAAAACATTCCAAATCCCTTAATAGTTTCTTACCGCGATCCCGCAACAATAATATGAACCCTTGGTGGGTTGGTGGTGTGTAATAGACAACATGAAGATGTTTATTGCGATACCGTGGAAGTACTATGATGAGGACACAGTTGGGTGGTATGAGAAAATTTCAATACATCATAAACTGCCATACCACAAGAAGGAAAAATGAAGGGTGTGGTATAGTGGGGAATAACCCACCATCTGATGAGGAAGATCATAAAGACATGCGGTAGGGCGGTATGAACCACTATACTATGAAAGGATGTGACAAAGCATGTGGTATGGAAATAACCGTTAATGTAAATTGTAGTACCATGGGTTAAACAAGTCAAGCTTGTGGTATAGAGGTAAGGATACCACTACCTTGTATTGAAATGCAAAGAAGCATGCAATAAAGTGATTTATACCCCTCTATCTCATGGAAGTTATAGAAATAGGTGGCGATAAAGTGGTATTAAATGCACGAATCACATCAACTGTCTAATCTTGTAAAATCAATGGTGCATGTTCAAACTCAAAATATGAGAAAAATATTTGGCATAAGGTTGATTTTAATGTTGACATGACTGAGATTATAATCCATTAAACCAATAATTCGACATTCTCTTTGCACTCATTTGCAAAAATTATCATGCAAGGAGCTGGGATTTTGAGGAGGTTAAGCTCTGCAACCATGATAACCCAGGTAAGTGCATATAACCCTTGTGAATTAAGTTTTACAAGTGCAAGATTATTTGGAATTTTACATTTCAAATACACTAGGAGAAGATAGTTAAACATCATGCCACCCAAGAAGAAAGAGCCTAAAACTAAAAAAGGAAATCATGCCACCCGAGAATAAAGAACTTGAAACTAAAAAGGAAGAATCTAAGGTTAAAAAGAGTTCCTTAGACCATTCTATCATGGATATACTCCCTAAATCAATTGAGAGAGGATTTAAGAATGTTTTTAATGATGTGGCTCATGGTTGTAGAGATGCCCTTATCCCTATCTCCAGGTGGGAAATATTTTGGTACTTTTATGACAAAAGGGAGGGAAAGATTCCAGTGTCAAATCCATGGGCATTAGATTTAGCCATGTTAATTGTCCCAATTTTTTTTGTAGATGTAGAGTTCATCGGAGTATTCACTTAGAGTTATCATCCTGCTACTAGGTTTGTGAGATTGACAGATCATTCACCATTAGTTGTGTTGACTAAAGTGGCCATCATTAAATGTTTTGACATAAACGAACAAGCCTTGACTAAAATTGATCTGCAAAGAAGTAAAGAAGAATCTATTAGATTGAGGAAAACCCATAGAAGTGATGAAGTCCCCATTTACATAAAAAGGGGTGTGAAGAATAGGGTGATTCCTATATCCCCTTCTGCTATTGAACCATTTGAAGTCTTAGATTTCCAATTCTATTTCAAGAAAACCTACTTGCAGACTCTCTGTCAAGTACTTGGGATAGATGCAAAAGAGTGAATTCTATTTGGTCTAACGATGATGGCTATGAGGATCCAAAACCTTGAGATGAACATTGAATATGTTTTTGCCTCATATCTTGAGAAAGCATTGCATAAAGCATTTTTGCAAGTTAGGGAAAATAGAGCCCCCATAACATTCAAACAATATTCTTTGTTGTTCCACTTGATATTATACCAAAATAAAGATAGGTGGAGCAAAAGGATGTGTTTGGGTTAGATTGAAAATTAGGGTAATTTGTAGCCAGTTCAACTATAGTGTTATATATAGGATAATAGATGTAAGAATTCAAATTATGTGATATTCTATGATGAGTTTGTGTACAAAATTATGAGAGTTCTTGCCACCAACCACCAAGACTACACACACTTGTGCTACAATTTTCAATACCTTTGGCTTTGAAACATGAACAAGGCCATACTCATAACTTCGGTGATTGGTTTTTTTATACCAGATACCACAATAATCAGGATTTATGGATGCCCAGAGGCCCCACATATACTGGCAAAGTTTATCCTGCTTCAATTAGCCTTTTTAGAGTTCATGTGGCAGATTCTATGGATGGAAAAGGATGTCATGAGTAAACAAAGGAAGGGTACATGTCTACCTAATTTGACATGTTGGGAACTATCAGTGGGATCCGATACACTTGAAGAGTTGAAGAATTATCTAAAATCAAGGTACTCTTTATAGTTTGGAAAGGAAAGAGATTTTGACCCTGAGGATCACATGAATTTTGTAAGATACACCATCATTACCAAGACTATGGTTACTCACCAGATTGACTATGAAGAAGATGTAATAAAAAATTGTTTCACTCCTCAGTAGGTATATGATAGGAGGAGAAAATGGGAACTTATGAAAAGGCTTGAGGAAGACAAAAAGATTAAGCACATTGATTTCTTGGATTATTTTGTAGAGGATTAGATCATGTCAAGAGGATTGATATGATAATTGATAATTTTCATGAATTATATAATACTACAACAAATATAGGAAGACTTGCCAAATTGTGTCCCAAAAGGACGAGTGGTATTGTAATTACAAAACCAACTCTAGATACTATTTTAGTATGTCATGCTTCTCCAGGATCACCTCCTGAACAACCACCTTCTAAAAAAAAAAAGACACAAGAGATAGAGCCACTTGTTTCCTATGAAATAAGTGAGGAGGTTGGAGATACCAAAGTAGTTAATGTGTTAAGAAATTTCAAGGATGATGTTGAAGTGGACCAACATATGCTTGAAACTAAAGCCCACAAGCTAGAAGTTAGAGTCGATATTGAGGTACAAGGAGAAAGAGAAATGCATGAGGATGACAGGGTAGTTGTAGCTTGGAAGTTCTTGGAAGATGATGAATTCATCAAAACCCCTGAATTTAAAGACTTTTGGGTTAAGATGAAAATGAGAGTTTGAAGTGAGGGTTTAATTAAATAAGATGGGAGATGAGGTGACTAGATAGTAGCCCAAAACTTTAATGAATTAAGGATTGATAATATTGATGTCATCCCAAAAGAGGCTAGAGAGATGATTTTGAAAATTAATATACTTATTTTCCCTAGTATGGAATTAAAGAAAATGTTTTTACTTGATCAAGTGAGAACATAGGAGGACCAAATGTTGATTGTTGATTTTGACTCAGATGAAGGGGTAAGTGGCATATGGCATAACCCTAATATTGAAACCTCGGCATTCCGGGCCAAAAAAAATATTACACAAAAACCAAGGCTACTAGATGTAGTGTAAGAAATGAAAGTGACAACTATGGTGAAAACATTAAAGGATACATATCCTCTAGAAGTTGCAACCATGAAAATGCATTCAACTATGTTCACCCGAGCTATAGTTAAGGAGATAGAAGCTAGATTGAGAGAGTACAAAAAGGAACAATTTTTTTTAAATGTTGAAGTCAATAAATTGTTCATGGAAAATTTGAAGTTGAAGGAACAATTGAAAGGAGCAAGCCCCCCATAGAACAAGGAGATAATGTTATACCAACGTCATCCTGCTCCACCAATTGATATAGAAAGTGCTTCTACTGAACAAGTGAGAATTCTTAGATATGAGATTGAAGAGTTAAAGAATACCAACAATGAGGGGAACAAAGGAGTGAATAATCAAATCTACAATGTTTTAGAGAAGGTCATAAAGCATAGGATAAGGCTAATTGTGAATAAGTTGGAAAGTGTGTATGATTGCTACAACTCATTGACATAGAAAAATGATCAAATGAAAACACATCTACCCATACTAGATCCCCTTTTTAAGAATTGGTAACCCATACACCACACATTGGTAACCTTGTGCAGAATCTTACAGAGGAGTACTGAGGCTCCTACAACATTAAAACCTATAGAGAAGATGGCCAAAATAGTTATATATGAATTTCAATAAATGCAAGGAGAGGACCAAAAGATCAAAACGAGAATAGATTCATTTCATACTCTAAATTAGTGATTTGTGCCAAAACTATTGAAAGATGATGACCACTTGAAGGACCTCAATGAATGGAAGAGTTAATTTGGCTAGATTGTTCCATAGTGCATCACTCGCATACAAAAGGATGGTGAGTTGAGCCTTGAAAGGTTAGACTTAATCATGTATGGAGTAATAGCTTTGAATCCTAGATATTCTAATTTTATCATGGATGGTAGGGCATTACTAGACAACCGATGGAAGATTCACCTTACAAATATATTGAAAATTCAAGAATACAAATGGCCACATGATTATACAATGTACTAGTGGGAGTAGAGGTATATGGGTCCTCCCCCAGAATAGTAGGCCTTGGGGTTGTCATAGTGGAAGAACCACACATTCAAATACACTAATATGGAGAAAGGACCTTGAACAGATCTTCAATGATCATGAGTGCCTTACGAAGATTAACAGACTATGGTGTCACAAGTGCTACAGACTTCATTAGTTATATAATTTCTTTGTTCTATGTTTTAAGAAAAACTAATGTTCAGTTTATTTTATACGAAGAGGCATGAATTTTGAAAAGATGCCATATTTGGTAATGGTCTGAAGCTTGTTGCTTCTCTTATAAAAGAGAATCCAAGACCAAATTTCAATATCATCATCATAGGAATTTATAGAAACATATATGAGGAGACTTATGTTATATTGTAATATCTATTTGAAGCAATCAATGGACAAGAAGATTTAATCTAGTTCTCGAATTTTGGTCTAAATTATTTGTTGATAATACTATGTATGATTTGATTTTTTATGTCTTTTAGGTTGGAATATAAGGGTATATTATGCATTGGTATCAATTATATGTTCATAATCATCTAAATTTCTGATCACATTGCATTTCACATCTTTTAAACTCAAAAAATTACTTCACATTGCATAACTAATAACTAGATGTTGATAGATGACAAAATTTTCATTACAATATAGTTTTTAAAAATTCAATCTAAGCAGTTATGAAATTACTTCACATTGCATAACTAATAACTTGGAGCAACTTCCAATTTCATTTTCTTGTCATGGAATTCCATGAGACCACATTTCTTTGAGGCATCTTTTGAAACAATTCACTACCTTGTCTATGCTACCACATTTTTCATACATATTTTCTACCAAAGCATTTTATAAAATATTTCATTGCCTTGTTGCTATGGCTAAAATCCTAAAACAAGTACTTTCAAAAAAGCTATGGATTGTTGGAATTTTTTTATCAAAGCATAATAGTAAGCAATAGCATAGACAAGGTAGTGAACTGGTTGAAAAAATGCCTCAAATAAATGTGGTCTCATGATGATTGAATGACATGACAATCCATAACAATTCGCTTGTCATGGCATTGGTCATGGAATTCCATCACCATGAGACTAGATTTATTTGAGGAATTTTTTCCAAAGTTCATTGCCTTGTCTAGCTACCACATTTTTCATACATGTCTACCAAAGCATTTTATCAAAAAAATCACTACCTTGCTGCTATGGCTAAAGCCTAAAATGGGTGATTTCAAACAAGATATGAATGCTTGGAAAAAATATATCAAAGAATAATAGTAAACAACAAGCTATGGTCTCATGTTTGTTTTTGGTAAGAAATCAACTTGATTTTATTTGCATTTTTTTGCAAGTTTTAAACACATTTTTTTGGCAATTTTGTGCATTTTTTAATTGTAGGATTCTCACAGTTATTGAAAAATGAAGTGTTCATGAAGGAATGGAAAAGATGCATAGAACCTTTGAATTATACCCATACTGTGCAATGACATTGAATCATTTAGCAAACCATTTTTTCTTCGTAGGGCAGCATTTTCTTATGGAATAGTTGATTGGGACAACTCTTCTTTCAACCGACCACCCTCTCATGAAATCTCATTCATATTATAATCTTGCATGATATTATAATTGTAAAGGTGATTATGAAACTACTGGCTCCTACTACATGGCATCAATTAAGGAAAGCCAGAGGCCACAAGATTTTGTGGACAGGTTCAATTGAAGCTAGTAGATCTTAGGATTTCTCTCTCAAATTTTGAAAAGGTTCTAGAGGCCCACCCTGAGAAGTGTGAGCGCTTAAAAGTTGTAGGCCATATATATGTTGAGCAAGGGAAGGAAGAGAAGGCTTTGGAAATTTTAAGAAAGGAAACTCACATAGATCCATGTGATGCCCATGCATTTATCAAGATGGTTGAGTTACTAATATTGATAGACCCCAGTGCAACCTTAGATTCTCTTAAGACAACAAAGTCTCTTCTGAAGAAGAGTAGAGAAGAAGTAACCATTGAATTGTTTAAAAACATTGGGGTTCTTCATTTTCAGTGTGATGAACTAGAGTTGGTTCAACAAAATTTTATAGAGGCATTAGGAAATGGCATTTGGGTTGAATTCATAAATAAAAGCCCCAATGCCAATTATGTAGTTTTTTTGTACGCTTTAAGGATATGGAATTATTCCATCTAGTAGAAGAAGGTGGTGTTTCACTTGAGTTACCATGGGATAAAGTCACAACACTATTTAATCTTTCTAGGTTGTTTGAATGACTACATGTTACTGAAAAAGAAAATATTTTATACAGGCCAAAATTGTTTAAGTTTTATGATTATATGGATGCATATCTACATCTTGTAGCCATGGCTCAGGCTCAGAATGAGATCCAACTAAGACACAAATTGATTGGGGATGCACTTAAAGTGGATAAAAACTCATCAAATTCATTTTTTATGCTTGGCAACATGAAACTTAAAATAAATGACTAGTTTCAAGAAAAAGAAACAATTAAAGTAGCACACCAACTTGTCTTGGCTAATGAAGCAAAATTAAAAGTTGATGAAGAATGAAGGATTCAGATGAAAAGGAGAAAGAAAGAGGAAGAAATTTGGCGGGTGATGCAACAAGAGGAGCAATTTGAATGTGTGAAGGAATTATGCAAGAGTAAGTGTAAGGACAAGGATGATGATGATGATTATGAGGTTGCTCAGTTTGAGAAGAAGTGAAAGAAGGAAAAGAAGAAAATGAAGAAGGATAAGGACCACAAGGCTTATGATTCTTATATGGAGGAACCTTATGTTTCCATGGAAGATGAGGAAAATTATATGAGCGATAAGGCACAAGATGATGCAGAAAATGCACAAGATCTTCCAGCTGTAGGTCTAGAAGACTTTGATGATGATGAGACATATTCTCCAGTTTCAACAAAATCACAATGGAGACATGCATTCTCTAATTTTGAAGATGATAAACCATTGTAAAAATAAAGTTGTCTAAGAGAAGATGATCCATATGATGATGATGTCTAGGCTTCTTGAGATTTAACCAAACCTAGCTCCTATTTTCCAAAACAAAGATCCCCAAGGCCGATGGGAAATGAATGATGAGCATTTGAGTTTCAACAGACTAAAATAGGTTGCCCATAAAAAACAAGCAAGAGGAAAAATAAAAAGATAACATACAAATGATTCACTTGAGGTTTTTGATAAGATCTCATTTAACTATGTCAAATGGATTTGGAAGGGACAAACATATTTGATTGACTAAAATTTTGATGTAGCCTATCCATCGTCATTGTATGCATCATCTTCTCTTGGAATCAGTTGAAATTCAATTTCTCATCATTCATTTCCAATGGGCTTTGGGGATTTTTCTCTTGGAAAATAGGAGCTAGGTTTGGTTAGAGCTCAAGAATCCTAGACATCATCATCATATGGAATATTTTCTCTCGGGCTCTTTTTCTGCAATGGTTCATCATCTTCAAAATTAGAGTATACATGTCTCGTTCGTGATTTTGTTGAAATTGGAGAATTTTTCTCATCATCATAAAAGTCTTTTAGACCTAAAAATACAAGTTCTTAGGTATTTTTTGCATCATCTTGTTCCTTATCACTCATATAATTTTCCTCATCTTCCATGGCAACACCAGGTTCCTCCATATAAGAATCATAAGCCTTGTGGTCCTTATCCTTCTTCTTTTTATTCTTTTATTTATTTTGTTTCTTCTCAGACTGACCAACCTCATCATTGTCATCATCCTTGTCCTTACACTTACTCTTCCATAATTCCTTCACACATTCAAATTGCTCCTCTTGTTGCATCACTTGTCGAAGTTCTTCCTCTTGCTTTCTCCTTTCCATCTAAATCCTTTGTTCTTCATCAAATTTTTGTTTTGCTTCATCAACTAGGACAAGTTTGCGTGCTACTTTAATTGTTTCTTTTGCGTTAAGCCTATCATTTTTTTTAGTTCCATGTTGCCAAGCATACATAAAGCATTTGATGAGTTTTTATCCACCTTAAGTCCATCCTACATTCTAGGCTTGGTGCATTGTAGAAATAGATTCCAAGAGAAGATGATGCATACAATGATGATGGATAAGCTACCTCAAAATTTTAGTCAATCAAATATGCTTTGTGCCTTCCAAATCTATTTGACATAGTTAAATGAGATCTTATCAAAAACCTCAAATGAGTCATCTGTATGTTATCTTTTCATTTTTCCTCTTTCTTTTTTTTTATGGGAAACCTATTCTAGTCTTTATTTTAGAACATTTTTTGTGTCCTTCAATATATTATGCTTTATCTTTCTATCAAATTCTAGATTAAAAGAATCTATAATTGTAAAAAGATAAATTCGTCTACTTTTATTTTATCATCCCAAATAGGTGGATTAAATTATTCTATAGTTAAACAAATCTTGTACAATTTAATGTCCCCTTTTCAAAACGAAACCAAGTTGAATCTAAAATGCTCACTGTTCATTTCTCATGGCTCTTGGGGATTTCTTTTGGAAAATAGGAGTATAATAATAATTCAAGAGGATCTTCATGTCATAAAAGGGTCCACTTAAGTGTTGGCATAGATACTAGGAAATGTTTATGTTGCAAATGGGGAAGAAATTGTGCTAGCTGAAAGGGGTCAATTTGATATAGTAAAGGAAATTTTTACATAGGTACAAGAAGCAGTTGTAGGAAACACTTTGTTCAGATGCCTGATTTGTGGGTAAATCTAGTACATGTTTACTTTGCAAAAGGACAGTTTGTCCTTGTAGTGAAAAATTTTATGTTGCAAATGGGGAAACCATTGTAAAGTGTTGGCACATAGACCAGGAAATGTTTATGCTACAAATGGGGCAGCCATTGTGCTAGCTGAAAGGGTTCAATTTGATATTGCAAAGGAAATCTTTACGTAGGTACAAGAAGTTGTTGTAGGAAACATCTTTATTCAGATGCTTGATGTGTGGGTAAATCTAGGACATGTTTACTTTGTAGAAGGACAATTTGTGCTTGTTGTGAAAATGTATCAAAATTCTTTGAGGAAATTCTATTTTGGCACTGACATCCAAATTTTATTATATTTAGCTCAAAAAAATTATGAAATAGAGCAGTGGCAAGTTTGCAAAAGAAAATTATTAAGAGTAGTAGATTGTAATGAGCATCTTGAAGTTTTGTTTAATGTAATGAGGGTTTCAAATTACCTCTAAATTCACTGTAAAGGGCATCCCCAAATCGGATTTCACTATAGAGGGCCTCAACGATTTCAAATTTGTTGCAACAAACTTTGAATTCCTTGCCCTTTCTTGCCTTTTCAGAAGTCTCCAAGTCCTCTCTGAATCCTTATAGCCCATGTAAGTAGCTACTATAATTGATCAAAATTATTCATGCTAGGCTAACAAATAAAGCAAGGTCTACAATGAATGAATGAAGCAAGGTCAAGATCTGTAATGCCAAGCTAACGAATGAATATGCAATGAACATGAATAATCGTGCCAATACATCATGTGCATGAATACATTGCAGCAATAATTGGCCGAACTGGTTTTTACAATTTTGTCTACCTTGGATTTGACAACTCACTATTTAGTCATTCTTATTTCCATGACTAAACCATTTTTTAGTCAATGACCAAATTAGTCATTTATTTACTCATTTATAATTGAGTTGCAAACAAAGAGTAGAATTTAGTCATTTTTAGCTGATGTGACTAAAATTTTTAGTCACCTAGTCATTTGTTTGCCAAATTCTACTAGTGAGATGATGTTGGCATACCATTCATCTGGGGAAATGTTTTCCAGATGATATTGCTACACTGTTAGCTCAAGTTTCATCTCTACCATTGTGCAAGTGAGGGCTTGTCCACAGACCAACTTCATGGGCTAAATTTCTATATCATATTCCTATATCAATGTGGCCCATTTTTCTCTTCTTTCTCCTTGTTCATTCAACATCAACAAGATCTTTACGACTTGATCTGGAACAATGACAAACACTTTGTTCCTTAAGATGTAGTGTCAAAAATTCTTAACTCCACGTACCAAGGCATATGCCTTCTTTTCAACATTATGATAATGCAACTCAACATCCTTTAATCGGGCACTCATAAAATCAATAGGGTGCTCATTACTTTTGCCATCCTTTTTTGTTAACATGCTAGCACACGAATGATCTGAAGCAAAAGAATAGATGTAGAATGGCTTTAGCTAGTTTAGACTAACCAGCACTTGGGCATCTACAATATCCCTCTTAATTTCTTCAAAATCATGTTTAGCTTCATATTTCCATTCTACTTTTGCATCCTATTTAAGCATGACATTCAATGACTTCACTATTTTCACAAAGCTTGTGATGAATTTCTTGATGAAGTTGATTTTTCCAAAAAAAGGATTCCATTTCCTTTTTTCTGCCAGGAGGTTGAATTTTCAATATGGCTTGGATACATTTTAGATCTATGGAGATCCCCTTCTCTGAGATCACATTTCCCATCAAATTCCCTTCAGTCACATCGAAGATGCATTTTTTTGGGTTCAGTGAGATTCCAAATTCTCTGCACTTCTAAAAAAATTGCACAAGTCAGAGACATGGTCCTCTCTCTTCTTGGAGAGCACAGTAAAGTCATCCATGTATATGATGATGGATTTTTCAATGATTTATTTGAAGGCTATGTCCATGGCACACTGAAATGTAGTTTCAAAATTGATCAATCCAAATGGCATCCTTCTATATGCAAACATTCCCCACTTTGTGGTGAATGCCATTTTGTGTCGATCTTCATATTGCACCATCACCTGATTATATCTAGAGTAGCCATCCAAAAATGATATCATTTGAGATCCATTTATTATTTTTAATACCTCATCTAGTGAGGGCACTAGATAGTTATCCTTTTTAGAAGCTCTATTCAGGTTCCTAAAATCTACACATAATCTAATTTCTCCATTTTCTTTTTGGCCAGAACCAAATTGACCACCCATGTAGAATTTTAGAATGGAAAGATGATTTGGGTGGATAGCAGCTTCTGCAATTGCTTGAAGATAATGGGTTCCAATAGTGTATTGAGTGGGCACTGACACTGTCGAAAGGGTCTTACATTTGGCTTAAGGGGAATGGTATGACTGATAATTAACATGTCAGACATTTTTAGGTCTTCATACCCCAAGCTATCACATCATGGTAAATGCACAAGGTGTCAACAATTCCTTTTCTTTCCTCTAGGTTACACACATTGATGCAGGAGCATCCTTGGTTCTTGGCAATCTTGCATCAACAAAAAATATTTTCTTTCAATTTTGTTCTTATTTTGTTCTTGTTCCTGTTCAAGTTGGTAGGTCCGATGTTTCTTCATGTTTGCTCGTCAAATCACATGTACCTAGGATTCCATTATGGACATGTTCAATTTCCTTATTCCAAATTTTTAGCTCATTTGGGTCTTTTTTCGACAAGTTATCACTTTCAAATTAAAGTGACTGTTTGTAGTTCTAGCCCAAGAATAATTTCAAATCCTAACTGCTAGTTGGATCAATCATGGATCTCACCCATTGTTTGTGGATCCTCGCAGTGTGTTAAGATTTTTTCTATGGATTTTCCCCGACCTTACACCTAGGTCCACACTTCATCATGCACATCTACCATGGAAGAATTTCAGATTTGAGGCCAACCTATTCTTGCACATGTTACCTTTTCCTCATTAGAGATTTTAATGATCTTTGGACCGACGTGGATGTTTCTAGATTCACGGATATGATATAAAGCTTGTATTGGATCCCTAGAGGGAGACATATGGATGATCAAGAAGAATAGGATGTATGTTATGTCCGATCTGTAGGATTTTGCTCGCATATAAGAGCATTCTAAATTGAGCATGTTGTAATGAGGCTTGTGCATTGAGTCTATAGGCTCAGATGTGGCCAACTATATGTAATCAATATTCCATATAATGAGAATGTTTGCCTCTACATTTTCCTCCATAATTTTTGTTGCTTTTGTTGTGTAACTCTTGTTGCATGGTTCAGATTATTCTCTTTGAGGACCCTCCTTATCATGGCTGCACCAAACTGGTATCAGAATGAGATTCATTCCTTGCAAGTTGTCTAGTCCTTTTCAAGATTTGTTGTGGGGTGGCGGATTGAGGATCCAACCTATAGCTACAGGGGGTTTGTGTCAAGATGGTGGGAAGAATAAATGGTAGAGGAAATGGAGTGCATGGAAATGCACACCCAGTTGTAATGCAGATGTTGAGAGGAATTCTTACTAGATTAGATACAGTTGAAACGACCATAGAAGAGGTCGACTAGTTGAGGATGTAAGTGATGAAGAAGTGGAAGAATAAGAAGAATTTGCAGGAGGAGAACCTGGTCTTGATTAAGAAGAAGAGAGGTTCATAAATGCCCTAACTAGAGTGAACACTCAGCCACATTTCAATCCACCGGATTATACTGGAAATTTGGATTCAGATGAATTGTTAGATTGGATAATAGAGATGGAAAAATACTTTGATTTTGTAGGTACCCCAGAAGATAAGAAGGTGAAATTCACCTGTACAAAGTTGAAAGGACATGCATCCCTTTGGTGGGAACACATACAGACAGATAGACAAAGGAAAGGGAAAGAGAAGATAAGATCATGGGATTAGATGGTGAACAAGCTGAAGACAAAGTTTATGACTACTGACTATCAGATCAATCTATTCCAAAAATTGCAGAATCTAAAGTAGAAAGAATCAAGTGTAACAGAGTATACTAAAGATTTCTACAAGTTGAATATTAGACCTGGGCATTCATAAGATGAGATTGAACAAGTAGTTAGATATATGAATGGTTTGAGGTCATCTATTCAAGATGAGATCAGTTTGATGAAGCTGTTGAGTGTGGAGGAGGCATATCAAGGTGCCCTAAAATCATAAGAGAAACTGAATAAAATACATGAGCATAGACAAAGACAAAGAGGTGGAAGATTTCAAAGAGGAAATTTTGCAAATCAAAATAAGGATAAGAAGGCCAACAAGAATGAGAATTCATATCGAAGAGAGGATGGAAACTCTTACAGAGGAAGATATGGTGGTTATAGAAATGAAGGATATAGGAAAGATGACAGAGGATAGGAGAAAAGAATATTCAAGGGAATTTTTTTTAAATGTGGTGAGGAAGGACATAGATCATTTGAATGCAAACAAGGAGAGGTAGGTAGATGGAATGCAAACAATAGAAGAACAAACTTTGTGGAGGAGGAACATGCTGGATCATCTAATCAACCAAAAGAAGGAGAAGTATTGATGAATAGGAGAGTGTTGTGTCAAAGTGAATTGGAGAAAGAACCACTGTCAAGGAAGAATTTGTTTCAAACTAGATGCAAGGTAGTTGGTAAATGTTGCAAAGTGACCATTGATGGTGGAAGTTCAGAGAACTTGGCATCTGAAGAGATGGTGACCAAGTTGAAGTTGGAAAGGTTGAAAGACCTGAAACCCTATTAGATAGCCTGGATTCAAGATGAACATAAAATATTGGTAAGTGAACAATGTTTGGTAAAATTGAAGATAGAAAATTACCATGATGAAGTTTTGTGTGATGTTATGCCTATGGATGTATGCCATATGTTTTTGGGAAGACCTTGGTAGTATGATAGACAAGATATTCATGATGGAAAGAAGAACATGTACACCATTGTTTCAAATGGGATGAAGCATATTTTGTTGCCCTTGGAAGATGTTCCTCAAGCTGAAATTTATATGACTGCTAGAATCTGTTTGGTTGATGGAAGGAGATTTCTAGATGGACTGAGACATGGGACCCTGTTCTATGCCTTGGTTCTTAAGAAATTTGAAGACTTCAAGCATGAAGGAGAGCATCCAAAAGAGATAAAAGTGTTGTTGATAGAATATGAAGCTATCATTTTAGATAATGTACCTGATGGATTAACACCTATAAGGAGTATTAGTCATTGTATGGATCTGATTCATGGAGCTAGTTTGCCTAATAGAGCAGCACACAAGATGACACTGGCAAAGAATGAAGAATTAAATAGACAAGTGCAAGAATTGTTGAGGAAAGGTTTGATTAGAGAAAGCTTAAGTGCTTGTGTAGTACCTACATTATTGGAACCTAAGAAGGATGGAGAATGGAGAATGTGTATAGACTCTAGAGCCATAAACAAGACCATACTAAAGTATAGATTCCCTTTGCCTCAGATGGATGACATAATGGATTTTTGGAGTGGAGCTAAATATTTCACCAAGATAGACTTGAAGAGTGGATATCATCATATCAGAATTAGATAAGGAGATGAGTGGAAAACAACATTCAAGACAAATGAGGGATTGTATGAGTGGTTGGTGATGCCTTTTGGATTGACAAATGCACCAAGTACTTTCATGAGGTTGATGAATGAGGTATTGAAGAAATTCTTGGGTAATTTTGTGATTTTTTAATTGGATAAAATCTTGATTTTCAATAAGAATAGAGAAGAACATTTGTTACACATAAGACATGTTTTGCAGAGGTTGAGAGAAGAGCAATTGTCGATAAACATCAAGTGTAGTTCCATGAAGGAAGAGTTGGTATACCTTGGGTTTGTGATATATGTGGATGGGTTGAAGATGGATCCTGAGAAGGTGGGAGATATTGTTGAATGGCCTATGTCTGAAAGCATTGGAGAGGTAAGATCATTTCATGGACTGGCTAGTTTGTACCAAAATTTCATTAGGAATTTCAGTTCTATTTGCAGTCCAATGACAAAAAGAATGAGAGGAGATAGGAAGGATTTTAGATGTTCATATGGATCAGACAAAAATTTTGAATTATTGAAGCAGAAGGTGACTAAATAGCCTGGGTTGGCTTTGCTAGACTTTGATAATGTATTTCAAGTAGCTTGTGATGCAAGTGGGAATGCAATTGGAGTAGTGTTACATCAAGAAGGAAGACCAGTAGCCTATTTCAATGAGAAGTTGAATGATGCAACAAGAAGATATTCAATGTATGATCAAGAGTTCTATGCCATAGTTCAAGCTTTGAAGAAGTGGAGACGTTACTTGTTATCTGAGTTTGTGTTGTATCAAGCTTTGCAATATTTGAGTAGTCAAGGTAAGTTGAATTAGAAACACATGAGATGGGTAGAGTTCCTGCAGAGTTATACTTTAGTTCTAAAGCATAGGAGTGGAAAATCAAATAGAGTTGTTGATGCATTGAGTAGGAGGAGGAGCTTGTTGACATAGATGAATGTGGAAGTGTTAGGTTTTAATGAACTAAAGAACTTGTATAAGGAAGACCTAGATTTTGCAAAACCTTGGAGAGCATGTAAAGAACCAATTTTGGAGGATAGGAGTCAATGGTTGGATTATCTCATTCAAGATGATATGTTGTTAAGAGGAAATCAGTTGTGTATGCCCCAGAGTTCAATGAGAGATAACTTGGTAAAAGCGAAGCATAGTGGAGGACTAGCAAGAAATTTTGGAATTGACAAGATAATAGAATTGGTGAGTGAGAACTACTTTTGGTGATAGATTCATAGGGATTTCGGGATATTTTTCAAGTTGCAAAAGGGAGTAGTCAAAATTTTGGATTGTATAAACCTTTGATAGTACCTAAAAATCCTTGGGAGGATATTAGCATGGATTTTATACTTGGTTTTCCTAAGACACAGAGAAGTGATGATTTAGTATTTGTGGTAGTCGATAGATTTTCTAAAATGGCACATTTCATACCTTGTAAGAAGATAATGGATGCAGTACATGTAGTAGACTTTTTTTCAGAGAACTAGTCAGATTGCATGGGTTACCTATGAGTATTGTTTCAAACAGAGATACAAAGTTTGTTGGTTACTTTTGGAGAACACTTTGGAAGAAGATGAAGACAGATTTGAAGTTCAGTTCTACTTTTCACACACAGAAAGATGGATAGACAAAGGTAGTAAACCAAAGTTTGGGAAATTTTCTGAGATGTTTGGTTGGAGAGAAGACTGGAAGTTGGGATTTCACCCTTGCACAAGTAGAGCTTGCCTACAAAAAATTAGTAAATAGAAGTACTAGAAAGACACCATTTTAGATTGTTACTAGTGTGCACCCGAGAGGCATATCAAAACTAAGAGACATCAGTACATAAGGTAAAAGGAATACAGAGGTAGAAGAATTCATAGAACATATGAAGACAATAAATACTCAAGTGAAGAAGCATTTGGAAAACGTGAACCAAAATTATAAAGAGAAGGTAGATGAAAAGAGGAAACATACAGAATTTGAAGTAGGAGATGAAGTGATGGCATATCTGAAAAAGGAAATATTTCTAGTTGGCACATACAATAAATTGAGGACGAGGAAGTTTGGATCTTGTAGGATATTGAAGAAATTTGACTCAGGGAATGCATATGAAATTGAGTTACCAGATGGCATGAGTATATGACCTATATTCAACATTGCAGACCTACATTAGTACCATGAAGCAGAATTTAGTGAGGACAGTAAAGTGAAGTTGGAAGAACAACTTCCTAAACTGTAACCAAATGAGATAGGAGAGATTTCGGGTGTTAGAGATGGAAGAAAGACTCATGGAATGCAGTACAAAGAATATCTTGTGAAGTGGAAAGGTAGACCAGTGGAGGATTCTTCTTGGATTTCTCAGGTTGAGGTGGACCGCCTTGGTTTTCCTTTGCCCCCTACAAAGTGAGGGACTCACTTTTCATCAACCCTGAATGTCTGATGTAGGAGCATCCTTGGTTCTTGGCAATCTTGCATCAACCAAAAATATTTTCTTTCAATTTTGTTCCTATTCGAGTTGGTAGGTCTGGTGTTTCTTCATGTTTGCTCACCAGATCGCGTGTACCTAGGATTCCATTATGGACATGTTCAATTGCATTATTCCAAATTTTCAGCTCATTTGGGTCTTTTTTCGACAAGTTATCACTTTCGGATTAAAGTGACTATTTTTGGTTTTGGCCCTGAAATAATTTAAAATCCTAACCACTAGTTGGATCAATCATGAATCTCACCCATTATTTGCGAATCCTCACGGTGTGTTCGGATTTTTTCTATGGAGTGTCCCTGACCTTACACCTAGGTCGACACTTCATCATGCACATCTATCATGGATGAATTTTATATTTGAGGTCGACCTATTCTTGCACACATTACCTTTTCCTCATTGGAGATTGTAATGATCTTTGGGTCAATGTAGATGTTTCTAGATTCATGGATATGATATAAAGCTTGTATTGGATCCCTAGAGGGAGATAGATAGATGATCAAGTAGAATAGGATGTATGTTAAGTTTGATCTGTAGGATTTCACTTGCATATAAGAGCACTATAAATTGAGCATGTTGTAATCAAGCCTGTACGCCGAATCTGTAAGCCTGGATGTGGTCGACTATATGTAATCAATATTCTAGATAATGAGAATGTTTTCATCTACATTTTCCTCCATAATTTGTGTTGCTTCTATAGTGTAACTCTTGCTGCATGGTTTAGATTGTTCTCTTTGAGGACCCTCCTTATCGTGGCTACACCACACTTTGCCAATAAAAACATTCTTAACCTCCTCTATAGTACCCATGTTATGGGCATCACAACAGTTATCTATTGACTCTTTCTTAGTTTGTTGATCCTAGTCCCTTATTTTATCTAAGTCAAATATCCATTCTAGCTAAACCATGCCTCTTGGTATTGTGTTGGTTTTTAAATTAATCACTCCTTCAATATCTAGCTCAACTTCCTCCAACTCCACTTCATCAATGATTTGAGATGAGAATATGTCTGAGCTAGTGATGAATTCAAGGATGTGCTTATTATCATTAAATACTTGAAAATGGGTGAAGTTATCAGGCATTGACAGGGTATAAGTGACCTCTATAGTGAATTTATTCAGGCCATTTAGGGCTAAGGGTTATAGGGTACTAGCTACCTGGGCTAATGCATCACTGGTATGATTATTGCAATGAGGGATCAGCTGAATACTAAATGCGTCTAGACCTTCTATGAGATCGCATACCTTATGTCTATAGTTTTCCAACCTTTTATCATGATAGGATTATAGTTTCCTAACTTGCTTCACAACTAGCTCAAAATCACCAAAAAATTGCATCATTTTGACTTTCTTTCTCAATCCCATTAGGAGTCCATGAACTAACGCTTTATATTCTACTACATTATTTGTGCAATAGAATTGCAATTTATAAGCAACAAAATACATCTTACCCATAGGACTAATGATCTCGAATCCTTCTCTCACTCCTTGCTTGGATTTAGATCCATCAAATCGCAACATCCAAAACTTGGAAGGATCATTGCCTTTGAATCTGACGGTGCAAACATTTTCTCTAGGTTGCACTTTTATCTCCATATTTGTAGGTGGTTGCTTGTGCTTGAGTCATCCTTGATCTTTTTGTCATTCCATGGCCTCCTTATGGGTGATCAGTCCTTTAATATGCTCCACTTTTGTTTGACATAAGCAACACTCAAATTTAGAGTGAGTTGCATTATGCACTCTGTACCAGCTGGGTAGCAATAACTCTTTGAAATTTGTTTTAGCTCCTAAATAGAGCTAATCTTATATACATTTTTGCATAAATTCTTGGAATCTGTCAAGCAATCCAAGGTTACCATTCTCATGTAATTCTTCATCTTCTAATTTGATTAGAACTTTAGTGCTATTAGGAAGATGGGTTAAATTGGTAGGAACATTACACAACACAAGGACCTCTCATGTCTTTTCTTCTTCTTGGAAATCTTCATCATCCTGATAGACCACAAGAAGGTAATTTCCCAATTTTTTTTTTGCAAACAAAACTTCATTCATGTTATTGTACTCAATGATCATGAACCTTATTTGGGGCTCAAACTCCATTGTAGTGTAACCATTCAAATCTTAGGTGAAGTCCCTTCCCAATATGATGCCATAGGTATTTGGAATATCGGCCACCTAAATTTCAATCACCTGCTCCACCCTTGGGTCAACAACAACCTTTATAGTGATCCTGTTCATTTCCCCAACTATGTTCACTTTGGTCTTATCTAATTGAGTTACTTTCCATCGAGAGGGGGTCAGAGTCATCCCTAGTTCTTTGCATACTATGAATGGCATGACATTAGTTGAAGCCCTTGAGTCTAGTAGGTAGCTATGTAAATTCTTGCCAAAGGTGTGAATTGTCATTAGGAAGGGAGGGGTTTCCAACTTCCCTTGAAACAACCCTATGTAAACATCATCTTGGGCTACTCGTGCCTTGTCCTTGTCATTGCACTTATCCTTGGTCTGCACTTTATTCTAATCCTTGATTGAAGGTTTGTCTGATGATTGATTTTTACCATTTCTCTGATTTGGGGGTTGATCAGGCTTCTTTCCTATGATTTCCTTCATCACCAATTCAATTTCCAATGAAACTTTCTTAGTAGTTACATCTTGAGCTGGTTTTCATGAAGATTTTTCATTCAATGATCTAAAGAAAGCATTCCTGATAGTGGGTACCCTTAGCAATTCAAAGGCTAACAAACTCAATTTAACTTTCTTTAGTTCTTCTACTACATATTCCCCCATTTTTTCAACTTCTACTTTAGAAAATTTTCCTTGGGGGGAACTAGTGGGCTAGTCTTGAGTCTGATTTAGCTACCTATTCCTATTGAAGTACTGAGTAGGCATGTAGGGATAGGTTGGATTGTTGCTAGCATTAGGATCAAGTGGAGTATTGAAATTGTTGGGAGGGATAGAGGTAGTAAAAGGTCCACCCGCCTACCTATTTCTCAAGTTGTAAGGAGTCGCTCTTTGGTGAAACATATGAACCTCATCCTCATGTGGCTCTTCCTCATCTACAAGACTATTATCTACTGAATCAAGAGCTAAGATAGGGAGCTATCAATGCTTATCTCTTGTGTTTCTCCTTCCTTAGTGGCGGCCTCATTTTTTGCTTCCTCTCTTTCAGGTGAATTTCTTTCACTTTGTGAGAAAGGGGCTTGATTGATTTCCAGTACTGAAGATTTGTATGGTTTGGATGGGACAATGTCTCTACAACTTGAGCCATCAACAAAATTCTAGACTTTCACTTGGAAGATTTCTGTAGGTATTTGGAACTTCGAGCAGTCCAACTTAGAATGCCTATTCATCTTGTGAATCCGACACCAATCGAATAAGGCAACCTCAGCCAAGTAAACTCCACTTGTGGACTTGTCAGCACAACTTGGTTGGTCAAGAGGTGTGGTGATTCCTCCATTATTTGGACTAGTATTCCAAGTTCTATTTCACCTTTGAGAAGGCCTTCGTTCAAAATTCTTCCCTAAACTCTGACCTCTTTCATAATTCTGGTTCGAGGATGCACCAACATCACTATTGTCTTTACTAAGGTTGGCTTGGATGCTCCTTTGAGAATCTTGTAGTTGTTTATTCTAGTTCCTCAAATGTGTCATCTCAGTGGACAACTTCTTCACCAATTCAGTTAGCTCATTGATCTAATCATTATCTACATTATTCTACCGTGACACCAAGCTTTGGAGGAAAATGGGTTACAGCAAAGGTTGATTTTGTTGAGTAGGTGGGAATTCTAAATTTTATAGGTATGTAGGCACTTGGGACTACTAATCATAAGGCTATTGTTGCACGATCTACAAATTTCTTGGCATTGATGATGCTTGATTCAATGGCTGCCCCAGATAAGGAACGATAGGTAGCTGAGGAACTCGATTCAACATTAGAATTTGATGTGCCAAGGCATGGGTGAACCCTTGAATTTGAGTTGGGTTTGCAACTGGGGCCAATGAGGGTAGTGGAATTGTAATGTGCTACCCCAAGTATTTTCTTGTTTTCATTGCCTCAACATAAGCATCCACCAATCTTGCTAGTGATTGCAACATTTGTTTAACCAAGATGGACATGAGGTTATCTAAGGTGGCATAGTAAACTTATCTTGCTGAGGGATCATCAACTGCATAGGGCAATTGCAACTTCATGTATTCCCTATGAAACCTATTGTTGAATGCATCGATAGTCTCATTGACTTCCCTTCTTACCGACATGAATTGCTAGTATAAATCTATGGGGCTAATTGGAACCTTGAATTTATACAAAAAAATATTTTTCATGAGGTCCCATGAGGTAATGGAGCCTATAGGTAAATGTATGTACCAGTAGAAAACCTCATCCCCCACAGAATAAGGGAAGAGTCTACAAGAAACATCCTTGTGTTTGATTTGCATGTCCTTCAATAACGTTTGGAAGATATTTAAGTGTTCCTTCTCTTTTCACTATGGATTATCTAGGTGAAACTTTGAACAAAAAGATTCTATATTCTTGGGCATATAATGATAGTTGTTGAAGGAAAAAAGCAATGGGGTATTACCCAACCATGCCATTGTGGGAAGTGGAGGTTGCAATTTTTGTGCTATACTAACCTGGAGTTGAAATGGAGCATTGATTGGGACAACACCTTGGAAGTGAGATGGAGTGAGGACAACACTTTGGGTATGGGAAGTGAGTGGTGAAAATGTTGTCTGGATGACAAGAGATGAAGGAGATGGTGGGATGGAAGGAGATGGAGGTCGAGTGGAAGGGGCTAAAGCTATTGCTTCCCCTTTCTTCGCTCTCCTAGCCCTAGTAGGGGTTTTAAGCTCTTGGAATTCTCCCTTGTTTGGTGTAGACTTGAGTACTCTATGAAACCTTTGAGGGGAGAAGGACCCAATTCAATCCATCTTAGCCTAATGGCCTCGTTCTAGTGCTAGTTCTATTGATGGGTGTTTTTTGCTCCTTCTCAACATAGACAACATACAAGTATTTTATCTCTCTTGAAAGGTAATTCCTGCAACTAAGTTTTAGAAATCACCACAAGGTCTCTGGGGTGTCAGGTCATGACTTGCAAAAATAGGTCTATTGTTGATGTGATTTTCTAGTAATCACAAAGGGCATTTATGGTCACTAAACATGGGGAACTGGGTCTACAAAACGAGCTTTGTGAATTCTCAAAATGAAGAGAAACTATTGGAAGTTCAGAACAACAAGCTAAAAATACTCCTTACTCATCAAATATGGCTTTGTTGCGATGCTGGAACTTGTCTCTTACTTCAATTTTCAAAGAAATGTCAAAAGGAAAAAGGGGTTAGAATTTTACCAGACCTGCAACTATTATTGAAAAATAACAATGGAGGATGCTACAATGGACATACTTCTTAAAACTCAGTTTCACTTAACCAGGGGCAGCTCACAATCTCATGAAATTAGTGCAATCTTCAAAGGGTCATTGCAGATTTTTAGCTTATTCATTCACCATTAAAGCATGAATAACAATTAAACTTAGGTGCAGCAATTCAAGTAATTCTCAGACTAACTTTACACAAAATTTTATCATCAATAAACAACCAAAAGTATGAGCTAGGAAGACGTCAAACATAGTAGCATACTTAACCATTAAAACACAACATAAACTAACAACTAAAAGTAACCTAAAACTTTAAACAACAATGATAAAATCTATTACTTGGAGATAGAATCATGCACAAGAAACCATCAAAACAATGCTTTTCTCATATATTTTGTAGCAACATGTCTTTACAACAATTCATCTCTCTCTTTGAAAATGAGAGGATGCCCCTCTTTATAGTTTTCAAAAAGTGAAATTAATTGACAAGATTCATTTACATTGTGTGGCTCAGATTCATTTTACATCAAGGTTTCACATACCCCCAAATATATGACAATATAAAATATTTTGTCTTTTTCCCTATTTCATCATGTAGTCTATTTTGTCCTGTAGTGAATTCCAACCTTTTATACTTATTTCAGCAAGTATTCCTTAGCAATAACTAGATTATTTGCTTCCTTCTGCTTTGTTGCATATTCCACAAACTTGCCAATCACAGAGAGAAACTTCTTGTCCTCAGAGAGCTCAAATTTAAGGATCTGGAAGGACATACTCTTGACTCTTTCAATGATTTCCTCCGGATTCTCAACAAAACTTGATGCAGCCTCAATAATCTACTCTATCTGAATGAAAGTCCTTGCAGGAAAATCCATAAAATCTAGTGATAGCGTGTCACCAGCTCTTTGCTCCATTTTCTTTTGGAACAAAGGTTTGACATTCTCTGCATCCAATTCTAGGGCGAGCACTTCAAAATCGATCATTAGCATCAAATATTCCATGCTATTTGCTTGGTGCTCAGTAGCCCATTCATGATCAAGTTCTAAATCTTCCAAGACTTTTTCCAAAAATTCCTTTCTATAATCAAAATTCATTAACCAAGTTTCTACAAGCTAATGATCCTCCTTTGGTAGCTCTAGCTCCTTTTCCCAAGTTTCTCAAGAAAGGTTAAGGATGCTCTCCAACTTAGGATAGATGATCATGTACAACTTTGGGAACTCCTTGCAGGTATTCACCATGCCCTCTATGTTATTTTACAAGCTCTAATACTTATTATACATTGTGACTACATGGATGATGCCCATGTCACCACTAGATATCACCTTGTTGAACCAATCAACCATGGACTTGGTCTAGCTCTTTCTTTTCTCTATTTTTTTGATGTCTTCTTTGGACAGGAGGGTAGACATCGATGATTCTATTGGGGTTTTTTCCTCCTTTGATGTTCATTGTTGAATGTAGGTAGTGAGGTATTCCACATGTTCCTTTAACTCTTCCTTAGTAGATTGATCTTTATTCATCTGTTGTATGATGTTGGGCACTGATTGATGAAGATCATCCATATTTTTCTCATGAGTTGTTGGGCCCATATTAATAGTAGATATTTGGTAATCTTCCTCTTGAATAGTGCTTGCATCTTTCCCTACTACCAGGGTAGCAATTTTTAGTGTCCTAGATCCAGAGGCATTGACCATGATATGGAATCAGATTTTGGGATTCTTCTCCTTGCGGGTCCTTGTTTGAGCTTTGGCCAAGATAGCCTCTAATCAGGATTTAAGGTTGAGGACCACAAGAGCATTTTTCTTCAATTGCTTCTCCAACCATGCAGGGACCTTTGTTTGTTGCTTCGATGATTCATGATCACCCTCCTCTTTTTCTTGTTTTGTCTAGGGCTCGTCTTCCTCATCACTGGGAACCGTTATGTCATCCTTTTCTTCCTCATTTGAGCCTTCCATCTGCATAGCTTTCCCTTTTTCTAGCTTGGTAGAAGCTCTACTTTCCCCACTAATATCTCATTGTTGTGGGGTCACCCCTTTATCTTCTTCATGTCTGGATCCAACATTCATCTCGAGCTTGAAATCCTTTTCTCTGATGCTCTCTTCTTCTTCTTTCTCTTGCTCTTCTAGAAGCATTTATTCTTGTCTTAGGCTTTCATCTTGGTAAGTTTGTGGAGGCTCATCTATTATCTTCATATCCATGTCAGTATCTATTTTCCCTTCTTCGAAGCGATGCTCCTCGAGGTTAGCCTCTTCACTTGCATCTTTGTGCTGCTGAGGTAGCTCTTCACCTAGCTCTTGATCTAATGTTTCTACCTCATAAGGATTATCCAACTTATCATTATCTTCATCCCAAAGGCCTTGGTGTACTTCCTCATTAGAGGCCACCTTGTCAATATTCATGTTTAGTATGCCTTCTAGATGTTCAAATTAATCATCTTTATCAAAATCCTCAGGCTCATCGACCATGTCCTTTACAACTTCTCTAAGTTTTTTTTGTGCTAAGTCATTCCATTTCTTCATAAATTAACATATTTTCCTCCATCTTTGGTGGCTTGGTTGGTGGTGGAGAAAGTGGCAAAGTAGTAGCAAGCTAGGCCTTTAGTGTTTGGACCTCAGGGTCGAGCATTACCCAAGAAATCTTCATGGACACATTTTACATATAGGTCATGAAGGCATGTGATAGAGTGGGTGGTGCCATAGTGGTTGCCAATAAGGAAGGAGGAAAACTAGAGAGGGTAGGTAGCTGAAGCAGGAGTGAAGAGGATGAAATCAGGGAAGTTGTGGAAGAGGAAGAGTCCAATACCACCACCGGGGCAGTTGGTGAGGTGGAGGTGAGATGGATAGAGATTCCCATAGCTGGTGGAGATGAGATGGGAAAGGTTTGAGTTGGAGGTGGTGGAGTGGTAGTAGTAGCAGCAGTGGTCAAAGGAATTGAAGTGGTTGGTGGTGGTGAGCAACGCTAGTCAGACTCTTCTTCTTTGTGTTGGGGTTCCTCCTCTTGAATGGTTGATATTTCTAATACAAAGGTCCCAGTTCTCCCTTTCTTTGGTGGAGGCTACCATTTTATTGATTTTCTTGTATACACCTTATGTTTTGGCTTACATTCAAGTGCCTCTTTCCTCTTCTTAGATCTTGTGATGGGTGGGGATTTGGGAGCTTCACCCAAGGAACAAGTAGCAAAAATGCTATCCATATGTGAGCTCAGCACCCTACATCTTCAATTAAGCAATTTGGTCATCCAACCATTGTCTAGTTTTTGTGTTCTATAGGGCAGGTGAGAACATCTAGGTTGGTGACCTCTTCTTCAGCCCAATTTGTTATTGGCAATGGGACGTTGATCAAGGCATTGTATCTTTCATCTATAATGGTGTCATAATCGATAACCTAGTCTAGTACCTAGAACAAATTGATAGAATTTACAAATATGATGGTCATTCTCATATAGTGGTGCATCAAAACATCTTGTCCATCATCACAATCCACCCAAAAGTCTTCAATGTCGAGGTGATGGGCGTACTATCTCCCAATGAACCTCTTCAATTTACCATGGGGATCTATGTTTCCTCAATTTGTGTGCAGATCTAAATTGTATTCTACCAATTCCTTCCTAGAGTACTCGATGCATGGGGTAGCAAGGAATGAGTGCATTCCTTTTCCAAGTGTGAGGGGATATGGGACCCCAGATCTCTATTTGTTGCTTAATAAGGTGTGGGAAGTTTGAAGCTACTTGGTGATCTCCAACATGATGATTCTATTGATGGGGTAGCACAACAATTTTTAAGGTCTTCTTGAGAACTCTTTAGCCTTGATGTATGTGAACTTCAGGAATTGGATGAATAGATATCCAAAACCCTTCAAAAGTGCCTTTGCACTATGCAAAACCCTTCTTTGAAAGTCTCCTCCCAAGAGTCTAATTATATTCCCAATGAAGGCATCATTTACCCTTTTGTATTTCCTTTTTAAGTTTTTGTATTGGAGTTGAGGATAGAAGTTGTATGCCTTCAATTGTCCCTTCTTGCTTTCTCATTCTCCTACACAAAATAATCCTTTATATGGGAACTTGACTGCCAAGAGGTAGACTAGATATGAGGTCATATAGAAACAATAATTCTTCTTTACCTCCATGATTTGGTTGTGCATATTGTCACTTATCATCTTTTTTCCAGTGGAACCTAGATTTCCCCCCGAAGATTTCTTACATAAAGTAGAACATCCAATTTTCAAAGAATGTAGTAGTAGGAAAATCCATCATTCGGTTCAGGAGTGTGACCAGATCATGATGTTCTTAAAAGAAATCAATCTTGTACAATGTCTGGGGAAACTTTATAGCACTCACTCTCTTTTCCTCCAATCAATTCTGGTTGATCATTCTTTTGCATTAAGGGGGTCTTGTTGCCATACCTAGTTAGCAAATTCCTTCTCTACTTCCATTTCATCAAAAACCGAGATGCCAAATGTCTTGCCAATAGACTTGACAAAAAATTCTACAAATACTCTTCCATCATGATCAATTATTTTCCTATTGGAGTGATAACACTCACGACAAGCCATTACTAGTTCTTGAGCCACAAGAGCAGGAGGGAAACCAGCTGCCTTAGCTAGGCCACTATGCTTGATTCGTAGGGTCCTCTCTATTCTACGGTTAAGCATAACCCTCTGCCTAAATTCATCTATACTGACATGCCCGAGGTCAGTGTTTTAGATTGTCTCCTATTTGGAGGTGACATTTGAAGTGTGCTCCACCCAATGAAATGTGTACTTCATTTTTTCTTTCTCTTCTTTTCCCCTAGGTTTGTGAGCAGGCTGTTAGAAACAAAGGACACTAAGAGGGGGGGGGTGAATCAGTGTGTGTGGAATAATTAACTTTAGAAATCTTTAACTTCATAGCATCAATTACATTCAATAGTAATTCATAAATATAAAATCAAACACAACACCATAACACCAAGATTTTTACGTGGAAACCCTATTAGGGGAAAAACCACGGTGGATGGCCAATCCACAAGTATGATTTTGAGTATACTCAAAATGAAGAATACAAAAGGGGAATACACTTGCATTTAGGTGCACTGCCTAGAGCTCACTACTCAAAGAAAAGAGTTCAGATTAAAACCATCTAAAGATTTGAACTAAGATGAAAGAATCTAAAATGACTAATTACAATTCCATATTAAGTACAATGATTGATTTGCTTCCTTACAGACTAATTCTGCAATACTATTCTATTTTGCTAACACATGCCACATAGATCTTCTATGTGCAAGTGAAACTATGCTTAATCACACCTCTGCTCTGCTCTAACTCACAATTCAGACACACACACAACTTGTACACATGTCAAAATGATACAGAAGATCAAGTATATATATCCACTACATGGGATTTATTTGCACTTTGTCGACTTTACAAAAATTACAACTGTTAGCTCACATAGTGAGAAATATACAATGCATATCCTTAATGGTTGGCCACAACTTGGCTAAGACCCATAAAAACATATAGATATTTAATTAATTAACTCACATACATCCATGACTTAATATATTTACAAAGTCAGCCTTAATACATGAAGAACCGAGAATACATTAATTGAATCTCCTAACTCTTATGATAATTGGTGCGAGCCACTGCACATTGAACACAAGATAGATAATACCTCAATAATCATTGTCTAAGATGTGCAACACAAAATGGTAACCTAAAATGTATGCACAAATCGATGAATGTTGAGTTACTAGATGCCCTGTTCTACCTTGACTGAATTCAATCTAACTGTTGGTAGGTTGAATAAGGATATGCACACCTTATCAATGCATAGGGTTGCCATCAATGACAACACTAGATGGAAGTTGCAGTGTCTCTTTCCAACAATCTCCCCCTTTGGCATTGATGGAAACACTTAGTGAAAAATGACTAAGTGTCGGATTAGTACCAAGATAGACTATACTACAGATCAAAATCTTCAAAAATGCTACTATCCAAAATTCCAAGAATACTGCTCTCCCCCTGAGTTGATTATGCATTTTTCACACCACTTCTCCCCCTTTGACATCAATGGCAAAGATAGGGATCGCATACCAAAAAGATAATCAAAATTTTGACTATACAAGGTTGCTTCTTTACCTTACAAAAGTTGAAAGATTTCTTTAACGGCTTCAAGTTTGAATCCCAAAATTTTATCAAGCTTTCCATTATTTTTATATGTCCACAGATAAGGTATGAGAGCATTTTTGCGGATTCCAAACTGGTAGGATCACTGAAAACCAAAGTTTCTTCTCATTCTTTTAGAGCACTACCCATTACATCCATTTTGGGACTTATAATGCTTCTAAGTTCACATATTTTGGAGATAACTTTATCATTTTCATGTTGCAGGCATTTTATTTGGTTGAGCAGAGACACAACTTCACTTTCAATCTTTCCAACACCATTGCATAGTGGATCAAATGCCTTGGAGATGACTGCTAGTTGACTCTTCAGATATTTTACCTTCTTTTCATTTGCTTTATTAAACATAGAAAAAGACAAGAAGGATTTGTAAATCTTGCCTCCTTCAGATAAGGTATCCTGTATGTGTTTGACACATGTGGCCAAGGTGACTTTGTCTTGGGAAATCAATACCTTCAGACCATTATATCTTTTTGCATCAAATTCCTTCCGCTTTTTTTGCCAACAAATATTTTCAATTGACTAAAAATGAGTGTCCACCAAGCTGATGAGTCTCTTTAGTTCACTAGATGAAGATTTAGTTGGATCCTTTACAAATGAAGGTATGAACTTTTCTAGTGCTTTGGACACAAGAGCCAACAATTCACTATCTTCCATATGAGATTTTAGCAATTCCTCTTGAGCTTTTACTTGGGAAAATGAAGCGACCTTCATTATCTGGATTGGGCTCAAAGTAGATAGATCAATGGGACCTCTAATTAGTTTAGGCTCAATCTCTTCCTTATGCTCCACCAAGAATTTCTTAACTGTCTCGGCAGTGTCTCTTGACTTCATTTGTATATCACTTTTCTTTTCCTCAACTATTGCTTCCTCGGTTGAAGATTTTGACTTCTCTTTAGTATTCTCTGCCGATTTAACTTGTGCATTCACATTTGTATCACCTTCTATTGGGATTTTTTTATTGATTTCTGGAAGTGATATTTTGAATTCTTTGGTGGCATCAAGATTTTCTACTTTTGTATCCTGAACCAGATTAGATGAGACATTGTCTGTATGAGTCTCCTTAGATACAATTTTGATTTTGTCTTTCGATAGAAACTCTTTCAAAATTTGATGTGTTTCATGAGTGACCTCATCTATTAGACCAATCATCATTTTATTTACCCTTGATTTTCTTCTGAACTGATTTTTAGCTTTCTTCGGAAATGCTTTCATTTCTTCTACAGACATTTCCAGACATAGTATTGCAAGAACTCTTTCTCTCATTCTTTCTTCTTTAGTTAGGTCTCTTAATCTCCTTGATTCCAAAATGTCATATAGATCTTTTGGGAGGCTAGACATAATTTCAACCAAGACTTTGTTGAAAATATTCATGTACTTTATTGTAGCTTCTTCTAGAATTCTTTTATCAGATTTAGAGAAAGATTCATATAATTGAGAAAGTAGTTTAAGATTTCCATATGAAATTATTGCTTTTTCAATTTGGTCAACAGACATACTAGGTGCATCAATTTTGGTCTTCTTCTTTTGAGTATCTACATCAGAGGGTTTTGGTACCAAAGCTGCTTTACTACCTTGCTGCTTGATCTCCTTGACATTTTCATCGGATTTTGTTTCCTCATCATCAAAAATAGTCATGTAGACTCTTTTGCATTTTCTCTACTTTCCATGGGCTTCCTTTCCAGACCTTTTTCCTTCACTTTTCATAGGAGCGGATTTGGCTGTAGGAGATGAGTGAGATCTCGAGCTACTGGTTGTTCTAGTTTGGGCAGGTGGTGCTACCAAACTAGTTGATTGAGCTCATGTTACCTTTTTAGTAGTATGCCTTGTTGCTACTTCTCCTGACCTTTTCTCCCTAACTTCATTTAGTTGCTTTGGGGATACACTTAAACATTTTGTAATGACTTCAACTTCTTTTCTTATTCTTTTGGTTGTAGCCAGTTTCTTGAGCTCATTGTGGATTTGGGTATTCTTTTCTGCATAAGTGCCAAATCTCTCTTCAGACGGCTCTTGAGGTTTCCTTAATAGTTGTTGAGTGTACATTTCTAAAATATTTTCCTCAACCTCATAGCCCATCGGCATGATCCAAACAGTTCTTGGATTTTTTGCTTCCATCGAGCACTAATCAATGTTCACCATGAAGAAAATTGAGTCTTTGTATTTCTCCACAATGGTGGTGGGAATTCTTTCCCTTACTTGCATGTTGGCTTGAAAGGTTTTGAAATAACCTCAAATTTCTTAATTTCCGGTTTTCATATCTATGAAATTGAACAATAGGTTTTGGATTTTTTCAAATACTGGAATGTTCTTCTGCCATTGAACTTTCCCAACTCCCAAAGCTTGCTCCATGAAATAACAAAATAGACATAAAAGTAGACTGCCATATTTGAATGAATTTTTCTTTTCCTTTCTAATCTTCACAAGGTTTTCCATCAACTAGCTCCTTAATAATTCACAGAGATCATAGTCCATTTTTTCTTTGACCATTTGGTAGGCAGTGTAAATTATCGTACCAGATACAAAGTTTTCCCAGCTAGAATGGTAAATCTTATAACCTATTACCATAGATGCAAATCTAAAATTTATATCATCAATATTGTCAACAAACATTGCTCTCCTGTCATATGTTGAGCCTGTGGCATGGATGACAATTTGATTTTTCACTGACTTCAGGATAGGTAGACCACTGAAAGAATTCAAACCTGTTACTACACTAATGGCTTCCTTGGTGATTTTGAAGGGAATAGTAAGCCACATGAACTCATCATGTACCCAAATCAAGACATAGCAGATCCACTCTGACTCCATGAACACGGGAAATTTGACCATCGAAATAAACTTTTTTGTTTCCAAGATTTGGTGTTCTAGTTTTCTACTAAAATTTTCATCAACTATATGATGATTGTAAAAATTCACAAGTTGATTGCTTCCCAAATCCTCAGTGTTTACATGAATATAAACCCTAATATCCTCTGTATGCATCACTCCATGCGAAATTGATGAAAATGCCCCTAGTGGGTCTATCTCTAAAGACTTGTGGGGATGCAATTTAAATTGGGGATGAGGTATGTCCTTAACTTCGACCACTAAAGGATTATTCATCTTGAAAATCATAAAAATTGAGAAGTTCTTGATAAATACCTTTCTTCACCGGATGCAAAATTAATCGTTGAATTACCTTCACACTTCATTTTCACCTCAATTCGCCTTAGGGTCACTTGGAGCTCTCCAACTTCTTTCAATCAAGATAGCAAAGTGACAAATGAGGAGTAGAAGTTACCTTTTATCACTCGTATACCTAAACCTTTTGTTGTAATAAATGCACTTGCCCTAATACATCCGGTTACACTGTATCTATACACATGACAAATAAAGCATCTATGAACCTCCAATTTGACATACCACTTGCACTAATGAGTTCAGTAGAATTTGTTGATCATTTATGCATCTACTGAGTACATCCATATCCAGTATCACTTGTTGGTTAGGGGTTCATCTAAATTTCTTTAATGCTCCCCCTAGGCCAAGGGCCTAAGAATAATTCCTAGAGGAATTCCCAAAAGTAGGTTTTGGTGCTGGCACACTTTCTTCAATAGAGGGTTCTTTCTTTACCCATTTCTTCTACATTTGCTACCTAATTTCATCTATAGTGATCTTACCTTTTCCTTTCACATCCTTCTACATATTTATCTTTTGATTTACCAGACCTTTTCTATTCTAGCAATGTGTTGCAATATGACCCAATTTGTTGCAGTTGTAGCATACAACATGTCTCTTTCTAGAAGAATTGTTCCATTGGTTTTTTTTTTATCTGCACTCATTAGCATTATGGCCATGTTTGTTGCATGTGTAACATATGATACTCCTTTGAAATTTTTTCATCATACTTCTACATTCATTTGACTTATCACCAATCTTGTGACAATTGAAGCATTGACCTGAAAAGTGTGGACCACTTTGATTCATCCTACTTCTGCATTGAGAATCCATGTGTCCAAAAAATTTGTAGTTAAAACAATATCCATTAAACTTATGAGAATTAGGTTGTCTTACCAGATACCTTCTAGGTCGGTTCATTTGATTTCCTTGCTTGAATTGTATTTCTCTTGAATTCCTTTGAACAGATTTTGAGCTTTCTCCTTCTACATATCCAAGACCTCTTTTGTCATCATGAGTCCTCTAGTTATCAATTAGTTTATCAAGCCTAGCAGAACTAGCTTTGAACTTTTCTTTGCACTCATTTGAAATAGTAAGTTCATTTTTGAGATCATCCAGCTATCTTTCAAGTGCTTCTTCATTGTTTCTAGACACATCCAATTCGTCATCCAATCGACTACATACCTCAAATTTTTCTTTTAGGGATTGAGTCAGATTTTCTTCATTCTTTTTTCTATCTTCAATCTCTTTGGTCATTCTCATCATGATGGATTCCATTTCAACCCTTAGGACTGTATTCTCTTGGGTAAGCTTTTCACATTCTTCTATCTTTTCTTTCAAGGCTTTGCTTGATTGTTCATCTTTAGTGCTTTTATTCTCTTTTTGTTGAATCTGATCACAAATTTCCTTTCTCTAATCTCTTGATTTGTTAATCTTGTCTTTCAGAGACACAATGATTTTTTTTGCATCCTTAATATTCAATTGTAGTTTCTGGACTTCAACTTTTGACTGGTCAAGATCATTTAGAGCTACCATAAGTTGTTGTTCAATACTGCCTAAATCCATTGAAATTATTTCCAAGATCTCCCCAAGATGTTAAACTTCTTCTGAGAATCTAGCTCTAATACAAATTTTTGGAAACAAGACACACTGAGAGAGGGGGTGAATCAGTGATGTGCAATAATTAACTTTAGCAATCTTTAACTTCACAACATCAATGCCATTCAATAGTAATGCATAAACAAAAAGCAAAGACAACACCATAACACCAAGATTTGTACGTGGAAACCCTGTTAGGAGAAAACCAACGGTGGATGGCCAATCCAAAAGTATGATTCTAAGTATACTCAAAATGAAGATTACAAAAGGGGAATGCACTTGAATTCAGGTGCACTACCTAGAGCTCACTACTCAAAGAAAAGAGTTCAAATTAATACCATCTAAAGATTTGAACTAAGATGACAACATCTAAAATGCTTGATTACAGTTCCAGATTAAGTACAATGATTGATCTGATTCCTTATAGACTAATTTTGCAATACTATTATGTTTTGAAAACACACACCACACAAATCTTCTATGAGCAAGTGAAAATACACTTAATCACACCTCTTCTCTACTCTAACTCGCAATTCAGACACACACACAACTTGTACACACTTCAAAATGATATGGAAGATCAAGTATATGTATCCGCTACATGGGATTTATTTGCACTTTGTCAGCTTCACCAAAATTACAACTATCAAGTCACATAGTGAGAAATATATAATGTGTATCCTTAATGGTCGGCCACAACTTGGCTAAGACCCATACAAACATATAGATATTCAATTAATTAACTCACATACATTTGTGACTTAATATATTTACAAAGTTAGCCTTAATACATGAAGAATTGAGAATACGTCAACCAAATCTCCTAACTCTTATGATAATTGGTACGAGCCACTACACATTGAACATGAGATAGATAATACCTCAATAATCATTTTCTGAGATGCACAACACAAAATGGTAACCTGAAATGTATGCATGGGTCAATTAATGTTGAGCTACCAGATACCTTGTTCTGCCTTGACTGAATTCAATCTAATTGTTGGTAGGCTTGAATAAGGATATGCACACCTTATCAATGCATAGGGTTGCCATAAATGACAACACTAGGTGACAGTTGCAGTGTCTCTTTCCAACACGGGCTTCTTTCCCTTGTCATGCTTTTGTGCAGGCTTCTCTAATGGCCTTGTAGCAGTTTCCATAAATGTTGCATGCAAAAGATGTAGTAAGTGTGTTTACATGTAAATTAGGGCAAGTGTCAATCAAATCCTACAAATAAAGTGTTAGATCAATCCATATACCTTCAAAAGATCATAAAATACATCATTATTCACCTTTCAGAGTTCATTTGGAGCATTTGGGAAAATGCAGGTCCAAGGGTGTGGGTTTCCCCTGGGCAGAAGCCATTAGAATGAAATCCATTAAAGAGCAGTATTGAGACATCACAGACCCACAGGTAGCCATCTACAATAGAATTCCTATACTTATAGTTTTGGGGGATAGACTTAGGTTAATTTTGTTAGGCATATGTGAAACATCAAATAGGTGCACCTTCAATTGTCCTTTTATCAAACTAACCTCCCTTAGTGAATTCATGTGGGTGCAGAAGGGGTGGGTGTCGTAGGGTGGAAAGCCCCCCAAAGTTTGGCAATTAATAATGGTGCTGGGTAAATAGTGACTTGCATGCAGAGTTCCGCATAGGGGAACCCTAAGGACAAGTTTCCTCCATGGTTTGTCTAAATTCTTCAAGTTCAGAGGTTGTAGAGCTGGGTGATGCAAGAATTGGGTAGTGGAAATTCATTAGGTTCTCATTGTTAAGCAATGGCTTAGTAGGAGCATACTTTTGACCACAACGACCCAGATGGGTGGGCACACCAGAGAGATTTTCCCAAAATTTTGGCTTGACTTTTAATTGCTCATGATATTGGTAGGTTTGGGGTTTGAATAGCGGGAAGATGGGCCACCATTGCCATTAAAGAATGACACTAGAGAAGCGGTGTCCTGTGGGTAGAAGCTCGCAAGGATGAACCCACAAATGCATTCGATTGGTGATTCAAAGTTAGTGAATTTGAAGTTCGACACAAGGGAAATTTCCCTTGCATAGCCCACATGTCAGAGGGATGCGAGATCTAGGCAGCTAGATAGAAACAGTGAGTTGGAAGCCACTTGATGATGGTGACCTACATGGGCGAGCCCACATGCAAATTTAGACTTAGCGGTTTGTAAGGACTTCAAGGTCGGGTTTAGGGTTAGTCATGGGGGCTACCCATAGGTGGAATCTCATGTAAGCATTTCCACATGGTTTCATGGACTTAGTCATTTCTCGGTAGTCAGGTTTTGAATGTAGGATCCCATATTGGTTTAGCTATTAAGAAATGTCATTAGCTTGGTAGACCTCCCTCGGCGGAATCTTGCAAGAGCGGACCTATAAGGAAGCAAACACTTAGCACATTTTAGTCAAATTTCAAGCTCAATGAGAATGTGAGATGGAGACGGCGAGTGCCCGCATGATCTGATTATAGATCTATACTAGTTGCATAACTGAATGCTTAAATGAAACAACTTAATTAAAATTCAATACATGGATACATTATCATAATTATGCATTAAAAATTCAGATGAAAATCAAAATGTGAGAGAGAAAAAGAGAGAGAGTGTGTGCAAACAATCTTGATAATGGAGTTCGCCACAAATGTGACTACGTCTCTGGGTCCACTCCAATAGAGTGTGATTGATCTGATTATTCTCCAAAAAGAAGAATTACAAATGCGGAGAGACTTTCAACACAACATCTCATGCCCCCATTGTGTAGAATTGTCTTCAAAAACTCTCTAAGAAAACTCCTTTGTATATCCTATCACCTGGATCTCTGATTCTCAACTTCACCAGTTAACTCCTTCTCCCTAAGAACTCAAATCCCCCCCCCCTTTATACATAAATCAAGCCTAAAAAAGGTTAAAACCTCCATAATAATGACTTAACCCCTTTAACAATTTGTACTATAACTCTTTTGTCTTCTATGACCTTTTAGGTTAAGAAGTTGGAGTGGGTTTTTGGCCATATAGGCCCATTTGTTATGGCTCAGCCAATAAACATACAACAAAACAAAAGTAGACCCATCCTACATTCTACGGGTCATCGGTGGTCTATCGAAAATCTTCCATTTTAGAAACCACGTGGTCGGGGGTTCCAACCCCACTGACCACCATTTTGTCCCCATACTCCGAAATTTATACAACAAAACAAAACCCTTGTCATTATTCACTCAGTGGCTGTCGGCGGGTGCAACGGTGGAGCAGCCAACTATTTGGAGGGAGGTCATGGGTTCGATCCCATCCAATGTCTTTTTGTTAAACAAACAAACTCACAACCGCCCGAAGGAGAAAGAGAACCACGTGTCAAACTATGATAGGTCCAACCTATCGATCCATAGTGCCACCTTGTCCACCATGTGTCAAGATTTGATTTGTTCTAAGAGCTGACGTGTCTGTTGACGAAGTCGATGACTGGACTACTAACTCGGATGTCGCCTATACTACCACGTCAGTTGTATGAAATGATGGCATCATCGTACGAAAAAGACATGTGTCAAGTCCTGATTGGTCCACCTCAACAATTGAAAAATATGACCTTCCATGTCAGCATATTGATGTCAGCAACTGGACCACATGGTGCCATTGGTCAACTGCAAACTTTGACCAACCATAACTTTCACATACCGACTCAGATTTGGTCTGTTCAAAATGCACCGCTCTTGATGAGATCTTTGACATGGTGATGAAATATGGAGCATTAGAGACACTTCAATTTTCAATGAAAATATCCCTCGGATTAGGCCTCTCCACTGGAGAACTTTTGGACCTCCTAAAGTGGCATTTATTCAAACATCAAGTGAGGACTTGGCCTCCCCACTTGTCCTGTATCATCTGTATACCTGGCTCACAATCACAATGAAGACTGCAACAACATTGTTGAACATAAACACAATTTTATCACCTCCATAAGAATTTGCATCAACTATCGTAGCCACTAACCAACAAACATTGACTAGCATAAAGCTGAACAATAATGCAAAAATGAAAGAGGATAAATCAACAACATATCGATCTTTCACAACATGAACATTTTTACCCAAGGGACCATTAATAATTTCAATCATCATTCCCTCATGATGTACTATGGGTGCATCCTGCAACATCTGATCTTGGTTAGATACTCCAAGTTCATGTCTAGAACCACTTCTACTGACACACATAAGAGTTAACTCTTTACTTGCATTAATCACCCTCTTTAATTGCCCTATATTTGTAAAAGAATGATTAGTATTAATCCTATGAGAACGTACAATATACTGAATTCCATCTTTAAACAAATGATAATGATTCTATTCCCTATAGAAAATAGCTTTCCGGTCATATAGATAAGGGCTACCCAAAACTATCCCATAGATATCTAGTGGAACCACATAAAACTATCTTTCATCCACAAACTTACTAGTGATTGTGAATCTCAAAGTGCATTGTCTTGTTACTTGCAATTTATCATTCTCGCAAATCCAACCTAGTGGATAAGGTTTCTTATGTGGTGTAGTTTTCAATCCCAAGTTTCTTACAACACTTTCAGAAATAGAGTTAACTTGAGAACCACTATCTATGAGTGCATCAAGCTTAATGTTCTTAGCAACAACCCTTACATTAAACAACTCATTCCTTTTCTTATCTTCAAAGACATCATTGACTTTAGAAGTAGAAGCACAACTATCAAAAGAAACACTGGAAATAGGAGCTTTATCTTTCAAACCCATAGATGTTATCTTAGTTTCATCATCTGATTCAGAACCAAGATCCATAACAACATTTGCGGCTTTCTCCTTACCTTAATGTTTCTGATTTTGTTTTTGAGCCCACTTAGGCTTCAATTCTAGATGCAACTGCCAACAATGATCTTCATCATGACCCTTCTTATCACAATGAGAACAAGAAAACTTGTCATCCTTCTTAACTATAGTTGTCTTCTTTCCTTTCCCTGTCTCTGCAACCTTAATTGATTTCTTTACAAAGTTATCATTATCAAACTTATCAATAAAAGATCCCTTTCCTCTTGACTCTAAATGTATAGGTTGGACACAAAGTTCATCCAAATTACTAGGGTTCAAGACCAAAATAGAATGTATGAGATATGAGTGAAGACCTCAATAGCCTTCAACAAATTATCATGGTTCTACAAAGGTACATTTAATGCAACAGCCTTTTTATGAAACTCATGGGTGTAATCTTGAACAAATTATCCTTTCCCTTACCTAAAATTTGGTTAGTTCATCATTAACTGTTGCATATGGCTTAGGGGATAAAATTTCTTTTTGAGAGCACTAAAAAATTTTGTCCAAGACAAATTGACTCTACCATGCTGTGAAATTTCTGCTCTAGTCCTACTCTCCCACCAGGTAAGAGCTGAACCTCCCAACCGAAGAGTGGCTAATTGGATCCTAGAAGCATCATCAAAGAGGTTTTGGACTCTACAATAGACTTCTACTTGTTGAATCCAGTCATCTAGTTTTTCAACATCTAATTCACCACAATACTTAGGTAGTTCAAACTTAACATCCAACTTAATATGAGGCTTATTTACACCCTTAAAAGGATTAGTAGAAAAAGATTAGGAATAAGAAGGAGAAGGAGTAGACAAAGGAAATTTTGGGGGTTCATCACGACCTCCTAATTGCATCTTCTTTCTTTTATTGTCTCCATGGTATTCTTGCTTCACTGCATTATCTTCTTCATGTTTCATGTGTTCTTCCCTTTCTTTAAGGAGCATCTCTAACGTAGCTCTCATCTACCAGAAAGCTCTTCAAAACTCTTGGTCACTGGGTTCTACGGGTACCTCCATTCCAGACACAAACATTTTTGGAAAAGTTCTTCATTTCCCAATCTCAAGATTATATTCCTCAAGCTTGCCTTTTCCCTTATGAATCCTGGATCTCATTAGCATTCACAACAAATAATCTGCAATACTAGTCACCAAAAGATCTGATACCAAACTTGATCTGATTACGGATCTAGCCTAGTTGCATAACTAAATGCTTAATTGAAACAACTTAATGAAAATTCAATACATGCATACATTATCATAATTATGCATTAAAACTTCAGATGAAAATTAGAATGTGAGAGAGAAAAAGAGAGAGAGAGTGTGCAAACAATCTTGATAACGGAGTTCACTACAAATGTGACTACGTCTCCGGGTCCACTCCAATAAAGTGCAACTGATCCGATTATTCTCCAAAAACAAGAATTACAAATGCACCAAGACTTTCAACACAACAACATCTCATGCCCCCATTGTGCAGAATTGTCTTAAAAATCTCTATAAGAACACTCCTTTGTATATCCTATCACTTGGATCTCTGATTCTTAGCTTCACCACTTAACTCCTTCTCCCTAAGAACTCAAATCCCCGCTTTTATAAATAAATCAAGCCTAAAAAAAGCTAAAACCTCCATAATAATAACTTAACCCCTTTAACAATTCATACTATAACTCTTTTGTCCTCTATGACCTTTTAGGTTAAGAGGTTGGAGTGGGTTTTTGGCCATATAGGCCTATTTGTTATGGCTCGGCCAATAAACATACAACAAAACGAAAGTAGAGCCATCCTACATTCTACGGGTCATCGGTGGTTTGGAAGCAATCTTCCATTTTAGAAACCACTTGGTTGGGAGTTCCAACCCCACCGACCACCGTTTTGTCCCCGTACTCCAAACTTAATACAATAAAAGAAAACCGTTGTCATTATTCACTCAGTGGCTACCGGTGGGTGCAACGGCAGAGTGGCCAGCTATTGGAGGGAGGTCATGGGTTCGAGCCTATCCAATGTCTTTTTGTTAAACAAACAAAATCACAAACGCTTGGAGGAGAAAGAGAGAAAGAGAGCCATGTGTCAAACTGTGATAGGTCCAACCTCTCAATCCATAGTGCCACCTTGTCTACCACGTGTCAAGATTTGATTCGCTGTAAGAGCTGACGTGTCTGTTGATGAAGCCAATGACCGAACTGCTAACTCAGATGCTGCCTATACTGCCATGCTAGTTGTACGAAATGATGGCATCATCATATAGATGGGTGCAATGGTGGAGTGACCAACTATTTGGATGGAGGTCATGGGTTCGAGCCCATCCAATGTCTTTTTGTTAAACAAACAAACTCACAACCACCCGAAGGAGAAAGAGAGAAAGAGAGCCATGTGTCGAACTGTGATAGGTCCAACCTATTGATCCATAGTGCCACCTTGTCTACCACATGTCAAGATTTGATTCACTATAAGAGCTGACATGTCTGTTGACAAAGCTGATGATTGGACTACTAACTCGGATGCCGCCTTTACTGCCATGCCAGTTGTACGAAATGATGGCATCATCATACAGATGGGACATGTGTCAACTCCTAATTGGTCCACTTTAGAAATTGAATAGTACATCCTACCATGTCAACATGTTGATGTTAGCAACCATACCACATGGTTCCATTGGTCAAATGCAAACTTTGATCGACCATAACTTTCACGTACAGACTCGAATCTGATCCGTTCAAAATTTGTCGAAAAGCTCTTGATGAGATCTTTGACATGGGGAAAAAATATGGAGCATTGCAGACACTTCAATTTTTAGTGAAAATATCCCCTGGATCACCACAGGACCTCTTCCATTGGTTTAGGAGATAGCAAGATGGAGCCCCATGTGAAAACTCATGAAAATCCCACATAAAAACACTAGTTTAACTGGGTGTGAATACAAGAATTGCTAATGTTTGATAAATTTAACTTCATATACTTTAAAAGCCTAGCTACGAAACATGACCTAATAGTTTAAATGCATGACAAAGGATATGGACTCAGATTCATACCTCTCAGTGGCATAAGAAACTAGAACAAAAGGCTCAAATTCTCCAAGGAATTCTTGTGCGCATGGGAAGTTCCTCTTCTCTCTTGAAATTTTAAAACACCAAGTGAAAATGATAGGTGGGGCAATCGCATATATATAGGAAATTTTATCATTAGTACCCCACATTTAATATAGGTACAAAGGTCATTGGGTTGGTGAAGTGTTGAAACCTGTGCCACTAAAGACGCCTATCGAAGATCCAGATAGCTAAGGCAAGTGCAGGGCCTGTGGGGTAGGCGAAAGCTTGGGGTCAACCGCTACTTAGCGGTGAAGCAACAACAACAATCCGCTAAAGGAGACACTGATGCAAAGAGGGATGGATACCTACTCCAAATTATAAATGAATGATCTCAGATCAACCTCCAAAATAGATTCTAAATATCTCACTCAAATTCACCTTTTGAGCATGCTTCCCTTAGCAGTATTCCAAACCCGGTTCCAGGAACTTTTCTCAAGAACTTCCCAAAACACTTTGCAAATAAATTATGGATTAAGATACCCTTTTCAGGTTTACACAACATACATCAGAACCAAGGGTGACTTCTTTGGACAATTTTTGACTTCCAATAAGCTTACTTAGTAAAAGGATCCCCAATTAGCCCAAATTTGAAAACGAAGTACCCTTTAGAGGTGATGTCTCCATTTAAACACCAAGAAAATTCAATGTCCACATTACCAAACTACCAATTTCATGATCACCTTGCCCACATAAGGCCTTTACCCTACTGCTACAAGAAACCCTCCTAAAAACATGCAAGAACAAGGGTTTTCAAGGATCTCACAACTCCAGGCCTCCCCCAGTCCTCCCAAGGGCCCCAACACCTTCCAACACCTCTTCCCAAACTTATAAAACACTCACAATTCCATTACACATTAGTTTTCAAAATCACTACTTAGGTTTCCCACTTTCATGGTAAAACCGTCACTACTCATCCATAGGCACCACACCACCAACAAATTCCTTCACTTCCTAAACTCTTAGGAAATTGAGAAAACTAAAAAACATCCTACTAGCCAATCCACAAAGCAAGAGGAGAAACACAATAGGGGGATTGGTTAGATCTTCATTTTGTTATCCTCAAAACCCTTAACTTAGAAAATAGGGCAGTCACTGATATTTGTTGATCCCTCACACAAAACACTGAATTTAGGCCTACAAAATAAATGTAAATGAAAGTATACACATATATTTATAAGCCCCATAGTCTCAAGCTATGATAGACCTATACGGGTTTGTACCAAGAAGGAAAAGTTTAGAAAAACAATGAAAAATACAGAGATTAGTGTTTGAAATTGATAATTTCTCCTTCCCCAACTAAACAACAACCTCTATCATGAGGATTTGCATCATTTTATAAAAGTTTAAACTTCAAACGACTTCCAAGAACTGATCAACTACCTTCAACTACCAATAAAACTCTATTGATACCTTAGTTTGTAAATTGACAATCTTTGTTCTTAATCACTCCTTTACAACTTGGCTTTGCAAATTCCTCTTAACTGACTTCCTAAGACCCCAAAATCTTTCAAATACATATAATATGGTCATTGAGACCTTATTCAAGAAGGAAAACATGAAAACCAAATATATTCTATACCCTATCCACCTAGACCTCATTGTCAATATTGACACTTATTACATTACATCCTCGTTTCACATATTTTGCAACTTCCTCATTGCATATAGATCAAAAGACCTTTAATTAGCCTATTGAACCTTAAGACACACCATTTTATTTCATTGCAAGTTGTAGGTGCCCCTGCACCATACACCCGCTCATAGGAAAACTCTTGTCCCAAGAGTGAAATCTTGCTTCTTGTCTCCATATTGTTGCTCCATGCATATCCAAACCCGCTACTTGCCTTTTCCTCACACCTAGATCAAAATTTGATATCCTCCTAGCCCTTATACTTGCAAACAAACAAGGGTTAGCAGCACATTGTTTTACCTTCTTCTTTGCTCCATCTCCACACTTGTATCTACCCACCTTTGCTTGCATACTTTTCCCTCTCTTTACTGTCATCAAACCTTTGCACTCTTGTTCCTCTTGTTCTTTTCTCACTATGATCATAACTTGTTTACTGTCATTTCCATGTATTTTATCAAACTCACCAGCCCCTATACTTGCAAATTTCACATGTTGGTGAACATTTCTCATGCTTATAGGACACACAATGGTCCCCATAGTAATTTCATCCTACTTTTCAAACACTCCACCTTGGTTCCCATGCTTATGCACTATCCTACCATCATTCCCCTTAACCAGCTCAAACTTAGGAATGAGATCTTTCTCCTCCCTTTGCAAAAATAGACTTTCTATTGTTCTAACACCATTTGTAGGTGCCTTCCTCACTATCATAACACCATCTACCTTCTCCAAACCTGAAATCACATCAAACTTACTGTCCTCGAGCCTTAAAGGCTCCTTCTTACCAAACATCACTACCTTGGACTTACCCTTATCTCTTCCACTTGTTTTCAAGGGAGTTAACTTAAAAAAAAATCCATCCTTCTTGATGGTATATGTGTTCTCCTAGCCATCATATATAGACCTCCTATCAAATTTCCATGGCCTCCCCAAGAGAACATGAGAACAATCCATGGGAAAAATGTCACATAAGATTCTATCCTTCTACTCTCAAATCTGGAAATCAACATATTCTTGCTCATTCACCACCAAAGTTTGACTGTCATTCACCCAAGAGACTCTATAGGGTGATACATGGGGTATCATTTCTAGATTCAACTTATCTAACATCTCCCTAGACACCATATTATCTTGAGAACCAAAATCAATGACAACTTGGCACACTTTACCTTTGTATTTGCATGAAGTTATACAAAGACTCCTTCTTTGACTCAATTATTCCTCCTTAGATGCCTGCAACATAGTTCTTCTTATCATAAGTTCTTCTCCTTCTTATTGATCAAATGGTTTGCTCACACTTTCACATTCTTCTTCTTGGACCAATTGTGTTCTTCTCTCACTCCTTCTATCACCACTTGAAGATGAACCTTGACCTTTAGGACACTTGAAAAATGGGTTTCCAAACTCTTGACAATTGTAGCACCTTCCTGAAAAAAGTGTTTTCATTTATTCCTCCACCAAATCTTCCTCTTCAACCTCTCCATCCACCTCTAAAATAATATTTATCTTGCTTCTTCTTGACATCTCTTTGACTCTCATTGTTTGTCTTTGAATTAGGATTGAATCCTCTTCCTCTAGAAGTGTTTCTTTTTCCTCTTCCTGCCTTCTCTTGTCTCTTCTTTATTTTTTCTTTTGCCCTCATTGCCATTTGAAAGCATTGTTCAATTGATTTTGGTGCCATCAAGTTGATTTCATCCTCAATATTGTATCTCAGACAATTCAAGTACCTAGCATCCATTTCTTCCTCATCTTCTTCATGTTTAGTCCTTATACTTAGCCTATAAAAATCTTCAGTGTATGATTGCACATCTAGTTCCTTTTGTCTAAGTTTTTGCAAATTCTCAAGCAATTGAACATTATAATCAGAAGGAAGAAATTTACCTATGATTTTTGCTTCATTTTCTCCCGAGAAGTGATCTTACTTTTTCCTTTTTTCTCCCTATCCTCTTGCACAAAATTCCACCATACCAAAGCATGTCCCTTCAGTTTTGTTTTTTCCCTCTTCACTATCAAAATAGTTCTCCAAAGCCCATATCCAATCCAAGAGCTCTTCACTATCAAGTTTTTCTCCATACATAGGCACATCGATTTTACCATGTCCATCCTTCTTCACAGCCTTCAAAAGCTTCATTGTCCTTACACCTTCTAGATCTATCTACTCTTCTTAACTAGAGGTCCCTTACTCTTCAGAATCACTTTCATCCAAAAGGGTCCTACCCTTAACTTTTATTGCAGCCATCTCCTACTTCATGCCTTCTATGTCTTTGTCATGATTTTCAAGCTTCCTTGCAACAACATTCCCTTTGGGAGGCATTTTAATTCCTCCAATTACCTTCTTCTTCTCACACACAAACTGCAACCTTCTTTTCACAAAAGACCTACTCCCTTTCTCTTATACCACTTTGATGTAGACAAGGATGGACTACTCCAAATAAAAAATGAATGATCTTAGATCAACCTCCAAAATAGATTCTAAAGATCTCACTCAAATTCACCTTTTGAGCATGCTTCCCTTAGCAGTATTCCAAACCCGGTTCCAAGAACGTTTTTCAAGAACTTCCCAAAACACTTGGAAAATAAATTGTGGATTAAGATACCCTTTTCAGGGTTACACAACATACATCAAAACCAAGGGTGACTACTTTGGACAATGTTTGACTTCCAATAAGTTTACCTAGCAAAAGGATCCCCGATTAGCCCAAATTTGCAAAGGAAGTACCCTTTAAAGGTGATGTCTCCACTCAAACACCAAGAACAGTCAATGTTCACATTACCAAACTACCAATTTCATGATCACCTTTCCCACATAAGGCCATTACCTTGGTGCTTCAAGAAACCCTCCTAAACACATGCAAGAACAAGGGTTTTCAAGGATCTCACAACTCCAGGCTCTGCTAGTCCTCCCAAGGGCCCTAACACCTTCCAATACCTCTACCCAGACTTATCAAACACTCACAATGCCATTACACTCATTAGTTTTTAGAAGATCACTACTTAGGTTTCCCACTTTCATGGTAAAATCGTCACTCCTCAGCCTTAGGCACCACACCACCAAAAAATTCCTTCACTTCCTAAACTCTTAGGAAATTGATACAAATAAAAAAACGTCCTACTATCCAATCCACTAAGCAACATGAGCAACACAGTAGGTGGATTGGTTAGATCTTCATTTTGTTATACTCAAAACCCTTAACTCATAAAATAGGGCAGCGATTGAGATTTGTTGACCCCTCACACAAAACATTGAATCTAGGCCTCTAAAAAAAATTTAAGTGAAATTATACACATATATTTATAAGCCTCGATGGTCTCAAGCCATGATTGACCTGTACACGTCCGTACCAAGAAGGAAATTTTTAGAAAAATTATGAAAACTACAAAGATTAGACATTTGAAATTGATGATTTCTCCTTCCCCAACTGAACAACAACCTCTATCATGAGGAATTGCATCATTTAATAATAGTTTCAACTTCAAAATACTTCCAAGAACTGACCAACTACCTTCAACTACCATTAAAACTCTATTGACACCTTAGTTTGCAAATTGACAATCTTTGTTCTTAATGACCCCTTTACAACTTGGCTTTGCAAGTTCCTCTTAATTGACTTCTTAAGACCCCAAAAGCTTTCAAATACATATAATATGGTCATTGACACCTTATTCAAGAAGGAAAACATGAAAACCAAATATATACCCTATCCACCTAGACCTTTGTTGGTGGTTTTTATTGTAAACCAGGTTCTTCTCCTAATCTACGTATGGAAGTGTCAATTCCAATCAAGGTCAGCTCAAAGGACCTAGACCAACTGATGAGGATTTTAACAATATACCTCCTACACTTCGGGCTGGGTGATCCCACAATAGTGGTTTACAATTTTTGGCCAAACTAGACACTGAAATTATTATTTTAAACTAAATCTTCACATTTGGGCACCTATAGTAGCTAAACCGTGAGGAATTTGAAGATGATGCAAAATAGAATCTCATCACATTTTTTCTGTAGATTCTAAAAATATTTTTTTCAAAAAATTTGGAATAAGACTATGCATTGTTTTCCATCTCCCACAAAAACTTGTTTTTTTTCAGAAAACAACATTTTTAAAAAGTGACGCTCACCGTATACAACACAATTTTTTTTGTATGAAGGATAAAATTCTTTTGTTTTTAAATTTAGATTTGCAACTATGATATATAGCACATTCATTTGGTCTCGTAGTTTTTTATTGAATATTTTCTCCTTAATACAGTTTTGAAGTCAAACCAATTGCAATTCAGACATAGGCGGACTGTATACAACATAACTTTTCTGTATGTATTGAAATTCAATTTTATTTTTTTTCATCGATCAAGGACATCAATACCCAGCACGAACATATTTAAAAAATAATAATTTTGATAATTTTGTATTTTTCCACATGTGCAAAAGAGAGACTTGATTTTCGGTGAAAAACCTATGTTTAATAAAAGTAAAAAACACACATACATAATAAAACAAAAACATATTAAAATTATATTTGTGGGATAGCTCATTTTGAGGAATACCATAATAATTTCAAATAAATTTTAAATGAATTCATTTAATCCCCCAAAAGGTAAATCAAAAGTGATTTTTTATCAGCATTTTGATAGGTGTAAAGGAGACTCATTTATAGGTATGGTTTAAAAATAGCGAGGTTTTATCCAAGGGGGTTTGATCTAAGGTGGTTTGATCAAACCCTCTTCAATTGGAATCCTTAAAATGGAACTTTTAAAGGCTTAAATCATTATATTTTCTAAAAATATGTGATTTCAGCAAAAATCAGTTGCTCTCAGAAATTGTAAACCAGCTTTGTGGGATCACCCGGCTCTGAAAAACCCAGGAGGGTGGTCCCTATAATGTGTTTATAATCTCAACACTGAACTTATAAACAATCATTAACAATTAACATATAATCCCATTTAATAGCTCAATAGTATAGGATAATATTGAATTGAATTGGCCCTTTATCAATAAAATCAACCACTTGGAGCATGAGATGATTACAACGATATTTCACAACTTAAGATAGTCGTTTAATTTGCAATTTGGTAGCAAGATCTAAGCAAAGAAAAACATACACATAACCTCACAAAAAAATATGATTCAAACTAGTGCCATATACCATTGGGGAGTCACATTCACAAACATTTGAGATTCCATAACTGATAAAACACATAACATATAAGATCCCTGACAGTATTGAATTACAATAGTGCCAATCCCTATCCTAACCCAATACTTCTTATCAAAATCCCTTTACAAACATATCCATCTATGATTTCACCCAAGCATTTTAATTAATTCTTTAAATTAAAGCCAAAATGGAAATCATACACACCACAACAGTGAGATGAACATCATAACCCTTGATTATATTGTTCAAAATTATGATATGTCTATACAAAGGAGAGACATGAGCTCAAAATATATCACCATAACTCAAATGCTAGTACTGTTATAAAACATCAAACCTTCATGAATCTAGAACCCTACTACAGAATGATGCCAAAACTAAATTCCATTAACACTGAAATTCAACGGGCTTTACAATTTGCTCTGCAACTATGCCTAGACTCAACTTGAAAGTATCTAACTTGCCAACCCCTACTTTTGGCCTTGAAATCCTTCTTATAAAAAATGAAGGAGCAACCAAGAATCGGACCAGAAAATACACATGTCACCGGTCAATTGGACCACTTTGTGACATTTCAAAAATGAAATTCAACCACCGAGCCTCAGAGCATCTTTTTGTTAGATCTACACATTAGAGAATAACTGCTACATTGGCCAAACCCGAAAAACTGTGCCAGAAAACCATCATGGAGACAAAACCATAATTAGTTCCTAACCACTGAGCTATCAGTTGTCGGTAGTAGACACCATTTCACTCCTCTTTGGTTAAGTACTTGTCCACCTATTTATGATATTCTTCATTCGTTAGCCAGTCAAAATTCACCACCTCATTCACCTTAGTGTTCTAAGGTGTGTATTTCACTGCAACCTGTTGGCCTCTCTTTCAAAAGACTCTAAGAATGTGCTAGTGTTAATTATTTTATCCATGCTATTCACCAACAAATCATAGTCTGAATCATCACAAATCAATTTGATTTGTGCATTAATAAATTTTTCTGCCTTATCCTACCACTACTGCAATGTTTTAATATTTCCATGTGCATCAATTATATCTAGTAGAAAAGTATCATTCTAGTCATCAAAAATCTTTACTAGTTCCCTATTTTTTCTACTCAAATCATCAGGTAGGGCCTGGAATCCCTTCAATGATTTCACAAAAAATTAAGAAGGCTTTAATGACTAAGGCCTCTTGTTGGCATCAAGACTAGAGGCCTTCAACATGATATCTAGGTCAGTGGCCCTAGGGATCCATTTCTCAGCCAAAGGAAAAACTATTTCCTGATCCCTGTTGATATTTTTTATTCAATCCAAGAATAAAGAATATAAAGAATGCACAGATAGTAATCTACTATCAACCTTCTCATTTAGGTGCCTCAAAACTGTGTCAACCACCTCATTGTGTTTAGCAATTCCCTCATCCTCACTCACCTTTAAGGCAGCCTATAATTCTGTGATGTTATTCAACATTTTCTTCTTGGTAGGATCCACAAAATACTCAACTTCTTCTTCAATTGGCCTTGGTGCAGGACTGAAAATAGGTGTCTAGACGGGGGATCCAGGAGTAGAAACAATTGGAGTAGTATGGGGGACTGACCTTGAAGTAGAAGGTAATGCTCTACTACCAGGAGCACTAGAAGATTCTCCTACCTACCCATATTTCAACCTGTCTACATTAGACTGCAACTCAACATTCCTTTCTTGCATCCTACTATATTCCCCAATTATTATGTTGCACTTCTCCATCAGACTCTTCTTTTCAACCTCCTCCCTTTCAGCTATCTTTTGGGCCAATTTGGCCACATTCACTGTCAGGATTGTAGCTTATGTTGTTGAATTTTTAGAAACTCTCTTGACGATTAGCCCTCCCCTTAGGTTTGGGATAATATCAGATACATTTGGATTTTTGCCATGGGCTTCCAATGCCCATATGGCTAGAGCTTCGTACTCCTCACTGAAAGCAGAGTCCTGTAGAGTTACCTTAACCTTTTCCTCATTATTTGGCATAGGATGCTTGGACTGTAGGATAGCATTGAATGCTACAGCATCAGCTATGTCCCACTCAGGAAAAAGAAGGACACCAGCCTGAGTCACAAGTCTCCTTCCTTCCTTAGGAGTAATGCTCTTGAATTCCTCCATTATTTCATCCTTAACCTCATCATCATTCTCCTGCTCAAACCTATTAGGTCTTGATTATCTCCTTTTCTTGCATTTATCCTGGTAGTCCTCTAGTTTCATCCTCCAAATTAATTGCAATAATATAGGAGTCTTCACAAAGGCATCATCATCCAGGAATGCTTTGTAGGCCTCCATCCTGGCATCTTGTACATATTGCCCCTTTATATCCATATCAGATAACACCAATTGTGTTGATCTAGGAGGGGAAGGGATACTGACCTACATGTCTTGATCAATCACAATTATCTCATCCACCAGGGCCTCTTGTCTTTCCTCAACCCTTTGCCTCTTAGGGCTCAACTCTGATGGTTGTATTGCAGGATCACTTCTTGGCGGTGAATCTAGATCCACAATCCTTATCCCTCCAGGTTCTTTGATCCCTGGACCCGGCTGTGATGATGCTTGCATTACCTATTTTCCCTTCTTATCTCCTTTAGCCTCATCACTGCTATCATTTCTCTTTCTCTTCTATAGAGGATTGTCAATTGGTGGCTAATAAGTTGGTCTTGTTTCTTCAGGCCTCACCTCCGATCTTTGAATTCCAAGGTCCATTTCCAAATTAACCTTCTTGGTCATCAAGGTGCCCATGATATCTTTGAAGTTACTCATTAAGAAGTCTATTTTCTTGTGAAATGGACTGAACTCCATTGATGGATCATATTTTGGATCCATTTTATGCACCGTGGCTAGCAACTTCTCACAGGCAATCCACATGTCTTTATTCAATTCTTGCCTATTTAAATCAAACTCTTTTCTGATTAGGTCTTCGGGAAAACTGAAAAACATGTGCAAATTTGCCACTTTTAATTCGTTGCCTGAATATGGCAAATAATCCCTCGGGGTCATGTTGCCTCCTAGATCCACTCTTCAAACGGTAATCATCAAGAAATCTTTCAAAGTGGACCCATCCTCCCTTGGAAAAGGCAAAATTTGAAATAACAGTACAATTAGGGAATAAAGTCCCTTTTCCTTTCCCTGTCAAAATATCCTCATGAATGCAACCTAGCTACCACATGACCTCGGAAAATCCCATCCTCGATGGTACATTATATGGGAGAATGTGAGGGGCTCCTTGAAAACCAAACACCCTTAGGACAGTGCTTACGGGGTACAAGATGATGTCACCCCAATTGTGGCATATCTTCAAATCAAGCTTCCTTACTTTGGGTTGGAGGAAGTCATGTAAATCTTTAGGGATTCTTTGCACATTTACCACCAACCTAGCTCTGAGTTTGGAGGCAAAATAGTTATCAAACTGCACAAAGTTGGCACCTCCCCTATTGTAAGACAAATCTGCACTCCAAACCTATACTGGTAATCTTTCTCCATTCACTTCTTGCCTCAACTCAATCTTCTCTAAGAAGAAGTCAACATTCTTGTACAGGAACATATGCATTAACAAAGATTACCAAAAGAAAGGAGTACCAGTATCTCCCCCATGCAACTTCAACAAACCCTCGTGTATCTTTTCAGCAAGAAAAGATGCTTAATCATACACCATAGATAAATTGGGATGCTGAATCTGAGCCCCCATGAACATATATGCAATTGGCATCATGGTATTAGGGTTGAACCCTAAAATCTGCCATAATGAATAAAATGTAGGCAAGAAGTGATCAGCAAAAAAGCTTAGCCTGAATGGCTCCTGGTCACTTGGGTTAATGTGAATCATTGAACTGCCTACTCTAGCTAAGTGAGGAGGAAGCAATTTTAATCTGAAAAGAGGCTTTGACCTTGCATATTCCTACTTCATTTCCTCAAAATCTATTTGGATTAACAACGGGCTATACTCACTCAAGTAAAAAACCTATTGAATCTCATCTGCATTTATACTTAGTAGAAGTCCACCATCATAATCCCTTATAATCCTTGTAATAGGATCATACAGTGTTTCCATTGCTCTAAGTAGGTCAACATTAGGAAACACATTTGGTACTACTAGTCTCCCCATGTCGTATTTCCAGCCATTAGAGAAGGGATGAGGCAAGTTTCGCTGCCCATACCACAACCTTAACAATTCCATGCCAGTCATTGGAACCCTAGCATCTGAAATATTATAACTCTTACACTTTAGTCCTTCGCCTAAGATTCTTCCACTCATTAAAATTGAACCCCTCTTCTTGTCATTTGTTGATAATGTGAGTTGATTCAAGAAGTCGTCATATAAATTCCTTTGTAAATAATCAACATGGCTAGAATGCTGCTTTGGTGGCACCATCTCAAACAACTAGGGCTTCCTTAAAAATCAAATTCTTGAACAAACTAGGGCTACCAAGAAATGAATTTACACCAAAACCTTGCAATTTCCCACAATTCAAATGAACCAGTAACCCTACGGTAAATGAACAAAAACCCTTGACCAACACAATACAACCCTCTAAAAAAAATAGCAATCAAATTAAATCAGTGATACAAAATGTAACTCACAGGATTTTGCGCCTTGCAGAGAACCAAAGCTTCGCCGTAATTTCTTGAAAAACTTTATCTTTGGCACTAAACCACTTCGAAAACACTTGAATGCTTTTGTGGTAAAGATAGAATGAAATCAAATACTTAATGCCAATTTAAATTGAGCCATTAGACGTCTTGTCCGCCATTAAAGCTCATTTGCATGCCACACCAACGACTCCAATCACATTTGATGTGAATTTAAACCTCCGCCATTGATCATTTGTTTTTGTCAGATTATTAGACAACCATCTTCAAAAAGTCCGATGAAATCTCCATGTCAACATCAAGGGCCCACCACAAAATACAGTGCCAAAGGAGTACATGTGGCGCCTGCCTATGATATCGTGATCACTAAACACCCTGCACCTTTGGATTACATGATGGTAGGAAACCGTTGATTCCCACCATTGGTGATCGAGCCCATTCACAGCAGTCAACAGCACCAAACATAACTATCAAGCAAATTTTCACCAAAATTATAACATCACCATCGATCTCGAGCATGTGCATCTCACAACTACTTTAGTAACCCACTTTATAACGTACTAAAGTTTGACACAAATATTAAACACTTTATTAATCCCCTTTTCGATATTAGCAGCTTGGGACATGTGGCACCCACTCATGATATCGCAATCACCAAACAACCAGTGGTGATGTCATCGTGAGATCACGGGGAACGGTCAGGATCAATCGTAGGAAGATTGACGGTCACTAGAAACACCCCCTGCAAAATAGAAAAATTATTAAAAGGGAAAAGGGGACATTGCCTAGGACAACAAAAAATGATGGCTCAAATTTGTTCTTAAAGCACGGGGCACGGACCAACCCAGACTTAAGAAATAAAAAAATTAGGTGAAATATTTAAGATTATTTATTAAAAGGGGGCCCAACCTAGATGAGTCAATGGGACATAAGTCATTTTGAAACATCCCCCAAAAAGGTAACGATGAAAAAAATCCAACCCAAGGTTTAAGATAGAACATATAGACTTCATGAAGGAAAAAATAAAACTCCAACCCTAGGTTTCTCCCAAATAGCATGACAAACCAGTAATGTAGTAGAGAGTTAATGGAACTCAGAGAATGAAATTTGAGGCTCCATCATCACCTCCAGTTGGGGACGTTCATTCCTCTAGAATGAAGCGAGAATAATAGAATCTCAGGTAGAGCAGACCAATTGTAGAGACAACCAAAAAGGATTATCCGGAAAAGACAATCCAACAAAAAGGAAACCTACAACTAATGTATATACAAACCTAAACTATTGTTCATGGAAAATAATACTTCAGCTGAAGTATAACTTCAAGAATTGTCCATGAACTAGCAATTCAAGAATATCACCTGTCATTTCTTGGAGGAAATATGAATCTTCCCCTGACTTATTATTTACCAAGAATGGACCCAACTAGATTGCATCAAATTTACCATGTTTTCCTTTGTCTTCCAACTTGGCATTCCACATCAAAACCATATCTCCATTTTGGAAGCTCCTTGCAGTTGTCTTCTTGTCATACAATTTCTTCACTTGCAACTATAATTTGGCATTTTTTATTTGAGCTTCTCTCCTAGTCTCATATAACTCTATAAGAGCTTCCGCTCTCAATTGCATTTCACCTTCTATCTCATTATCATACATCTAGACAAATTTATACATTTCCATAAGGTTATTTTGGGGCAACCTTGCATTTATCCCATAGAATAAATCAAATGGGGCACAACCTATTGCCTTTTTCACAGTCACCCTATCTGTCTAGACTACTAATTTCAATTTAGAATCCCATGCCTTCTTATTTTGATCTAATATTCTCCTAATAATCTTCATCAAGCTTTTATTGCTTGATTTTTCTTGTCCATTTCCTTATGGGTGGTAAGGTGATGAGTAAGAGACTTGGATATCCCATTTCTCATAAAATTCCATATATTCTTCAGACCTGAAACAAATTGCATTATCTGACACAATCTTCTCTGGACATCCGAATCTAGTCACTATATTATTCATTAAGAAGTCAATTACCACCTTACTAGGTGCCTTCTTTGTTGGAACTGCTTCTACCCATTTGGTAAAGTAATCGGTGGCCACCAATATCCATGAATGGCCCCCAGTTGATTTACATGCTATCTCTCCTACAAAATCAATACCCCATTGCTGGAATGGAGATTGTATTGCAACTGGTTTTAAAGGTAAGTTATCAAAGAATTTTAACTTACCAGAGAAACGTTGAAAAGCATCACATGTCTTCACTAATCGATGTGTATCCTTAAAAATAGCAGGCCACCAAAACCCAGCCCTCATTACTTTGTGTGTAGAATTTTTGGCCATATAATTCCCTCCACAAACTCCACTATGCATTTCATTCAAGAGTTCTTTTGGTTGATCTTGGTCTACACATTTTAACATAACACCTTCTCCATTTCTCCATCAAAGCTTTCCTGTTATGATAACATACTTGATAGCATGTAACTTCAACATCCTCTTTTCATTTTCATTCAAATCATCAGGACATTTCATCTTTTGTAAGTAATAGATCAGACTTTTGTACCAATCAGAATGCTCCATGTCGCATATGTGTGATCTGTCTTCTTCTTCAAGAAAATTTATCTGATTTGCTTCCAGATTACTTTGGGCCATAAGCTTGGCCAATCCTTGTCCTCTCACCAGCTTGGTAATCTAGATTTCAATGATGATTTCTTGGATCCTATTTATCCATCGACATCTTCTTCCTAACACTTCCTATTGTGGAAAAATGTCCTTTATAGCTGCACTGGGCACATAGGCAATTATGGTAGCTCCTGTCAAATAAGTCCTGAAAGCTTTTACTGCTTTTACTAGTGCATATGCCTATTTTTCATTTATGTCATATTTTAGTTCTGCAGCCTGTAAGGATTTGTTGAAAAAGGCTATAGGCTATTCAAAACCTTCAACATTCTTTTGTAATAACACAACTGCAATTGTGTGGAAAGAAGCAAATGAGAAAATTTACAAGGGTTTGGAAAAATCGGGGGTTCTTAACACAGGAGCTTCCTTTATAGCTTGCTTAATGGCCTGAAAAGCTTGTATTGACTCTTCTTCCCATTCAACCTTGGCCCCTTTCTTAAGCATCTTAGAAATAGGGTGAACTATTTCAGCAAAATTTGCAATGAATCTCCTTAAGAAATTTATCTATCCAAAGAAAGACTATATTCCTTTGACATTTCGGGGTTGTAGGACCTTATCTATTGCAATTACCCTTTCTGGATCAATTTTAACCCCATCCTTAGAAACAATATGTCCCAACAACTTTCCTTCCTTTACTCCAAAAGCACATTTCTTTGGATTTAAGGAAATGCCATATTCCAATGCTCTAGTGAATACTTTCTCAAGATTCTCACAATGATCATCTTCTTTCTTGGAATATACTGTTAGATCATCCTGATAAATCACCAAAAACAAATTAATGAAATCTGAGAATGCCACATCCATAGCTCTCTAGAAAGTAGCCCCTACATTTGTTAGACCAAAAGGCATTCTCACATATACATAAGTTCCCCAAGGTGTAGTGAAAGCAGTCTTAAATTGTTCAGACTCCTTAACCATGACTTGGTTATAGCTATAAAACCCATCCATCATAGACATTAGCTCACAACCTGTCACCCTTTGCAACATAGCTTCCATATTTGGCAATGGGTAGTTATCCTTCAATGAAGACACATTCAAATTTATGAAATCTACACATAACCTAATGTCTCCATTTTTCTTTCTCATAGGCACCAAATTTGATACCCAAGATGAATGTCTAATTGGTTTGATGATCCCTGCATCTCTTAACTTCATGATTTCTTCTTGCATTTTTGGAGCCAAGGTAGGATTAATAGGTCTTTGCTTTTTCCTAAAAGGCTTAGCATCGTTACTCAAAGGAATTTCATATTGAAACAAATCCTGCCTATAAGCCTTAAGATCATCATAAGCCCAAGCAAACAAATGTCTGAATTTTCTTAATAAATCAATCAACATCTTTCTCACCATTGGTGACAATTTCTTTCCAATATACACCTTTTTTGGTGATGCATCTGTCCCTAGGTTTATTTCCTCCAAGTCATCAGGATAGCAAGCAACACAATTATCCTTAATCCTATCTTGGTTGTAAAACACTCTTTCGAGAACAACTAAACCCTTACGAATTGTATTGCTTTTTAACTGAATAACTTCATTCCCAAACGCTGTATCTTTACCATCAATTTTTTCAACAAAGGCTCCAAAATCTATTTCTTGACTTTCATACTCATCCACACAATGTAAAAATCTCAATATATCATCATTTCTGTCAAAAACTTGCTAACTCTTAATATTATCAGGAATAGACGGTCTAGTTTTCACTTCAACCTTTGAAATTCCAGCATAAGTCATGTCATCTGGCCTTAATGCAACATTTGCTAGCAAATCTGCCACCTTATTGTGGCCCCTCTCCACCCAATTTATACCAAAAGCATCAAAGCTCTCTAATTCATCCCAAACAACATTTCTATATTGTTTCAACCTTTTATTCTTTGACACATATATGGACCTGACTTGGGAAATCACAAGCTCAGAATCTCCAATTACCTTGAGCTTCTTGATCCCATGTTTTTGAGCCAATCTCAAACCTAATAACAAAGCTTCATATTCGGCTACATTGTTGGTGCATTCAAATAATAGAGTGAAAGAATAACTGAATGTCTTTCCACTTGGAGACCTCAACAACACACCTACGCCAGATCCTTCCTTTGAACTAGCACCATCAAAAAACATAGTCCACAAATTATTAGATTCTGGAAAATATTCAACTTTTGTGTCAATTGGTGCAACAGGCTTATCATAATTACTAGGGGATTCCTCAGCCCTGAACTCATTTATGTTGTAGTCAGTAAAATATGTCAAATCCTCAGTCGGATCATGCTCAATCATATGAGGCACCTTAGATTCTCTTTCAATCTTAACATCTTTTCCATCAATGCAAAAGGTAGCAAACGACAAATCACACTGCATGTTACCTCCCATTGATGCACTCCACTTTCTTGATAGTAGCATCCCAAAATGAGGGGGGATGTTGTAACTAAAATAGTCATGGCCAAAACCTTATCAGGGTATTGGGTTAGCTTATAGGGCAAGGCCCTAATGGTCACAATAACAGGTACTTCTCTCGAATCCAATGCATAACATTTACCTTGAGTAGTATCCACTGTTAAGCCCATTGCTTCCATAATCTTGACTAGCATAACATTATTTGATGCCCCTGAGTCTATCATACAATTTCTCAAATTCTTCCCATTTATATTAACACTCAAGAAAAAGGGGGTTATGTTCTCAAGGCACATATTGATAGAATTCCCTAGATACACAGGGGCAATTTGTGTTACAATTCCCTTCACTTCTTTCTCTTTTATTTCTTCTTTTTTCTTGGCTTCTTTACAATTTCCTCGTTGAACTTTACTATCAGGAATTCTAGTAATCAAGGCTATTGTCTTTTCCCTATGCTCATCATCTTGAGCCAAGGTACAATAACTTTAACCTGAGACAGTACTTGAAATATGTCCATGGGTGTATATTTGGGCAGGTTAGGAATCATACCTTCATTAGTTTCTTTCTTCTCCAACTGTTGTTTTCCTTCACGTTTCTTTTTCTTTTCTTCTGGAGCAGACTAAACAGATGTGGTAATCACTTTGGTCTTTACCAACAAAGGAGTGGCATCTTCACTGAGCTTTTGGATCTCAGTCCTTTTCACCCATATCTTGTAATTCTTGACCTCCTTGATTTTGACAACATCATTTTTGTTATCTTCTTTAGCACCCTTGCTTTTACCTTTTCGTTACTTAATGAAAAGGTGGTGCAGGAGCACCTAGGAAGCATGATGCCACAGTTGGAAAAATTTGAAGGTTTAGGAGAATTTTTGTCTTTTAATGCTTCTTGGTCATGTTGACCATTTATTTTTGTGTTAGTAGAATTATAGCATGTTATCATTAAGGTTGATTTAGGAGTTCATGTTTCTAAGGGGTGAGTTTCTCAGCTAGGAGTCACTAGAAGTTGAAATAGTTGAAATAAAGTCCAAAAATGTTGCTTGGAGCAATTTTTGCTTAAGATGGCGGTTATGTCCGACCAAGGAAAGAGTAACTACCTGGTGAACTTTTAAAAGGAGGCACTCGACCTATTTGTGAGGTTGGAGAAGTTGGAAGATTGGGAACATTTGCAGCTTATTGAGAATAATGAAAAAACAGTGATTTTGGTGTGCAAATACTGTTTCCTGTTCTTGATTTCGGTCATAACTGCAAAATGAATTGAAAGAGGATTTAGTGTTCTTGTTTAACATGTAGTAAAGCTTTTGGAATTCTGGTTTTAACATATTGGATTATTGTTTCATCGCTTTCACCAATTCTTGTAAATTATGTGTTTTTTTCTCATTTGTTGTTTTGACTGGTAAATTGTGAAAGATAGGGTTTTAGTCTGCACTCCCACCGTACCAAGAAGTATGGGGGCATTGGGAATGTGTCTGAACTCCATTTTTGTACATATATTAGCAGTAGGAGTCTATAGGAGGCTTAGCATCATGATCATAGTCTTTCCCTAGGCGAGTTGGTTAATACCCGGCTTGGGAAGACAGTGAAAAACAAAGTCCTAACGTGGCAGGGGTGATGAATATTTGTTAGTGCAAAGTGTGTAGTGGTTGCAGGAGCCTTCACAAAGGTTGTGAACAAAGTAGAGTTCTTGACTGATCAATTGGAGGTTGGAAAGAGCAAACAGACCAAGAAAATGGTCTAGAAAACCCTAGCTTTTGGAGACATCTGAGTTGTGCCTGTGTATGGATAGAGAGGGTCCTAAACCCTAAAAATCTTGTAGAGTTTGGAAATTGAGCCAGGGTGTCAGAAGGAGGTTTGGTCAAAATATTTAAAGGAGAGGAGAACCAACAGGTTTTCTAGGGTGAGGAGACCTAATGGGGGCTCAAGGCTAGTAGCCCTTCCCAAACCCTAGAAGAGAGTTTCTTGAAAGCGATGGAGAACCAATGAATGGAGATTGATCAAGAACCTTGGTAATATGATTTTGAAGCCATGGAAGTTGTTCACACCCCTGCAACAAGGCTTGTAAGAATTTGGTAGTTAGTTAGTCTTTCAAAGCATTAAGGGCTAGGAAGTGAATGAGAGGAAGAGCACCAAGGTTGATTTGGTTTATGATCTTGAATTGATAGCAGGGTTGGCTAGAAGAACCAGGGGTGCCTAAATAGAATAGGACCTATAGGTTGAGTGGTGGAGAGTGACACCAAAGGGGTTCATCAAGGTGAGACCCGGAGCATTGAGTCAGTGATTGCCTCAATCCAACCCTATCCCTATTAGATTGCTATCAGAGCAGTGAAAGATTTGGGAAAGAAATCTTGCATGTCAGACATTGAGTCAAGTGATTCTTCCACCATGGTGACCAATGCAGAACTAGCTAAGATGGTTGAAGAGTAAGAAGAAGACAATAAGCAGTTGAGGGATAGAATAGCCCAACTTGAGGCAGCAGTGAGGAGTGCATAGTTTGAGGGGAGAGTTCCAAAAGAAGAAGAGATAGTAGAGGAGGATAAGACCCCTATACCTGACCCTATGTTGAAGGAGGAGCCTTTCTTGAAGGCATTGAAAGCCTTGAGTGGAAAAGCACTTGAAGGCATACCATTGTTTAGTGGAAAGATGGAACCTGACCTAGTCATGGACTGGATAGAAGTCATGGAGAATCACTTTGAGTGTGATGGAGTCACTGAAGCTCAGAAGGCGAAGGTTGCTAAGTCAAGATTGAGAGGATCAGCCTTGACATAGTGGAAGTTCATCTAGATTGAAAGGGAGAAATAATGCAAACAACCCATAGCAACTTGGAAAGGAATGGTTGCTAAAGTGAAAGAAGCCTACATGCCAGATGACTATGAGATCCAATTGCACAAGAAGAGGCAAAGCCTAAGACAGAAAGACCAAGATGTAAACACTTACACTGAGGAGTTTCAAAATCTTTGTATGAGGTCTAATGTGAAAGAGGATGAGAGCCTCAAAGTGGCTAGGTATCTCAATGGTTTGAAGTGGAATATCCAAGAAAAAATGGCCTTACTAAGTCCCAAGACAGTACACCAATGTTATCAATTGGCTATCAAGATTGAAGAAAGGAACAAGAGGAAGCAAGATCAATCTTCTAGGGGCAGAGGCAAAGGCAGGGATCAAAGAGATCAAAGAGGACAGCGTGGTGGCTACCAAGGAAGAGTTAATGACCAAAGAAATCATGGAGAATCTAAAATCACTGAGCATGGAGGTGAAGCATCTTCAAGAGGTGGATTTAATAGAGGAAGAGGATCTCAAGGAGGTTCAAACAGAGGAAGAGGAGCAGGTAGGAGTAATTCTTACTTTACAAACATGAAGTGTTATCATTGTAACCAACTAGGTCACCCTGCTTATAGATGCCCGGAGAAAGCATCTTCTTCAAGCAATGAAAAGAGAGTGTCCTATGCACAAGAGGACACCATGAGTCCTAAGACAATTGAGATCAGTCATATTGAGTCTAAAATGGAGAGATTCTGATGTTTAGAAGAGTGTTGATAAGGTAACTGGTCAAAGAAGAACCTAAGCAAAGAAGAGCTCTTTTTAGAGTAAGGTGCAAAATTCTTGGTAAAGTATGCAAGGTCATTGTAGATTCTGGTTCTACAGATAATATAATCTTAGAGGAGGTAGTAACTAAGCTGAAGTTGCAGAAGGTACCTCATACAAACCCCTACAAGGTTACATGGTTGAATAAAGGACATAGTGTTTTGTTTAATAAGCAAGTAACTATGGAATTTTCAATTGGAGGATATAAAGATAAGCTAGTTTGTGATGTATTACCCATGGATGCATGTCATCTTCTATTGGGCAGGCCATGGCAATATGATAGAAGTGTCATTTATGATGGGAAAGAGAACACCATCTCATTCAAGAAGGATGGAAGAACCTTCAAGTTGTAGTCACTATTAGAAGAAGATGAAGGACAGTCAAAGGTACCAAACATCATGTTGAGCAGTGGCAAGGAGTTCATTAAGGATCTACACCAAGGGAATGAAGGGTATGTGATCATGATGCAACCTAAAGAGGAGGAAAAGGCTGAAAGGATAGTCTTACTAGAAACAATCCAAAAGTTGCTTGATAAGTACAAGAGCATAGTCAGTGATGGCACACCAACAACTTTACCACCAAAGAGAGAATAAGTCATCAAATTGACTTCATACCTGGAGCCTCATTACCTAACAAAGTAGCATACAAACTCACACCTGATCAGAACCTAGAGGTAGCTAGGCAAGTGCAAGAATTATTGGAACAAGGATTGATACAAAAGAGCATCATCCCATGTGCAGTGCTAGTGGTTTTAGCAACCAAGAAGGGAGGAAAATGGAGGTTATGTACTGACTCTAGAGCAATCAACAGAATCACAATTAGGTACAGGTTTCCAATTCCTAGAATTGAGGACTTAATGGATTATCTTGGAGGGGCTCAATATTACACAAAATTGGACCTAAAAAGTGGATACCATCAAATCAAAATTAAGGATGGTGATGAATGGAAGACAAAATTCAAGACAACAGATGGTTTATATGAATGGAGAGTGATGCCATTTGGCCTTTCCAACGCACCTAGCACATTCATGAGACTCATGAATGAAGTACTCAAGGATTTTACAGGAGTGTTTGTGGTTGTATACCTGGATGACATCCTAATCTTTAGCAAGACAATAGAGGAGCATCTCAAACATGTGGAATTGGTCCTTAGCAGATTGCAAGAGGAGAAGTTGGCTATCAACTTGGAAAAAAGTGAGTTTTTCAAACAAAAATTTGTGTACTTGGGTTTTGTAGTGTCTAATGGATCATTGAAGATGGATCCAAGTAAGGTGGAGGCAATCATAAGCCGGCCTACACCAACAACAGGGACTGAGGTAAGGAGTTTTCATGGTTTATCCCAATTTTATAGAAAAATCATAAGGAATTTCAGTGGTATATGTGCACCAGTCCTAGATACTATCAAAGGTGGTCTGAAAACAAAATTTAAGTGGACTCAAGAGGCTGGTAAAGGGTTTGAAAAACTAAAACAAGAAGTGGCAACTCAACCAATTCTGTTATTACCTAGTTTTGACAAGTTGTTCATAGTTGAGTGCGATGCAAGTGGAGTTGTAGTAGGTGGGGTACTTAGTCAAGAAGGTAGGCTTGTAGCCTTCTTTCGTGAAAAGATCAATGAAGCCAAGCAAAAATATTCCACCTATGATCTAGAATTATATGCTTTATTGTAGTCCCTCAGGATGTGGAGGCATTATTTGTTACCCAAGGAGTTTGTGGTCTTCACTGATAACTAGGCACTTAGCTACATCAACACCCAAGAGAAGTTAAGTAATAGGCATTTGAAATGGATGGAATACATCCAAGCTTTCACATCCACTATCAAGCACAAAAAGGGAACAATGAATAAGCTAGCAGATGCATTGAGCAGAAGGTTGTTGACAGTCCAAGAAATACAGCTGAAGAGCATTGGATTAGAGAGTTTCAAAGACCTCTATGGTGAAGATGAAGACTTCTCAAAAGCTTACAAGGTATGTTCTGATTTTGAAAATCATTTCCATAGTCAATATGCTGAGTATGCCTTGCAAAATGGACTGTTATTTAAGGGTAATCAGTTGTGTGTTCCAAGAGGGTCAATGAGGGAAAATATGATTTAGGAAAAGCGTAATGGCAGTCTTAGTGGGAATTTTGGCATCAATAAGACTTTAGAAATAGTACAAAGGTTCTATTATTGGCCTAAGTTGGCAAGAGATGTTAGAAAATATGTGGAACAGTGTGTTGTATGCATGAGAGCTAAGGGAGGAGCTAGTAATGCTGGTCTTTATCAACCCCTACCCATTCCTAATAGACCATGGGAGTGTGTGAGTATGGATTTTGTGGTAGGCCTTCCTAAGACCAAAACTGGTTTTGATAGTGTTTATGTTGTGGTAGACATATTTAGCAAGATGAGTCATTTTATTCCCTGTAAAACTACTCATGATGCAAGCTACATAACTCATCTTTTCTTCAAGGAAGTGGTTAGGATCCATGGACTACCTCTAAGCATTGTTTCTGATAGAGATGTGAAGATCATAAGTCATTTTTGGAAGACTCTATGGAGTAGATTGGGAACAAATCTGTCATTTGGATCAGCTTACCATCCTTAGACTGATGGTCAAATAGAGGTGGTTAACAGAGTGCTAGGAAATCTTCTGAGGTGCTTGACTAAAGAATATGGACAAACATGGGATATGGTGATTTCCCAAGCTGAATATGCCTATAATGACAGTGTCAATAGAACTACAGGGAAAAGTCCTTTTGAGGTTGTGTATGGGATGCACCCAAGAGGCATTGGTGAGCTTAGAGACCTTAGAACTATGGAGAACAGGAGTGGACATGTTGGCAACTTCACTCAGACCATGAAGGAGATTCATGAGCAGGTTAAGACCACAGTTATAGCAGCAACCCACAAGTTGAAGGAAAAAGTTGATTTGTCAAAGAGAGATGTGCAATTTGCAGTTGGGGACTATGTTATGGTCCACCTCAACAAATCTAGATTGCAGAAGGGCATGGAAAAAAAGTTATAGATGAAAAGAGTGGGTCCATGCAAGGTGTTGGCCAAATATGGCAAGAATGCATATAAGGTGGAATTACCATCAGATTTGGGCATCTCTCTAGTTTTCAATGTTGCTGATTTGCTCAAATACAAGGGATCAGTCCATGATGAGAAGCAGAACAGCAAGGAAATCTTCAAGGACATCAGTAATGTGTCCTTTCCTCCACAAGACAATATTTGGGTAGAGAAACTCTTACAGTCAAGAGTGCAAAAAGCTACAAGGCACAAGGTATATATGGAACACCTTGTCAAGTGGAAGAACAAACCAGATTCAGAAGCCACTTGGATACATGAAGATCAGTTCCAGAAGTATGGTATTGACCTATCATTGATCTCTCCTTCCATTCATTAGTGTTTGAGCTGAGAGGGGGAGAATGGTGTAGGAGCACCTAGGAAGCATGATGCCACACTTGGCAAAATTTGAAGGTTTAGGAGAATTTTTGTCTTTTAATGCTTCTTGGTCATATTGACCATTTATTTTTGTGTTAGTAGAATTATAGCATGTTATCATTAAGGTTGATTTAGGATTTCATGTTTCTAAGGGGTGAGTTTCTCAGCTAGGAGTCACTAGAAGTTGAAATAGTTGAAATAAAGTCCAAAAATGTTGCTTGGAGCAATTTTTGCTTAAGATGGTGGTTATGTCCAACCAAGGAAAGAGTAACTACCTGGTGAACTTTAAAAGGAGGCCCTCGACCTATTTGTGAGGTTGGAGAAGTTGGAAGATTGGGAACATTTGCAGCTTATTGAGAATAATGAAAAAATAGTGATTTTGGTGTGCAAATACTGTTTCCTGTTCTTGATTTCGGTCATAACTGCAAAATGAATTGAAAGAGGATTTAGTGTTCTTGTTTAACATATAGTAAAGCTTTTAGAATTCTGGTTTTAGCATATTGGATTATTGTTTCATCGCTTTCACCAATTCTTGTAAATTTTATGTTTTTTTCTCATTTGTTGTTTTGACTAGTAAACTATGAAAGATGGGGTTTTAGTCTGCACTCCCACCGTACCAAGAAGTATGGGCACATTGGGAATGTGGCTAAACTCCAATGCTGTACATATATTAGTAGTAGGAGTCTGTAGGAGGCTTAGCATCATGATCATAGTCTTTCCCTAGGCGAGTTGGTTAATACCCGGCCTGGGAAGACAGTGAAAAACAAAGTCCTAACGTGGCAGGGGTGATGAATCTTTGTTAGTGAAAAGTGTGTAGTGATTGTAGGAGCCTTCACAAAGGTTGGTAAGAAAGCAGAGTTCTTGACTAATCAATTGGAGGTTGGAAAGAGCAAACAGACCAAGAAAATGGTCTAGAAAACCCTAGCTTTTGGAGACATCTGAGTTGTGCCTATGTACAGACAGAGAGGGTCCTAAACCCTAAAATTCTTGTAGAGTTTGGAAATTGAGCTAGGGTTTCAGAAGGAAGTTTGGTCAAAATCTTTAAAGGAGAGGAGAACCAACCAGTTTTCTAGGGTGAGGAGACCTAATGGGGGCTCAAGGCTAGTAGCCCTTCCCAAACCCTAGAATAGAGTTTCTTGAAAGCAATGGAGAACCAATGAATGGAGATTGATCAAGAACCTTGGTAATGTGATTTTGAAGCCATGGAAGCTTTTCACACCCCTACAACAAGGCTTGTAAGCATTTGGTAGTTAGTTATTCTTTCAAAGCATTAAGGGCTAGGAAGTGAATGAGAGGAAGAGCACCAAGGTTGATATGGTTTCTGATCTTGAATTGATAGCAGGGTTGGCTAGAAGAACCAGGGGTGCCTAAATAGCACAGGACCTATAGGTTGAGTGGTGGAGAGTGACACCAAAGGGGTTCATCAAGGTGAGACCCGGAGCATTGAGTCAGTGATTGCCTCAATCCAACCCTACCCCTATCAAAAGGCCAGTAGGCTTGCCCTACTCACCACCCACAGTTCTATTTCTCAGCTGTAATGTACTTCTCATTTGAGCAGCCATCTCTTTAGTCAATTGGGAAATCTCATCTTCTGATGGTCTTCTTAAAGATAGTGGATCCTCAGCTTGTTCCATATTGTAGGCATGATGGCCAAATTCACCTTCGTCATCGGAAAAAACTTCTTGATGGTATATTTCACTTCTCTTCCATTGACTATTCAATCAGCTTCTTGCAATTCCTCATCAGAAGAACATTCAACTTGATCAATATATGACCGAGCCATACAACAACCTACATCATTCTGCTCAAAATCAGAATTCTGCTCATGAGCATCCTCTTCTCTTCCTTCTACAGCAATTAACTAGGCAACACCACAATAATTATCATCATGTGGATGTTCACACACCTCAAACCATGGTCTATCTTGTACCAAATTTACAGAATGCTTCTACAAAGGATGTGGTGTCTGTTGATTAGTTTTAGACTTTTGGGCTGGTAATATTGGCTTTCCATCCTTCCAATTTATATTGTAGGGAAATTTTTGCAATCTAGGAGGTCTTTCATTTTTATTAAACTGATGCTTATCACCTCCAAGACCCTTATCTTGCTTAGCAATAGTATATTTTATATCCTTCAAAGTGATAAGGACCTTATCCCACTTCTCATCATCCTTAGGGCCTGCAGTAGAGACTTTCTCAGTTTTATTCCTAGGATTCTTCAAAAGAGTAGGTTCTTCTCTCTTACCATATTTTCCAGAAGCTTTCCTATTGCTTTCAATATTAATAGCTGCTCTAAAAGCATCCCTCATGGTTTAAGGGTCCTTATCTCAGAGAAGATATGCCATTTTAGCATCAAAAGCATTGAAATAAGTAGTTAAACAAACATTTTCATTAAGTCTCATCACCTAAAACAATTTATACATTGCATTTTGAAATCTAAAGTTAAACTCTATTGCAGCCTCATTAACCAATTTCTTTATGGTGTTGAATTCGTTTAACATGAAACTAGCATTATTCTTATCACCATATTGTTCTTTGAAACATTTTTCAAACTCTTCCCATGAACCAATACTAGCATTCGGTAGACCCCTGTACCAATCCCTTGCATCTTCTGTTAAATATTGGACAAATAACTTCATCACAACATCCGCATGTTCTACCTCATAGTCATTTAACATATCCATGAGCCTTTCAAATGTTCCTCTGCTGAAAAGGCATTATTCCTAGTAAATTTATTCATCTTTTCCCTTAACTCATCAGGAATGGGATTTGGGTAACCCAAAATACCATCAAACAACAGTTTCCTATATCTTTCCAATTGTATAGGTCTCCTCTAAAATAATTCATCAATTTTCTGAGGGTCATCACCAGACCTTGTATTCTAAGTTTTAGCACTATCTTGATGTAGATTTAAAAACTTGGTTGCTTGAACCTTTGGGCCCGAATTATTCATGGTATTCTCCTTATCGGGTTTAGGATCATTTTCAAAGTCTCCTGATAACCTGATGAAGTTGTAGCCTGTGCAATTTCATCCATACTTGACATTTTAGGAAACTTATTTTTCTTCTCTTTTCTGCATTTGCAGCCTCAATTTCAGTCCTCTTTAGTTCTTCTACTAGAGCTTCCCCTTCCCTTCTATCCTTTTCCAAGGAGGTCTCTATTTGTGATGACACATGTGGGAGGGGACATTGTCTAGGATGGTGAGAAACCACCCTTTCATTTATCTTGATCCCTTCAGCCTTCTATTTTCCTTTGTCCAAAATAGGTTTAGGATTTGGATTACTTGATTGTGGCTTAACAGGGTTCAAGGGTTTTAGGTCTGTAGGCTTTGGTTGGACCTCAGCATGACCTTCAAGACTCACTTTGGACATTGGCTTCACCTCCTTATCAAATATTTGTTGTACAACAGGACCCTCCTCTTCTGGGTCTAGTCTATTTTTATTCAAAAGTTTCATGGTTTCCAATTGTCTAATTAAGCTATCCCTTTCATTGATAGCATGCATCAGTCCTTTTTCCTTTTCCTTTTCCCTTTTTATCCTAAGCTCGACCTGCTTTTAGATCTCTCATCTTAAAGAACTAATATCCCCGAAAACATCTTCGGGGTCAGGCAAAGTCATGTCAGAACTTGATGTTTCACTTAAATCTATCAAATTTGCTTCTTCCCTTCTAAATAATAAATGGGTTCCATCATCTTCAGTAGGAGGAGGAGGCACATCACTAGTGCATTCTCTATGATGGCTTTGACTTCTACTCCTACTTCTTCTTTCAGTATATTGGACGCTAACAGGCCCTTTATTATGACAAGCTACATCCTATTGAACAGGTGTATTAAACAATGCATCAAAAAATCCACAACTATCTAATTCAGAATGTCTAGATACATGTTCAAAATTCTCAGTGATAGGATGTAAAGTCTTAATTGTACCTTGGTGTATAGCATTCTATGATGTGAGAGCAGCATTGTTGGTTTCTGGTTTCTTCTTTAACCAATCTCTCTTCTTTATCTTAGGAAGCTCACCTTCCAATCTCTGTTCTGGGTGATTCTTCATGAATGACCCGGTGTTCTTCAATCCTCTGTTCTTGTCCAAATATCTTTCAATTTGTATAAAATTTCAAATAAAATACACACTGGTGCAGAGACTATCAGAGTCGCCACCCAATTATATTGGGAACGCCAACTGTTCGAAAACACGATGATACTTTAAAAAGATCTACAGAGCTTCTCATAGTGACAATGTACAAAATATTTCCATGAGATATTTGAAAATTTTGAACAACAAACTATTTGGATAAGAGAAAAGCAAAGCCACAAGCTCAACCTTCAAATCACAAAAAAACTATAATAGACTCTATGCAAAATGGATAACTGACCCACTGACAAGAAACATTCAAACTAATTCCCAGTAGAGTCGCCATTTTGTTGGTGTTTTTTATTGTAAACCAGGTTTGTCTCTTAGTCTACCTATGGAAGTGCCAATTCCAATCAAGGGCAACTTGGAGGACCTGGACCAACTGACGAGGATTTTAACAATATACCTCCTACTCTTTGGGCTCTGCAAAACCCAAAAGGGTGGTCCCTATAATGTGTTTATAATCTCTGCACTGAACTTATAAACAATCATTAACAATTTTCAGATAATGCAATTTAATAGATCAACAAAATAGGATAATACTGAATTGAATTGGCCCTTCATCAATAATATCAACTACTTGGAGCATGAGATGATTACAACGATATTTCACAACTTAAGATAGTCATTTAATTTGCAATTTGGTAGCAAGCTCTAAGAAAAGACAAACATACACATAGCCTCACAAAAACATACGATTCAGACCAGTGCCATATACCAGTGGGGAGTCAAATTCACAAACATTTGAGATTCCATAACCAATTAAACACATAACATATAAGATCCTTGATAGTATTGCATTACAATAGTGCCAATCCCTATCCTAACCCAATACATCTTATCAAAATCCCTTTACAAACATATCCATCTATGATTTCACCCAAGCATTTTAATTAATACTTTGAATTAAAGCCAAAATGGAAATCATACACACCATAATAGTGAGATGAACACCATAACCCTTGATTATATTGTTCAAAATTATGATATATCTATACAAAGGAGAGACATGAGCTCGAAATATATCATCATAACTCAAATGCTAGTACTGTTATAAAACATCAAACCTTCATGAATCCAAAACCCTACTACAGAATGATGCCAAATAAATTGCATTAACATTGAAAGACAACGGGATTTATAATTTTCTCTACAACTATGCCTAGACTCAACCTAAAAGTATCTAACTTGCCAACCCCTACTTCTGGCCTTGAAATCCTTCTTATAGAAAATGAAGGAGCAAACAAGCATCAAGCTAAGAAATACACATGTCACCAGTCAATTGGACTGCTTTGTGACATTTCAAAAAATATTTACAACCACCGAGCCCTGGAGCATCTTTCTATTAGATCTACACATTAGAGAATAACCATTGCATTAGCCAAACCTCAAAACCTACACTAGAAAACCGTCATGGAGATAAAACCATAATTAGTTACAATCCTAACCAATGAGTTGTCAATTGCCGATAGTAGACACTGTTTCACTCCTCTTTGGTTAAGTACTTTTCCACCCATTTCTGATATTCTTCATCCATTAGCCAGTCAAAATTCACAACCTCATTCACCCTAGTATTGTAAGGTGTGTATTTCACTACAACCTGATTCACCTCTCTTTCAAAAGACTCTAAGAATGTGCTAGTGTTAATTATCTTATCCATGCTATTCACCAAAAAATCATAGTCTGAATCATCACAAATCAATTTGATTTGTGCATTAATAAATTTTTCTGCCTTATCCTGTCACTGCTGCAATATTTTAATATTTCCATGTGCATCAATTATATCTAGCAGAAAAGTATCATTCCAGTCTTCAAAACTCTTTACCAGTTCCCTAATTTTTCTACTCAAATCATTAGGTAGGGCCTGGAATCCTTTCAATGATTTCAAAAATATTTGAGTAGGCTTCAATGACTCAGGCCTGTTGTCTGCATCAAACCTAGAGGCCTTAAACATGATATCTAGGTCAGTGGCCCTAGGGATCAACTTCTCTGCCAAAGGAAAAAATATTTCCCGATCCCTGTTGATATGTTTTATTCCATAAAAGAATAAAGAATATAAAGAATGCACAAATGGTAATCTACTATCAACCTTCTCATTTAGGTTCCTCAAAACTATGTCAACCACCTCATTATGTTTAGCAATTGCCTCATCCTCACTCGCCTTTAAGGTAGACTGTAATTTTGTGATGTTATTCAACATTTGCTTCTTGGTAGGATCCACATAATACTCAACTTCTTCTTCAATTAGCCCTGGTAACGGACTGATAACAGGTGTCTAGATGGGGAATCCAGGAGTAGAAACAATTGGAGTAGTATGGGGGACTGACCCTGAAGTAGAAGGTAATGCTTTACTACTAGGAGCACTGGAGGATTCTCCTACCTGCCCATATTTCAACCTATCTACTTCATACTATGGCTCAACATTCCTTTGTTTCATCCTACTATATTCCCCAATTATTATGTTGTACTTCTCCATCAGACTCTTCTTTTTAGCCTCCTCCATTTCAGCTGTCTTTTGGGCCAATTTGGCCACATTCACTGTCAAGCTTGTAGCTTATGTTGTTGAAGTTTCAGAAGCTCTCTTGATGATTATCCCTCCCCTTAGGTTTGGGCTAATATCGGCTACATTTGGTTTTTTTCCCTAGGGTTCCAATGCCCATATGGCTAGATTTTCATACTCCTCACTGAAAGAAGAGTCCTCCAGAGCTGCCTTAACCTCTTCTTCATTGTTTTACATAGGATGTTTGGACTGTAGGATAGCATTGAATGCTACAACATCAGATATGCCCCATTCAGGAAAAAGTAGGACACCAGCCTGAGTCACAAGTCTCCTTCCTTCCTAAGGAGTAATGCTCTTGAATTCCTCCATTAGTTCAGCCTTGACCTAATCATCATTCTCCTGCTCAGACCTATTAGGTCTTGATTCTCTCCCTTTTCTTGAATTTATCCTGGTATTCCTCTAGTTTCATCCTCCAAATTAATTGCAAGAATACAAGAGTCTTCACAAAGGCATCATCATCCAGGAATGCTTTGTAGGCCTCCATCCTAGCATCTTGTACATATTGCCCCTTTATATCCATATCAGATAACACCAATTGTGTTGATCTAGGAGGGGAAGGGATGCTAACCTACATGTCTTGATCAGTCACAATTATCTCATCCACCAAGGCCTCTTGTGTTTCCTCAACCCTTTCCCTCTTAGGACTTAGCTTTGATGGTTGCATTATAGGATCACTTCTTGGCGGTGAATCTAGATCAACAATCCTTATCCCTCTAGTTTCTCTGATCCCTGGACCCGGCTGTGATGATGCTTTCATTACCTATTTTCCCTTATTATCTCCTTTATCCTCATCACTACTATCATTTCTCTTTCTCTTGTATAGAGGCTTGTTAATTGGTGGATGATAAGCTAGCCTTGTTTCTTCAGGCCTCACCTCTGGTCTTTGAATTCCAAGGTCCATTTCCAAATTGACCTTCTTGGTCATCAAGGTGCCCATGATATCTTTGAAGTTACTCATTAAAAAGTCTAATTTCTTGTGAAATGGAGTGAAATCCACCAATGGATCATATTTTGGATCCATTTTATGCACTATGGACAGCAACTTCTCATAGGCCATCCACTTTTCTTCATTCAATTCCTTCCTATTTAAATCAAACTCGTTTCTGATTAGGTCTTCAAGAAAAATGAAAACATGTGCAAATTTACCACCTTTAATTCATTTCCTAAATATGGAAAAGAATCCCTCAGGGTCATGTTGCTTCCTAGATCCACTCTTCAAATGGTAATCATCAAAAAATCTTTCAAGGTGGACCCATCCTCCCTTGCAAAAGGCAAAATCTGAAACAACAGTATAATCAGGGAACAAAGTCCCTTTTCCTTTCCTTGTCAAATTATCCTCATGAATGCAACCTAGCTACCACATGACCTCAAAAAATTTCATCCTCGATGGTACATTATATGGGAGAATGTGAGGGGCTCCCTGAAAACCAAATAGCCTTAGGATAGTGCTTACAGGGTATAAGATGATGTCACCCCAATTGTGGCATATCTTTAAATCAGGATTCCTTACTTTGGGTCGCAGGAAGTCATGTAAATCTTCAGGGATTCTTGGCATATTTACCACCAACCTAGCTCTGAGTCTGGAGGCAAAATAGTTATCAAATTGCACAAATCTGGCACTTCCCCTGTTGTAAGACAAATTTGCACTCCAAACTTGTACTGGTAATCTTTCTCCATTCACTTCTTGCCTCAATTCCATATTCTTTGAGAAGAAGTTAGCATTCTTTTACAAGAACATATGCATTAACAAAGATTACCAAAAGAAAGGAGTACCAGTATCTCCCCCATGCAACTTCAACAAACCGTCATGTATCTTTTCAGTAAGAAAAGATGCATAGTCATACACCACAGAGAAATTGGGATGCTGAATCTAAGCCCCCATGAACATATATGCAATTAGCATCACGGTATTAGGGTTGAACCCTAAAATCTTGCATAGTGAATAAAATATTTCCAAGAAGTGATCAACAAAGTAGCTTAGCCTGAATGGCTCCTGGTCACTTTGGCTAATGTGAATCATTGAACTGACCACTCTAGCTAAATGAGGATGAAGCAATTTTAATCTGAAAAGAGGCTTTGACCTTGCATATTCCTGCTTCATTTCCTAAAAATCTATTTGGATTAAGAATGGGCTATACTCACTCAAGTCAAAAACCTGTCGAATCTCATCTGCATTTATACTAAGCCGAACCCCACCATCATTATCCCTTATAATCCTTGTAACAGGATCATACCGTGCTGCCACTGCTCTAAGTAGGTCAACATCAGGAAACACATTTGGTACTACTAGTCTCCCCATGTCATATTTCCAGCCATTAGAGAAGGGATGGGGTACATTTTGCTACCCATACCACAACCTAAACAATTCCAGGCCAGTCATTGGAACCCTAGCATCTGAAATATTATAACTCTTACACCTTAGTCCTTCACCTAGGATTCTTCCACTCATTAAAACCGAACCCCTCTTCTTGTCATTTGTTGATAATGGGAGTTGATCCAAGAATTCATCATATAAATTCCTTTGCAAATAATCAACATGGTCAGAATGTTGCTTTGGTGGCGCCATCTCAAACAACTAGGGCTTCCTTAAAAATCAAATTCTTGAATAAAATAGGGCTACCAAGAAATGAAATTACACCAAAACCTTGCAATTTCCCACAATTCAAACGAACCAATAACCCTACGGTAAATCAACAAAAACCCTTAACCAACACAATACAACACTCCACAAAAAATCACAGTTAAATTAAATCAATGATATAGAATGTAACTCACGAGATTTTGCACCTTGCAGAGAACCAAACCTTCACCATTATTGTTTGAAATTTTTTATCTCTGGCATTGAACTACTTCAAAAACACTTGAATGCTTTTGTGGCAAAGATATAATGAAATCAAATACTTAATGTCGATTGAAATTGAGCCAGTAGATGTATTGTCTGCCATTAAAGCTCATTTGCATGCTGCGCCAATGGCTCCAATCGCATTTGATGTGAATTTAAACCTCCATCATCGATCCTTTGTTTTTGTCAGATTATCGGATGGCCATCTTTGAAAAGGCTAATGAAATCTCCATGTTAGCATCAAGGGCCCACCACAAAATGCAATGCCAAAGGAGTACATGTGGCGCCTGTCCGTGATATCGTGATCATTAAACACCCTGCACCTTTGGATCACGTGATGGCGGGCAACTGTTGATTCCCTCCATTGGCGATCGAGCTTATTCATAGTAATCAATAGCACCAAACATAACCGTTGAGCAACTTTTCACCAAAATTATAACATCACCATCGATCCCGAGCACATGCATCTCACAGCTACTTTAGTAACCCACTTTATAACGTACTAAAGTCCGACACAAATATTAAAAACTTTATTAATCTCCTTTTCGGCATCGACAGCTTGGGAAACGTGGTACTCGCTTGTGATATCACAATCACCAAACAACCAATAGTGATGTCATTGCGAGATCGCGGGGAATGGTCAGGATCAATCATAGGAAGATCGACGATCACTAAAAACACCCCCTGCAAAATAGAATAATTATTAAAAGGGAAAAGGGGACATCGCCTAGGACAATTATGAATGATGGCTCAAAGTTGTTCTTAAAGCACGAGGCACGAACCGACCTAGATTTAAGAAATAATAAAATCAGGTGAAATATTTAACATTATTTATTAAAAGGGGGCCCTACCTAGATGATTTAATGGGACATAAGTCATTTTGAAACCTCCCCCAAAAAGGTAACGACGAAAAAGATCCAACCCAATGTTTAAGATAGAACATTGAGACTTCATGAAGGCAAAAATAAAACTCCAACCCTAGGTTTCTCCCAAATATGCTAAACTAGGAAGCAATGTAATAATTGTCAATATTGACACTTATTACATTGCTTCCTAGTTTAGCGTATTTTGCATCTTCCTCATTGGATATAGATCAAAAGACATCTAATTAGCCTATAGAACCTTAAGACACTCCATTTTCTTTCATTGCAAGGTGTAGGTGCCCTTGCACTAGACCCAGAAATGTGGCTTCACCTGGCCTTGTGGACGTCAAGGAAAAAGGAACATGGAAACCCACAAGCCAAGCTCTACCCTTGCCAAAGGCTTATTGAATTTTGGATAGGTGACTTTGTTCAATGAGGATTTGATGACTTTACTATGTGTGACCAATTTTAAGCTCACAAATAGGGGCACACAAAATGAGGCAAAAGCAAAACATGACCCAATGAAAACAAGAACATAAAGAGAGGGGTCTCTGATCCGAACGGGGCGTGTGTGCTATAGGCACAACAATACACATTTTTATAAATTCAAGGGTAGACCATAGAGACTATCCTCAATTGTCAAAAGTGGGCTAATTTATAGTTGTGTTCTTAATTCCTCGATCATAGAAGTTGTCTAAGGAAATAGATAATTTATTCATAAATTCAAAAACATTCATAAACTAATGTTCTTGCATATGCGATGAATCAAAAACATTGACCCCATTAAGCCTACCTATCACCCTAAATGCTAAACCAATGTCTTAAGGAGTTCTAATATGACATGTCTTGAGGGGATCAAAGAAGTTCTCAAAATTTGGTGAAGTTTCCACAAGCAACCAAATTTAACAATAATATACATTCAATATTTAGTGATTAAACTATAGACTAGAGCCTTCCCATTAAAGAAAGAAGACCAAAAGTATACTCATCAAACAACCTAGTTTCCTAGAAAATAACCACATTTGTAAGAGAAGATATGAGGAAGTTAAAAAACACCTTCCTCTAGTTAGGGGTGTTAAGGCCTCAAACATTTCAAGAGAGGCTTCTCATGATAAGATCATGAAAAATTATAATGTGAATGAAATTTCATGAGAGGGTGGTTAGTTGAAACAATAGCTATCTCAGTCAACTATTCCACAAGAAAATGTTGTTCTATGAAGATAAAATGATTTGCCAAATGATTCAATCCCATTGCATAGTACGGGTATAATTCAAAGGCTCTACACATCTTTTCCATGTTCATGAACACTAGCTTTTTCACTAACTTGTAAGTCCATTATTCCAAGGGCCACCCAAGCTTCAACATTTTCAGGTTCTAGCAAGTCCATTATTTGGAAGGAACTCATTTTGGAAGCCATTTATGTTTGAAAATGCAACTAACATTGTAGTTATATCAGGAGTAGCTCAACCAATAAGTATTTTGTCATAGGACCTTAACTTATAGATCCCCTTAAGCCATCCTATGAGGAACCCTTAAGCCACCATGATTTCTCTTAATTTAATGTAAATTTTAATGAAATTTCACATCACATTAACAAAAAAAAAAATTCATTGACATGTGTTAGACATAAATGAGCCTTACACATTTTTCATTTTTATTCAATTATGTCATTTATATTGAATGGTTTACAAGGATTTTCAAACATGTATCTTACATTTTGAAATTATAAATTTAATGCAAGTTCACTTATATCTAGATCATGGATCAATTCAATATTGATGATATATGTAATCCACCTCCACGCCCTCCATCTTCACCCCCTCCACCTCCACCTCCACCCACTCCACCTCATAACCCCCCACCTCCACCACCTATATCAGATGGTGCACACTTGTGAGCATGGATCGATGTGAATGTTAGATCCATTTAGGATCAAATCAATGCTATTCAAAATGAAGAATGTATTCCACCACATTTGAGGCATTTTCCATCTACGATGAAAAATGTTGTTGATGATATTAGGTCCATTGATGTGAAGTTATAGAAGCATCAGTGATAGCTAGAGGAGAGGAGACAGTCCTATTCTAAAAAGAAAAACACAAAGAAATGAAGAGATGCAACAAAGAGTTGCAACTCTTTATTAAGACACTGGTCTTATTAAATTTTGTTGAATTTTGTAGTTCACACAAACAATGATCTTATTTTTATAAAGAATTTAACCTTGGATGGATATTTTATAAAGACTTTGGTTGGATGGATATTTTTAGTGTTGAATTTATGAATATAATAGTATAATTATGAGACAAAAATTTAGTAAGAAATATTAAATCATCTATTAATTAATATTGTATTGAATTTTTAATTGATGTTTTTTTAATTCTAATTTTTAGAGGTACACATCTATGATGGATTACATTCACACATTTTGAATTTTTTTAGAATTATTTTGATATACTCAATTTTTTTTGAATTTATATGTCGACACTAGTCCAAGTTGGCAACCCTTATGGGGTATTTTGATTTCAATTTTTTAAATAATATGAAATAATTTTTTAACTTGACTTTTTAATTTGTAATTCAATCATGAACATATGTTTAAATAATTCATGTTGGTTAAGGGGAGTCAATCAACTTCCATGTCAGTTCCACCTGAGGGGTTGCCGAGAACTCATCCATTGTTGGGTTTCTCGCATCAGGTACAAGTATATGTATATTGTAAAATATTTAAAATTAATATAATTACAATTTTGTATTTTGAATTCACTATATATCAAACGTGCATGTACAAGAAAATATTATAAGCATTATGGACCTATGTATGTAGGTTGACACAACAATGAGAATGGGGATTAGACACACATTAATTTAATTACAATACATGTGTATAGAAATACATATGTATACACATCATTTAATAACATTATCTCATTAAATTAAGTTGTCATTAAATATTTTTTAATCATCTTACATCTAATTGCATCTTTCTTTCTCTTGTACAGAGTGATTCAAGTCATTTGGGTAGTCTGCATGATGTGAAGAGGTCTCTTGAATATAGAGATGATATGAGTTAGATAATTTCATGGACTGTATTTGATTATTTCATGAAATACATATATTGTATCTCATGGACTTAATATTTTTTTCATGGACTTTATTTCATGGGTTGTATTCTCATGGACTTAATATATTGTTTCATGGACATTATTGATTTCATTATTTTATGGTCTATTATTGTTAAATAGTAATTTATGCATGTATATTTATGCATTTGATGTGAAATTAATATGAAATTGATAGGACATATTTGTACTTTACAAAAGATTCATAGCCAAGACATTAATAGGACATTAATGTGAAATTAAATACAAACATGAAATTAATAGGACATTTAAATATTTCTACTTTACAAATTTAGTGATTCATAGTCAAGGCATTAACTTATCAAATAATTTCTAAAAAAATTACTTAAGGAGATCAAATACTTCAAAGTATATGTCTCATATCTAATCACTACAATTGCTTAAGGGGATCAAATACTTCAAAGTGCATGTCCCATATTTAATCACAATTGATATAATTAAGTATTGTACTTTAGGGTGACTCATCATAAAAAATGATTTAATTAAGTATAAACATTTAGGATATCTCCTAATAGGACATCTTAAGTGGATCAAATACTTCAAAGTACATGTCTCATATTTAATCACAATTGATATAAATAAGTAGTAGAATTTAGGATGACTCATCATAACAATCATAAAAGTTACACAAAATAAATGTTAATGTTAATATAATTTATGTCATAATAGGATGTCTTAAGGAGATAAAAGAATTCAAAGTACATGTCTCATGTTGGATCACAATTGATATAATTAAGTATTAGACTTTAGGGCGACTCATCATAAAAAATGATATAATTAAGTATAAATATTTAGGATATGTCCTAATAGGATGTCTTAAGGGGATCAAATGTTGGATGTTGTGGTTGTGTTGCTGATATGTGGTTGTCATTGATGTCAACACTATTAGCATTCTAATCTGCTTAAGGTTGTATATGTCGAGGAGATTGAGAAAATTGTAAAATATATAGTTTAGACAGCCAGTGGACCTGAGAAGTTCAGAATGTTGGAATACTCTGTGTGTTGAATATTTGAAGGTGTGCTTCAAAGGGTTTGTTGTTGAACCATTCTAGTATGTTGTCCAAATGTTTCAGAGGTGTGCATAAAGTTTTGTGGAAGTTATGAAGATCTGTATGCCTACAGTCATTCAGTTTCTGTAGACGGTGTTCTTAGTTGAAGTGGATGAAATTTTGGTAATCTCACGTGTTGCGCATGTCTCTATGACATTCGTGGATGAGTCTAGATAATACTCCATCCTTTTTGTATGTCCGTAGTGATTAAAGTGTTCGTGATCAAAGATTTTTCTGGTATGTGTCGTGTTCATGTTCTTGGTCGACATTATGGTGTTAGCATGTTGCAGATCCATGAAGATTAATATTTCATTCTTTGGCATATTTGGAGATGTTTTTTTGGGTCCTCATTATGTTGTGACCGACTTGTTTTGGTGCACATTGTAATTTATTCATGTATCAAGGCCGACAGTTGTAATTTACTCTTTATTTGTGGTCGACTGATTAGTGGATGTAAATCCCTATAGCAGATATATATATATATATATATATGAGATTGTTTTTCTCATTTAGAGAAGTGTGCTCAAGTGTACAAGTGATGTACAAGTGTGAATAAAGGTCAAATTATTTAGAGCAGAGTATGGAAGAGTTTGAGTAGAAGGGTGGAAGAGTTTGAAGAAGTTTTTCTGTGCCTAACTAGAACTGTCATCGAGCTTTTACGAAAGCTATTTTCTCAGTTCATATTTGATGCAGAGTGGCAGGGGAAGCAACACCTTTTTTTTTTATAAAGTTTCTCTCAATGCACACATGAACTTCACTATTCCTTCCAACAAGCAACTTGACCACTCAACTTGACTCACACAACCAGACATCTCAAAAATACTCGGGGATGATGTAAATACTCTTCACACAACACAACATGACCAAACAAACAGACCTTGCACCCAAAAACATCCATTCTTCCATTGCTCCTACACAAGCCCATGCAACTTTGTAACATTCACCAATAGGACAGTCAAAATAAAATCTGATTAAAAGCATTAACCAGACCATAAAACATGGTTTTAGACTCCTAACACCATCCTCCACAAGTTCCCAAAAGCATAGGATCAAACACCCAAAACAAATGTATCAGAAAATTGATTTACAAGCCATACACAAGGCTTAAGTTGGCCTGTACAAGGAAGCTTCCAACTTGTCAAGGCACACCCCAACACCCCTAATTCCTTTAAAAGAATCCAAAAGGTTCCCCAAGACTTGTTCCATGCTTTCCATCCATTATATTTTCTCAAATACTCAAAAAACAACAAATACTCTATTCAAATGATCACATTTTGGACTGTACAAAGCAAAAACCAGACCTAGGGCATCACATAAATTTTGCAAAACTCCATATTTTATTATAAAACAAATTGAAACATGAATATGATCCCTAAATCTATCATTCCACCAATTTTAAGATTTTTCCCATGGTGGAAATGGGAATTACATCCATTTTGGTGACCAAACCCTTGTTTTGCAAGGTTTCAGACCCACTTTCACTAAAATTGATGTAACTTACTCAATACCTAATGAAAACGATCCAAATCACCACCAAAATAAAGTAGACTCTGCCCTCTTTCAAACCATTCCAATTGGGAGTCCGTAAAATTCTGTACCAGACCGTACCAAGCATGGTAACAGTGAAAAACGATGGAAAAAACAGGAAAACTGAGTTTTTTATTATATTTAATGCTTCAAAACTTCATCCAACAACCTGCCTCGACCAAAAGGAGGCTATTTAAACTTTTACACAACATTACCAACGACCCTCAACTGATTTTTGAAGGAGGGAACCGTTGGAAAGTGTGATTACATCCTTAATGTTGAAATTACATTAAATCACATTATGGCAATTATGCAATTTTGAAGTAACTTTTTAATCCTAAAGACCTATGACTTCTAAAACCATTCTAATGGACTAAAAATATCCTTATTACATCCTTAAGACCTCAATCTTGCATATCCAATTACGAATTTAGGATTTTTCCTTCTCAAGGCTACATGACTACATTTTTACAAGATTGCAATTTTCTACATTTTGACTCCAAAACTTAAAGATTCACCCTAGATCTTACTCAATGGTCTTGTTAGACCTTATTGAAGATAAAATCACTCAAAAGACTCAAAAATAATCTTCCTAACCTATTCACCATCAAATGATCTAAAATGAAGGTTGAGGTGTAGGTGCTCCTGCACCAATATTCATCAAATGGTTTTAATCTGATTACTGTATGTAAGGTAGTGAGCCTTCCCTTTGAGTAGTGTGCTCTAGGCAGTGTGCCTGAATGTAAGTGCATTCTCCTTTTATTCTCCATTATACTTCTAACAGGGTATAATCTTGTGGATTAACATCCACCATGGTTTTACCCCTAATAGGGTTTCCACGTATAAAATATTGGTGTTTAGGTGTCTTTGATATGTTCTTATGCTTGCACTATAAATTGTCAGATCTATGATATAAATTTTGGTTAATGTTGCATAATTTAGTTTTTGGTAACAACTGATTCAACCCCCCCCCTCCCCCCTCTCAATTGTCTATCCTTGTCTTGCCAACAATTGGTATCAAAGCTATTTCCTCTAAAAGAAGCTTAACAACTTGAGGTGATCCGAGATGGCATCATTTAAGAAGGATAGTCCTAGATTCGATGGTACAAACTAATCTCTATGGAAAGTCAGGATGGAATGTCATTTGAGGTGCATTGGTGAACCTTTCTGGTAGATGACACAAATTGCATATAATATTCCTTAGAATGGTCCCTCCTCTGAAGATGAGATCAAGCAAGCAAAAATGAATACCAGATTAGTAGAAACATTGGTGAGTGTTTTGAGAGATTCATAAATGACAAATGTGATGGGATTGAAGATTGCATACCAAATTTGGAAAAAGTTGGAAACATTGTATGAAGGAGATACACTAGTGAAAAGTGCTAAGCTACAAAGTCTAAAAGGAAAATGGGAGGCTTGAAGATGAGTGAAGATGATAACATCACTTCCTACTTGCATAAGATAAATGAATTGGTGATAGATATTAGATGTGTCGGTGGAACTATGAATGATGATGAAATTGTGGCTAAGATACTTAGATCTGTGCCCCCTTCCTACAAGACAAAATCTCATGCTATTGATGAACTTAGAATAGTAACAACTATTACAAAAGACATGCTGATTGGAAAACTTGTTGCATTTGAATTAAGTGAATTTGGCGAGTCTTCTCCTAAGATTGAGTCTACTTTCATGGCTACTATATCTGGGAAAAGGAGATATGATTCATGAGAAATTTCTCAGAGAACATCCAGATATGAAGATGAGATGAAGTGGATTGAAGATAAAGAAAGAGAATTGGAAGAAATGGAAGCATTGATTGTGAAAAGAGAATCAAGAGGTCATGGTAAATACAAAGGAAAGTTACCTATTAAATGTTTTTCTTGTAGTAAGATAGGTCATTTTGCTTCTAGATGTCCTCAAAGAGTTTCAAAGTATAAACCTGAGAACACTAGATTTCAAAGAAAGTGTTGTTATGCTGAAGAAGGTGTAGCTGATGAAGAATCTAATAAAGAAACTGGAAATGAAGATGAATGGGTATTCATTGCTATCAAAGAAAATGGTCAGGTGTCCACTGAATCTGCTAGCAATGTGAATGTTGAGAAAGCTCTTGCAGCCAAAGTTGAAGAAAAAGATGAGTGGGTAATTGACAATGGATGGTCACATCATATGACTAGTGACAAAAGAAAATTTGTAAGTTTGGAAACCTATGATGGTGGTGTTGTGAGGTTTGGTGACAACACTTCTGGTGTAATTCGTGGTAGAGGCAATATTTATTTTGGCGATAAGCACAAAATTGATGATGTTCTTTATGTAGAAGGCCCAAAGCATAATTTGTTGAGTGTTAGACAAATGGTAGACAAAGGCTACAATCTATAGTTCAAGAATGGTAAGTGCAGAATAACAGGAAGTTCAAGAAATATGATTGCTTCAAGAACAAAGATAAAAGGTAATATCTTTCATTTAAGTGTTGCTAGTCAAAGTTGTTTGATTTCTCAAATTGATGTAAATTGGTTATGGTATAGGAGGTTATGTCATGTCAAATTTGACATGGGAAAGCAAGGAATGTCAGATGGGAAAGCAAACAAGAAATTCCTTTCGGAGCAAACAGTACAGCTCGAATGGAGTACTGGATTTGATACATACTAATCTATGTGGTCCTTCCAGAATCATAATCCTACAAGGTGAAAGGTATTTTATGTTACTTATTGATGATTATTCTAGAATGATATGGGTCACTTTCTTAAGAGAAAAACATGAAGCATTAGAAAAGTTCAAAAGTTTTAAAGCTATGGCAAAGAATGAGATAGGTCAAAAGATCAAATGTCTAAGGTCAGACAGAGGTGGTGAATTTACTTCATGGGAATTCAATTCTTTTTGTGAAGAGCATGGAATTCAAAGGCAACTATCTACTCCCTAGATCCCTCAACAAAATGGAGTTGTTGAAAGAAAGAACATAACCATTCTAGATATTGCTAGAACCATGATGTTGGAAGCAAATGTTCCTCATTTCTACTAGAGAGAAGCTATAAGTACTGTTGTGTACACCATTAACAGGGTGAATGTCAACAAAAATTCTGGTAAGACACCTTTTGAGCTATGGTTTGGTTATAAGCCTACTGTCAAATACTTCAAAAAAATTGGAAGTAAATGCTACATCAAAAGAGATGACGATATAGGTAAGTTTGATGCTAGAAGTGATGAAGGAATATTCCTAGGATATTCTACTAAGAGCAAAGCTTATCGATGCTTTAATAAAAGGTTGAAGAAAATGGTTGAAAGTGCAAATGTTAAGGTTGATGAAGATATTGGTAAATCATTCAAAACTAGTGATTATGATTCAAATGATCAACATGATGATACTAACAATGATGCTCAGACACAGAATCAACTGTAAGTTGTTCCGGTGAACCAAGGAAATCAAGAAGCAAAAGCAAGAAAAAATGCAGAAGAAAGAACACAAGAACAAGAGGTAAGAGAGAACTTCAAAACTCCTAAGTATGTAAGAAGAAATCATTCTGATAGTCATATCATAGGAGACAAAAGAAAAGGTGTGCAAACTAGAAGAAGAATTCTAGAAGAATATTGTCTAATCTCTAAAGCTAAACCTAGAAATATTAGTGAAGCATGCAAAGATGAATATTGGATGGAGGCCATGAAAGAAGAACTATTGTAGATACAAAATAATAATACATGGGATCTTGTTTCCAGACCTGGGAACAAAAATGTGATTGGAACCAAGTGGGTGTTCTAGAATAAGTTGAATGAACAAGGTGATGTGGTCAGAAATAAAGCAAGACTAGTTTGCAAAGGTTACTCGTAGATGGAAGGTACTAATTTTGAAGAAAATTTTACCCCTATTGCTAGAATTGAGGCTGTTAGATTATTTCTTGCTTAAGCTACTTTCAAAAACTACAAATTTTATCAAATGGATGTGAAGTCAGCATTTTTGAATGGTGAACTAGAAAAATAAGTCTATGTTGAACAACCAGATGGATTTCAATTGACTGATGAAAAAGATATTGTATGTCGATTAAAGAAAGCCCTCTATAGACTAAAGCAAGCCCTTAGAGCTCAGTATGCTAGACTGGATAAATACTTGTTGAAACTTGGATTCAATAAAGGTATTGCTGACAGTAATTTGTATTTCAAACTAGATCGGAGCAAAGAACTTCAATAATTGAAGTCTTTGTTGATGATATCATTTTTGAAGGTGATGATGACTTGTGTATGAATTTTGTTGATGAAATGAAAATTGAATTTGAAATTTCAATGATAGGAGAGATAAAATTGTTTTTAGGATTGAAAATTACTCAATTGGATGATGGAATATTTGTATCTCAATCTAATTATGTAAAAGAGTTACTAAAAAATCTTGGCATAGAGGATTCAAAGCCAGTTGGTACACCTATGGTGACCAAATGTAAACTTACACAGAAAGATGATACTCTGAAAGAAAATCAAACAAGATATAGGTCAATGATTGGTGGATTACTCTACTTGACTCAGACAAGGCCAAATATAATGAATGTTGTGTGCATGGTTGCTAGATTTCAAGCTGATCCTAAAGAGTCCCATGTGTCTATTGTGAAAAGAATATTCAGATATCTAAAAGGGACAATTGATCTTGGTCTTTGGTATCCCAAGAATGATGATCTTACTCTAAGTGCTTTTACTGATGTTGATTGGGCAAGAGATGTAGATGATAGGAAGAGTACCAGTGGTGGTGCATTCTTCTTAGGTAAGAAGTTGGTACCTTGGTTAAGTAAAAAGAAAAACTCAATTTCATTATCTACTACTGAGGCAGAGTACATTGTTGCTGCAAATAGTTGTACTCAAGTATTATGGATGAAGAAAATGTTAAGAGATGTCACAATTGAGTATGAAGAACCCATTGCTATATTCTGTGACAATTCAAGTGCCATTAACATTTCTAAGAATCTAGTATTGCATTCAAAGACAAAGCATATATCCATCAAGTATCACTTCTTGAGAGACAAAGTTAATGACAAAAAAGTCAGACTAGAGTACATACCTACCAAAGAGAAAATTGTAGATATCTTTACAAAACCGTTGCCTAGAGATACTTTTGAGTACCTTAGAGGCAAGTTAGGGGTGATTTCCCCTCCTGATCAGAACTAAAGATGCAGGTATTTTCATCAGTCTATGAATTCATTGCCATATCATATTCCAAATTGATGTTGTGGTGACTGCTACTCAAGGGGATTAGTCGTATGTTTCAAATTTGAGATTAGAGCATGTGTACCTTTTCCATTGATGTCAAAGGGGGAGAGAAGCAATATGAAAAAGTGGGAAAGAAGAGCAATGAAGGAAACAAGAAAAAGTGCACAATCTCAGGGGGAGATTCTTGAAGAAAAAGTTAGTTGGGTTGATGGTATTATTTTTCACATCATGTGTTGCCATCAATGCTAAAGGAGGAGATTGTTGGATGTTTTGGTTGTGTTTCTGATATGTGGTTTCATTGATGTCAACACTATTAGCATTCTAATCTACTTAAGGCTGTATATGTCAAGGAGATTGAGAAATGTAAAATATATATTTTAGGTAGCCAGTGGAGCTGAGAAGGTCAGAATGTTGGAATACTCTACGTGTTGAAGATCTAAAGGTGCTCTTCAAAGGGTTTGTTTTTTAACCTTTCTAGTATGTTTTTTGAAATTTTTAGAGGTGCGCATAAATTTTTGTGGAAGTTATGAAGATTTGTATGCCTACAATCATTCAGTTTCTCTAGACAGTATTCTTAGTTGAAGCGGATGAAATTCTGGTAATCTCATGTGTTGTGCATGTATCTATGGCATTCATGGATGAGTCTAGATAATACTCCATCCTTTTTGTACATCCGCAATGATAGAAGTGTTCATGATCAAAGATTTTTCTGGTATGTGCCCAAGTGTTCATGTTCTTGGCCGACATTGTGGTGTTAGCATGTTGCTGACCCATGAAGAATAATATTTCATTGTTTGGCATATTTGGAGATGTTTGTTTAGGTCCTCACTATGTTGTGACCGACATGTGTTGGTGTGCATTGTAATTTATTCATGTATCAAGGCCGACAGTTGTAATTTACTCTTTATTTGCGGTCGACTAATTAGTGGATGTAAATCTGTATAGGAGATATATATATGAGATTGTTTTTCTCATTTAGAGAAGTATGATCAAGTGTACAAGTGCGAATAAAGGTCAAATCATTCAGAGTAAAGTATGGAAGAGTTTGAGCAAAAGGGTGGAATATTTGAAGAAGTTTTTATGTGCCTAACCAGAACTATCATTAGGCTTTTGTAGAAGCTATTTTCTCAGTTCATATTCATCAGATGGTTTTAATCTGATTACTATGTGTAAGGCAGTGAGCCTTCCCTTTGAGCAGTGTGCTCTAGGCAGTGTGCCTGAATGCAAGTGCATTCTCTTTTTATTCTCCATTATACTTCTAACAGGGTATAATCTTGTGGACTAACATCCACCATGGTTTTTCCCCTAATAGGGTTTCCACGTATAAAATATTGGTGTTCATTTGTCTCTGATATGTTCTTATGCTTGCACTATAAATTGTCAGATCTATTATATAAAGTTTGGTTAATGTTGCATGAGTTAGTTTTTGGTAACAACTGATTCAGCCCCCCGCCCTCCTAGTTGTCTATCCTTGTCTTGCCAACATCAAATACTTAAAAGTACATATCTCATATTTAATAACAATTGATATAATTAAGTATTAGAATTTGGGATGGCTCATCATAACAATCACATGTTATACAATTTAAATAGTGTCAATGTTAATTTAATTTATGTCGTAATAGGATGTCTTAAGGGGTTCTAATATGATGTCTTAGGGGGATCAAAGAATTTCTCAAAATTTGGTGAATTTTCCCAAGGAAACCAAATTTAAAAATAATATACATGATATTTAGTGATTATACAATCAAATTTAAATTTTCAAAGTAGGAAAACATGCACATTTAACAAACAAAATATATAGAATTTTGATTTTGATATATAAAAGTGTAGTGTATAATTGTGTATGTACATGTATAAAAATTTATCCAAAATATGTAATTGTGTAATTGTGTATGTACACATATGCCAAGTCAAAACAATGTTTACAAAATGTGGCTATGCCATCTCAAGAAAATCTAAAACTTGTGCCCAAAATGTAGCAGGTCTTCGCACCACCTAATATGAAAATGATACAAGAAATATCAATGAAATCATCAAAACATGTATTTTAATTTATATAAAACTATCTATATACACAACTTGTACTCGTATTTAAAATTATTCCACACATGTGTGTAGGTTAAATTTGCATCCTCTTTTTTTTGTTTCAAAGTATGAGATCAATGTGATGATGGATTAAGGATACAAAAAAGGATAATAAATCAATTTTAACTATTAATGTACAAGAAATATCAATATATAATCAAAACATGTATTTAAATATAACTTAACTAATAATTACCTATTTTTACCAAGTATTCCATGTTTTCTAGGTTGAATCTGCATGGACTCTCCTTTTTGTCTCAAAGTATGTGATGAATTTTTGATGATGGCTTAAGGATATAAAAGGACAATTTAAATCAATTTCAACTAATAACACACAAGAAATATCAAAACATGTATTTAATTTATTTAAAGGGACAATATAAAACTAAAACTATATTTACCTATATTTACTTATTCCAATGGACCATCTACATCCTCTCTTTTTTTCAACGCATTTATGATTGTCTCATGATCTTCCATAGAAATTGTCCATAGCTCTTTATTTGTAGGTCTTCCACAATACCTCACTAGTTTTATATTTGTTGCCACCACCAAATGTCAGTAGTGTATAATCTTCTTATGTGTTTCATAATCTTCAAATGAAAGAAAACCATTCATCCTTATTAGGTATTTTCTTAGCTAAGTGCCAACAACCACCACCAAACCTATTGGATAACATGATAGCCATCATCAAAGAAGTTCTCAAAATTTTCTTAAGGGGATCAAAGAAGTTATCAAAATTTACTTAAGGGGATCAAAGACTTGTTATCAAAATTTTCTTAAGGAGATGTCTTAAGGGGATCACCAAACTTGTTGGATAATGATAGAAATCATCATCATCTTGACATTCTATCAACTTATGTTTAGTCTCCACATAATGAGCCAACCAATATTTTGTTTCCTATTCATTCCCCTCAATGGCAACAATATTAGACACATGTCCTACAAAAAAAAGTGATTTAATAACTTGCATGTGTCCATATAATTTGACCAATCTATATGTACATACATTTATATGTATATAAATAAATAAAAGTACTACAAAATAGTAATAAAGTGAAATAAATTGAATTAAATTACCTTCTTGTACAAGGTCTGAAACATGGTCATAGTCATTTGATGCAAACACTTGATCATTGTTTTCAATTGTTGTTTCATATTGATTGTGCTTGTGTAGGTGTCAAGAATCTTTGCTTCCACTCCTCAACCCATTTTGTATATTCACATGCTTCCCAATCTCTTGAAATAAAAAACTCACAAAAACACAATATCCCTTGTCGAGATAGTCCATGTTCTTGCATTTGAACTCTTAAATGAATGCCATTTAGTAGATCCACTAATTGTATCATAATCAAGTCTAGGTGGAATGTTCTCTTCTTCAACCAACAAAAAGAATCAGTGAACTATAGAGTATTCACTTGATCTAGGTGTAGATAATTTTGTATTGCACCAATTCATAATCCCACATTCATCTTTGAATTTTACTGCATCCTCAAATTTCAATTTTTCTCTAGCAAGAATTTTTTTAACAAATGCACTAGTTGCATCATGTTCTCCTTTACCATGTCCAGCTTCAAAAAACCTCCACATATGTTAAAAATTATATTCCTTGTGAACCCTACTTAACCAATAGAACATTCGAGCATTCTTGAACTATCATGTACAATTATCTAGGCATATGAGATGTTACATCATTTATATTCCTCTTTCTCTTAAACCTGTATAAAATATATTGAAATAGTATTGAACAAACTCAAATGAGTGTAACCGGTTTTCACTCAATTAGAAATGATATTGCCACAAAACTTTTCTATCATCCTCTATGCTATCATTTGCATGTTTGTAAATAATATGAACAAACATAAACACTTGCACTAAATTGTAATATTGTGCTTGGATTTCCTCTTGCAGAGCTAGAGTATAGTTTTCCACTAAAGAATAGTCAACATTCTTAAATCTTTTAACATCCACTAATTATTGTCCAAAATCATTTTCAACACTTTCATTCATACAAACTCTTAAGAATGAAAGATTTCCACAACTAGTGCATTGTCCAAAAATACATGAACTCAAATAAAATAATTTTCCATTAGATATTTCACAAAACAAACTTGATCCTTTATTTCTTCAGGTGGCATATTCATACCACACTCCTGCATAATCATGTTAGTATATAAACTACAATGTATATATCAAAAACTATCATAATAATAATGAAATTGAACATGTGTTTTACAACAACAAGATATTCATTGCTTATTAATTTTTACATACCAAGGTTTCCATTTTTCAAAAAACCTTTGACTTATTTTAAGATTACCAGGTAACACTAAATCACCAAAAAAATTTCTATAAAGTTTAGTTTGCATTGTACATCTAATAGGTGTTTTGGACGAGGATCATAAACTTTGGATCCCACTCTTAATTTTAAAACATCTAGCATTAGATGATACCCTATTATTATCATGCCAATATTTTTCAATCAAATATTTGATTTCAGCATTCAATTTCATGTCAGACCTCAAGATTCGACCACTAAAGCTCTAACATTGGTTGATTGAATCATTTTCTACATTTTCTCTTCTCTTTTCCGCTCTTAACAATGTTTTAGGATGTATTTTTAGAATTTCACTAATATTGCTTACCATTCTTTTATTCAAAGTTTCTTTATTAATTATAGTAGTTGTTATCTATCTCATCTTGCTACATTCTTATCTTTAGATCGACTATTTTTTCCAATAGACTCAATGGCACTAGCAATAGTAGACATAACATGTTTCATTGATTGATATTTTATTCTTGGTTTAACAAAAATGCCAAACTTTTTCATTACTTTTCTCATTTTCCACATTCTCATCAATTGCATCATTAGTTGACATTGAAATGAAAGTTTTTTACGATAAAAAAATTATTTGTATAATCTATTGGCATGTGTTCTTATTTGTTTCCAAGAAATTTTACCAGGAAGATTATACAAAATATCACTTTCAATTTAAAATATATATTTTCATTTTCATCTTCATTTTCATCAACAAAATGATTTTAATTTTCATTTTCAACAAAAGGATTTTCATTTTCATTTTCAAGAACAAAACAAATTTCATCTTCATTTTCAACAAAAAATCAACTTTTATTTTCAATTTCATTTTCAACAATTTGTCTAAAATCTTCTTCTTTATGAATATGATCAATGCCAACATCATTAAATCTAGATTCTAGTAAAACTTCTACAAACAAAGTTTTCATTTCACTCAAAGGTGGATTTGAAGATGTACCTAGATTTATGCCTATTGAAACATTCTCCATAGAATTGAAAGGGGATTTGAAGACATACCAAGACTATTTTTTTTAATCGTATTATTTTCCAAATTAACCTCTTGCAAATTAGCATCATCTATAACCATGTTCTCCTCAATATTTTTATCTTCAATAGTTATGGAATTGGATGCTTCAACATTATTCATTGATTGAACCCTCATTCTTCTATCTCTTTATGTTTTTTCCTCCTCTCTCTTTGCTTGAATTTCTTCAAAGGTTAATTCCTTCCTATATTTCCTCTTGTTATGACATTGTGATCCTATGATTAAAAACTTCTAAAGTATGTACAAATAAATGTAAATAGTTAAAGTCTTCCTCTTTTGTTCCTCCTTCAAAAGATTAGAAAAAAAACAAAATTCCTCTCAAACACTATCCCAATGATGCCTCCTTTCAAAATTGAAATAAAATTCCAAGTTTAAGAGCCTCTACAAGACAAAATTTGATAGAAAATAGTGAAATTGTTGCTGTCAATCATACAAAATAAGTTGCAGAATTATAGTGTACTTGGTTAGCAGTAAAAATTTAAAAAAATGGTAAAAAACTAAATGGGATCCCATTTACTACCATTCTATAAATTGGGATTCCATTTAGTAAACAAGATCCCATTTACTAATGGATCTTGATCCTTTTTCCAATGGATAGAATAATAAATATAGGAAACGTGATCTCGTTTATTAAAGAAATGGAATCCCAATGTGTAAAATTTGAAATTCAGTTCAGGTTTTTTCTTTGTTAGCTAGTTCGAGAAAATGGTTGGGGACCCGAACCTTGACAACAATTATCAGTCTTCAAAGTCTTCAACATGTGCAACAGCCTTTCTTGACATCTCTGTAATGCCCATTGGGCTCATTAAACATTGTAGTTGCATTTCTTGACTTAGTTGTTTTTTGCATTTAGTATTATGGTTGAGTTATTGGTCATTGTGGTTGTGTGCCATAACTCACTTGTAAATCTAGAACTCTATATATTGATGCCCTACCTCTTCTTCTCTAAGGAAATTTGGGGCTTTTATGTAATTGCTTGTTTTGTGATCAGCAGATCACTTTGTTTGTCTATTTTTCCTTCATTTGGTATCAGAGCCAGTTCAAGAGAAATCCACCAGTCATTGTTAGAGATTGAGAAGAGATCAAGGTGCAATTCATCTCAGTTGAGGTGAAGCCATTATTGGAAGTGTTGATTGAAGATTGCAGCAATATTGTTGTGTGTGTTCTATGTTGTCTGCAGGTTTAAAGGAGGTCCATTGTTGTGCGTGTTTTGTGCTATCTACGGGATGAAAGCAGGTTTAAAGGAGGTCTATGTGAAGAGGCGTATATGCTACAACAAGAGAGTTGGCTGCAAGTTGTTTGTATTTTTTGCCTATGTAAAAATAGCATCCAAACTGTGGAAGAGGAGAGTAACATGTGAAAGTTACTTTCATTCCTCTGTTTCCAGCAAAAGCCTTCATTTTTTTTTTTAAATTGTCCTCCTTTCTTATAAGCTATGTTAGGAAGAATTTAAAAGGCTTAATCTTTCTAAGGCCACGTGAAAAGTAGGTTTTAATTTGAGGAAAGATTAAAAGAAAGAGATCTCTATAAAATATTTTTAAAAAAATAAAATAAAATTTAAATTATGATTTGAATTTTAATATTTTATTTTGAGATCTACTTTAGTATTTGTATGAGAAAATGATGTATTGAAGAATACAAATTTTCTTAGAGGTTTATCAAAAAAGTGTTGTTTTTTGTAAAGTGAATATTGAGTAATTAAGTGTATTATCGGTTGCAACCGACACTTAATCTTGAAAAATCAATATAATATAAAAATCTTTTTGGTGCGGGTCCTATTTGAAAGGACAAGGAGAGTATCTATTTGCAAAGATCTCTCTAGGTTTTTTGTGTTGAGTTGTTGAGTTATTGTGCACATTACTCTTATGGAAAATATGGCAAGAAATGTTATGTCTAACATGTTAATTCTTATATTTGAAGGAGACAACTTTACATATCGGTGTACTAGGATGCAAACCCTACTCAAATCCAAAGATTTGTGGGAAATTGTACAAGTAGCGTATGTAGAACTAGATACAAATGCTTTTGATGCATTAAATGATCAACAAAAAAAAGAATATAAAAAAAATGTGAAGAAGGATAATGAAGCCTTATTTCTAGTTCAAGGTGCAATTAATCAAGCAATTTTTCCTAGGATAAGTGGTGCTAGTCATTCTCAGCAAGCATGGAAAATATTGAATAATTCTTATCAAGGTGCACAAACTGCAAAATTACATACAATGAGGAAAACTTTTGAAAATGTAAAGATGACTACTAGTGAATCTGTGAATGAATTTCTAACAAAGGTAGAAGGTCTAGTGAGTCAAATGAAAGTTTTAGGGGAAGATGTAGATGACAAGCATGTCATTGAGAAAATTTTAAGGAGTTTGATTTCCAAATTTGATGGTGTGGTTTCTACTATTGAAATTTCCAAAGATCTCACAACTATGCACATAGATGAACTAAGTGGAATATTGTTAACTATTAAAGAAAGGATGAAAAGTAATGAAGAAGGTTTAGAACAAGCATTTCCCTCCAAAGCAAGCATAAGAGGAAAAAGAAACACATTTTTTAGAAATCAAAATAAAAATGAATACAAAGGTGAATCTAGCAATTTTACAGGAAGAGGTAATAGTTTCAAAGGAAGAAGTAGCAACTTCAGAGGTACTGGAAGAGGAAGAGGTAGAAACAATGGGGGAAACTATGATAAAAAGAATGTCCAATGCTTTCATTGCAATAAGTTTGGACACTATGCATCAGAATGCTGGATTAAACAAGGTGAAACAGGAAGAGGAAATGCTCATAGTATTGTTGAAAATAAACAAAATTTGTTTATTTCTTGCTTTAATGCAAATGCTAGTGAAAATAATGTATGGTATATTGATTATGGATGTTCTTCACATATGACATCTAATGAGCATTTATTTGTCAATTTGGATGAAAAAAATCAAAGTACAGTAGTACTAGGAGATAATCAATCTCATGGAAGCAAAGGTAAAGGTACAATTGCAGTTACAACAGAATATGGTGAAGTTAAACATATCAATGAAACACTATTGGTTCCAGCCCTCAAAAAGAATTTATTGTCTGTTGGACAAATTCTAGAACAAAATTATCAAGTGACTTTTGATAATAATGAATGCATAATAAGAGACAAGTTAAAAAGGAATGCAATTATTGCAAGGGCAAGGATGACAGGTGATAGGATGTTTCCTCTTCATTTCACTCATGGAAACCAAGCATTGAGGTCTAGTGAAATGAGTGAAAGTAAAATTTGGCACCAAAGATGTGGTCATCTCAGTTTTAATGGGTTAATCTTACTCAAGAGATTTAAAATGGTTGAAGGTCTACCTTTCATTGAAAATAAAAAATAAGTGTGAAGAATGTGTTGTCGGCAAGCAACACGGAGCTAGCTTTCCAATTGGTAAATCTAGTAGAGCTAAGCATCATCTTGAGATAATCCATATGGATTTGTGTGGTCCTATGGAAACACCTTCATTGATGATTACTCAAGAAAAACTTGGGTATATTGTTTGGTTTCAAAATCAGAAGTGTTTGACAAATTTGTAGAATTCAAGAGGTTGGTTGAAAAACAAAGTGGTAAGTACATCAAAGTGATAAGGTTAGACAATGGAGGTGAGTACAAATCAAATCAGTTTCTAGATTTTTGCAAAAATCATGGAATCAAGAGAGAGTTCACTACTTCTTACACTCCACAACAAAATGGAGTTGCTGAAAGGAAGAATAGGACAATTGTTGAAATGGCAAGGAGCATGATGAAAGAGAAGAACTTAGATAAAATTTATTGGGCAGAAGCAGTATGCACAACAGTGTATCTTCGAAATAGAAGTCCTACAAAAGCAGTCAAAGGAATGACTCATGAACAAGCATGGTCTGGGATAAAGCCAAGTGTTAATCACTTGAGAGTATTTGGTTGTGTTGCTTATGCACATATACCAAAAGAGAAAAGGTCTAAGTTAGATGATAAAGGCCTAAAATGTATTTTTATTGGGTATGGATCTAAAAATAAAGCATATAGATTGTATGACCCAATAGGAAAGAAGCTTGTTATAAGTAGAGATGTGGTATTCAATGAAGCAGTAGAATATAGCAAGGATAATGAAACAAAGGGAAAAGAGATAATGATTGATGAGGTTGAAGAAGGAGAAGAATATGAAAATGAACCCGAGTCTTCTAGTATAGGAGCAAGAAAGTATCAAAAATATCAAAGAAGGATAGAAAAGAATCATCCATCAACTCTTATATTGGATTCAAATTTTGAGAAAATGACAACAAGATCACAAGCAAAAGTGAATTATGCTTTGATGACTCAAATCATGGAAAGTAATGAACCACAAACATTTGAACAAGCTCAAGAAAAAGAAGAGTGGGTTGAAGCAATGCATAGTGAGCTAGAAACAATTGAAAGGAATGACACATGGGATTTAGTTAACCTACCTCCTGGTAAGGAAATTGTTGGTACAAGATGGGTGTATAAAACTAAGTATAAATCAGATGGAAACATTGATAAGCGTAAGGCTAGATTGGTAGCCAAAGGATACACTCAATAGGAAGGTATTGATTACACTGAAACATTTGCACCTGTAGCACGAATGGATACTATCAGATTGGTTTTGGCTTTGGTAGCTCAGCAAAGTTGGATAGTTTATCAAATGGATGTAAAGAGTGCTTTTTTGAATGGATATATTGATGAGGAAGTGTATGTTTCTCAACCTAGAGGTTTTGAAATACCCTCTAAAGAGCATTGTGTTTACAGATTAAAGAAGGCCTTGTATGGTCTTAAGCAAGCACCAAGAGTATGGTATTCAAGGATAGACTCATACCTACAACAGAAAGGTTTCTTAAGAAGTTCATCTGATCTGAATCTTTATATTAGGATCTCGGCTAAGGATTTTTTTTCTTAGTTCTCTATGTTGATGATCTTATCTACACTGGGAACAATCCAACTTTATTTGCAGAGTTTAGAACAACTATGGTTGCTGAATTTGAGATGACAGATTTGGGACAGATGCACTATTTTCTTGGTATGGAAGTATGGAAAAACAATGATGAAATATTTATGTCTCAAAAAAAATATGCTTTAGACATCCTACAAAAATTTCAGATGACTAGTTGCAAACCAGTTGCAACACCCATTGAAGTTGGACTTAAGTTGTCTAACTTGGATGTGTCAGATTTAGTGGACCCCACTATATACAGACAGTTGATTGGTAGTTTGATCTACTTAACTACTACTCAACCAAATATCACATATGTAGTGAGCTTGGTATCTAGGTTCATGTCAGAACCTAAGCAAACACATTGGAATGCAGCTAAGAGAAATCTTAGATATGTCAAAGGGACATTGAGTTAAGGTCTTAGATTTCAGCATTTGGAGGATAGTAAGTTGATTGGCTATACAGATTCAGATTGGGTAGGTTCCATAGATGATCGAAAGTCTACTTCAAGTTATACTTTTAGTCTTGGTTCTGCAGTATTCTCTTGGAAGTCCAAGAAACAACCTATCGTATCACTTTCTACAGCAGAGGCAGAGTATAAAGCTACAACATTTGCAACATGCCAAGCAGTGTGGTTGAGATGACTATTGGAGGATTTATACCAGATACAGAATGGACCTACTTTGTTGTATTGTGACAACAAGAGTACTATACAAATGACTAAGAATCTAGTGTTTCATAGTAGAACCAAACATATTGAGATTCAACATCACTTCATCAGAGAGTTGGTTCAACAAGGATTGATCAAGATTATGTACTGTAGTACAGAGGATCAGATAGCAGATATCTTCATGAAGCGTCTAGCTTGTGAAAGATTCGAGACACTTAGAGATCTACTCCAAGTTCTTCCCAATGGTCATTATGGGGGAGAATGACAGCAATTATCAGTCTTCAAAGTCTTCAACATGTGCAGCAACCTTTCTTGACATATTTGTAATGCCCATTGGGCTCATTAAACATTGTAGTTGCATTTCTTGACTTACTTGTTTTTTGCATTTAGTATTATGGTTGAGTTATTGGTCATTGTGGTTGTGTGCCATAACTCACTTGTAAATCTGGAACTCCATATATTGATGCCCTGCCTCTTCTTCTCTAAGGCAATTTGGGGCTTTTATGTAATTGCTTGTTTTGTGATCAGCAGATCACTTTGTTTGTCTATTTTGCCTTCAAACCTAGGCTTTGGACCTGGTTTGACCTGCAAGTTGAAGTCCTGTCAATTCCACAAGAAAATAGTGACTTTGGGCATATGCCTAAAGACGTTTTTGCAAAAAAAATTGATGAAATTAAAACTCATTATAGATGAGATAGAGTAGATACCAAATATGTAACTTTTTTCACAATTAGATTATTTTTTCTATTTTTCAATTAATTTATGATGAAATTGGTCCATAAACTTGAAATATTAGGGGTTTTTAGTATTTTAATAACTTTTTATTAAAATAATTTTTTGAAAAATGAATTGTACAAAAGCATACTTCAGGAAATTATTTTCAATTTGAAAAAAAAATGATAAGTTTAGGTCATCTTATGTGTGATGTACATGATGATTTTTTAAAACAACAAATATGACCAGTAAATTTTTTTAAGATACCATGTCTAAGTGCTTCAAATTTTAAGGCCACACATGTGATTTTTTTTGAAAATCAAGGAAAACACTTCCACTTTTTGGCCAAAAAGTGAACTCAACTTCTTGCACACACCTAGGCACAAAGTTAATTATATGATTGTCCCTTGGTATTTTATATGATGATGGAGGTGGAACTACAACATACATGCCAGGTGGTCAAGGGAGGAAATCTAGTTTAGACTTAGGTTACTCCACTACCTTTGGGATAAGAGAAACATCCATTAAAGTCACAATAGGCTAAGAAACCTCTGGTGGGATATTCCTAAGGGACAAATCGACTATGTGTTTTGTTTTAAATTTTTGATATGACATGAAAAATTGATCTTCATATGGTTTAATAGGTTCAATAAGTTGAGGCTAAAAATAATCTAATGAGAAGTTTCCTCGAGAATCTAAAGGTTTGAATCCACTATGAGAAATTGTATGTATTTCATTTTTAAATGAAAACTTCATGCATTTATGTATAACCAATGGGACCACATTCATTGAGTTCAGCCATGGATAGCCTAACTTCAAACAAAATTGGTCCAACGTCAAGATAATGGTAAATGAAACATCCAACTATTTTGGTCCAACTTTGAGTGGGAGAGTTATCAAACCTACCTATTATAGGGCGAATAAAACCATCATAATTTTTTAGCCATGCTTTTGATTGTTAATTATTTCCTTTGCAAAGCTCATGCACAAATGGAAATTCTTCAATGATCACATTTTCTAGACACACGATATCAATGAGTATTGCTCTTGTTGGTTTTTCATTAATACAACTGGAAATGGAGAGAGGACCATCAAGTGTAGTTATCAATGCATTAATACAAGTAAAATAAGTGTTTGGAAATAAAGTGGTTTGATCCCTATGAGGTTTAACTTTAATTTTATTTATCATATCATACATATCATCATCCTCTTCAACATTATCACTATATTGCACAAAGATGGATGAATGAATTGGTAGTGGATTGGTGAATATTTGCAAATTTTGGTTAAGTGGTGAGACCGACTTATTTCTTTTATCATTAATGTCAAGCGACATGATTTGATTAGAATCGATGAGGTATTGCACTTGATGTTTAAGACACATGCATCACTCTGTATCATGTCTAGGTGTATGGTGATATATAAAAAATACTTTTATATAAACTTGGGTGGTAAAGGGTTACTTATGTCAGCTAGCCTGATCACATGGAGTTGCATTAGGTTATTGTTTAATAATTGTAACATTAAATTGCATGAAGGGAATTAGAAAATTGTGTGAATTGTCTATCTCTTGGACAAAATCGATAGGAAGTCATACTTGCAACGATGACATGTGTTTCAACATTATTAGTTGCATGAGGATTGTTTATCTTGATGAAATTTTTATTTTTCTTTCTGAATGATGGGTAACATTTTTTAGGTACTAGTTTAGATTGACTAGGAGGAGTCGATGAAGGTGTTCCTTCATATTGACTAACCAATATTTGATAATCATGAAGAGTTGCACATAATTGTTGAAACAATGAGTACTACATCAACAATATCTTGTCTCAAATACTACGTTGCAAGTTTCCTCTAAACACCCTTTGAATATTAGCATTAGGAAGAGTATAAGAGATTTGTGAGTAAATTTATTGATATCATCCTACAAATTTTGTTACCTTTTCTTTAGGTCCTTGTTTACAATGCACTAAGTCCATTAATATTACTTTAGGAGCAATATTTTCTTTGAAATGTTGGAGAAATACACTAACAAGTTAAGTGAATGAATCTGTGGAGTTATTCAAAAATGAGAAAAACCATTCCAAGGCCATATATTTCAATGATATAGAAAAGAGCTTATCTAGGAGCTTATCTTAAAAAATGAAGTCATTGCATAGCACAGTAAAAATTCGACACATGGTTGTTAGGATCTCCCTTACTATTGTATTTCTCAAATAGCTTGGTATCTCAATTTTTGGAGGTATGCATTTTTTTGGGATAACAATCAACAAATGATTATGTGTAATATATTGTGGAGGTTTAACATTTTGATTTTGATTCAGTGTTGAGATTTTTTGTTGAAGTTATACCAATTTTTATAAAATTTGTCTTATCACTAGATCATTGGGTGACATGTTTTGAGAGTTGTTTGAGTGTGGTGAACTAGAGTGTGTGACCAATGGGTTACTATGTTGCATATTTATGAAAGGTGATGAACATGGTGGTGTTAAAGGTGACATGACAAAACAAAGAGGATTCACATTAGGAAACCCTAAGCTCAAGTATATGCCATTGGTATATTATATGGTTAAATATTGGTTACTAGTATTAGATTCCTTACTAAACCCAAAATATGTAGAACACTAGAAAGGTTTCAGTGCTCCCATTTCCAAAAGTGATTATAACTCTACCACAACCAATAGTCATGAGAAAAAATAAAATAAATAAAACATCAAACTATCAAAGTTGTCACAATCTAAAATCCACTCCCTATGGAGATACATATGCAAAGAAACACTAGAGTCAATCAACCATGCATCTTCACATGTGTGTGTGCAAAAGGATGCAATTACAAAATTATTAGTGTCTTCAATAAAAGATATTAAGTATTAATTATCATCAAAATTATTCTTGGTATTTTCTTATTTTCCTTGCAATCATTATTTAAGTGGCCAATCTTCTCATAGTTCCAATGCTTAATCTTTTATTTTAAAAGAGACTTATAACTCCCCTTAAATTTGGATCACTTGTCCTTATTCTTTTTGTTGTTGTTATAATTCAAATGAAATCTAATCATGAATTAATCTATGATATATTCTAATGTTTTTTTAACCTTATTTTATTTGATAATAAAATTCACTCACCACATCATCAAGCTTCAATATTGATATATTGTTAATAATCACTATAACTAGGTTATCCCAAGTATCAAATAAACAACATATGAGAGTTATGCATCAAAATTTCTTGTTCATCTTCACATACACAAATTCCAACTATCAAACCATATATTATTGAAAGTGATCACTTTCTCTATCATATAATCTCTATAGTGTGTATGCTCAAAGATTATAACCTCTTCCAAAGAAAAAATCTAATGATAAAGGACTTTGTTTGGTACAACTTTCCTAGCTCCTTTTAGAGGTTCTTCATTGTGGTTTTTCTTTAGACATTTATGAGCACAAAATCTACAAGGAAAGTCTAAATCAAGATTCATGTCTTCTTATCAATCACTTTCTAGTCTCCATATTTCATGCTAAAGGGTTTCTAGCTAGAAAATATTAACCTATAATTCTTTATCCACCATAAGACCCTTCACATTGAGCTTCCAAAGCTCAAATTTGGATTTATTAAATTTATCACCCTCTATTCTATATATATTCATCCATATATTCCTAGAGGAGAAGATAACATTGCAAATTTCTCACTAATATATATTAATACTATTAAAACCTACATCTCCTTAGATTTAACAATATTTTGATATTTTGATACCAAATGAAAGGAAAATATGACAAGTTTCTACTAATCTACTATAGAAAAAAATGAAATTTAATTATATCTATAGTAAAATTCCATTAGAGTAATAACAAAAATGACAAAGAAAGGAGAGAAGAGAAATAGAATGCACAACATGCAAAAATACCTTATTAAGACCCTCAAAGGGCATAACCTATCCTCTAAAGCACGCCCAAGTTTATTAAATCTACAAATAGGTTATATTACATTCATGAATTGTAGTTCTTCATGAGAAATATATAGTCTAAATTTGGAAAAAATCTAACAAAATAACCATAGCTAAAATTGACTATCCTATTACCATATCAAATCCTCATTACATAGACCAAATAATCCTAGGAAACTATTATTGACTAGTTTACTTCTAAGACCAAGAAGGCTCCAAGTATCTCTAAAGTGTTTTAGGCCTGTGAATTAAATAATCTCAAAAACCTTTGGTAATAATAGTTCATTAAAGATACTAGTCATAATCCACATGATAACTCACTATTCAATGACTTCTTATAACCATCATATGACTAAAGACATATTGTAGACAATGTTAATATTGAAATATTAAGATTTCATCCAAGTAAGATGCTCTTTTCCATGTTAGATCATTTAAGTTGACACAAAAAGTTAGAAATTATAAATAGAATATTTATATTTGAAAATAAAAACTTCTTTCAAATTTAAATTTGTATAGATTTATTACACAATGTTAAAAAAAAATTAAAAATATATATTAATTTTTATTTATTTATAATAAAAATTTAAATTATTAACTTTTAAGTTACAAATATTCATTTCACATATTAAAAAATCACATTTAGTTTATTTAAAAAAACATATTAATATTTTTATTAATAAAAATATCACGAATTTGATTTTTAACTATAAAAATAATATTTATATAAAATGATATTAATTTTAATATTACAATATAAAACTTAAATAAAATTATATAAATACTATTTATGTAAAACACTATTTTGTAGTATTCTTAAAGTGAACATAAAATACAATAAAAGAATTAGAGATATCAAATTTTCACTGTTCATATTGATAACAAATGCTTTGTTTCTCAAGTATTGATACAAATAAACAAACACAATTAAATCAAGAAACAAAACACTTGTTTACAATACAAAAACACTGAACAATTTTTTTTTAAACTGCTGCTAATCTTTTCTAATTCTTGTGTGATACCAATAAAGCAATATTAATTTGGGACAAGCTCCCATAAACACTTGAAATACTCAACAAGGACCTCCTCTTCTCCCATCAGACAAAGTGCTTCTTCCACTTCAAATGAAGGCATTATCCTTTGTGGGATTGAGCTTAGTGGGATGATTGTGACTCCTGTGCCCACTGGGATTGGTGGGGTTGGTATTTCCCAAAGTGGTGAAGGTGATGCCACGATTCGATACCCCTTTGTTGTGTGCGACCTGGAACCTTCTGAGAACAGAGCTAACCATACCCATTTACCCTCCTCCACCTCCGCTGAAGATATTCCAAGATGATCACCCACTAACGTCAAATTCGTTTTAGGGGTTTCACAATTTACAACAAAACATACCAGAATTCCATGACCATTGGAATTGATATTCTGGTCATCATCCGAGTCAGCGGCAACCTCAGCGCCAAGGCCAGCGAAATGGGCAAACAGGGAGTTTACAAGCAAGCCCGCGTGAGGGACTGCGCGCGTACATATTACAATTTCCTCTGGCCATTTCTGCACATTCCATGCACAACGTTCAATCAATGCACAATCAATTTAAAATAATTATAATTCTAAATGCTTGTAGACTATTATTACCTGTAAGCTTTGACTGCAACCTTCAACAGCTGATCTGCTGATTGCTGTGAGATTCACAATCCTCAATCTTTCCATGCGCTCCAAACTTTCTATGCCCGACTCCTCCCACCTTGTTTCTACTATCAGCTCCTCCAACGCTCTGCAATGTTCCAAACCTTGTATTTTCTTAACTTTGTAGCAACACTGGAGTCGAAATACTCGGAGAGAAGCTAATTGCGCAAAACTGGGAAGCGCATCTAACTCGGGGCACCAAATTATCATCAACCTTTGAATGTTTAGCAAATCACCAATACCCCATACGCTCCTCACCATTTGACACCCTAGCACTCTTATTTCCTTGACTGTACTTGGTAGAACTTCTATATCCGTTAGATGTTTATTATAGTCAATGAAGAGAGTCTCAAGTCCGGGACAACAGTCCTGAGGGATGAAAATCTTGGACACTTCTGTTCCTGACAAATTTATGAGCTTAAGGCTGCAGAGAGAAGAAGCAAACGACCCTGTCTGGACATCCAATTGGCTGATTGGGCACCAATAAATATCCAGTCTTCGAAGATTATTCAGTTGCCTGACTGATTTTGGTAAAGACTCCACTCCTGAATATGATATTTCTAAAAACTCTAAGAGACTAAGATGCCCCAGAGAGTCTGGTATACATTCCAGCTTGGGACATTTCCTAAGCATAAGAGAAGTCAAGGAGGGCAAATCTCCAAGAGATGTCGGCAAACTTGTGAGCAGTTCACTCCCGATCTCCATCACTCGCACCTTGCTAAACTGATTGATGTTCAATGGTATCTCCCTTAACCTGCTGATACCACCTAAATAAAGTTCTCTCAAGGATGCCTGATTTGTGATATGACGGGGCAACTCCTCTAGTTGCTCGCATTTGGAAAGGTTGAAATACTCAAGCTTCATCATATTTTCTAGAATGTTAGACTCTAAGGTGAGTTCGAAACATCCCTTTAAATTGAGGTGTTGCAGGAGTGTGAGCTCCTCAAAAGAGACTGGCAACCTCCTCAATATCTTGCAATTGGACAAATCAAGATGCCTCAAGTTTCTCAAATGGCCAAAACTGCTGGGTAATGATGATAGCTCTGCACACCCAGATAACTCCAGGTGCTCCAACGATTGGAGAAGGCAAAATTCATCCGGCAGGCTCCTCATCTTGTTCCCATAACTGTTACTCAGAACTAGTTTTTTCAAACTCTTGAGACATCCTATTGACTTAGGAAATTTTTGGAAATTATAGCATTCAGAAATAACTAACTCTCTTAGCTGCACAGGAGCCTGCAGCAAATTGCCCATGAGATTTTTTTAAGTTTTTTTCAGAAATTTTATACTATTAATATTCAGACTTTTGTGTTTTATCTAAAAAAAAATTGCTCATGAGATATATGGAAAGCATAAAATTATATATATATATAAATATTGAAATGAAACCTTAAGCAGCTTAAAAAAGATACTTACATCACTGTCAGTCTCCCATAGTTCTTCTTGGAAATGTTCCGAAAACTTCTTTTTGTAGAGTTCTAAAACCCTCAGTTTTTTCAATGAACCCAGTGAAGCCAGATTGTTCTGCCCAATATCAAACCAGCGAAGCCATACCAGCTCTCTTGATATATCACCAATTACTTCATTATAATAATCTCCTCTAACCTGAAAAATTTTTAATCCAAGCAAAGACGGTGCAAGGCCATGATATCCTCGGCTTGTGTTAACTATGAGCTCCCTGCCCTGGGAAAATGGATGAAACTCCTCAACTTCTCTTGTGCATCCAGCTGTTATAGACATTATTCCTCGAATGCCAATTCTCTTTTAAGTAGAAAAAATAACGAAATCAATATATTATTTATGCATTAAAATTCCTGGAGACAAGAATCAAACAAGTAGTAGAGAAAGAGAAGGTTAACAGGTCATTGTTTAGTAAGACAATGGAAGAAAGTATTATTCTTACCTGTCCTTCATTATAAATTTTAATAATCTGTTGGGGAAACCAAAGACGGTAAGGTGACTGCTGATTTGCAATTTCTCTGCCTAAATCTCTTAAATGATCATGCATTGTTATGCAATCATTATCATTGATTTCAAGTAGGCATTTGTTCACAAGTTGTTCCAAACTGTGCAAACCACTCCACCCTGATCCATCCCAGACTGTAATTGCCAAAGTTTTCTTCTCTCCAATGAAGAAACAAGCAGTATCTAAAAATATCTCCTTCTCCTCATCATCTAGGGCATCGTAACTTACTTTTAACCTTTGGCTGATATCTTTGGGCAGTATTCTAGAGATCTTATCAAATTGAGTTTTCCAGTTATCCTTGCTAGTGACACCATAAAGCTGCCCACCGAGGACTTTCAGAGACAGCGGTAATCCACTACAAGCTTTTGAGATTTTTTCAACAAGCTCTTCAAATCCATCTGTTGGGCATGGTTGTAAGAAAGCATGCCAACAAAAAAGCTGTTTGGCATGATCTGGTTCCAATGGTGTCATTTTATATATGATGGAGATGCCCCAAGATCTAAGGACTTCAAATTCGCGGGTAGTGACCACAATCAAAGTACCCGATGCAATCAAACTTCCCGATCCCAGGCAGTCCTTATTGGGCAATAGAGCATTCAGTTGGTCAACATGATCCACATCGTCTAGAACGACTAATGCCCGAACAGATCTCAACTTGCTTGCAAGAATCGCCTTTCCATCTTCTATACTGTCAATTGCTAAATCTTTGAAACCAAGGTCACTTAAGAGCTTTTTCTGTTTGTCATGCAACAGACTTTTGCTAGCGGCATCTCTAATATTTAATATAAGACTTGATTTTTCCATAGACGGATAAATATTGTTATATAATTTTTTAGCCAGAGTAGTTTTTCCAGAACCCCCCATGCCCCATATGCCCACAATTTGAACATTCTGATGGGTTTTGGCAGATTCTAGTGTAGTTAATTCAAAATCTTTAACAATTTCATCTAAACCAACTGGATGTTCTGCGATCTCATATGGTACCTTTCTAGTTTCTTTCAATACACAATAAGTAATGTTCTTCAGCAGCCTGTCCTCATCACTAGGCATATACAACAATAAAAGAAATAGAATAAACATTGATACCTATAAGGGAACGAAAAATATATGGAACTAAAAGTTGAGAATTTATAAAACTCACAGAATGCAAGAGAAGATTGGTCAGAAAAAGGATAAGTGCTTGAGGTAGAGTAATTAGTACTTACTCCCTGTTATTAACAAGATGACCAATATTATATGAGACATTGTTAAGTGCCTTCTTCCACTCCTGGAGCTTTTCTGAGGTGTATCTAGCTTTCTTTTCATGCTGCAAAAATGCATCCGCATAGACTCCTTTTGCATATCGAACGTCATCAGGTTGAACATAGTAGAAAACAGGAACTATTTTAGTGCCTGTTTTGATCATAAATGACAGCTCCGCTAAACACCACGGGGATTGTACATAATTTTGGGAAAAGATAGCTATATGAAGCGAAGCACTGCGCATTGCTTCTTCTATTTCCCCTGGCAAGGAATCCCCCAATTCAAGCTCTTCAGAGTCCAGGAAAACTCCCAGTCCCATCCCATTCAGCTTTCTATAAAGAGTGGTGGCCAGAATATGTTTGACATCAGGCCCGCGATGATTAATGAATACATCATACTGCCTCCTCATTTGTGAAGATGATGCAGCACAAGCAGATGGAGATGGCGCGAGTCCTTGAAAAGGATATGTAACCTCATTCTATGGTTGAGTACTAGTGGTAGATGTACATGCCATAGAATTGGACTGCGTTGAAAACAGTGAGAGAAAGTAAGAACACCAACCGAAACAGGATGAAAACAGGGTTCCGATTGGGAGTGGAGCAGAAGTAGATGGGGATGGAGCAATTCCTTGAGAAGCCTGCGTATGTTCAATCTCTGGTTGATAACTAGAAGAAGTGGAAGTAGATGCCATGGAATTGAGTTAAACTTTGAGAGGGAAAGATAAACTGGAACGAAAGGAGTCTTCTTGTTGAGGAGGTGATGAAGTGCTAAGTATTTGTAAAAGGAGAAGAAGTACTAATGAAGAAAGTAATCAAACTGTTACGTTGAGTGACTCGAGGACTGTTTATCCATACAGAAACCGCGTGGAAGAAACTCAGAAGGGTCTGAGGAGAGCTGTTCGACCACAGAAGTCAATTACACCACAGTATGCAAATCTTAAATTAGTAGACGTCGTTTTCTGGAAAACCGCTTGCAAGGAATAGTGTAGGCCCACTTTATACAAGAAATCACGATCATGGCAGACACCATCATAAAATACTGTTGATTACTTCCCATAATTAAAAGACAACACGGAATCTGGGAAGAGTACTGTAGGCCTACTTTATACAAGAAATCATGATCACGATGTACACCCCAACACAGGTCTTGCTCACTTACAGTAATTACAATAATTAAATACAACAGAATCTCACTGTTAAGATTTTAGCTTTATTACGTCTACACTCTCGTTTACTTAGACATTTCTATGAAAACGTCTAAAAATATAAATCTCTATAACCAATAATCAACTTTTAAGATTTTTCCGTTTTAGTGCGGTACGGGCTGTTGCTACATCGTTAGTTTGTTCATGCCATTTTCATTAAAAGTGGTTCAGAGTGTTACATTTATCTTTATTTACTGTATCTCTTAATTATGCTTATTTATTCATATTCACATATATTTATTAATAGAACCGAAAGCTTATAATTCAAAACATTTGATAATCAATCTTGTAAATAATGAACTTCAATATTTGAACATTAGTTTGGAAGCTAAGAACCCTCATTCATAGAAATAATTTTTTAATTTATTTATCACAAGTTTATCAACTTAACTCTGTAATCTAGATTAATCTTGTTTAATTTTTATCATTTGACTTAATTATCTTAAATTATTTATGTCATTCAAGTAGAAATTATTTCATTTTGTTCCATTTTGATGTCCAAGATTCCTACCCCTCAGGCTTTATCGTTATTTCCAATTAGGGTTTTTTGAATTTGATCATTATGATACTTTTATTTATGAAATGATTAGGATTTGGTTTTCCATTCATATATGTGCTTCATAGGTATGTTTGTATTCTATGGCTTTGATCCATTGTGTGACTTTTCTTTCACTCATCCTTGTTGATGCCTCTAAGGTTTTAATTTCATATATGCTAGTAATTAATTTTGTATTGATCTTAGCCCTCACCTCATTCCTATATTGTTTATTTATTTTTATTAGAAGATTAGACCTTTATTGCATTATCACTTTTAACACTATTGACCCCACCCTTGGATACATCTTTATTGCTATATATTTTTATCAAGGGTTCTCATGATTTCTTATCTTTGATTATTGTTTATACTTTTGTTATATTTTGATGTGTTTATACAATTTATGACATTTGGCCCTAACATCCTTGATTCAATTGTGTCATTTCTTCATACACATGGGATCACATTATCTATTTCCCTTGCATATATCTCTTTCTCTTTCCATCACATGATTTAAACATATTCTTCCTTTAAGATATAGTAATGGCTAATACTTTATATAATGAGGTTACATCTCCTATTGTTGCACATGAAATTGTTATAACTTTTTATGCCATTAATTCTATGTATCATGATAATATTAAATTCATATGGCCTTCACATCTCTATATCCTCCTTTTCATGATATGACATCCTTTTCACTCCTATACTACTTTTCATGATTTGACTATATCACATATTCAAAATGTACCTGTGGAGAATATTATGATGGATAACTTAAGAATGCTCTGCTAAGACATATCATTGAAAACTTATACTTTCATTAGAAATCTATAAACAATATTTTAAGAAAACATTAACTATGACAATGGTTCTATACATGATGTAATTCCTAAAATAATTTTACTACAATTTTAAAATTAATTTATTAAGATAAGTCCTGATGAGAGCCAATTATGCTATATTTGTCTTATTTTATGCACCTTCATAACCATTCCCACATTCCATTTTCATGTCATTTTACTATTTCACGTTGCATATGATTAAATATATATATGTCATATTTAATATAGTTTTAAGATTAAAATATGGAAAATAATTATTGATTATTTTTACTAATAAATGTTGTTGCATGCAAACTTCCTGTTACCTGTTTGACAAGAACCTTCTTGCCACTCTCTGGTCATGAACTATGTATTACCAGCAATTTATTTCTATCAACTTTTCAGAGGATGACATCAACATCTATGATGATGATAGTTGCATAACTATTGGTGGATAAAACCACAAGTATTAGTTTGTGGTAAAGACACAATTTGTAGTTACTGGAGGAGAAAACCAAAATATTCATATTTCATATTTTTGTTGTTTGTTACAAAAAATTCATTTTTTTATGGCCAACAAAGGTTCCACATTCTTCAAAAAATAGTTGATGGGTCTATTTATGTGAGAGAATAATGTGTGGAGGATATGCTTTTTTAAGGAAACCATAAATACTAGTTTGAGAAAGAAGACGTTCTTGCTAGCTGGAAAAAATCCAAAGGCATTTTCGTCTCTATTTCTACTCATTATTATTTTTGATTTGTGGCTAGTATTCAAGGACTTGTGTGAGCTATTCTTCATTAGTTTGTTGAAACAAACAACTTAATTTAACAATGCTTTAGTTATTAGTTGTTATAAACTCAACATATATATGTATATGCGGGTGATGCAAAAGACGTATGTGGATTGTTGGAGGTAGATTTATGTAGCAGAATACCGTGTACAGACTTTGTAATATTTTTAATGAATGAAATAATGTTTATTTTGACCGAAGTAGTGTAGAAAGTTGTTTGTGTTCCATCACTGGATGGAATGAGGAGGCAGGATCCACTTCTCATGATTTCTGGTGATTTCTATTAGAATAGATTTGTGTTTATTCTTTATTGAATTTTGTTACTATTTTGTTTGCAAGCATAGTTTTTTATTTATTTCGCGTGAGATTATTTTCTAGATCAAATATTCATGCTTTATATTGCTTTATGATTTCTAGATTAGTTTTCTTTGGAAGCTATGAGTTTAATTTCTAATGTTGTTATTGTTGTTGTTAGGAAGTGATAGTTATTATCACCAACATTATTTCAATATGCAATAGGTTTATTTCCTAAGTTGCATTTCATCCCCCCTTAGCTCACTATCTTTATCCCTTCGATAGATAGCCACAATACCTTTCACATGTCTATGATCCTCAGATTGACATTTTACGAACAAACTGAGGAAGTTAATACTTTTATAGCAATTTGATCCCAAGTCTCGATCCACAGTTTGTCCATCAAATCCTAATATGTTGCATCCCCACTTCAAATTCAATAATATAGACCATTTTACATCATTGTCGAAATATGGGCCCTCGACTGTTACCACATGCAAAATGTTCTAGAGTTTGGTCTACAATGTTGTTTGTAAAAATAGCCTCTTAGGGCTCAAAACTTAAACCCTATGTGTTGGCTTAAAACATGCATTGCTATCTTGCACTTTATTTTCTATTTGTTCGATGACCTCTTCAATCAATGCCCATCCCCTTTCAATTATGTCTCAAGACTTTTATGTCATTGACTTACTAGCCCCTTTGCCTAGCACATTAGCTTAAACTATTATACCTATGTGCTAAATGAAATTACTTAAGTACCTGCTTGCTGGACCCCACCACCTTGACTATGTGGTGGAATGTGATTGCATGGAGCCCACCACCTTAAGTACCTGCTTGCTTTACATAACAGAAGGTCCAAAATTGAGAAGAATTTGGAGTTTGTGTAGTTTATTCTTTGTGGTTCTCATCCTTTACACTGTTCGATCTCGTGGAAAATATTAAAATATCATTCATTCATTCATTGCAAGTTTTGTTTTCTTGAACTCCTCAATGTTGCAATGTGTCCACCAGGTTCTTTCATTCATCCAACTCTAGTTCATTGTGTTGAGGTGTCACATTATCATTTGTACCCAAACCTTTTCCTTATCACAAGTTTGTGAGGCTCTGACAAGGCCAAGGATGCACTATCATGCTTTACTAACATGTGGCATCCATTCAGCATGGGCTCAGAAGGAACAAGTGAAATGCCAAATACCAATGCGGATGCACTTGCCAACTTGGAGGATACTTGTCATAATTTTGCTTGCCTTCTTCATATCGAAAGATAATTTTGTTCAAGGTAGCCTCAAGTTGCAATGACATGAGTCGTTGATACATGTTCATATTTGCTGATGTATGTGGGCTTGGGCCCTCTTTTATTAGTTTTGCTTACAATGGCCCACCTCAAAAAATACTATCAAAGCACAAATGGAGCAAGTTGAATAGTAGGTCCTACAAGTGGCTACCACTTACGATGCAATGTGAGACATGGATGGAAATGTAAGGGCACAACTAGAAACCTTTCATAGACAATTACAATAGCTTTAGGATTAGTGTGATTCAAACAATTGCAAGAAGTGATCAGCCTAAAGTTGGCACATATCACTAGCATCCTCTATGATGCACATAATATGGTACAAAAAAATGAGATTCCCACCACTCTCACTAGAGTAGAGCATTCCTTGATTCATATCAACTACCACATTAATTTTCTATAGCAAGCTAATGTTTAGTGGATAGTACATTTTTTTCACTTATAAAAAACATTTTTTTGGGTCAACTAAAATTTCATGTACATGTCTTGAGGACAAGGAATGGTTTTTAAGGGGATGATGTTGGTAGGGTAAATGGAAAAATAAAGAGTAGAGATTCAAAATAATACCAAAACATATTATAAACCACCACAAAAAAGATGTGGAGCTCAATTTCAATTAGGCCTCTCAAAGAAGGATACATTTTGTAAGGGACATGTCCCAAACAAAGGATATATGTATAGATAGGAAATAAGATGTAACATATAGAAGAATATTGAAGAATGGAATGATGGAAATCTAATATTGAATATATAAATATATTAAAGTCTATGAAGGCCTTGAGTACTATGTTATATATTGTATAATGATTATGATTTATGCTTTATGTTAATCTCTCAAGTATAGATACTGCACTTGATTCCAAATTCTAGTTCATCTACTACAGTTGAGTATGGGGTGTAAATAAAACATATATAGAACACTCAAGGCATAAAACTACAGATTGTGATCCTCCAATTTTCTTGTTAACAAGAATCATCACCAAGTACAAAGTTAATGGGTTTCCTTAATTCATGCATAGTCATGTCATGGCCAGTATTATCATGCTCTTATTTATTGGAAGAATTAGACGTCACTAAGGTCTTGAGGAAATTAGATATCTTCCCATGGTTATCATTGAGCCAAGACACATGCCATAGTTTTCAACTTTGATTATTTGACTAGGCAAGCATAGAGGCATCCTCATATGTTCACATTAATAGATAAAAACATGAAGATCATGATCTAAAAGTGCATCCAATATTGGAATAGATTTATAAGTCCAAACCCATTGAACCAAATAGTAGATAGCCTTGATGATAATAGATTATCTTTTATTGGCTCACTCCTATATAGTGGGGACATGCAAATTGAAATGATGAGATTATAGCTATTTGACATAAATTAAAGCCTCAATTTGTAACATATTGAAAGAGGAAGGTTGATAAAATTTTGGAATAACCACATCTTGGAGATATTCCCTAAACCCTCCTCTACTAACTTGGGTCTAGGGGCACTCTTCACCCAAGGAATACCTAACTATGCCCACTTTTGAATGAGATAAAAGTCACATATAGTTATTCTCATCAAAAATATCTTAAGAAAAATAAGCATAGGTTCATATACCCAAGGTCTCATAACCACTCAAGCAACATTTAAAATGGGAGTGAAACAAAGAAATACTATAGAATTATTTATGACCAAGTAGTATAGTCTTTTAATTTAATATCATCATATTTCCACAATCTATGAGGCTGTCAATTTTGTTGTTTCTAACGGTAGCTGTTAGGGTGACCTGAATTAATTTTTCTAACTCATGTTGATGCAAGAAGTCTGACCGAGAAGTTCCATCGAGGAGAGTCTTACCGATCTCAGTGGCATTGGGGTAACATTGGCCTTCGGTTGGACCTGAGAATGTTATACCATTTTTGGTGGTTTTATCGATAGCTATTGAACGTCGGTGTAACCCAAAGATGTTACACCAATAGAGAGTTCAATTTCCATATCGATCTGATTGATCAGTTCGTTGTAGCCTAACTGTAGTTATGCCGATGAGTGTTATATCGGTGTGACTTATATTGTCAAAATGATATCTTTTTTTTTGTGTTGATGAAGGAAGTTATCCCAACGAGATTTATATCGGTGATGCTATCCCAATGAGGGTCATATCAGTGTAAATTATCAAGTCAGAAGAACATGGAAATACTATGTTGAAGAAGGGATCTATGTCGATGGGTTTGCATATTGGGGGAGCTCTTTTGATGGGTGTATTGAGGTTGCAGATGTTCGAATGGGTTCCAATGCAAGCACAGGTTCAATAGGTGTAGATTTCAATGCATGCTCAGTTTCAATTGGCTCGAACTCCAATTTATGAATGCTTCCTCTTGATAGAGAAAGATTGATGAGACACCTAGGATTTCTTTCTAACTATTAGTTTATCTCTAAAGGCTTGAAGTAGTCCGATCGGTGAGACATGTGGTTGGTCTTTCCAATGGGAGATTGTAAAGGGTTTGTATTTTGTTCATGTAATGGGGTGGTCTTATGAAAATGTAAAGGGTTACTTAAGGGGATTTGATTCTCAAATGGTGATGGGGCTATATTTTGGAAATGTCAAGGGGGGCTTCTTTTATAAAATATAAAAGGGGTATGTCGTTTGTCAATGTAAAGAGGTCAATATTATGGAAGAGTCAGTCATGGAATATAATTAGGAATCTTATGTACTTACTCGAGCTATAACCAAGGGTTTTCTTCCTGGTTCTTTCCTATCAGTATGCTCGCCTAAACTAGGGTTTTGTAATATCTATATTTTAATATTAATATAATTATAGTGGCTTGCCACTTTTGTTTAAAACAAAAAAAATGTTGTTTCTAGATTTGATTGTGTAAGAATTTTTAGCATGAAATCCAAAAACAAAAAAAGTGACATTTTGATATTTCCCACAAACTATTGCAAAGGGTCCACAAAGAAAGGAGAAGATGTTAGATGCAATTAGCAGTCACGTCCCTTAATGGGAAAGTACATATGTATAATGTAAATAATATGTGAAGAATACAAAGAGATGCAAGAGAGATAGTGTAAGAGCAGAGACTAAGACCTTCCTTTTTGTATATATTTATAATATAATATAAGGAGGTATAAGGGTTTACATATGTGTGTATTATGGATGAATGGATGGTTCTTTTGGTGTTAACATAGTAGGTGTTATTTTTTCCTCTTAGTAGCTTACCTCAAATGCTCATTTCTCTTACTGTGTCCTTCAATGTATGAAATGACTACATAAGAAATATTGGGATTCTTCTTGCTAAAATTAGTTTCCATTGTTGGGACCTTGGAGAGAATAGTAAATAAAGTATAAAGCATAAGAAGGAAAGGAATTTAGAAGAAAACTAATTTGCATCAAAACCTAAGAGCCGCCTCTATGAAAGGGGGCTTAGGCTTTTAGGGGATGACAAATGGAAAGGTGGGATCTAAAAAGATCCTTGAAAAGATATAACTGCTAAAAATCTTTAAAAAACCATGGGATATATAAGGATTAAAGAAATTTTGAACTTGGAAAACACATGGGAACATGACATAACAAGAGAAAAGGGAGATAATTGAAATAATTAAGTTGGGAATGGAGATAAATGTAGAAGAAAGGAGGTTAAAATGTATATTCAAGATAGGAAATATACCATAGAAAAATAGAAGAGGAAAAAATGGGGGCTAAAGAACAAGGCTTACGGGTTGCAGAAGAAAACAATAACAAAATGGATGAGTGTTTCATTGAGGGTGTTGTTGAGCACGTCGGTGTGGGTGCTGCTAGAGAAGAAGAAATAGATCATGCCATTGTGGATGTTGGTATTGAGTATAGAGAAGAGATTATGTACCTAGGTTCTAGAATAAGCATAATAAATAAAATTATTCTAAACATAGAAGGAGAAGTTGAGGATTATGGAAATTCTAGAATAGAAATGGAACAAGCAATAGTAAGAATCATGACACCTCTTATAAATAAGACACTAGTCATACATATAGAATCATGGACAAATATCCAAGTAAAGATAAATATAGATCGATTACCACTAGAAACTTTGGTACAAAAACTCCAAAATATAACATTTGATGATGATTACCTAGATAAGAAGTAGAGATGGAGTAGAAAATAAGGATAACTATATGAATTTAACACCTTATAATTAAAAAAAATGGTCAATTAACCAAATGACCCTAAGCAATAAATGGATATCTCCAAGAATGAAAAGAAACTTTGAACATACACAACCCTCAGACCTAGATTCACCCTTAATGTCGATAAAAGAAAGAAGGATTTCTATGGAGGAAGTAGGGCAACATCTAGAACAATAAAACACAAGTGGAAAACAAGGAGAGGAAGAAAATATAGACATATTGAGGGATATAACTTTGATATAGGATATATAGATAGTTACTCAGAACAAGAACCAATCATGAACACCACCATGAAATTACCCATGTTTAGACAAGACACAACTAAAGCAACCAAATACGTGTTTAGCCTAGAGTCTCTATGAAAAAAATAACACATAGCTAGAGATGACACAAAACTGTTTGAATTTGTTGGATCTGTTTGTAGAGAAAAGTTTTAAGATGGTATCAAGAAAACTACCCCAACTATAATAAAGACTAGGAAACAGTAAAACAAAAATTCCAAGAAAACTTTGCTTCCCTAAATTTACCTACAAAAGGGGTTAGTAAACTTCAAGAACTAACTTAATGTATAAAGATGAAAAAATCAAAGAATTTGACAAAAGATTTAAAGAGGTCATAGATGACTAGAAGAACCCTTAAGTGAAAAATAGAAGATTGAGTTGTTCATCTCCAGAGTCCTACTGGAAATCAAAAGAGTATTGGATGGAATACATTTCAACACATATCCAAAACTAGTTACATTTACATACCATATTGAAAACCAATCTTGGCGCAAACAAGATAGAGAGAGAAAGTGAGGAATTGGAGAAACTTAAAGTAGGAATAGAGAAGTTAAGACTCCAACAAGACATCATGGAAAAAATATAAGTATATGCACCCAAACCTAACATATGGAACATACCTACTATGAAAGAGAAGGTCATATTAAAAATGAATGTCCCAAGGAAGTAGGTGAAAAGAAAGCAAAATAATTATGGATAAACCTTCGGATAGTACGCAAAAAGATGAATTTAGTCTTTTTTTGCATTTGTGGAGAGTGGGATGACCATGACACAAAATAATTTCTATCACACCTATTGTAGTTAAGAGAAGACTCTACTGCAATAAGCAATAAGGACCAACAAACACTCGCATATATAAAAGGATTGGTAGAAAGAAAACTGTATCCATAGGATAGTGGATATATAGTACCACCATGGAAGTAGAACTAGAGGACTGCAAACACCATTCAAAATTTACAACCATACAATAAAAATGATCCATTCTGGAGAGAAAGAGGTTGGCGTCGAGGAGAATATATGTCATAGTCTTCAATTGTGGAAAACCACAATACTTTACAATTGAATGTTGGGGTGATAAAAGAAAAAATGTTGGTTTTATGGCCATGAGGATCATTGATGCCTTCAATTATGATAAGGCGCATCAATATTACAAAAATGCAATACCACAAACTCAAAAGGATGAACTGTAATTCAAACAAGGGAGCAAGGCTCCTTCAAAAGGTGCCTAAGAACCCAAAAAAGGAAATAAGGAAGTTTCACAAGGCAAGAAGAGGCAAAGGGTATATTACAAGTAATATAGAAGAAGAGTATTGTAGAGCCTAAACCAAAGGAAAAGAGTAAAGAATTAGTATAGTAACTAGACAAGGTACCGATACTAGAAAACATGAAGCAGTAATAATATAAGAAGGAAGCTTAGAAGGGGAACAAGAAATCCACCCCACAAAACAACATGATCAAGTCCTAGGATAGGATAGGAAGATAATTAAATAGGAACAAGGCAAAAATGAAAAAATAAAATAAAACAAGAAGTAAAAAAACTAAAACAACTATCGTAGATGGCAGGGAAACTTGACCTACTAACAAAATTATTTAACAAATTAGAAAATACTGGAATAAGAAATGGGCATTCCATGAGTTAGGACAATAGGGAAGCATTGGAAAACCAGACCAATAATGATCGACCTATAAATTCATCACAAAAATATCTCTAGGGTCATGGTGGATTTAGGGGTATATGTAAACCTAATCCTAAATTTATTATGGGAGTATCTAGGGAGACCCACACTAGAACCCACCCGTTAAAACATTAGTCTAGCAAATGGAACCAAGATGCAAACTTTAGGAACTTGGAAAGGAGTAGAAGTGTCAAAGGAGTGAAACAAATTGTAGATTTTGAGGAAATCACAATCAAGTAGAAATTTTATTCTTTTGATGCACTTCTAGGACTAATATGGTTTGTAGATTCATGTGGAATGATAGACACAAGAAAGGAAGAAATTTTATTTTTGGATGATAGGAGAAAAGTACACATCGCCTTAGGAAAGGATCAAGAAGAAACCTATATAGAAGAGGTGAATGTGGAGGAATATGATGATGATGAAAAAAATATTTAAGCGTTATAACTAAACTAACTACAACTGAAATTTGGGAAGAACCCAACTCAAAAGGGGAACTAGAGATAAATGAAACTAAGGGAAGCACATATAGCGAGTCTATACTAGGAGCCTAGCTACAAGATGAATTGAAAGTATGTTCTTGTAGGATCTTTGGCTCCAAAAGGTATTTGTGGTAATGAAGACACCCGAAGAAGAATTATCTATAAAAGACAATATTGCATGATAATGGTGCTAGCACATAAATTGATAAAAATGATAATAATGAATTATCTCACCATTTCCATCATATTTCATGAGTAATATCACACATCAAATTTCCTAAATATTTTGGAGTGGGGAAATTACTAGTATACCTCTCACAAATAGAAAAAATCTTTCCAAATGAAGCCTATAGACTTGACATCCTATCGTGTACCCTCACCTGCACTGCCACATGCTAAAATAGTATGCATACTCGTATATGTGGGAGATATCCTACCACAACATCATTTAGATATGTGTATACACTACTAGGATGAGGGATATGAATATGATGAAGGACTACACATTCAACTATCCTATTAGACATTGAACCTGGTGGCAAAAACTTGGTACATTGACTAAGAGAGATGGGGAGAAACCAAAACATGGGATAAAGTAACAACATATTTCCTCCATTATTTTTCTTTTTACAATGGAAATACTCAAATGCATACTACATCACTAAAAATGAAGAAAATCATATTCAAACCAGAAGAATATTGGGAGATGGCGGTACCACAAACTTCCTCACAACCACCCAAAGAAAAAGGTATATGGGAATACATTAAATGGTTGGATTAGGAATCATCTGAAGCAAAGAAACATTGTTGTGCAACACAAAGTGATGAAAAATAGAAATAAACTAGAGAGAGAGAGAGAGAGAGAGAGAGGAATCTACTTAACCCAAGAAGAAATACTATAATGACCCCATTAGACAAAGAGAGAAGAGTATTGTGGTTGAAGGAGACCCTGAGATGGAAAGAATAGGGGACTATTGGGATGGAAATGTAGTAGCTTAGACAATAGATACCCTCTTAGAATTTCAAGATTTATTCCATAGAACTTTTACAAAGATGAAAGGGATTAAAGAATTAGGGGTGATGAAAATTCAATTGAAGGAAGGATTTCAGCCAATCCAAAAGAGACCCTATAGACCAAATCTCAACATGAAGAAAAAGGTCAAAACAAAATTAGATAAGATGCTAGTTGCTAGAATCATTAAATTAGTAGAATGTGCCAATTGGATAAGCCCCATGGTTTTCCAAAATAAGAAAACTAAAGAAATAAGGATTTGTGTAGATTTCAAGGAATCGAATAAAGCTTTCCTTCATGGTTGCTTTCCCACTCCACTCACTAAAGAAATATTAGAGTCTATTGTAGGGAGAGAGGTATACTCATTTACTGACGGCTTTTCCAAATTAATGATATCATCAAGATATACTCATTTACTGACAGCTTTTCCAAATACCATCAAGTCAAAATAAAAGAGGAAGACCAACCCAAAACTAGTTTTGCTACATAATAGATGTCATATATGTACATAGTGTTGCCTTTTGGGTTGAAAAATGCCCCTAAAATATTTTTTAGAATAATTATTAATGCATTTAAAGACATCATACATGAATTTCTAGAAGTATACTTGGATGATTGGACTATTTATGGATTAGTGAAAGATCATATATTTGCACTATGTATGATGCTAAATAGATGTAGGAGTATTAAAATATCATTAAACTTGAAGAAATATATATTTAAGGTACCCTTTCAAACCCTATTAGGCCATATTATATGTAAACAAGGATTAATGGTGGATCATATGAAAGTTTCCCTAATACTAAATTTACTACCACCCGAGAATGCACTAGAAGTTAAGACATTTTAGGATATACAAGGTACCATAAAATGTTTATAAAGGCATATGTTGGTATTGTTGCACCATTAGAAGAACTATTGAAGAAGAAAGCCAATAGGAACATTGAATGGAATGAGGAGTCTCAAGAAGAATTTGAAACTTTAAAAGAAAATATTGTAGAAGCACCAATCCTCATATTTCCAATTTGGAATAACCCTTTCCATGTCCATGTGGATGCTTATTAAATCACCGTAGGAGCAGTTCTTTCCCAACCCAAGGAGAAAAAATACCATCCCATTGGCTTTTCTAGTAAGAAACTATCTTCCATGGAGAAGAACTACACTACCATTGAGAGAGAAGCACTAGCTATGGTATGTGCAATACAAAAATATAGACACTACCTACTATCCACCCCATGCACCTTCTTTACTGATCATGAATTCCTTAAGTATAAATACTTAATAAACATATCACACATGGAAAAATATGCAGATGGTTGCTATTTTTTCAGGAATATGATTTCAAAATCATGGTGAAATAGGGAAAAACAACTAAGGACCAGACTATTTATCTCGAATGGATACTAGAGAAGAACTAGACATGCAAGGAGAAGATCTCCCTAGTCCACATTTGTTTCACTTTAAAACAATATCAAAGGAACTACGTGGTATTGCCATCTTACTTTCTATAGGTTAATTTCCCAAAGATTTCTCACCATAGGAAAATAAATCACTCATTTGGAGGGCTACACCATACACTTTAGTTAAGGTGAGTTACACCATTTAGGTAGGGATGATTTTTTAAGAAGATTGGTGTATAAACATAAAAGAAAGTCAATCTTCAAGAAAGCACACTAAGGAATAGCTTAGGGGAACATAATTGTGGCAAAACTATAGCTTGGAGGGTGGAACTTGCAATACTATGGTGCCCAAATCTTCATAAAGATGGTAAGGAGTGTACAAAAGGGTGTGATAATTTTCAAAGGGTAGCAAAACCTACCACAAGAGATGAAATGTCACTAAGATTGATACTAGAATATATCACAAAATGGGTGGAGGCAAAACCCACAAAGGATTGTACCACAAATATTGCCACAACATTCTTTTATGAAAATATAATCACAAGATATGGATGTCTGCTTAGTATAGTGAGTAACCAAGGAAAATATTTTATGAAGAAAATGATAAAAAAAAATTACTATAAAACTTCATGATAACACACAACAAAATCTCTCCATATCACCCACAAGCTAATGGGGAAAGTGAAGCATTGAACGAGATAATTGGGAAATCCCTTACCAAAATGTGTAATGAAAATAAGATAGATTGGGAAATAAATGTGCATGTGGCACTCTAGACATACCACACATCATATAAAAGGACCAATAATTTCACCCCATTCTAATTAGTTTATGGTATTGACAATGTAGTCTTTATGAACTTTATAATCCCAAACATATGTACCACAATCACTTTGTGGTTGTAATATGAGAAATCCTTGGTGATATGAATAGAATATTTAGATAAATTAGATGAGCATTAGAAAATTGCAAGGCATAACCACCAACTTGAGCACCAAAGGTAGAAGGCATGGCATGATAGGAACTTGAGGAATAAAAATATTTAAAATAGGGGATCTCATATTACTCTATGATGTTAAGTTTAAGAAATAAGGGAAATTGAAGGTTAGATTGCTAGAACCATACCACATGTGTGATATCAATGATTCAGAAGCAGTGAAACATATGTTGTATTGGCATTGATTTGGCATTGATGTCAAAGTTTGTTGCATGAAGGTTTGTCACTGTTGGCTTGACATTGGTTGTGGTTGATGTTCTCCATACCATTTCATTAAAGGCATAAATTTCATCAAAGTATCAGGGCATCAAAGCATGAGGTTGGTTTTCAGCATAAAGAGGTTGATGTATAAGTCTTGGAGGTATGAGACTTATTAGGGTCTCAAGCGAAAATTTGAATGTTTTATTGATCATTCATGAAAGTGTTTCTTTCTCATGTATTCAACATCTCAGCAGGTTGGTAAAGGCATTACATCATCACATAGAAATATGATTATCATGTGGGGTTGGTAAATTTTTCATGTTTCACAACACAAAAGTTTGATTATCTCTAAAATTCTAAGACTTTTCATCATTCTAAATTTCTAGGGTTTCTTGTACTCTAAGGGTTTTTAAAACAAGTTCACCTTTTCTTATATTTTGAAAGTGACCTGCTATATACTACAAAAAGGCACTTAAGTAACCTCTTTAAGGTTTTAATACTATTTATCAACCGACCCCCTTTTATGAAGTAACCTATCAAGCAGGTTAATAGTCTTTTGAAATGTGTATAATTAAACATCAACAGTTCGCTTTTAAAGTTGTTTTGGAGGAAAATGAGGATCGATGGTTCTTATTCAAATAGTTTAACAACTATTTCTCATGGTTATAGATTTGAAGGAAGTCTGAATGTCATTGGTTTCTTTTACAAGTTTTTTTCTATTTTGAATGTGAACAGTTGTGTGCAGATTTTTTGATTAGCACCAAATCTCTTGAAAGATTTTTTATTTTGTATGGAGTGAATTTTTGGAAGGTGTGGTGTCAATGAAAGCATATTTTCATGAAAAAGATAAAGCTTATATTCTTAAATTTAATGAATTTGATACGAGTTATGTCAATAGAATGTATTTTTTACTGCAATCTTTGTATAAGTTTCTCTTGTCAAAGAAACAATATAATGTGAAGATACACAGGGTTTTTTGTGTCTGTATGTGCAAGGTTTGAGAATGAAAGAGAATGATGATTGACTATGATGGTCTATGAATATTGAAAAAAGTAGATGAATGATGAAAGTGTATGATATTTGAGTTTTCATTAAGTAGAAAAATATCATAGGTGTCAGGTGATTGTATATAAGAAATGATTTCATGTGAAATTGGTGTTAAAATCTTTGTCAACCTATGATAAAGCTTTGATTGAGCAGAATGATAATTGATCCTTATTGAATAGAAATATGATTACATAATGGTAAAAGAATGATAATTGGGCTTCTTGAATTTGAAAGTTCAGGAATGATAAATCTAGAATACCTTGTTTAGGAGTAATGAATTCAGAATTTCATATTTCTTTGTATTAATCACTTGGAGGTCATGAAGATTTGTTTTTGTTTGTGTCAAATTGGGATAAATAAGGTGTATGTATAAGAGTTATAGAATTCGTATATAACATTTTTTTTTCAATGTAAACAGAGTAGTACTCTTTATTGATCTTCATATATTTAGATTGGAGATTGGTTAGTAAGACCATGGATATTGGTTAGTGAGACCTTGGAGTTGGAGTGATAAGGAGTGGGTGCTCCTATCAGCTTTATTTTGCTAGTGAGGTAGGGGTCAGTGAGACCTTAGGGTTGGAGTGATAAGGAGTGGGTGCTCCTATTAGCTTTGTTTTTCCAGTGAGGTAGGTTTTAGTGATAAGGAGTGGGTTCTCCTATTAGCTTTGTATACAATATAGTTTTGGCTAGTGAGGCCTAATAAAGCATCTTTTAAGAGTGGTTTTTCACCCTATTTAGGGTTTTTCCACTCATAAATTTGGTATCTCATGTCTCCTTGATGATATGTTGCTTTATGCCTGATTTAATGTTCTTAATTCACACATGATGTTATAATATGAAACTCTTTATGTTTTTCATGAAATACATATCTGAAGTTTGTGTGTGAATAAGAGTGCTAAATTTTGAGATTGATTGCATCAACCACTTATTCACCCCCCCTCTCAATGGTCCTATACTCCAACAAGTGGTATTATAGCTACATGTCCCTTTACATAATTTCAAACAACTTGGGAGATTCTGGTAGAGGAGTACTCATTATGGCTAACCAAGAAGGTTGTTCTACTTCTAAAGCACCTTTACTTGATGGTTTGGATTTTTCCTTCTAGAAGTTTAGAATGAAAAATTACTTATCTTCTCAAGGTTATGATATTTGGGCAACAGTTGAAACTGAATATACTGCAACTATAGCACCTACTACTGTAGATGAGAAAAGGGATTATGAATGTAATGCTAAAATAAAAAATGTTATTTGTTGTGGATTGACAAATTATATTCTTGTCAAGGTTATGGACTATAAATCAACAAAATTTGTGTGGGATAGATTAACTAGTATCTATTAGGGTGATGATAAGGTTAAGGAAGCCAAGCTACAAGACTTCAAAGCTAAATTTGAAGGGTTAAGAATGAACGAAGATGAGAAGATTGTTGATTACCTTTTAAGGGTTCAATAAACAGTCAATCCTATTCAGGGCCTTGGAGAGACTTTGGAGGAGAAAAAAATTGTCAAAAAGGTGTTAATTTCACTTACAACCAAGTATGATTTTAAAATATTTGATGTTGAAGAAAGGGATATAAACAAGCTCACCTTAGATGAACTTCATGGCACATTCACAGTATATGGAATTATAATTTATAATGAAGACTTCACAAGCAAAGAGGTTGCTTTTAAATTAGTCAATAAGGATAAAGAAGAATTAAATGATAAAGAGTCTACCTTTGTAAGCAAACTAAAAAAAGGATCAGGGAAGTATAAGAGGAAGCTTCCATTTAAATGTTTCAGTTCTGGTAAAATTGGACATTTTGTTGCCAAATGATATAAAGATCCTGAAAGTGGTGAAGAGAATACTAGAAAACAAGGAAACAAGAAGCAGTTTAACCCTAAAAGAAAAAAAAATCAAAAAGAAGAAAAGATTTTTTTTATCAAGGATGTTGATGTAATAGACAATTGTTCAAAAGATTCCATTGAAGAAGAAGAAGAAACTTTGTTCGTGTCTATTGATGATCTAGGTGAAAAATAGAATGAAAAGAGTGAAGAACAATCTGATAATGGTGAAGAAGAGATTGATTTTAAGGGAGAGTTGAGATGTGCACTTAGTGAAATTAAAAAACTCAAAAAAAAGGTAGTAGAGAAAAGAAAACAGATTGAAAAATTGATCAGCAAGGTCAATAAATTAGAAAAATTAGTTATAGATTTAAAACTTCAGCTTGAAGAGAACAAGATAATTTTTGAACTCATTAAAATGGAGCTAGATATAAATTAAAATGAGTTTTTTACTCTAGAAGTAGAAGTTGTGGCAGCAGTGACAAGTTGGTAGATCTCTCGGATTAGCAAAAAGGACATAAGAACAAAATTGGTTTAGGGTTTGCAAAAGGTGAATGCTCACACTCCAATGATCTTCAACATGTTGATGGTGGTACTAATGTCACAATCAAAAGATGCATGAGACCATTTAATATAAAAATAAATACATCATTCAGGTATAATTTTCACTTCTCTTGTTATTTCTTTGGTTGTAACCAATATGGGAATAAAGCTAGTGAATGTAAGATTGTGTCTAAAAGAAGATTAGGTTTTGCAAGTAGAAGTCCTTTTGAGTTCTTAAACAAGTTGAGATTCTTTAATTATAGAAATTTTGTTCACATAGCTAAGTTTTATAGACCTAACTTGGAGGTGCAATAAAAGAGAGTTAGTGCACATTCTAATGCTCATAAGGTGAAATTAGTTTGGGGACCAAAAATGACTCATAAAAAGATTGAAGCTATGATTGTTCAAATTGCCCTACATGCTAAGAAAAAATATCTATGGTTTGTAGACAGTGGGTGCTCTCATGAAATGACAAGTGATAAGAGAAAATTCATCAAATTTGAAGACTATGATGGTGGACCAATCAAGTTTGGAGATGAATTTTGCATTCAAATCAAAGGTAAAGGTACTATATCTTTAGATGACGATACACCATTGCATGATGTATAATATATAGAGGGCTTAAAACATAACCTTTTGAGTGTAATTCAAATTTGTGACAATGGATTTGAAGTTCCTTTTAGTGCTCAAGGTTGTGCTATAAAGAAAAAATCAAGAAGAACAATTGTAGCAAGGTTGAGAACAAAAGGAAATATTTATAATCTTCAAGAGGGTTCAAAAAGAGATAAATATGGACAAATTTTCTTCTTGATTCAAGTTGAAGAAATCAAGTTATGGCACAGGAGGTTTGCACATATAAACTTTGACAATCTTGTCAAGGTTAGTAAAAATCAGAATGTGAGAAATATTCCACTCATCTCCAAGCCAACCAACAATACTTGTAAGGGATTCCAATGAGGTAAGAAAACAAGAATTAATTTTAAGTCCAAAGAACACTCTTCTACTAAACCTTTACATCTTGCTCATTTTCATTTGTGTGGTCCAACAAGGACAAAATCTTTAAATGGTGAAAGATATTTTATGCTCTTTATTGATGAGTACACTAGAATGACCTGGGTGACATTTTTAAAGCATAAATCAAAATAATTTAATAGATTCAAGGTTTTTAGAAAGATGGTTGAAAGAGAATCAAATTTGAAAACCAAATGTCTAAGATCAAATAAAGGTGGAAATTATACTTCTTGAAGAAGTTTGAGGACTACTGTGAAAGTTATGGCATTAAAAGACAATATTCAGCTCCTAAGACACCTCAACAAAATAGATTTTTTGAGAGAAATAATAGGACAATCAAGGAGATGGCAAGAACAATTATTCTTTATGCAAATCAACAATGATTATTGATGAAAATCTCCCTAACACCTATTGGAAAGAAGCAATTCATATAGTTGTATATATTTTAAATAGGGTGCAGTTAAGAGTAAATGCTAAATATAATCCAATTGAACTATGGCATGGTAAGTCAGCAAATGTTGATTATTTCAAAATCTTTGGTAGAAAATATTTTATCAAGAGATATGATGATAGTTTGGGAAGCTTTGATTCTAGGTTTGATGAGGGTATTTTTGTAGGCTATTCTACACATAGTAAAGCCTATAAGTGTTTCAATAAAAGACTCTAAAAGATAGTAGAAAGTGTTAATGTTAAGATTCATGAAGGGTTGCAGCCTTGTGAATAGTCTTTTGAACAATATATAGAAGATAATGAAGAAGAAATTCAAGTACCAAAAGATGAGGTGGAAGATCTAGTGGAAGAAAATTCTATTGAAAATCCTATGGAGTCTATAGCTAAAACTCCTTCAAAATCTCTACAAAGAGACCATCCTCATGAGCTGATTATTGGGGAAAAAAGTGTTTGTATGCAAACAAGGAGGTAGCTTGCTAACACAAGTGATCAAGTGCATATTTTTTTGATAACCAAAGGCCTATGTAGAGGCTAACTAAGATGATTTTTGGGTTAAATCTATGGAGGGGGAATTAAATCAGATTGAGAGGAACAAGACATGGGAACTTGTTCCTAGACCCAAAGACAAGAATATTATTGGAGAAAAATGGGTCTTTAGAAACAAACTTGATGACAAAGGTAATGTAATCATAAACAAATAAATAATTGTTTGCAAAGGGTACTCTCAAGTTGAGGGTATTGATTTTGATGAGACATTTGCACCTATAGCTAGACTAGAAGCCATAAGGATGTTTCTAGCTTTTTTAGTTTATAAAAATTTCAAGGTGTTTCAAATGGATGTTAAATCAACATTTCTCAATGGTGATCTTGAGGAGGAGGTTTACATGGAGCAGCCTGAAGGTTTTGAATGTGAAGATATTCTTATTGTTTTTGTCTATGTAGATGACATAATCTTTGGTAGCAATTATGATAATATGTGTCATTCTTTTCCTAACATCATGAAATTTGAATTTGAGATGTCTCTGCTTGGAGAGTTGTCATTTCTTGGATTGCAGGTTTCACAACTTGAGAAAGGTATTTTTATCTCTTATATGAAGTATGCAAAATAAATGCTCAAAATATTTCAAATGGATGAAAGTAGACAAGTTGGGACTCCTATGGTAACTAGATGCAAGCTAGGAAAAGATGATGATTCACTTGCATGTGGATCAGACCTTATTTAGATCTATGATAGGTAGTCTCTTGTACTTGACAACCTCTAGGCCTGATATCATGTAGGTTATATGTTTAGTAGCAATATTTCAGTCTTCTCCCAAGAAATCTCACCTTAATGCAGTCAAGAGAATCTTTAGATATCTTAATGGAACTTGTGGTACCATACACATGATGATTTTACTTTGATTACCTATATTGATGCTAATTGGGTAGGGTGTCTTAATGATAGAAAGAGTACTAGTGGAGGAGCATTCTTCGTGGGTGGTAGATTAGTGTCCTAGCATAGCAAGAAACAAGACTCAATGTCACTCTCAACTGCTGAAGTAGAATATATTGTTGTTGCCTCATGTTGTTCCTAGGTTTTGTGGATGGTTTAAACACTCAAAGACATCAATACTAGTGCAATCTTATCATGTTCATATCTCATGTGACAATACTAGTGCAATCAATATCTCCAAGACTCTTGTTATGCATGCAAGAACTAAGCATATTTCTATTAAATATCATTTCTTGAGGGAATAAGTCTTGGCTAATGAAGTTGTTTTGGATTACATGCATTCCCATCACTCAAATAGTTGATATCTTTACAAAACCATTTTCAAAGGATTTCTTTGAACACTTGAGGGACAGGCTTGGTGTCCTTTCCCTTGCATCTCTTTAGTAAACATAGTCTTCTTATGCATGGTTTCAGGGGAGGTTGTGCATTTATACTATAATCCCTCTTGTGGGTATCCTAGTGAGTGATGGGAATGCATGTTCTAGGTGCATTCTAGTTGGTACAATACTCTTCTTGCTTGAACAACTATACTCTTGCTTGATTCATACTTGGTGGAGTTGATCAAATGATCCTAAAAGTGAGACTACTTCTCAATCTGTATTATACCTATAAAATGGCTCTCATTGGTTAAGAGTACAAGTGTCATGTTGGATGTAGCAGTGGGTAGATTTCCTTTTTCTAATCCTTTTGATAGTGATCTTGGAATTTTGGTTGATAATAGTTGAAATGTTAATGATTTGCTAGGTTGCAATGCTTTAACAGGGTTTTGCAGTGTCTAATGTGATGATGATAACCTCTTAAATTAGGGTCCTAGATCTAAGTGAGGACCCATTCACCCTATGGAGAATGGGTCCTAGGTCACTTACCTAGGACACACATCTTCCAAAATTAAGTGTTGTGTAATGGCATTTATGAATTTTGAGTTTTAGCCCTCAGAAATTGCATTTAATTAGGCTTGGATTTGAATTAAAGGGGGCAATTAAGGAAAATTAACCTCAATTAATTTATAAATCCGTAAATTAGTGTGAAAGTGTAAAGGTATTCCTTAAAACACCAAAACTAAGGCACAATTAAGTCCATTTAATCTAAAAGGGCCCTAAACTTAATATGAATATGTAAAACATATTACAACACTAAATTAAGGCGTAATTAAGCTCATTAAATATTATTAATTATTCCCAAATTAAGTGTGAAAAAGGGATACTTTTTTGTACACTACAAGATGCTACCATGAGTACTAAACATCTATGGAGACATGGATGCAAAAAATTAGGGTAGGATAATATAATTCCTCCTTCGACATGTGAATCAACCCAAAAACTAAATGAATGAAGCAATAAAGGATATTTTGAAGGAGATGGTTGTTGCAATTTGAGGAAAATGGGCCAAGGCACTCAAAAAAGAAGAAGAGATAAGGGAGAATTCTATCACCACAATCATTTCCAATGTCACTAAAGAACAAAATCAGTCATTAGCTCAGGCACAAGCCCAACAACTCCACACAAAGCATAGAGTAGACAAACTCATGGAGGAGGATCCAAACGATGTAGACAAGATCTAGAAAGAGATTGAGGACGTGACCAAAAATATTTATGTAGAAATGATCAACAATACTAAAAAGAACATAGAAGGGTCCCCTTTATTAGAAAATAATCCGACCAAAGAAGAAGATGACAAAGGTAAAGATACCACTAAGGAGACATCTAATTCCACTTCCACAATCTCCAAAATCAAAAATTTCCTAGCGTACCAACAATAGATTTAAACAACACCATCACCACAACTTCTCTAGGTACCAATGGTGGGTTCACAAGTTAATTCATCTAGTATTTCACCCCTACAAAATATACCATTAGGAGATATCCTACATGCTACTATAAGGGAAGAACTATTGAGTTAGCATGTGAATAATGCAAATAAATTACAAGACATAGTAGACACAATAAAAAGAGCCATTCCATAACTACCTTGAGATATCTCACTTCCCTTGCCCCAAAAACTCAAACAATTGGTGAAAAACCTTCAAGGATATTTGGTCTCCACCAAGGGTAACATAAGGAATGAAGACCGAGAGGAGGTGATCAAGAACAAAACCAATGAATACACAAATAAGTGTGATACTGCACATACAAAAATGGAGGAACATATCAAGGAGCTAGGTGACACTATCACAAAAGTAGGAGTTATTTACTAGTTCTAATTACAGTTGCCTATAAGAAAAAAGGGCCTAAGGGACCAAATGGCCCAACTATAGAATCAAATAGCACAAGTAGTGCAAACCTATAACCCTCTCCAAAACAGGGATGACACAATAAGGGCCCAAACAAAAAATCTCCATAACTAGCTACAACAACTCCATACCCAAAGGGAACAAATCAAAGAATAAATTAAAAATATGAGGGATATTGTCAACAATCAATTGACACACCTATCAGGGATATTAGGGGAAGCACAAGAAACACCAAAAAATAGTCAAATCCTCGGTAGTATGGCTGATGTATAGGCTACAATAATTCAAATTCAAAGTCATATCTCCACACTACAACAAGAAAAAGAATAGTGAGAAAAGTCACTAAATCATATCAAAGAAACATACCAGAATATCCTTCCCAATTTAGTATCATGTCTTGAGGATAAGACATTTTTTAAAATGGGGGGATGATGCTAGTAGGTCAAGATTAGAAGAAAATATTATTTCAGACTACCACAAAGGGTTTGTGTCATGTCCCTTTTTCTTGAAAGATAGTTGCAAAGTGGAATGTAGGAATCCTATCAAATTTCATCATTAAACACCCTTCTGGATTGTGGTTTTGTACATGACATCTTCAATGATGCCTGCACATCATATCCAAAGCTCAAGGAAAAAATTATCAAATGTTGGAAATATATCACCATTAGAAGGTCGCTAGTCCAAGCTCACTATACTGAAGAAAGATCATTTATGGGTTTTCCTCTATATTCCTCCATAGGAGAACATTATGGCATGTAGTTCAGAACATAGCATCTAAAATGGAAACCACATATCATATCCAAATCTTGAAAATAATGGAGTAGTTACTTGAAATATATTTCTATTAGAAGATGATTGTGCTAGGTAATCGACACTTGCTTCAGCAAGCATAATGGATAAATCACCTTAATATCATGCAACATCAGTTGTGAAATATCAAGAAGTAGGAAGGGGATAGGGAAGAATGTGAATAGGTCCACAGGGTTGCACACTAATTATTGAATAATCCACTTTGGCCTTAAGGCCGACCTAGTGTAGCATGTTGAAATTTAAATCTTGGGCTTCGACGCCATTTTGGCTCAAGGCCGACCTATTCCTTGAGGGAAATTGTTAGCATATAAATGTAGGGATTCAAATCTTGTAATAGGAATTGGATTATTATGTCTTTCTTTTTTATTTCAGGATACTTCTATTCTAATTCCTTCTATGGATGAAAACCTAGTGATCACTAGGATTAGAGGATGAAACCCCTTTGGTTCTTGAGGGAATTCTCATTCAGGGATTATATTTGAGCTTCAAGAAATATATAAGGAATATTAATAAGAATTTAGTTAATTTATGGTAGCATTGTATATCATTTTGGATCAGTATGAGTGTGTTGTATTTGATATATCAAATATATGGATTAAATTCTAGAGTTTATCAATATATCAAAGTGATCTAGTGATCTTTGTGTTCATATATTATTGTTCATTGAATTCAAACCACAAAAATAAGTATTTATGTTAAAATTTATGTTAGGGACATCAGAGTGGTATCAAAGCATGATTCTTCCAACTTGTAAGGTTTTTCTAATGATTAATGTTGAGAAAAATGGACATTAGGTACCAAATGAGAGAACTGGAGAGATTGGATCAAGAAGGAGATTCAAACCTAGAGAAAAGGAAGATGTCAGAATTTGAAGAAATATTTAAGAAGACAATTGCAAAAATTTATGAGATCACTATAGGGTTAAGGATATACTCGCAACCCTAGTGGAGACAAGAGATGTATTCAAAGTTTTGGAAAAATAAGATATATCAGGTGGAAATTCAAATGAAAATAGTTAGAAAGGTGAGACTTCATCAAAAAATGGTGGAAGCTATGATGTGGTAAATAATATTTTGTCAGGAACACCAAGGAACATATTCTTGTTGAAATGTGAACCAGAGAGGAGTGAAATTGTGAACACCAATGCCTTCAATCAAAAAACTATTTGTAGATGGCATGGTGAGTACCAATCTTTAACAAAAGAAATAAAATCAAATATGTGTTATGAAGACTACATAGAATTCACAAGGAAGAGTGAGCCATAGAACAATAGGTTATACAAGAGAATGGAACTGAAGAATAAGTTTGGAAAACTTGCCACAACATGTTTTGATGGGAGTAATATGATCTTAGCTAGAGCATGGTTACAAAAGATGAAAACTTATTTCTTTCTCAATCCTATAATAGAAAAAGATGTGGTTCAATTTACCTCTTTGCATCTTGAATGGGAAACCTATGAATGATGGTTTCATCACCACAACAAGTCCCTGTGATTTGCTTCATTTTTTGCTTCCACCTATAGTTTTAATGTATTTTTTGGATTTTTTTTAAAATGCCAATGCTATTTATCAAGGGTGCAATATCTAGCATTTATTGCACTGATTAGTTTAAGTCAGTGCTAATTTAGGTGCTACTTAGAACCTAAATTAATTTTGTATTTAGCGTCGATATTAGCTTCGAGTATAGCGTCACCTTGATCTCCGCCTTTAGCTTTGAGTTTAGCTTCAAGTTTACTGTCGTGTTTAGATCCAACTTTAGCTTCGAGTTTAGCTTTGGTTTTGGCTTTGGGTTTAGCGTCGGATTAGACACCCCTATGTCGAGGAGACTTATTCATATGTCTCATCGACGATGTAAAAAAGTGAAATGTCAACAAGATAAAGGCATATCGAGGAGAGAATCACTTATGTCACATCGACAAGGTATATCTACAAGTGCTCGGTGAAACACAACTCTTGGATATAAGAAATTAATGTTGATGATACATTGAGATATTTGTAAGACAGATAAGATTACTTCATCAATAGTCTTCAAGTAATGATCAAAGGCATACACCACTATACCGCGAGGAAGGTGAGCAACATATGCGGTAGAGCGGTGTACATCGCAACCTCACAACAAGAAGCCTTGAGCAAGGCGGTAGTGCGGTAAACAATAGAAGGGAAGGGGGAAAAAATGGTATACTACAGTCATAATCATGAGTCTCCCCAACATGGTAGATTTACACCGATATATAAAGAAATATTGTTGAAGGAAAATATCGATGAGACATTGGCATATCGACAAGAGATATTAACTTGTCTCATTAACACCGGCAACCAACATCAAAGGAACATAAGATCTAATGTCGATGAGACATTGGGATATCAGTAAGACAAATAAGATTGTCTCATCGACACTCTTCAAGTAATGATCAAAAGAATACACTGCTATACCATCGGGAAGGTGAGAAACATATGCGGTAGAGTGGTATACACCACAACCCTGCAGCAAGAAGCCTTGAGCAAGGCGATAGTGCGGTAAACAGTAGAAGGGAAGGGAAAAAGACCGCCATACAGTAGTGGGTATAATAAGAGATGGTAGTAGTATAGTAATCATGGAATCATTACAATTTATAGCAATAAATGTAGAAAATCACATCAGTTGCCAAAATTAAATGCTATTAAATTATTAAGAGTTGCCAAAATTAATATGAATGAATACCGTTCCATCCAAAGATAAGTGATTTTTCCCAATATCACACTCAATTTTAGTGCACTAGCTTGGAAGGAGCTAAGGATACGAGAAGAAGAATTCCTACAAGCGTAAAATACTCAGGTAAGTACATGAAAACTCTCTGAAAGAGCTCTGTTAATTTAAAAAATATTTCAAGTTTTTGTCATCTAAAGCCATAGTAGAGAAAATTGAAACATGCCTCCTAAAAGAAAATGATCAAAAGTAAAAGAAATTCAGCCTAAAATTAAAGATGAATAACCTAAAGTAAAGAAGAAATCACTCCATCCTAAAACAAAACAATCAGAAGTAAAAGAAAGTCAGCCTAAAATTAAAGATGAAGAACCTAAAGTAAAGAAGAGACCACTCCATTAGTCCATATTAGATAGACTTCTAGGGTCTACTAAAGAGGGTAATAAGAAGTTTCTCATGGACACTGCACAAAGTTGTAGGGATGCCCTTAATTCAAAATTTGGATGGGACCTATTTTGGTATTTTTACAGTAAGAGAAATGAGAAGATTCCAGTGTCAAAAGGTTGGATGTTGGATATAGCAAGGTTGATTGTCCCAAATGTGTTTGTTGATGTAGAATTTATCAAACTGCTAGCCAAACACTATCACTCAGCTATCAAAACATTAAGGTTTCCAAACGGCATAGTATTGGTAGAAGTAACCAAAAAAGCCATCATTGAGTGTTTTGGCTTAAACAAGCAGGCTCTGACCAAGATAAACTTGAAGAAAAGTGAGGAGGATTATGCTAGGTTAAAAAATACTTATAGAAGTGATGAGGTACCCCTATATATGAAAAGAGGCATTGGTAATAGAACATTCCCCATCTCTACTACTAGTACTAAACCATTTAATGTGAAATATTTTCAGTATTACTTTGTGAATACATATTTAGCTCTTTGCCAAGTTTTGGGGATAGATGCTCAAGATAAAATGCCAATAGGCCTAATGATGATGGCCATGAGAATTCAAAACCCTGAAACTAATATTGAATATCACTTTGCTTCATACCTTGAGATGGTGTTAGATGATGAATTATCCCAAGTTATAGAGGATAGAGCACTGATTACATTCATAAACTATTCCCTACTGTGTCATCTGATATTGTACCAGAATAGGAACCATTGGAATAAAAGAATGGAGTTTGCTACAGTAGATGAGCAAGGGAATTCCACACCTGTCCAAAAATGGTGCTATACTTGGGAGAGTCGGTGCAATAATTCAAGATTTTTTGTATTCTACGAAGAATTTGTACACAAAATCCTTTAAGTTCTTGGGTATGCAATAACAAGATTATCAACCAAAATTTTGGAACTATTGAGACCTTTGGCTTTAAGACCAAAGAAGGGTCATACACACAATTTTGGAGATTGGTTCTTCCTCCCGGAAGTTACAATAATAAGATTTTATGCATGCCATATTGCTCCACACATATTGCCAAAATTTGAGCCCCTCAGATTAGCACTTCTTGAATTTATGTGGCAAATGATGTGGATGGAGAAAGATGTAATGCACAAGCAGAAGAAAGGAAATTTCCTGCCAAACCAAACCAAGTGTGAAGATTGGACTGTAGGCTCAGACACACTAGAGGAGTTATAGTATTATTTGAAGATAAGATATGCATTGAAATCTGGAAAAGAAAGAGCCTTTGACCCTGAAAATCATATGAACAACATAAGGCACAATCTTCTTACTCAAATGACAGTGCCACACCAAGTGGATTTTGAAGAAGATGTCATAAGGAATTGCACTACTTATAATAATGTATTTATTAGAAGGAAAAAATGGGAATATATGAAGAAGCTTGAAGAAAGGACGAAGCAGAGGTCCAAGGATTTCCTAGGACACTTTGTTGAGGAAAAGGACCCCATCAAGAGGATAGAATTGATAATTGGTAAATTTGATGACTTGTATAGAAAGAAGGAAGCATATCTCAAATAATGTGATGGTGGTGCAACTGTAGAGCATACCCTAGGTGAAACCTCTAAGCCTCTCATGGAGCAATTACCTCCCAAAAGATGAAAGACAAGAAGCATTGAACAGCTAGTACCTTATGAGGATACTAAAGAGGTGGGTGATACTGAGGAAGTGGCTACAGTATTGTAGTCATTGATAGGTGATATTGAAGTTGATCAGCCCCTCCTTGAGACCAATGCCCATAAACATGAGGAAAGGATGGGTGATGTAGAAAAAAAAAGTATAGAGGTACATGAAGATGAAAGGGAAATTGCAGCCAAAAGATTCATAGAAGACGATGAATTCATTTAAAAGACTCTTGAGTTTAAGGATTTCTAGATGAAGATGAAGATAAAATAATTTCAAGAGGATGGAATCAGCTGAATCAAGAATTGAAGAATTAGAGAAAAATCAAATCGTAGCACAAACTTTCCAGGAATTAAGAGTTGACAACATTGACATTAGCCCCTAGAAGGCTAGAGAAATGGTCTTGAAGAGAAATATGCTCATTTTCCCTAGCTTAGAATTAAAGAAAATGTTTTTGCTTGATCAAGTGTGAGCTCAAGAAGATCCAATGCTAGTTGTAGAATTTGACTCCAATGAAGGTGTGAGTGGAACTGGGTATAACCCGAAGATTGAAACCCTCGCCATATGGATCAAACAAAAAAATACACAGAATTCAGAATTATTGGATGTAATTCAAGGGATGAAAGGGGTAACGATGGTAAGGACAATACAAGATACCACCCCTTTGGAGGTAGCCATAATTACCATCCATTTAGCCATGTTCACTCAAGCAACTATTAAGGGATTAGAAGATAGATTGAAGGAGTATGAAAAGGAACAAAGGTTCGTAAATGATGAAGTTAATAAACTATTCATGGAGAATGTCCAATTGAAAGAACAATTAAGAGGAGTAGGACCCTCATAAAGCAAGGACATGGTCTTATATAGACCTCCTATTGTTCTAATGGATATTGTGAAGAACATTTTTGCAGAACATGTACAAACTCCAGAGAAGGAAGTGGATGATGTAAAGAAGGCCAACAATCAAACCCAAGATGAAGTGAAAAGATGAATTTATGGAAAATATTCTTGAGAACAAGATAAAATTAGTTATGGATAGATTGGAGAATGTGCATGATAGTTATAAAACACTTCAGTAGGCAATGGATCAAATAAAAACACATATTCTTGTATTAGATCCTTTTTTCAAAAGGTGGCAGCCTATTCACCACACTTTGGCTAAGTTATGCAAAGTTCTACAAAGAAGTCCTAATGCACCCACAACATTAAAGCCAATTGAATGAACTGTGAAGATGATTACTAATGAATTTCAGTATTTACAAGGGTTTGATAAAAATATTGTAACACGAATGGATTTATTCCATACCTGGAAACAGTGGTATATACCTGAAATTGTGAGAGGTGGTGATCAGTTGAAGGACTTGGATAAGTGGAAGAAAGAATTTAGTCAAGTTGTTCATAAGTGTGTTACTCATATATAGGAGGATGATGATACTAGTCGTCCCAAGCTAAATCAGATCATGGATGGGTTGATTGTTCTTGATGCGGGATACCTAAAGTTTGTCAATGATACAAAGGCATTACTAGATATTTGATGGCAAACTCATCTTGCAAACATGCAAAATATCCAGGAATATAAGTGGCCATCATATTTTACGATGTATCAATGGGAGGAAAAGTATTTGGTTTCAGAAGAATAGGAAACTAAGGCAAGAGCATTTGGACATTCATCATGGAGAGGAATACTTTTCCAGATCAATGATCATAGGTCTTCTACGTTGAATAATGGAACCATATGTCAAAATGTCTTTAAGATTTGTTATTTCCTTAATTATGCAAATTAAATAGTTGTTGGTTTCAGAAGAATAGGACACTGAGGCGAGAGCATTTGGACATTCATCATGGAGAGGAAGACTTTTCCAGATCAATGATCATGGGTCTTCTACGTTGAATAATGGAACCATATGTCCAAATGTTTTAAGTCTTGTTATTTCCTTAATTATGCTAATTAAATAGTTGTTGGTTTCAGAAGAATAGGACACTGAGGCGAGAGCATTTGGACATTCATCATGGAGAGGAAGACTTTGACCGATCAATGATCATGGGTTTTCTACGTTGAATAATGGAACCATATGTCAAAATGTCTTAAGTCTTGTTATTTCCTTAATTATGCTAATTAAATAGTTGTTAGTAAAAGAAGTAGTTATTAAAGGTCGTTTCTTTTTGTAAAAGGCTTGTAGCTTGTTGCTTCCTATATAAATAGGAAACCAAGGCCTAGTTTTAAATTATCATCATCATATATCATTTCCATTTTGAAAACTTATGTTATTAATATATATCAATTGAAGCAATATAATGGAAAACATCTTATTATTAGATATTCTCCAGGACTGTGTTATCATTATGTATTTTTCTTATGTTTTCCATACATATTTCTTCTTATATTTGAATGAATATCAGTTACTGAGCCTCAATATTGTGCTTATGTGAATGAATATGTTGATACAGTAAAGAATGTATTGTGGATGTTGGTAGAGTTGCTAAAAAATTTGAAATTTTGATCTTATTTTACCTTGTTACATTTTCAACATAAAAATGGAAACTATTTAAAAATAATAAATTTAACAAAGTTGCTTATTTAAATAATTGTGAGTTATGTGCATTAATATTTTATTAACTTTTGTGTCTTCACGAACATATGTTGATACAAAATGAATGGAAGAAGCATCCAAGTAATCCTAATTTTTTCTGCCAACAATTCACACCAAAGATTGAACAATTTAAGGATATTGCAATAGGTAATTAAGGATATGATGATGATGATATAATCTTGTACTTGTATATTCTATGAAGCATTCCTTATTTTCTATGAAATAATGTATATATGCTTGTACTTGTAAATATTCTTTTACTGTTATGTCTATTAAATAGAACGGGGTTAGAAGGTAGATATCTAACAAGTTAAATGCATATTTGAACAATAAAATAGAGCAATAAAAACACATAGAAGACAACACAGAGAATTTAACATGGTTCACCCAATCTGGGCTACATCCACAAAACCGTAGCCATCCAATGATTTTATTATCTAGTGCAAAACATATTACAATATCGTGAATAATGCAATACTACAACTCTCCATCCCAACCACTTATAACAATATTTTAGAAGCTTCCAAAAATTAGGGTTTACAAAGTTGACTTTTTTCTTTATACATGAAGAGTGTACAGTACTAAAAAGTGTACAGTATAGCATGATCAGTCGCCACATACCAACAATCTCCCACTTGGAGACTGATCAGGATCCATACCAATACAATCTCCCACTCGAAGACTGATCCTGGATGACACCACTGCACTTATAGCTCCCACTGGACATAAGCACCTTGGACCCTACTGCTCTGTTATACTTGAATTACACTTTGAAGGCCAACCGAAGTTGAAGAGGAGCTCAGCTTCTCCCTTGTCACTGCCTGCATAAAAATATCTGTTGGATTGTCATTTGTATGTATATTTTCCAACTTTACCTATCCATCCTCCAATACTGACCGAATGAAATGATATCATAGTAGTATGTGTTTGGTTTTAGACTGCAAGGCAGAATTCTTTGCAAGATGTATAACACTTTGGCTATCTGTAAACAAGTGATTTTCAGCCTGTGTTTATCCCAACTATTCCATGATGACTTGTAGCCATATCATATCATTTTTTGCCTTTGTTGCAGCCACATACTCTGCCTTTGTGGTGGATAAAGAAAACACCTTTTGCAACCGAGAAATCCAACTCATTGTTGTCCCACCAACTATAAATACATAACCTCTGGTACTTCGCCTGGTATCTATATCCCCTGCCAAATCTGAGTCAACATAGCCTTTTAAATTTGTATTAGAGCCCCCAAAACATAAACATATATTGGATGTACCTCTCAAGTACCTGAGAATCCATTTTATCTCATTCCAATGCTCAACTCCAGGATGACTCATATACCTGCTAACAACTCCTACAACATGTGCAATATCTAGACTCATGCATACCATGGCGTACATTAAACTGCCTATAGCTGAAGCATATGGTACCTTGGACATTTTTTCTTCCTCCTCTTGTGTCTTTCGACACATACCCTTAGTCAATTTTACATGACTGGGCAAAGGTGTGCTGACAGCTTTTGCATTCTCCATATGAAATCTCCGTAACACCTTTTTAACATAATTAGCCTAAGATAAAAAACAATTTCCTATTTTTCCTATCTCTTGTAATATTCATACCAAGGATTTGTTTTGCTGCCCCCAAATCCTTCATAGAAAATGAATTTGCCAACTGTTGTTTTAACTCCTTTATGTGATCCATGTTAAACCTCACTACAAGCATATCATCAACATATAAACATAAAATAATGTAGCTATCTTCACCTAACATCTTAAAATAAACACAATGGTATGAATTACACCTGTTGTAGCCTTGCTCAACCATAAAACTATCAAATTTAAGATACCATTGCCGAGGTACTTGCTTCAAATCATTTAAACTTTTCTTCAATCTGCACACCAGTTTCTCCTTACCTTTGACCTCAAATCCTTGTGGTTGTTCCATATATATTTCCTCTTCCAAATCACCATGGAGAAAGGCGGTTTTAACATAAAGTTGTTCTAAATGTAAATCTTCAGCAGCCACAATACTTAAAACAGTATGAATAGAAGTCATTTTAACAACTAGAGAAAAGATTTCATCAAAATCAATACCCTTTTTTTGTGCAAATCCCTTTACAACCAATCTGGCTTTAAATCTTTTCTTACCTCCATCCTCCTCTTTCAACCTATAAACCCATTTGTTGGGCAAAGCCTTTTTACCTACAAGCAACTTGCATAATTTCCAAGTCTGATTTTTTCAGCAAGGATTCTATTTCTTCTTCCATTCCATGCTCCCACTGAGCCTTGGTATCCACTTGCATAGCTTCATGATAACATTCTGGTTCACCAGCATCAGTTAATAAAAAAGAATACAAAGATGGAGAAAATATTTTTGGAGGTCTACTTATCCTTGAAGATTGCCTAACATTCACTGGAGTTTGTGGTATTTCTTGTTGTTTTTGTTATGGAGCATGAGGAACCACTGGAACATTATTTTTTGTAATATCATCCAACACTGCATAATCCTTTTTTGTCTTCTCGTGATGCTACAATAGATCTTTGTACAAAACTTTCTCATTGAATATGACTTCCCTGTTTCTCACAATTTTCTTATTTCAAAATCCCAAAGCCTATAACCAAATTCATCAATGTCATATCCAAAAAATATACATTTATTCGATTTTGCATAAAGCTTGGTTCTATTTTCAGAATCTACATGTGCAAATGCTTCACAACCGAAGGTTTTGAGAAAAGAATAAATCACATTCTTACCTATACATGCTTCCTCTAGAATACCACAACCCAAGGGATTAGATGGACCTCTATTAATTAAATAAAAAATAGTGTTTACAGCCTCTGCCCACATGTTTAAAGGCAGCCCAACATGCAATCTCATAGTTCGTGCACGCTCCATTGTTGTTCTATTCATGTGCTTAGCCACTCCATTTTCCTGTGGAGTCCTTGGAATCATTTTTTTCCTATGAATACCATTAGAGGAACAATAATCTTCAAACTCTTTGCTGCAATACTCACCACCATTATCAGATCTGAGACATTTTAGCTTTTTACCTATCTCATTCTCAACCAAGCTTCTCCATTTTTTAAAAGTTTCAAATACATCACATTTTTTCCTAAGGAAATAAATCCATACCTTCCTAGTTGCATCATCAATGAATGTAACATAATACTAGATACCTGAGCTAGTCCCCATACATCTATATGCACAAGCTCCAATTTCTTATTTTTCTATTGTTTCCCATCTTTGAGAAAACTAACTCTCTTTTGTTTTCCATACACACAACTTTGAAAAAAATCCATATTAACACATTTTAGACCTAGTAAAACATTCTTTGAATGAAGCACTTTCATAAATTTTGCACTCATATGCCCAATTCTATTATGCCATAGTGTTGATTCAGAATCCATAGCAACTATCTGATTTTTTGCCTATTGAACTGCAACAACTGTTCATGAACATTGATTTTTATCTACAATAGCTAAAGTAGAAGGAATAGTATGACCTGTACAAATATATAAGGTGCCTACTTTCACACATTTTTCTACCACTAAGGCACCTTTTGTAACCTTCCAATTTTTATCACTAAATGTAACAACACAACCTTCATCATCTAGTTGCCCTGCAAAAATTAAATTTCTTTTTAACTTTGGAATGTGTCTTACCTCATGTAGTAGCCAATCATTCCCATTCTGCAACTTAATCTTGATTCTTCCCTTTCCAACAATCTGGCAGGGTTCGTTATCTCCCAAATAAACAAGCCCAAAATCCCTTTGGACATAATCAAGAAAATAATTTCTATGGGGTGTAGCATGAAATGAAGCTGCTGAATCTAACACCCAAGAATCATCAATATTGTCAAGGGAAAGAATCAAAGCATCCTCATCAGATTTATTACTTACCACATTTGCCTCTTTATTTCCTCCCTTTTTGTCTCCTTTATTTTTCTGAGACTAGCAATCTTTCTTTAAATGACCTGGCTTACCATAGTACCAACAATCCCTCTTGTCTCTAGATTGGGACCTTTTGTTCCTTGATTTTCCTCGTGACTTCCCATGAATTCCATAATTGTTTCCTCTCTCCTTTGTTCTACCCCTACTTTCTGCATTCAAAACACTGCTTGATGTGGATGTTCCACCTAAGCTTTTCCTATGAATTTCCTCACTCAAAATAACACCAACATCATCAAACTTCAATGTATTTGAACCAAAAACATAATTTCTAACAACCATTACCAAGCTATTCCAACTTTCAGGCAAAGAACACAGAATAAAAAGAGCCCTAATTTTTTTATCAAAGTTTACTTTTATAGAAGTTAATTGACTAGTAACCGTATTAAACTCATTTAAATGATTAGCAATTGACCCACCTTCTACCATTTTCATATTAAATAAACACTTCATAAGAAATACATTATTCAAAGTGGAAGGATTTTCATATAACTTTGCTAGGGTTTCCATCAACTCTTGAGTTGTCTTTGTTGTTGTAATATTGAATGCCACCGATTGTGCTAGGCATAAATGAATACTGCCAAGTTCCTTTCTATCCAAAGTATCCTAGTCCTCATCCGACATTGTTGTGGGTTTTTTGGTTTTCCCTTCCAATGGCTGCCATAAATCCTTCTGATAGAGGTAGTCCTCCATCTGCATCCTCCATAATTGATAGTTCTTCCCATTGAACTTCTCAACCTTCAACTTCCCCTTGTCTGTCATTGCTCCCACTTAACCATGAGACTCCCACTCAACCGTGAGACTTTCCTGTAGACAATAATCGAAAACAACCCACTCTGATACCACTTGTTAGGGTTAGAAGGCAGATATCTAACAAGTTAAATGCATATTTGAATAATAAAATAGAGTAATAAAAACACATAGAAGACAACACAGATAATTTAACGTGGTTCACCCAATCTAGGCTACATCTGCAAAACCCCAGCCATCTAATGATTTTATTATCAAGTGCAAAACATATTACAATATCGTGAATAATGCAATACTACAACTCTCCATCCCAACCACTTATAACAAGATTTTAGAAGCTTCCATAAATTAGGGTTTACAAAGTTGGCAAGGATACATGAAGAGTGTATAGTACTAAAAAGTGTATAGTATAGCATGATCAGTCGCCACATACCAACATTTGGATCATCATTTTCTATACCATCCATATTGTTGTCTTCCATAATATCATTTAACTTTGGATTGTTGTCTTCTTGTGCTTGAACATAACCATCTTCAACATCATCATGGATGTCAATTTCTTCGATGTTCTCTAATCCCTCTCTCTCATTTTGTTGGCCATCATTGTTTTTCTCAGTGTCCACTAATGCATAATCAAATACATGCCTTAATCTTGGATCATAATGTATGACAAATATCCATTTCGGGTCCAAAATATCTTCATAGAAAAATACCTACACACGAAAAACATACATATATTAGACATTATATAAATTGTATGAACATATATATATCAATTGAATAAAGGAACATTATTTGATAGACTACCTTTTTTATAAAATAATTTCTATAAAACACAATTTGAAAACATAGTTTATAAAACATCAGTCCACACTCATTTATTATTCTTTGGTTTTATGCCCTTAAGAACATCCTTAGGGAGACCTTGTTCTTCCCTCTTCTTTCATGTAGGAGTTCATTTTAAGAAGGGGTAATACATCAATAACTCATCCCCAATGAAGGTCCATAATAGCCTCAACCATTATCAATCTATCAACCTCTCTTTCCATATCTCCATCTTTATCATTTATAACCTCAACAATTTGACAATTCGATCTTACAGTAGGGTCCCTTCCCTACTACTATTTATAAATCCCGCAATAGTTTTGTGTGTGTATGCACATCCATCTATATACATAAGATGACCTCTATTAATTTATTTTCCACTTTCCAATTGGAGACAATGTGTATACATATTCAAATTTAGACCATATGCTGACATGCTAGGCTTATATTATGCTAGCCTTCTCCATTCACCACTGTAACATGATGGACCATAATATGGCATTAATCTCCTAGTGGTTTTTTATAAAAATTTTCTATGTTTGGATCCCACATGTACATTTTGGACAATAAAGAGGCCTAGATTCCCTCCATGAATATTGGAGGGTCGTATCATGTAGTTGTATCCCCAAAATTGAAACACCTCGTACACTCTAGGTATTTGTTGATCACTAGGCCAAGCACAATATAGTTGACAATCAAATGTCTCTTTATAAATTGATCTCAAACTCAGGGGCAATTCATCATTTTCATCACATTCATTCTCATAGGGTATGTAGTCCACCTCCCCCTTGTCTTTAAGAAAATTATGCATCTTCACACCGGTTCTTGTTCTGTTACTTGTTTTCACCAATTCCTCATCTTCCGAGCTGGTATATTGGCACATATTTTTGTTAGATGTATCATTTGATAAATGATCATCTCCCTCTAGGCTGGAAGTCGGTGATCCAAGAAACTTTAAACCAAGAAATTTATCCTACAAGTATCCATTAAGAAAAAATTAGTTATTTAAATAATATGAAACAATGTTTAAATGAAGTATACATGTTATTTATATCAAATTGGAAAATTCCTTACCACAATTCCTATTGGATTTGAATCAATTGTAGGAGGCATACTACTAATTGGAAGCTCATCATATATGTAATTTCTTTGTACAATTGCTCGTTTGAATTGTTTCTTTCCACGACATACAGAACATCCATAAACAACAATTTTCTCAAAGTATTCATCCCGTGTACTATAGTCCTGACCTACCTCTTCTTTAGTAAAATCATTTTTTGTGTATGTAGTATCCATTGTCATATCCTCTTCCACCCACTATCATCTATGTGATTTAACAATTTTAGGTCCGCATCCAAGTGCATATCTTGTTCTTTCGCTAATTGAGAGCTTAGGCTCTACATTTTCTCCAATCTCCATCTAAAATAATCAAGAACATGCATTAATTTATGTCGAGATTGGATAATACATTTACAATTTCAATAATACTGTGAAAAAAGATGGACGTATCACAAAATTCCATTAGATCATTTTTTCCTAAGTTAAGTCAAAATCTGAGTACCTAAAGTCCTACTTCATCCAATGTGTCCTCATTTGATATGATATGATCTATTGCCATGGCCTCGTCTCACCCCTATAATACACAACATAGTAAATAATGTTTAGTACACTAATTATATTATTTCAATGAATATGCTATCCAACACAAAACCTCACTTTAGTCATATATTTGGCATATTGATATCATGTTTTGGCTATCCTAATTTTCAAAATTTTCCCTTGATCATAGAATCACATTTAATCACCATTCCTTTGCATTTTCAACCAATAATTTTGACCTCAAAGGCCTCATGGAAAAAAAAATGACTTTATCTCCTCTATGTTGTAGCATTTTTGAATTCATAAACACCTTCCTCCTTTGGTTGAGGTTGCTTTCTCTTCTTATCTCTATTGTATCTGTAGATTTTGTTGTCTCATCTATTTCCACCCACTTTCCTCTCAGCGATTTAGTATTTCTACGTTGTCCACGTCCTCTCTCCATGGCCTCCTCTTTGAATAAAAATGTCACCACAAAATATTTCACCGCACTACCACCGAGAAGGAAAAAGAAACTTACGGGACTGTGGTAAAAACTGCTCTACGGCACTAAGCTGATGAAGGAGCCACGAGACAGTGGTGGTCACCACACTACCACAAACCAATGGTAGAAGACTTGTGGGAGTCACCGCAACACCGCTAGGAACAGAAGGAAGACTCGCGTGCCACCATAGAAGCTTTCACCACACTACCGTCGAGAAGGATGAAGCATCTTGCGGGACTGTGATAAAAACCTCTCTACCGCACCGAGCTGATGAAGGAACCACGAGACAACGGTGGTCAAAAAAACAAGGCAAGATTTGGAATTGTTCCAACACTATGGATCATGTGATACACAACAATGAAAATAGTCACTATACAACAATGATAGGTGCTAAATTAGGTGCACTTGACACCACGTTATACGTCCCAAAGAGATTACATTAACGACCAACAGTCGATGTTAAAGTTGGCATTAACTAATGCTGACTAAAACATCAACTAAGGAATGGAAATAAAAAATTTAAAACTTTCTCGTGTGAAGGAAGAAATCAGATGACAAAAAAGAGAAAAATTTCATGCGAAGGAAGAGAGCAGGGTGCTACCAGCAACTGATGAGAAATTTGATTTAGTTTGCGACACCATAGGTAAGGTTATGATTTTTGTTTCTTGGTTAAATTCGTTATTGTTTACTGCTCTTTGTATTGCATTTGAATTTGTGATTGTTTATTGGTTCATGGCCTAACCAGTCTAGGCAACCTCTAAATTGTCCCATCATTATAAATTGTAAAACCTTTGAGAAACCAACAAAAAAATTTACCCTACCCATTTGAGCTTTGGCTCAAAATATTATAGCACGAAGCGAGGATGCCTTTGTATTCTTTCCCTAACCTTGGTATCAAGGAAATAGTGAACTGCTTGGAAAATTTGGGAATTGGGTCGGTCACTACTAAGCAACTACTGAAAATAAATGCAGAAACCGCTTGGTTTTGCCCAGTCATGCCATAGTCACCGATGCCATGACAAAATCGTGCAAGATTACATTATGAAAAAAAATTCATGATAAGGTTATCGACACTAAGAAAACTGAGCGAATGTATTTTCCCTATGTTATCAACACTAAGCAAACCCAACAAACATATTTTCCCACAAAACAAAAATTTCATACCACAAACTAGATGAAAACTTCCATACCTGATAGTGTGTACTTCGTTTGCCTCCACAGACTAGACGAAAATAATTTTCTCTAGGTCGCCTCAAAATGTCAATCAATGGAGGGAACCGAGCATTGTAAGCAAACTTTGTCCACAATGAGGTAATTCATTGTCAATTTATATATTTCTAAATGTTTCCATTGTTTCTTTGAATTTTAATTTTTAGTTTTTTATTTCTAAATTTAAAAGAAGAAATATAATTTAAATATATATATAGGGACATGAGACTGATAAAGATAAAGACAAATTGGCTTTCATATTGGGGGTAGAGGCAATGAACAAATTGGTTAATGTGGACTAGACAACACTTGCCAGATACATAGAAAAACAATCTGGTAATGCCCCTCAAACATTGCAAACAAATCAATTGTGTCAAAGGGAATTAATTGATTCCCCAACCACTCTTGGATCAAGCAAAAGATCCAGGAGGAAATCAGTGACAATAAACTCTAAGAATGTGGAACAGGGAGCAGAGACTTCCACTCATGGGACATAGACTTCTTCTAGCACACCATGTTTTCAATCTTGCATTGGTAGCTACAATACGAAGATAGAATACGAGGTGGTTTCAGGGGAATTCCAAATGATGGATGTTGGGAAAACGTTTGTGAGTAGGTTGAAGGAATCATGCCTTCAACGGTTCAAAGACCATCCACATTTTCCATTCTCAAAGATACCCATGAAACTGAAAAAAGAAGTTATCCATGACATGGAGAATGAATTTGGCATAGGTTGGTCTATGAAGAAGGTAAAGCTATGAATGTCTCAAAACTGCAAGAGATTTCGATGCAACCAAACAAAAAAAATAAGAAATCCCTCCCAAGCTAAGGCTCAAAAAAAGGCCACTTGATGTAAGTCTCAAAGTATGGAAAGACCTTGTAAAATCATATGAGAAGTTCGAAGCACAAAGGAATTCTGATGAGGAGAGTACGCAGGTATTTAAATTTCCTCATAAGATTATATCAAATTTATTAAACGATATTTAATTTTATTTGTGCATAGTTAAATTGAATTAGTATATGTTTCAGGACAAGGCCCCCAAGGCTAGGCTTGAGAAACTTCGTGCCACGCATCACAGTGGCCAGAAAGGTTCACAGGCCTTGATCTATACATTTGTAAGTATATTTACTATGTTAAATGATATTTTTTTTATTTCCTTGGAAAAAGTAAATGATTGCATATTAATTAGTTTAGCTAATCCATGTGCCATATTTTGATAGGAGGAGAAATATGGCCGCCATCCAAAGCAATTTTGAAAAGAATATGTTACAAAAAAAAAGTGGAACGATTTTTTAATTTGGATGGAGAACGAGGTATCAATAGTTGAGTCTCAATAACTTAGTTGGATATTGTTGTGTTAATATGTCAATTTTCATCTCTTGTGTTGAGTTGTTTATTGATGCATAGGATGAGTAAATAGAGCTCAAATCTTATGACTATAAGATGATCATTTATGTGCGTGAATAAATAGTAGAAGGATGTAGATGAACTCAATTCATTGGAATTTATGCCTCTTGGTAGACATTCCTCTTAATATCAGGTGCCTCAAACTTCCCTATAGCTTTTACCTTTCATTGTCACCTTTCCTCTTCACTGTTAGACTTGTCTCCTTTTTCCTTATCTACATTTCTGGCTTCGGCTTCTGATTCATCCCATGTTTTACCTTCCTCCTCTTCAAAATCGTCTTCTTCTTCATCCTCCTCTAACTCCATAAGAGATTCATCTTTTGAACCTTCCTCATCTAATTTTGATTCCTCTTCTACATCAAAGGGTTCATATCCTTGATCTGACTCTTCTGAATTATCAAAATCAGAATCAATAGCTTCCATATTCAAAAATTCCCAATCAACATCTTCAATAAATTTATCTGGATCATCAGTAATAGTCTTCAAAATTGGCTACCAGTTCAAGTTCATTATGCTTTCATAATACTTTATATCCATGGAGTTCAACCATTCCTTGATGCCATCAAGCAAAGATTGAGGAATGGCATACATGCGGAGTACATCCCGCTTGAAGTCTTTGAAAATAATAGCCATATCAAATTCCTTTTTCCCAAGTCCTACTCTCTCAAGGTTAACAATCTCAATCTCACTAATAGCGATTACTAAGAAAGGTAATTCCACCAACTCTACCAAAACATTTACCGTAGGAACAATAAAAGTAGAGGCTTTGAAAGGAACTCCATGATAATCAAGCTCTCTAAATGGTACATCAAACTCTATTTCAAAATATTTTAGATGAGGTTGCTCCCATAGCTCTCTTACTGGCTTGAAAAATCCTTGAAACTTTGCATTGATTTTATTTTTACAAATGAAAATGAAGAAAGGTAATCATCTCCTCCTTCGCTGGTTGGAAGAATGCATGCTTAAAGTTTTGATACATAATATCAGCTCTCTCTTCCACTCTCATGGTTGAATACCAAAATTCATTATGGTGGGCCTCTAGAATTCTAGTCATCTTTCTTCCTCTTCCATTAAATGTTGGCCTGATCCACAAGTCTTCTAGCCTAATTGCCTTTATTTTTGAAAGCTGAAGTTTCTCCTGAGTCACCAGTGTAGCTCTCTCTTCCTTTTCAGACTCTTTCATTGCTATAGGAAATTAGTGCTTAATTTATTAAAAATCTCAATCTCACTAATAGTGATTACTAAGAAAGGTAATTCCACCAAATCTACCCAACATTTTACCGTAGGAACAATAAAAGAAGAGGCTTCAAAAGGAACTCCATGAAAACCAAGCTCTCTAAATGGTATATCAAACTCCATTTCAAAATATTTTAGATGAGGCTACTCCCACAACTCTCTTACTCGCTTGGAAAATCCTTGAAACTCTACATTGATTTTATTTTTCTTGTCCCTCTTGTTGTTCTTCCTCAATTTCATCAAGATCATACATTGACCTTCTTGCCCCTCCTAAATTTTGGACCACATCCATTACCTCCACATAAAACTGGACATCCTTGGTCTTCTTGGTTCCCACACCATGGTATGGTTATGCAAATGAAAATGAAGCAAAGTAATCATCTTTCTTCCTTTTCCATGAAAACCAAGCTCTCTAAATGGTATATCAAACTCTAGTTCAAAATATTTTAGATGAGGTTGCTCCCATAACTCTCTTACTCGCTTGAAAAATACTTGAAACTCTACATTGATTTTATTTTTCCCATCCCTTTTGTTGTTCTTCCTCAGTTTCATTAGGATCATACATTGACCTTCTTGCCCCTCCTAAATTTTGGACCACATCCATTACCTCAACATAAAACTGGACATCCTTGGTCTTCTTGGTTCCCACGCCATGGTATGGTTATGCAAATGAAAATGAAGCAAAGTAATCATATTTCTTCCTCTTCCATGAAAACCAAGCTCTCTAAATGCTATATCAAACTCTAGTTCAAAATATTTTAGATGAGGCTACTCCCATAGCTCTCTTACTCGCTTGAAAAATACTTGAAACTCTACACTAATTTTATTTTTCTTGTCCCTCTCTTGTTGTTCTTCCTCAATTTCATTAGGATCATACATTGACCTTCTTGCCCCTCCTAAAGTTTGGACCACATCCATTACCTCAACATAAAACTGGGCATCCTTGGTCTTCTTGGTTCCCACGCCATGATATGGTTATGCAAATGAAAATGAAGCAAAGTAATCATCTTTCTTCCTCTTCCATGTAAACCAAGCTCTCTAAATGCTATATCAAACTCTAGTTCAAAATATTTTAGATGAGGCTACTCCCATAGCTCTCTTACTCGGTCAAAAAATCCATGAAACTTTGCATTGATTTTATTTTTCATGTCCCTCTCTTATTTTTCTTCCTCAATTTCATTAGGATCATACATTGACCTTCTTTCCCCTCCTAAAGTTTGGACCACATCCATTACCTCCACATAAAAATGGGCATTCTTGATCTTCTTGGTTCCCACGCCATGATATGGTTACGCAAATGAAAATGAAGCAAATTAATTATCTCCTTCTCTGCTGGCTGGAAGAATGCATGCTTATTTTTTGATAAATGAGTTCCATTCATCTGTCTTCCTCTTCCATAAAATGCTAGCCTGATCCACACGTTTGCCAGCCTAATTGGCTTTGTTTTTGAAAGTTGATGTTTCTCCTGAGTCACCAATGTAGCTCTCTCTTCCTTTTCAGACTCTTTCATTGCTACATATCATCTTTGGGATTTAATCATTTGTACCACATGGTTGATGTTCTTTGAATCCTTGCATCTAAAGAAAATTTTCTTAACATAAATATTGATAAGGATTTAATAATTTTCAGACTCTTTCATTGCTACAGATCATCTCTGGGATTTGATCATTTGTACCACATGGTTTATGTGCTTTGAATCCTTGCATCTAAAGGAAATTTCCTTAACATAAATACTGCTAGGGATTTAATTTTCAATGTTGCCAGCCTAATTGGCTTTGTTTTTGAAAGCTAAAGTTTCTCCTGACTCAACAGTATTAGTTGTAACTTTTTTAAAATTTTATTATGGTATGTGCACTTTGATATGATTTAATATGATTATGGTTTCGTCTCATATGTTGTAATATTAGATATATAAAAAAAGAATAAATTATTGCATGAAATAAATAATAACTTTTCATTCTATTTTGTTTTTGTAGAACACGGGTCTTCCAGAACATCAAGATGATCCTCAACATGACATAGATCCACAAAATATTGGTTTTTCCAATATAGATCACATGGCAGAGGATGATGATGACGTAGATACAGAATACACTGAGACCAATGACAATGATGATGATGACGACGGCGACGACGGCAACGATGATGATGATGATCACGATGATGATCACAATGGTGATGATGATGATGATGAGATAGTTGGTGGTAGTAACCAGTGACATTCATGATCATATAGACTGCATCATAGATCATTGTTGATATATTGTTATGATGACTCTTTTCATGGTTACTATCATATGTATCATTTTCATGGCCTATAGTACTATATATTTGAGTTGTATCATTTTGACATGTATCATTTTCACTATATCATTTGGACATGTATCATCTTGAGTTGTATCAATTTGAGTTACATAATTTATCAATTTTATTTATATCATTTGTACATGTATCATTTTCACTTATGTCGACTGTTGGACATGTATCATTTTGACATGTTTTTGATGTACTCCCATATTTGACTTTCACTTGTTTTAGTTATATATGATGATGATCTTATCAATATTGACTTGTCAATTTATATATATTAAAAGTGGTCGATGATTTTTGGATAAATATTTATTATGTATGATGATTTTAATTTACTACTCAAAATGGATGTTGTCAAATTCAATTAAATTATAGATATTTGACTCACTTGTTCTAATTATAGATGATGATCATGTTACAATAATAGTTCAGGCCATGATGAAAGGTAAAATGAATGCTTGGCACCTCCATAATGTAATTGAACAAATCAGAGAAGTGTTAAGCTCTTTTGGTGGGTAATGACACTGAACAATAGATTTACTTTTTTATCTTTACAAGTAATACAAAAATTTCATATTACTAACCCAAAAAAAATAAAAAAAATTGTTATTTAATCATATGAGTTAAATAATTAAATTACTTACTCTATAATCATACGAGTTATTTAAGAGGCATGATATATTTAACTAATTAAATTGAAATAAAACATATTAAATTAATAAATAGAAGCAAAATAAGAAGCATTTTTAGGAGCAACAATGGAAGCCAAACTAGAAGCAAACTAGAAGCAATCTTGGAAGAAAAATTGGAAGCAAAACTAGAAGCAAACTAGAAGCAATCTTGGAAGAAAAATTGGAAGCAAAACTAGAAGCAAAACTAGAAGCAAAATTGGAAGCAAAATTGGAAGCAAAAATGGAAGCAAAATTGGAAGAAAAATTGGAAGCAAAACTAGAAGCAAACTTGGAAGAAAAACTGGAAGCAAACATGGAAGAAAAATTGGAAGCAAAAACAGAAGCAAAACCGAAAGAAAAACTAGAAGAAAAAGTGGATGCAAAACCAGAAGCAAAACTGGAGGTTAAACCAAAAGCAAAAGTTGAAGCAAAACTAGAAGCAAAAGTGGAAGCAAAAGTGGAAGCAAAAGTGGAAGCAAAACCGGAAGCAAACTTGGAAGCAAAATCGAAAGCAAAACTAGAAGCAAAAATGGGAGTATACATAGAAGCAAAACCAGAAGCCAAACTGGAAGCCAATTCAAGCGCTATTTTTGGTGCTATTTTCAGTGTTATTTACCAGTGCTATTTTAGGCACTAACAGGGGCGTTGTGATATCCCGATGCTTAATGCGGAGCTAAACCTGATGCTAGTTCTGGTGGAAAAATCGGTGCCAAAGTCGGTGCCGAGAAGATCATGCCTATTTGCATCTAATTTTACGCTAGCCAGATTGCCCAATTCATGGACAAAAATACACTAAAATCCGGTGCTATTTTAGGCACTATTTTCCTATTTTTCTATAGTGCATGGTCGTACTACCCAAGGCCATGATCAAATACATAATATTTGATGAATTCAAAAAGAGAATTCTTGGTAGATTTAAGCTAAAGGATGAAGAATAACATTTCAACAAATTGGCCATGATCAAAACTCATCATTCAATAGATGATTACATAATTGAGTTTTAGAAAGTGGTGGTGATGGTGCCTGAACTATCAAAAAAGATGATTGTGCATATCTTCATTACTAGGCTCACCAAAACTCTTAGGGAGTTTGTGAAATCATTTGCACCAATCTCTTTACAAGAGGCTATTAAAAGGTCTCTAACCCATGAGCCATCCATTATGAATAATTTTTTCTCACATCCACCTAAACTTAGTACATAGCAAAATAAGGGAAAATTTCAAAATAGTCCACCACATGTTCCAGTACCGGCACCCAAATATACAACTCCTAATGTGGTAAATAAGGTAGATGTAGATACTAGGAATGAACTCTGAAGGAAGGAACTTTGTTTCTCTTGTAGAGAGCCATGGGTTCAAGGACATAGATGTCTTGGTGAGGGAAAAGTTCACTACATATAAGTCCTTTCTAATAAACAATCAAAATCAAATGGGTTTGAAGATTTTCATGATGCAAAAGATATCCTTTTGGGGGATGAAGATAAGGAGGACAATGTCGGTATTCTAACATCTTTATCCAGTGCAAATTTATACCACTCTTTCAAGGTATGAGGAGTCCTTTCCAAACAAAGAGTGATTATTTCGATTGATGGAGGAGTTACCCACAACTTTATTTATGAGGGGCATGTGAGAAGAATAAGGCTAGATGCAAAGAATTTTGAAGGCTTCACTATCACTATGGAGGATGGGTATAACTTACCCTGCAAGGAAAAATTTTAGAAGCTTGACATAATATTTGGAGATCATAAGGTTTGTGATGACTTCTATGTTATTGGTTTGGGTGAAATTGATGTAACTTTGGGTGTGTAGTGGCTACATTCATTGGGTGAGTATAATACAAACTACCAAATGATGGAGCTCAAGTTCAAATCCAATAGGAATGATGTGGTTCTAAAGGGAATGGCTAATGGAGATCCACAAGTAGTATCAATCAAGAGAATGGAAAGGATCTTTCAAAAGAACCAAGTTGCTTGGATGACTAGTTGTTTGGTGATTTCAAAACTCTTTTGAAGGTAAGAATGGTAAAGTTCATATTGATATATAGAATATTTTGGATAAGAATAGTTTGGCTTTCATTGACATGCCTCTAGGATTTCCACTAGATAGAGGTTTCCATTATATCATAAAACTTGAACCAAGATCAAGGTTGATTATGACCACTCCTTGTCACTATCCTGGATGTATAAGGAGGAGATAGAGAAAGCAATAAAGAAGTTTTTGGATATGGGATACATCAGACCAAGCTCTAATCCTTTCACATATATTTGTGGTGTTGGTAAAGAATAAGGATGGAACTTTGCAGATGTACATGGACTACCAAACACTGAAATAGAAGACCATTAAGAATTGGTACCCTATACTATGAATAGATTAGTTGATTGATGAGATACATGGTGTAATGTACTTCTCAAAGATTGATTTGAGGTTTAGATACCACCATATCCATATGAGTAAAGAATATGTACAGAATAATTCTTTCCAATGTCACTATGGGCATTTTGAGTTCCTCGTTATGCCCTTTGGTCTCACTAATGCTTTGAAAACTTTCCAATCATGTATGAATCATGTTTTTGGTAAATGCTTGAGGAATTTTGTGTTGGTTTTATTTGATGATATTATGGTCTATATAAAAACATGGGAAGAACATTCGAAGCATTTGGATATAGTCTTGGGAATTCTAGAACAACAATCTCTTTACAAAGATGTCCAAATGTGAGTTTGGGTCAATAATGATAGTGTATTTGTGAATTTCATAAGTGCTAAAGGAGTCCAAGTTGATCAGCAGAAGATCCAATCCATTCTAGATTAGCCTTCTCCTACAAAATTGTCTCATATAAGAGGTTTCTTTAGATTGTGTATTTATTACTGGAATTTTATTAGAGGATTTTCTTAGTTTATAGTACATCTCACCAATTAGACTAAAGTAGAAGCCTTTGAATGGACAAAGAAAGCATGAGGGACCTTTGAGAAATTAAAAGAGGTGGTGAGCTCTTGTCTAGTTCTTGCAATTCTTGATTTCTCACTTCAATTTGTTGTAGAATGTGATGCTTCTAGTGAAGGAATTGGAGCAGTGCTTTCTCAGAAGGGACACCCCATAACTTTTGAAAGTAGGAAGTTGAGGGCACATGAAAGAGGATATTCCATATATGACAAAGAGATGCTATCCATAATGCATGCCTTGGAGAAGTTTCGAAAATACCTAGTTTGCAAAAGATTTATGAACAAATCATATCACAAGAGCCTAAAGTTCTTCCTAAGTCAACAAAATTTGAATGATTGGCAGTATAAATGGGTAAGTAAACTTCAAACATATATGATTTTGATATGGAATATTCCAAAGGAAAAAGGAATATTATGGTGGATGCACTCTCTAGGAGACCTACTCTATGTCATGTATCTATCACATCAATAGTCTAGAAGGAGTCAATCATGGAGGAATATGCCAAGGATCCTTTTGCTATTAGAATTATATAAGGTTTTGAAAATGATGGTCAATATGTGGTGTCAGAAGGACTAATTCTATTCAAGAATAGAGTGTTCCTAATTTTTGGATCCAAGGTGAAAGAGAAGATACTAGAGGGATTTCATAATGCATCTATGGTAGGGCATCTCAGGTTCTACAAAAATTACTAGCAGATCAGAGAAATATTCTCTTGGGAGGGCCTCAAGGAGAATGTTCTCACTCATATCAAGGAATGTCAGAAAAATAAAGGAGAGCAAGAGTTCCTAGCCAGATTGCTATAAATTCTCCCCATTCCAAAACACAAATGGAAAATAATCTGCATGGATTTCATTACTCGATTTCCCAAAGAGTAAGAGAAAGATTGCATTTATGTTGTGATTGATATACTGACTAAATTCGATCATTTCTTTGCCATTCCAGTGAATATAAAGCTCTATAAGTTGCATATTTATTCTTCAAATAAATTTTTCGGTTGCACGACCTACCCAAGAACATGTTTGTGACACAAACAATTGTTTTCTCAGCACATTTTGGAAGTAGTTATTCCATTTGGTGAGCACCAAGCTCACTCCTAGCACAAGCTACCATCAAAAAAATAATGGGAAAATTAAAATTGTAAACAAGTGGTTAGAAGGATACTTGAGGAATTATACCACCAGTCAACAAGCAGCCTAGGTGAAATGGATACACTTGGGGGAGTATTTCTACAACACAACTCATCACATGTCCATTGAAATATCTCCATTTAGATCACTCTATGGGTATAATGCATTATCCTTTACAAAGATAGTCCTCACAAACAACAGAGTTTCAATAAAAATAAATTTGGTAAATCAAAATCAAGATATTTTGAGGGCTCTTCGAGATCATCTATAAGTTGCCCAAAATCAGAAAAGTATGTATATGGATAGGAGGCATACAAAAATATCATTTGTGGTGGGAGATATGGCATTCATAAGGTTGCAGCCCTATATATAGTCTTCCATCAAGAAGAGGGGTAAAAAATCTCAAGCCTAAGTTTTATGGACCATACAAGATAACTCGAAGGGTTGGGGAAGTTGCTTATAAAGTGAAACTTATAGTAGATAGTAAAATCCACAATGTGTTCCATGTTTCATGCCCAAATAAGGCTTTTGGATAGAATATTACTCATTTTGTTGAGTTACCACCACTATATGATGAGGGAAAACTCATCCCTATTCCAAAAGTTATGATTGATACTAGGATCAAAATCTAAGGAACTGGAATATAACAAAGCATCTTGTTCATTGGAAGAATTTTCCAATTGAATATGCTACTTGGGAAGGTCCTAAAATTCTAGAACATCCAAATTTACATTGCTTGAGGACAAGTAATTTTGGGAAGGGAGGATTTGTCATGTCCCTTTTTTGGAAAGATGGTTGGAGACTGGAATATGGGAATCCCATTGCATTTCAGCAAGACACCCTTTTGGCTTCTGATTTGAAATAGAGCATGTACAATGACGCCCACACATCATATACAGAGATCATGGAAAAAGGATCATATACCAAAAATATACCACCATCGTGAAGTCGCCAATCTAGGTTCACCATATCGAAACAAGATCACTTCCAGGATTTCCTTCACATTCCCTTATATGATCATAGTATCTAGTTTAGAACATAGTATCTATAATGGAAACCACATATCATATCCAAATATCAAGAAGAATGGATTGAAGTTAATGAAAATATATTGTTATCATAAGATGACTATGCTAGGCAATTGGCACCTACTTTAGCAAGCATAATGGATAAATCACCTCTGGATCATGTGACATCAATTGTGAAATATTAAGAAGTAGGAAGGGGCTAGGGAAGTGTTGGATATTCAAGGTGAAACTTGCAGCAGTATGAACTTAATAAAGTATTTTCAAATCTGAAACTATGTATCTAAGATTACCATAAAAGGAGTATGTGATTAATAATTTGAACACAAGGGAAATGGGTGCCCACCTTTTGGGAGATGGAACTTGGACCTATTTCACACTTTAGTTCATTAGTAAACCAAGATCCCTCAACCAAGTGGCTCAATTGAGGGAAAGACTAGGGGTTTCCTTATGTGATTAGATGGGGTTTCACCATTAAATGAAGCTTCAAAGGATAAATTAAAACACCTATGAATAAAACCTTAGAAACTTGAAATCATGAAATCAAATTGACAAATAGTATGAAACAAAAAATTACCTAAAAGAATGGAGAGGTCAAAACAAGGTCTGAAAACTTCGAAAATTGTTATTTTAAGGTGCACTAGGAATGATACTCCATGTTGGGAAATTTAATCTTACTATAAGAATCTGGGAAAAATGTAGAATCTTCTAGTGACTGTTCAAGATCTATAGAAAATGTACAAAAGGGTTATACTGGGACTCATACGCCCAAATGGGTGATTTAGTCCTGTTACTAGGGTTTGACTGATATTTTTGTAGCCTCTAGTGATCTTCAGTAGCTTCCATCTTGTTTGATTCTTTAAGTCTGAAAGTCTGAATTCTACTCTATAGGTGAGTTTTCATGAAGATGGAAACTTCTTGACAACTTTTGCAACTTTTTCTTCAAAGGATCTTCAAGCTTCAATTCACCTAGAACTACAAACACACATCAAGAGAGAAAAAATGTTGTGTTTTAGGGAATTGGGGTTTACCTTGGTCAAACCTCATTTTGGTAATTAAAAATTTAAATGAAATAGAAAGGTGTGAAGGGATATTGAATGAACAAATGAAATGTTGTAACTCACCAAACCCTTGAAATGAAGGCTACAAACTTATGTGAAATGGCTAGCATGAATGTGGATCTTGACTCTCAATTGAATTCTTGAAAATTTGCCTTGAATGATTTCTTGAATCATGAAACCTACATCCCAAATCTTAGCTCACAAACACACATGATGTATGAAGACTTTGACATGATGCTTGAATCTTGAATGTTTCTCCAAATGCTTGATGATTTTCTCTTGATTTTTCCTTAGGAATGCTCTCATAAGATTGCTTAGATGACTTGAAAACTTGCTAGTAGAAATGATTTGAAATAACCTTGTGTTTATACTTGTTTATGCCCAATTTACCAAAATTACACTACAAGTAGACATTAGATCTAGGATAATAAATTCCCACTAAGAATTTGATTTTAAAATAGTTCCAAGTTAAAGAGGGACTCATACGCCAGGTAGGGTGTATGAGTCCCAGTGGCTTAAACCTGGGACACAAACTCCAAGAAGTGTCTTGTTCAATATAACATTTGAAACCAGGCCCCGAAACCTAGGTGAGACCCATATGCCCAAAGGGGTATATGAGTCCCGAATCCCTAGATCTAGAACACAACCAAAAAAATTAGATTATGATTTTTCATTTGTTGAACTTCGGGATTATCCTCAGGAAAAATGCTTTTAATTAGGCTTTTGGATGCAAAATAGGACCAATTAAGGCATAAATGAACCAAATTTTAACAGGGAGGTCCCAAACAAGTGTGAAAATGTAAAGGGATACATTTTTCTACACTATATTTAGCCCCCACTTTAGTGAGAGGATGACCTTGCGCCAAAGTCACACTAAAGTAGAAAAATTAACATCAAGAGGTGTCCAAGTGTACGAATACTAGTGAGATAGGACGACTACGATCAAGATGTTATGGCATACCAACACAGCCACAAAAGAACACACATGTGAATGATGTATGAAGCAACAACAAGATACAAACGTACACTATCAAATACATAAAGAAGAAAGAAAAAGGAAAAAGAAAGGGTTGGATCAAGCCTCGATAGTTTGTCCAACAAGATGTGTACCGTGTCTAAGCTATTTTTCCAAAAAATGTTTACAAGTAGAACATGTTGTACACTATGCAAAGAAAATGCATGCTCAAATGAGCTAGTGGAATCCAGTATCCACTAGGTGAGCCCCCAGAGAAGTGAGACACATATGCACATGGTCGATATGCACCCACACAAACAAGCAAGTGGTTATGGGAAATCCATGCCTATGCTTGTCTCCCATATTTACTAACCATACCGAACATATACCTCTTGATAACTTTGACAAGGTGCCACACAATATGAATAAAAAGATCCATGAGGCAAGAAAAACTTTGTATGCTAACACCCATGAACAAACAAGATGGCTCCATAGGCAAGAAAAGTGTGTTATGCAAGGTCGCCATATAGCACTTATTGTAGATGTGAAATAGTGTAAGGTACATTAAAAGGGGTTTTTCTTAGTTCATGTAAGTTCTTAACTTAGGGAACATTATGCCTAATGTCTCCAAGAGAGGAACAATCAAAGAATAGAATATTCACAACTTAGGGAATGCACTTTGCTTGGCATTTCCACTAAGAGGAATATAATATGCTAAGAGAGATAATGCTCTTGAAGGACATCACATCCAATGTCACCACCAAGAGAAAAATGCATCACATGAAGTAAGAAGACCACATAATGAAACATGAGTTGTAATTGAAATGCAAAAGAATAATGCCAATGTATGCCCCCACTTTAAAGAAATCGATAAACACCATGCTATGAGCAATTACTTTAAAGTAGCAAATGATAAATTCTAAATAGACATGAGGGCTTATTTAGAAAGCCCTATGCGAAGATACGTCATGAAAGGGGTTTCCCCCACAATGAAATCCCAAAATAACATAAGGGATCCACTGATTTGGGGTTAGTATGTCTTTGCTACAAATTTGTTAAAGAGATCAAAAACATCATCATTCCCCAAATACTCATGGAACGGGAAGAATGATACAAAGAGATTGAAAACAAAGAAAATATTTTGGGTCAACATGGAAGAGACCTAAATTTCTTGATGCCTTGTCTCATCCCAAAAAGGAAAACACAAGACAAATAAAAGATAAAGGTTTACGACATATAGAATAATGTCGATACAAATAGAGGAATGCCACAAAAAGAGAGAAATACATCAAATAGAAAAATACAAGAGATCGCATTATACACGTGCAATCACACGTGCATAACATGAAAAAAGAAACAAAGAGAAGACTAGTAAGGCACATGTAATTCAACCTATAGTAGGTCTTCTACATCCCAATCTTGATCGCTATATACGAAAGGCGAACAACTAGCCAAAGGGACAACAACAAGTTATGAACTAGGGGAAGCAACAAGTTCAACACTCTTCTTAGGAGAATTTTCATTTAAGTTCATAGAAGAGGAAAATAATGTATTCAACTCATTATGCACTTGTTCATCAATTTTAAAAATCTCATCATCATCATCATCATCCAAGTTAATCACAATGGGAGGTCAAATGATAATTTCCAAAGAAGGTGATAGTCCTTGTTGTGGTTGTGATATAGGATCCTTTTGTTGTGGTGAAGAGAAATCCTCATCAAGTATTGATTCACTTAAGTTTGGATGTTGATTTTGCTTGTTGTTTTCTTCATTTAACCTTTGGTTAATAGCACGACATATATTCCTATTCTCTTTAGCATTTCTATTTATTTTGGTATGATTTTCAAGTTGTGTTTGTGTAGGAGTGGGTTTATTAACCATAGTTTTCTTTCCGTCCCTTAGGGGAGGAATGGAATGAACCATGGGAGGCTATTTAGCGAATTTCTCTTTAGCTTTGTAAACTTGTTTTATTTTATGAGGCATGACATGATTTTTTTGGTTGTCTCTTGGTTTTTTGTAGGATATAGGCAAAGGATCTATCTTGGGTTGGTCTTGGTTACTTGGAAGGGTTTTTGGTTCAATCCTGGTTTTGTCAAGGATAGGAGGATCAATCATGGGTTGAGGCATATTTCGAAGGGATAATTCTTCTATGCTTTTTGCCTTAAATTTTGATAGGATTTGAAAAATAAGTATTCACAAGGTTTAATAGGCTCAATAGGTTCAGGCCAAAATAAATCCAATGAGAAATTACCATTGGAAGACACAGGTTAAAGCCACTATGGTGCATAGTAAAGATCTCGTTGTCAAAGGGAAACTTTAAAAATTTATGCACAACTGATGAGATGACTTCCATGGAGTGTAGCCATGGATAACCAAGATTCACATGAACTTGATATGATGTCAGGATGATGGAGAATGAGACATCTAATTGTTTTGGTCCAACTTTTAAAAGCAGGATGATTGAACCTATCGTAGAGAAAGCAAAACCATTATGCATTTTTATCCATGCTTTCAATTTATCATATGTATCTTGACAGAGTTCATGCACAAGTAAGAATTCTTTAGTGATCACATTCTCTCCACAGACGGGATCAATTAATATCCCATTAGTGGGATTTTCATTGATTCGTCCAACTATGTAAAGAGGACCATCAAGTGCCATTCTGATTATATCTTTTGATGAGAAAGAAATACCAAAAGTTATTTTAGTTTGTCCCTTACAAGATTGAATTTCGATCAATCAAACCATGTTATCCATAGGAATTTGTTCATTAGTATCCATGTTGTCATCATTTGTGTCAACATTCATCACATCATTCTTAGTTTCACTAGCTTTGACAAATGAAATATTATGATTTGGCATGGGGTTGGTAAAGATTTGTAGGTTTTGGTTGGGAGGGGCAACATGCTTATTACCTTGATCATTGACAACACTAATTTGAATATGATTGGAATCAATTAGGTCTTACACTGTGTGTTTATGATGCTTACAAATTTTTGTATCATGTCCATTTTGATGGTGAAAATGATAATACAAATTTGATCTAAAGTTGGGAGGTAATGGCTTAGTAGGATTAGGAGTTTTAACAGGAGGTAAGGGAATCAAGTTCTTGTCTAGAAGTTGTAACATGGTGTTATGGAGGGTATCGGGTAAGGGAGTAAATAGTCTAGCCAGATCCCCAAATGTAAAAGGATTTTTCTTATTTATAGCAGACACTTGGGTATCAACATGTTGGGTTAGTTGCGGGGGATTTAGTTGAAAAAAGCCTTTATTTTTTCCCCTAAAATTTTGGTAATTGTTTTGAGTTACGGATTTAGACTTTTCAAGATGGCTAGAGGTGGGTTTTGTTTCATGACTACTAATTGAGTTTTGATCATCATAAAGGGTTGTACACAAGTGTACGAAGGAAATTTCATCATGCTAAGCTTATCTTTCATCTTAGTTTGTAAGTTCTCACTAAACATTCGTTCAAGGTGAGGATCAGGAATCTTTATGTTGATTTGGAAATAAAGCAATTGGTAGTGTGAAATGAAATCAATAACCTTTTCATCATCCTTTTGCTTACATCTCATCAAATCAACTAATTCCATCTTAGGGGTCATGTGCACTTGGAAATGGTTAATAAAGGCCTCAACAAGTTCATTGAATGGAAGAATTGAGTTATTTAGTAATGAGGAAAACCATCATAAAGTAGTATCTTTCAAGGACCTAGGGAAAAGCTTAACCAAGAGCTTATCTATGAGGATGAAATCACTACATAAGGCAGTGTAAGCAGAAACATGGCTAGAAGGATATCCTTTTCCTCCATATTTATCAAATCTAGGAATCTCTATACCTTGTGGTATTGGTGTTCTTAATATCTCCAAGGATAAGGGATTTCTTTTGACATATTATGAAGGTTGGCTATTTTGATTTTGGTTTATGGTGGAAATTTATCATTGAAGTGATGAAACATTTTGCGAAATTTGGTTAAGGATGGCATAAATAGTTGTGTTTTGGGATGGAGGTGAATATGGTGGAGGTGTATATGTGTTTGAGGAGCAAGTGAATGAAATTATTATGGGAGGTAATGTCTTAGGAGATATGACATGAGATGCCACAAAGGTACCAGGATGCTAGTGGAAATACCTAAGGTAGGAATGAAATTGCTAGTAGGTTGTATCGTTGTTATAACTTTAGGGGTTGGTGTAAGTAGGAATAGAGGTAATGGTTGTAGGAGGAGTAATTTGAGTTCCTCCTTGACTTTGAGCATTGTTTGAAGTTTGAGCACAACTAGTCATTTAGGTAAGATGTTTTCCAAAAAATTGAGCTAAGTTACATCCAATCTCTATTCCTTTTTCTCTTTCAATCATTCGGTGTATGTTATCTATGGTAGGAATATCAGTGTTGAAATTTTTTAGTACTCACTAGGTTTTGTAGTTGTTTCAATTCTTCATGGATTCAAGGATAAGATTTTATTGAGGGACACTAGCAACCATTGTTTCAACACTTGTCATACTACTTGCAGGTAAGGAGTTGTCAATGGTATGGTCCATACCTAGTGAACTAGTGTCAACACTATGAGTGAAAGAGCTAGATAACCCAAGATCCATGATGAGTGTGTTATAGCGGGATGACATGAGTCTTGAACTACGCCTCACTATAGTATTAGCAATAGGACACCAAGTTGTAAAGCACATGCAAAGGAAATCAATGAATGAAAGATAAATGCAATGAACAAGAGATTAATGATATTCTTTAATTCCAATTCATATGTTTACAAATGCACTCAAAATGAAACCAAATTAAGCTATATCTAATTAAATGAATGAAATAGAAAATCAGCAAACTGAAACAATGATCTGACAGTAGAAAATAAAAGTAGAGAAATGAAGTTTTTAATGTTGTAAAATGCAGATTCAGACCTGATTTGGTACTAAATCGCCCAGATGAGTGAATGAATCCCAATTAGGGTTTCTGGAAGGTTCAAATAGTGAAGATTAGAGAGCACAAAATACCCAAAAAAATTGAAAAAACAACCTGTACAAGGACTAAATCACCCAGGTGGGCGAAGGAGTCCCAGATTAGGGTTTTTAAACTAGATTCAACAAATTCTGAGTTGATTTTAATGTGTCTAGGTTGTATGCTCAATTGACTATTTGCAATTACAGATATCCAATGAAATTGAATAATGTAAAATACAAAAATGCAACCTATATGCACTTTTCACTACTGCAAGATTTAGAAGCCCTAAGTGCACTTCAACTAATGAAAATCTAATGCAAAGTTAATGCAACCTAGATTTAGGACTACAATGTTCTCCAAATCATAAATTCAAGGGTCCATAGGTTGGGTTCACCAAAATGAACACAAGGGAAATGGGTGTCCACCTTTTGGGAGATGGAACTTGGACCTATTTCACACTTTAGTTCATTAGGAAACCAAGATCCCTCAACTAAGTGACTCAATTGAGGGAAGGAATAGGGGTTTCCTTGTGTGATTAGATGGGGTTCACCATTAAATGAAGCTTCAAAGGAGAAATGCAAACACCTATGCATAAAACCCTAGAAACTTGAAATCATGAAATCAAAATGACAAACAAAATGAAACAAAAAAGTACCTAGAATAATGGAGAGGTCAAAATAAGGTCTAAAAACCTTGAAAATTGTTGTTTTAAGGTGCATTGGGACTGATACGCCAAGCTAGGCGATTTAATCTTGCTAGAAGAATATGGGCAGAATGTAGAATCTTCTAGTGATTGTTCAAGATCTATAGAAAACTGACAAAAGGGCTATACTGGGACTCATACGCCCAAATGGGTGATTTAGTCTTGTTACTAGGGTTTGACTGAAAATTTTGTAGCATCTAGTGATCTTCTGTAGCTTCCATCTTGTTTGATTATTCAAGTTTGAAAGTCTAAATTCTGCTTTGTAGGTGAGTTTCTAGGAAGATGGCAACTTCTTGACAACTCTGGCAACTTTTTCAACTTTGTCTTCAAACAATCTTCAAGCTTCAATTCCCCTAGATCTATAAACACACATCATGAGAAAAAAATGTTGTTTTGTTAGGGAATGGTGGTTTGTCTTGGTCAAACCTCATTTTGGTAATTAAACCTTGAAATGAAATAGAAAAGAATGAAGGGATGATGAATGAACATTTATGCAATGTTGTAACTCACCAAACCCTTGAAATGAATGCTACAAACTTGTGTGAAATGGCTAGCATGAATGTGGATCTTTACTCTCAATTGAATGCTTGAAAATTTGTCTTGAATGCTTTCTTGAATCATGAAACCTATATCATAAATGTTAGCTCACAAACACACATGATGCACGAAGACTTTGACATGATGCTTGAATCTTGATTTATGCTCCAAATGCTTGATGATTTGCTCTTGAATGCTTTTGTAAACTCTTGAATTTTCCTTAAGAATGCTCTCATAAGATTGCTTAGATGACTTGAAAACTTGCTAGCAAAAATTATGTGAAATAACCTTGTAGTTATACTTGTTTATGACCAATTTACCGAAATTACAATGCTAGAAGCTGACATCAAATCTAGGAGGTGATCCCACAATAGTGGTTTACAATTTTTGGCCAAATTGGACACTGAAAATATTATTTTTAACTAAATCTTCACATTTGGGCACCTATAGCGGCTAAACCGTGAGGAATTTGAAGATGATGAAAAATAAAGTCTCATCACATTTTTTCTATAGATTCTAAAAATATTTTTTTCAAAATTTTTGGAATCAGATTGTACTTCTTTTTCCATCTCCCACAAAAACTAGTTTTTTTCAGAAAACAACATTTTTAAAAAGTGGCGCACACCGTATAATGCATAACATTTTTTCCATGAAGGATAAAATTATAATTCTTTCGAATTTAGATTTTTAACTCTGATATCTAGTGCTTCCACTTGGTTAGATAGTTTTTTATTAAATATTTTTTCTTTAATCAAGTTTCGAAGTCAAACCAGTTACAATTCAGACGTAGCACGACCGTATAACACGTAACATTTTTTGTATATATCAAAATTCAATTTTATTTTTTTTGTTGGATCAAGGACTTCAATATCTGGTGCGCTCATATTTTTCAAAAAAAAAATTTATAATCTGCTATTTTTCCACATGTGCAAAATAAAGACCTTCATTTTTTATGAAAACCCTATCTTTAATAAAACTAAAAAAACAAATACATAGTAAAACTAAAACATATTAAAATTATATTCGTTGGATAGCTCATTCTGAGGACTACCATAATCATTTGAAATAAATTTTAAATGAATTCATTTGATCCCCCAAAAGGTAAATCAAAAGTGATTTTTAATCAACACTTTGATAGGTGTAAAGGAGACTCATTTATAGGTATGGTTTAAAACTAGCGAGGTTATATCCAAAGGGGTTTAATCTAAGGTGGCTTGATCAAACCCTTTTCAATTGGAATCCTTAAAATAAAACTTTTTAAGGCCTAAATCATTATATTTTCTAAAAATATGTGATTTCAGCAAAAATCATAATCTCTAAGAACTTTTTAAGGCCAAGATTTTGATTTTAAAATAGATCCAAGTTAAAGCGAGACTCATACATTAGGTTGGGTGTATGAGTCCCAGTGGCTTAAACCTAGGACACAATCTCCAAGAAGTGTCTTGCTCAATATAACATTTGAAACTAGGCCCCAAGTCCTAGGTGGGACCCATACGCTCAAAGGGGCATATGAGTCCCAGATCCCTAGATCTAGAACACATAGCCAAAAACATTAGATTATGATTTGTCATTAGTTGAATGTCAAGATTATCCTTAAAAATGCATTTAATTAGGCTTATGGATGCAAAATAGGGCCAATTAAGGTGTAAATGAACCAAATTTTAATAGGGAGGGCCCAAACAAGTGTGAAAATGTAAAAGGATACATTTTTCTACACTACAAAATTTAACAATGAAACCAAAATCTGCAATACCACAAGTTTTCAAACACAAGTGACACAAGATATACATGGAGAAAACCTTGCGGGAAAAAACTCCACACCCAAAGAGATCCAATTTTTATATTAATCTTCAAATGAGATGTAACAATACAACACTTCTCTCTGTACTCTGGAAGCACTTCATCACTCTGACAACCTACAAACAAACTCTTACATGACATAGATCAAGTCTCCTAGAGAGTGTATCCACCATGATATTCTTTAATGTATCCCTTCTTTAAAATCAAAGCTTCCTTTCCTCTTCAGTCTATTTGGAAAGCTTGGCAACAAGTTTGTCACTTCTTACATTGGAACAATTCTTCCTTGCAAGATGGTTTTAGTTTTGCACCAGCTTCAATCTAGTGGAATAGAACTATTAATTATCATAATCAGCCACTTGCTATTAGTTTCCCAATGCATGCTTATTATTTTTTTAAAAAGGGAATCCATAAATACAAAGATATTTGAGATTTTAACATGCTTGATTGGGCCTCTTAGTAATATCTCAAGAAGCATTATGGATTGGGCGATAAATATAAACAATTTTTGATCTTTGTACAATCTTAAGTCCCTATTTACCTTTCTATGAAGCTTTGCACTCCCAAAGAATGTAATTTTTCCAAATACTAGAAATAGTTATCTTCCAGTCCTTTTAATTATTTCCCTCCGAAGAAGGTTTATTCTCATATCCTTCTTGGATGGTCTCTTGTTCCTCATCTTAATCAGAAGTGGAAATGTAGATTTAATTCCAAATTTTGGAGCAAATTGAGTGCTAAAATATGGAAATTGAAGGTTTATTTTGACACACAAGTGTTGGCTTGGAAAATTTTACATTGCAAGCTACCAATTGGAGATAGATTGAAATGTATAATAGTTTGACTAGCTAATTGCCCTTATTGATTATGTATTGAATATATGAAGCACATATTTTGGGATTGCACTTATGTTGAGAAACAATGGACAGTTGTTTTTAAAATATTTCTTGCTATTTTCTATCATGAGTTAAACTGGAAAGAAGCTTGGGTTTGGGTATTGAAAACAATGTTATTTCTCAATCTATTATACAAGTTATTCTAAAGCATTTTTTCGAAAGCTAGATGTTCAGTTATGTTCTCTAATAACTATTATCATGCAAATGCAACTTGAAGGCTTTACTCTGACATCCTTTTTAGGTGGATTTTTTATTTTCTTAGCAACAAGTTTTATGCAAGAAGAATTTAAAGTCCATGGTTCAACTTCAGCAAATTAAAATATATATTCTTGTATATCTAGTCTGATAACAAGTCTTTTCATCGTAAAATTATATAGTATATGAAATGATTGCTCCTTTCAGCCTTCTTATGGCTGATTTTTTCTTATGGTCTGTTAATGTTTGTATCTCTCAGCTACTGATTGGTAGCTCTTATTCTTTGTAAATTTATTTGATTCAATATAGATAAAAAACTAAATTTGTTTGTGATGATATGAAATTCTTCTGACCCATTTTTGAGAGTAATTATGGATCCAAATTTCTCTCTGAAGTCTCAGACCTTGTACATGAAAAGATTTCCAAATAAGGCCATCTGAAAGGAATATCCCACGCATGGCCACCCACTTAATCCTAGCAACTACTTTTGATGTTTTTTTCAAATAGATCCACCTGATCATGATTAAGATATATGCAAGAGAATAAATAAATTAAATGACTAATGTTCACAAATCAAATTTCTAACCTACCTCTTCCTGACCTCCTAATTTTAGTTATATTTGATGTTGATGTCCCCTTAAAAGATCTATTGATAGGGTCAATGAAGATTCAAACCAAGTGTCAATTGATTATCTATTCAAGCTTTTTTTTCTTTTTCCAAGTGACCAATTAAATAAGCTCTATAAAAATGTATATTATAAGGTCTATTTTAGAGATTCATGAAGATTATTTAAGTCAACTTATAAAAATGTAGACCCCTAATAAACTAACACTTATATAGTATCTAGTAACTTGTAATTTCTTTCAAACGTTGCTACTACTTGACCCCTCTCTCCTTTCAATTTTGTACCTAGGTTTGTTGCTTAGTCCTTGGGTTTGCAAACTTTATTAAATTTGGCTAAAGAACAATTGATTGAGACAAATTTTCCAAACTCATTATTGAACACTATTTGTCATTCTCATTTTCAACTTCTCTAATTTCTTTTGATTACAATGAAGATGGTGATGCGATGGATGGACATTGATAATGAACATGAAAGTTATGTCTAAGATATAATCCTTAGACCAAATGATTCTACATTCACATAAGAAAAAAGGTTTAGTTTGATTGTTGTAGGTCTTGTTTAGTTTGTAACATCCCTTTGTTTTTAGCCTACTTTTCCCTTCAAAGATTCTCTTGTTACTATTTTATTAACATTTGTGTCTTTTTTATATATAACTCTTGGGTTAGGGCTCCATAATAGATCTAATAAGTGTTATACATTCTAATATTTTTCAGCCAAACAATTTTTGTTTGCCACATAACTCATACATCTTTCAACAATATGAATTGAATCTCCTATTATAAAATTTTGATATTAAACAAATATAAACATTCAAAATTCTTTATGTAGTTGTGATTAAGTATTGTTAAAAATAATTTAGATGTCACATATGTAATTTAATTTTCCTACCATTTTTTAGTTGTGCAACTGATACAAAATTATTCAATTTCTATCTTATCAAATCAAATATAGCCTTTAATTTTTGTTTTTTGGTTTGTCACACATAAATAAAGTGATCAATTTGATCATATTATGAATATAATTGTAATATTCTTTTAAATCTTATGAATGTCTCTCATTAAGTTTTTCTGAAATTCTTTTAGACTCTAATCCTTTGTTTTAAATCTATCATCACTCCAAACACTTATAAAATGCTCTTTTAAGCTTTCCTTACGAAATTTGAACCCCCATCTCATTGGTATCAATTTATAAATCTCACCATGCATAATTTTGTAATGACATTAATTAACAATTACAATACAATATAAATTATGATATTATTTTTACATGTAAAAAATAGTATTCTCTTTTCCAACATCAATCTACAATTCTCATTCTATGTTTTTCAAGTGCCATGCATATCTGCTATTTATAACACAAATATAATTGTAAGTTTTTTGCTTCTTCATAGATAAATTATAATAGCTCATTATCTAAGTAAAACCAAATAGAGTGAAATTAATTACATTGAAAAGTAGTTGTGAACTAACAAATCTATCAACAATCTAACTAAGCAAGGCATGTGAAGCAATATTAAAAATATCTAATCATAAATGAGACAACATCTACATACTTAATGCGAGATGTGTAATTTAATCCCAAATAATCAAATTGACATGAACAAAATATAATACAATTAATCCATACAAAAGAACTGTAAAAACTGACTAGGGCAGATTGTGAGACCTCTCTCATTTCCCACTGATCAAGGATCTTTTCATTTACTTGAAAGATCTTTTCTTGTCTTTTGTCCATTTGCACCTCCACCTCCAACTTTTCATTTCATACAAACGCAGATTACTTAAAAACATTCAATAAAATGTCCATCTTATCATAAAACAGGCTTTTGACAAATATCTCAACAATGTATATAAACAATGACCAACATCATAGCCTAACTTGTCAAATAAAAAATAAATAAAATCTTTTATAAAGTGAAAACAAAACCTTGTCCCTTCATGCACATTATTATAGCGCAAGCCTAATTTTCACATTGCTTCATTTAACATCACCAATAATCTCTACCAAATCGCTATCCCTGTTAAAAATGATGGAAACGATTTGCATCTATCACTACAATTTCTCTTCCAAAAAACTTGGAGATAAATTTTGTTGCATTGTGACAATCAACACATACATGAAAATCCTTACAACTCTAATACTTGTTCCAGGGGTGTGTTTAACAAACTAAATACAACTACCAACTTTCACTATGGTGGCAGAGAAATAATGATTTTTCTTCCTCTTCCACATCAATAAGTAAATGTCCTAAATCTGAAAATTGCCCTTCTGCCTTCATCCCCCAAGCCTATTTCTCTAACTTTGCATAGATCCCCTGTGCCTATGGATGTGATCTGTCTCCCACACAAAATGAATGTACCATTTTATGGCCTTCAGTCCAACTAAATCCAAGAATCTTTTTAATTCCTCTATCTTTCATCAATCTTCTTAACAATTGAACTTCACCCTGTTGAGAAATATGTCTCAACCTTGCAAGCCTTTTCCAGGAAAATTACAGAATTTGTTTGTGGCAGTTTTCCACATGTTTATGCATTGGAAAAAGGTGTATGAGTTGTTAAAAGGTGCCTTGCCCTTAGTAGAATATAGGAGGGCCTTTTTTAGAGCATAGTTAATTTGTTTTATGTATTTTATGGGGGTCTAAACTAGAGGACAAAATTATGGACGGGATTACTATTTTAACCTGGTTGTTTTTCCATCTTGGAAATGTAAATGTCAAAAATGGGCAACATGTGGCATGGTGGTTAAGCCCATGGTTTTGTAAAACCACAAATGGTTTCTAGGTTGTAAATCACTATATAAGGAGGGCTTGGGGAGGAGTTTGGAGAATGGAGTTTTTTTTTGCAAGGTTGGGTGCTAGAAGGATGCTAGTGATATCTCTCCAAGCTTGAGTTGAGGTGATGCTCTTGTAAGAACTTGCATTGCAAGTGTATTGTAATCTTCTTTGATTTGATAATACATTATGCAGGTTTTAGAGGGTGGGGTTTTTCTCCCATAAGGGTTTTCCCCACGATAATCACAGTGTTATGTGTTTAAGGTTGTTTTTTTCATGTTCTTGTATGTTTCTTGAGATTTTTGTAATCAGTTAAGTTGAAATTTGCATAACCGTCCTCTCAAGATTAGCGTAGGAAGCATTTCCGCACACCTTTGCTTCCTTACAAGTGGTATCAGAGCCTGGCCAGTTTTGGTTCTGTTTGTTGGGTACAGGGTTTTTTGAGCTAATCAAGGTTTGAGTGGGAGCTTGTGCAGAGTATTTCATTTTTGTATTGCAGGATCGTAAAGATGGCAAGCATGTTGGGGAGGATTGATGTAGAAAATTTTTCTGGTACAAACTTTGAGACGTGGAAGCTAAAGATGGAAGATCTGTTGATTGATCGGGATCTATGGGATGTGGTGGATGAGAATAAGCTAAGGCCTACAGATCCGACTTTAGCTGCAAAATATGATGTGATGGACAGAAAAGCTAAAGGTCTCATAAGATTGTGTCTTGCAGACTCAATTTTGATTAATGTGCATGAAGAGTCTACCACGAAGAAGCTTTGGAAGAAGCTAAGTGAGATCTATCAAGCGAAATCACTTGTTAACAAGATTTTCTTGAGGAAGAAATTGTATTCCTTGAGAATGGAAGAAGGTGGACAAATTCCTGAGCATCTGGAAAGTTTCAATATGTTGGTGACTCAGTTGACCTCAGTTGGGGTAGCGATGGATGAAGAAGAAAGGTTCCAAATCCTACTATGTTCGTTGCCAGATTCATGGGACAACCTTGTCATGGCCATAGGGAACACTTATGTTGTCTTGAAGATGGAAGATGTTGTTGGTTCTCTACTTTCTGAGGAGATGAGAAGGAAGGTCTCTCTGAATGCTAAAGAGGCTTTGAGTGTTCTAGGAAGACCAAAGGAAAGAGGCAAGAACGAAAAGCAGCATGGCCATTCTAAGTCCAAGAATAAGGGGAGATCAAAATCCCCTGGTAAGTCTAAGGTGATATGTTGGAATTGTGGTAAATCTGGACACTTCCGAAAGGATTGCAAAGAGGAAAAGAAGAAGAAGAAAAAGAAGCAAGATTCTGATTCTGAGTTCGAGAAGGAAGATGGAGACGCTTTTATCGTAGCCTTGGCCACTCATGCAGGTGATAATGCATGGTTAATAGACTCAGGTGCATCTTTCCACATGACTCCTAATAGAAACTAGTTTAGTAAGTATGAAAATTTTGATGGTGGTAAGGTGTATTTGGGTGATAACTCTATTCTTGATATTGTTGGCCATGGAAGTATTCGTGTAAAATTTTCTGATGGTAGAATTAGAAGATTTGATGGTGTCTTGCATATCCCGGGACTAGCAAGAAATTTGTTATCTGTTAGTAAACTAATAGATGCAGGTGTGCATGTATAGTTCTCTGAAGCAGGTGTGAAAATGGTAAGAGGTGCTATGGTAATAGCAAGAGGAAGCAGATTGGGTACACTGTACCAGCTTGATGCATGCACGGTCGAGTGCAATAGTACTTCTGATAAGATTGTGAAAAAGACTACTCTGTTGGAAAAGGAGAGGTTTTCTCTTTCAACAAATGGTCCTGGTTTTTGGGTACCCAAGGGTGCTCTATCTACCGAATCAAAGCTGCCCGCAGAGAAGACCATGTTATGGCACCAAAGACTTGGCCACATAGGTGAGAAGGGTCTACGGACCTTGAAAAATAAGAATCTTTTTGATGGGTTAAATGATTGCAACCTTGAATTTGATTTTTGTGAGCATTGTATTTATGGAAAACAAAACCGCATTCATTTTTACTCCAGTTCTCATAAGTCTTCATGTATATTGGATCTGATCCATTCAGATGTATTTGGTCTAGTTGATGTTCCTTCTGTTGGTAAATCAGTTTATTATGTCTCTTTCATTGATGATTTTAGTAGAAGAACATGGGTTTATTTTCTTAGGAGTAAAGCTGAAGTTTTCAGTCGTTTCAAAGAATTTAAAGCAATGGTAGAGTTGCAGACTGGAAAGAAAATAAAATGTTTGAGAACTGATAATGGCGGTGAGTATTGCTCTAATGATTTTGATACATTTTGTAAAGATTGTGGTATTAAAAGACAAAAGACAACTCCGTATTCTCCACAACAGAATGGAGTTGCAGAAAGAATGAACAGGACCCTGATGGAGAAGGCTAGGAGTATGTTGAGTGGTGCTAGACTAGAACAAAATTTATAGGCTGAAGCTGTAGCCACTACCTGCTACCTGATAAACAGGTCTCCTACATCAGCTCTTGTTGATAAAACGCCAATGGAAGCATGGTCGGGCCACAAGCCTTCACTTAGGCATCTGAGAGTTTTTGGTTGTGAGGCATATGCTCATGTGCCAAAGGAGAAGCGGACAAAATTGGATAACAAAGCTGTTAAATGTATTTTCATTGGATACAGTTATGGTGTGAAAGGATACAAGCTTTGGGATCCTATTGCACAAAAGGTATTTTATTCCAGAAGTGTTATTTTTAGAGAAACTAAGCCATCTTCTATTTCAATGTAGCCAGAACAAATAGAGGAAACGAAAGATGTGATTCAACTACCTGCTACACTAGAGAAAGTTGAATCGAGGCCCTTAGAAAGACAAGATGTCGAAGAGAGCTCTACGAGTTCTGAATCATCAGAGGGAGAAGAGGAACCAAAACCTGAACCTGAGTTTTCTAGAAGGACTACTAGACAAAGAAAAGCACCTGATAGGTATGGATATTCTCCTGATGATTGGAGGTGTATATTTGCTTCGAATGCTAACATCGATGAACCAAGATCTGTAGAAGAGGCTCTTGGTATGAATGATTCAGAGTCCTGGAAAATAGCCATGGATGAAGAGATGGCAGCTCTTAAGAGGAATGATACATGGGACCTTGTACCATTGCCTGAAGGATGGAAACCTGTTGGTTGTAAATGGGTGTTCAAAAAGAAGATGGGTTCAGATGGAAGCATTGAGAAGTACAAAGCGCGATTGGTTGCTAAGGGTTACTCCCAGGTTGAGGGGGTAGATTATGGTGAGATTTTTTCTCCTGTAGCTAAAATGACATCCATTCATTTTTTGCTTTCTATTGCAGCAGCCTATGATCTAGAGATCGAGCAAATGGATGTGAAAATAGCTTTCCTTCATGGAGACTTGGAGGAAGAAATTTATATGACACAGCCAGAGCACTATGTGGTAAAAGGTAAAAGTCATTTGGTCTGTAAGTTGAAGAAATCCTTGTATGGTTTGAAACAAAGTCCTAGGATGTGGTACCAGAAGTTTGATACATATGTGTTGAGTTTGGGATTTGTGCGATCTAAATCTGATCATTGTATATATTTCAAATCTGATGGTGATCGTTTCCTGGTTATTGCCTTGTATGTCGATGACATGTTATTTATTGGCAAAGGAAAAGGTTTGATTGCAGAATTAAAATCTCAACTCTCAGCGAAGTTTGAAATGAAAGATCTTGGTGCAGCAACGTACATTCTGGGAATGGAGATTGTAAGAGATAGACAAAATAGAAAGCTTTGGCTAGGCCAGAGTAAGTATGTTGGTACTATTTTGAAAAGATTCAATATGCAGGATTCTAGACCATTTAGTGTTCCTGTTACGATGGGAACAAAGCTTTCTAATTCACAGTGTCCTACATCCCCATTAGAGATGGAAGAGATGAGTTGAGTACCATACCAGAGTGTTGTTGGAAGTTTGATGTATGCTATGGTTTGTACAAGACCAGACATTGCCCAAGCAGTGGGAGTACTTTCCTGTTACATGTCTAATCTAGGAAGAGCACATTGGGATGCAGTTAAAAGAGTTTAGATACTTGTGGGGTACCTCAGAGTACTCTATATGTTTTCATGGAAGAGGAAACAAGCATTCCTTGGATATTCGAGGCTATGTGGATTCAGACTGGGCTGATGATATTGATAGAAGAAGATCCACCAGTGCATATGTGTTTACATTATTTGGTGGTGCAATTAGTTGGATGAGCAAGCGACAGGCTGTGGTTGCCTTGTCCACTACAAAGGCAAAGTATATGGCATCTACTCATGCCTGTAAGGAAGCCATTTGGCTTAAGAGATTGTGTTCAGATATAGAGTTCAAACAGGGTGCAGTGACAATTTATAGTGACAGTCAAAGTGCAATCTGCCTAGCAAAGAACCTGACTTTTCATGCCAAGACCAAACACATTGATGTACAATTTCATTTTGTGAGAGATATGGTTGAGGATGGCAAGGTGAAGTTGGAGAAGCTAAAAACTTTGGTGAATGTTGCTGATGCATTAACTAAACCTGTGAGCACAGAGAAGTTCAAATGGTGTTCAGAGTCTATGGGCCTTTCGGCCCCTAGCAATTAAGTCCATGATTTTTTGGATCCCTTAACTCTTGCAAGGTGTTCAACAAGTGGGAGATTGTTGAGAAATATGTCTCAACCTTGCAAGCCTTTTCCAGGAAAATTACAGAATTTGTTTGTGGCAGTTTTCTACATGTTTATGCATTGGAAAAAGGTGTATGAGTTATTAAAAGGTGCCTTGCCCTTAGTAGAATATAGGAGGGCCTTTTTTAGAGCATAGTTAATTTGTTTTATGTATTTTATGGGGGTCTAAACTAGAGGACAAAATTATAGACGGGATTACTATTTTAACCTGGTTGTTTTTCCATCTTGGAAATTTAAATGTCAAAAATGGGCAACATGTGGCATGGTGGTTAAGCCCATGGTTTTGTAAAACCACAAATGGTTTCCAGGTTGTAAATTACTATATAAGGAGGGCTTGGGGAGGAGTTTGGAGAATGGAGTTTTGTTTTGCAAGGCTGGGTGCTAGAAGGATGCTAGTGATATCTCTCCAAGCTTGAGTTGAGGTGATGCTCTTGTAAGAACTTGTATTGCAAGTGTATTGTAATCTTCTTTGATTTGATAATTCATTATGCAGGTTTTGGAGGGTGGGGTTTTTCTCCCATAAGGGTTTTCCCCACATAATCACAGTGTTATGTGTTTATGGTTGTTTTATTCATGTTCTTGTATGTTTCTTGAGATTTTTGTAATCAGTTAAGTTGAAATTTGCATAACCATCCTCTCAAGATTAGTGTAGGAAGCATTTCCGCACACCTTTGCTTCCTTACACACCCCACCTGCCCACTTCTATATAGATGTTTGAGAGAAGAACATAAGTTACAACATTTTTAGGATCCAAATCGAAAAGCAACATGGTTGTAAATACTCCTAAGTCTATATTCATATGTAATCTACAGGAAGCAAGAAAACACATCCACAGAACCACCATAGGTTTAACTGGCATCTTAATAATATAGTTTAGAATGTCCCCGAGATAGCCAACACAGGCAAGAAGGTCAACCATGCACACATAATGATCAACTGTAGGTGTAATGCAATACTGTTTATTCATGTGATTGAAGTATGTACAACCCTCATCCACTAAACCTCCATGGCCACATGCACAAAGAATACAAACAAAGCTTACAATGTTAGCATATGTTTCAGAGTGCTTCATTAATTCAATATTTTGAGAGCATCCTTGCAAAATCCATTTTGTTCATATCTTGCAATACAGACCCCCTGTGAGCGATAGAAGAGTGAACTCTTTTACCTTGCAAAAATGTGTTCTTGGGGAAGCAGGTCTGCAATAATTGAATATATGCAGAGGAGTCTTCAGGGGTTTTGTGTTTAGTAACAAGAATTTGCAGCGTCTCCTTCAATTGGATAATCTTGAATCAAGTAGTGGATGGCAATGGCATTTTACGATTGTGGAAAATGTGCCATTTTACTCAGTTTAAGTCTACCACAATGACATTCCCAGTGGTAAGCCTGCAAAATTTGCCATTGTTTACAAGAATGCGCCAATAAGAAAAAAAATTGATGACACAATTGTTGTGTCATCAAGGTTTGCTTATTGGAACAGTCTTGTAAACAATTCTTCTTCTTGTAGAAAGAAAGAGAAGAAAGAATTTATTGTGGGGGAAGCAAAGATCACGCAAGCACGAAAGTTGATGGCACACTTTTGGTGTCACGCGAAATGTTTTTAATGCTTTTCTTCTTTCCATCGTCACTAGGCAATGTCTATCTCACAATTTTGGTGTGGAGCATACAGTTTCCAAAGTTGTGGAAGGCTTTTTGAAAATAAAACATGCAGAAACCTTCATGACAACAATGCACAGAAACAACAATGAACAACAAACCTAGTCAGCGATGCATAGTTATTCCCTTCTGCAACGCCTTTTGATTCTGCATTGCTAAAAACTTCTAGATTTGGCACTATGTTCAGTGGGAATGATGGAGAGGGTCAGGAAATAGAGCAAGAGGATGGGATTGATCTAGGAATGTCCTGGTAGTCCTTAGTTATGGAATTATACAATTAGTAACTCTTGGTTGAATTGGGTACAGTTGAGAGCCGTCAAATTCCAACTGTAGTAGTTCATGCTTTTGGCGAAACATGAATGTTGTTCATTGCAGCTTGGAACGGTATAGTAAGACTATCTGTCTGTAATTACAAGGTTTTTTCTATGCTTGAAAGGAAAGGAACTTGCTTTGGGCTAGCAGTGGCAAGCTCCTTGCTCCTTTGTCCAAAACAAGGATGAGAAATTTGCTTGAGGAAGCTTTACATTGGGGGTAGCCATTCAGAGGATGCAGATGGTTCGAAGTCTCCAAAGGGAAGGTTTGCTGAGGGGGTGGGTTCAAGCCAAAGAGGCAAGCTATCTCCATCAGAGTCTCCAGGTTCTTCTTCAACTCTTTTTTAGCAGAAGCCATTTTCTAGTCTATCTTGGTCATTGGCTCCCATGACAGGGCACAGCTCTCCGACTACATCCAATATCATTCCTAGTGGGTCAAGCTGTGGAAGTAGTGCAAAGGTTAGAATGGAGACCTCAAGTAAATAAATACTAGTCGGTAATAAGGATTGCCGGTTATAGTCTAACGCAGATCAAGCCTCTGAGTCTTATCAGACAAGAGGTAATGCAACAGAAAGAAACAAACAAAAATACTTTAAAAATACAACTAACTCTTTATTGATGAAAAACACTATTACATTCAACTGAACTTCAAAATGTTTAAGCACACTCTAAAATCCCTACACCTCATTACTCTTTGTCACAAAGATCCTATGCTACTTCACCCAATGTGTAGCTTCCTTTGTAGTGAGTATTCACAGCCAAAACCCCAAAAAAAAATGAAGACCCCTGTTCCCTCCTACACTACCTGCTCATGCACTATCACTACCTATTTTAAGACATCTGGCCACCTTTAATTCCTGCCCCCCTGTCTGTGTTGTGTGTTGCCTTATTTAATTTCCATTAGTCGCCACCATTCATTCATTCATGTCTTAACATTGCCGTTACAAATCTGGAACAGTCCGAAAAGTAACCTCCGCCTGCAAAGGAAAATGCCAAAAAAGAAACCGAAATCTAAAATTAGACCAAATTCAAAATTTTGATGATGCAGATAACACGTCTACCTGGATGCTCCAGCATCAAATACCACAGGTACGGAAAATGTTTCATGGGCGTAGAGCTCATGAACATTTCTGCGATGATGGGACCATAATCCCAAACTTCTCCAATTTTGAAGCACTGACCCAAGAAGCTTCATTAGTTGCATGATTCTTCCAACAAACTAGATACTCCCAATACTCCTTTCTTCTTGTCTTCTTTGCTATGCGTGAATCAATAATCTTCTTAATGCCTTCAAATTTCTTCTCCAGCAATTGACGTGCCCATTTCAATGCATCTGGAAAATTTGGCAGTAATTCTTGTTGTCCTCTTGATTCACCTTCATGGTACTTATACAAATCTACTACATTGAATATTGGTGAAATGTTTACTCCAACTGGAAGTTCAATATCATAAGCATTTGATGAAAACTTTCATACAACCTTGCACGAGCCAATCTTCTTGCTTTTCAACTTGTTGTAGGTCCCTTGTGGGAACCTTTCTTTTCATAAATGTGCCATTACTAGCTCTCCAACTTCAAATTCCTACACTCTTCTGTGTCTATTAGCATTCTCCTTATATTTCATGGCACTCTTTTCTAAAGCCTCTTTCACTTCTTTTTGCAAATCATGAATATATTGTGCAAAGTCTTCTGCTACAACACTTTTTCTACTCAAATCAGCACTCTCCCTCAACTCATCAACTACCCTTGGGCTGTACCCATACACAACTTGGAATGGACTCTTTCCCACACTTCGATTGATAGAGTTATTGTATGCAATTTTTGCTTGTGCCAAAATCAAATCCCACTGAGTTGGTTTATCTCCAACCAAACATCTCAATAAATTTCCCAAACTTCGGTTCACAACTTCAGTTTGACCATCAGTTTGAGGATGGTAAGCTGAACTAAATCCCAATTGTGTTCCCATCTTCTTCCACAAAGTACGCCAAAAATGGCCAACAAATTTTGTATCTCGATTTGAAATAATACTTTTTGGCAAGCCATGCAACCGAACTATCTCTTTAAAGAACAATGAAGCTATATGGGAAGCATCACTACACTTTTGACATGGTATAAAATGAGCCATTTTTGAAAATCTGTCCACTACAACAAAAATAGAATCTTTACCTCTTTGTGTTCATGGCAGCCCCAAAACAAAATCCATGTTGATGCATTCCCATGGTCTCTCTGGTATTGGTAATGGCTGGTATAACCCGGTGTTTTGCTTTACTCCCTTGGCATATTGACATATTTGGCAACCTTGCACCATTCTTTTTACTTCTGCACTCATTCCTGGCCAATAGTAACTTTCATTCAGCTGTGCTAGTGTCTTGTCGACTCCAAAATGTCCACTCAATCATCCACTATGTTTCTCTTTCAATAAGTTCTCTCTCATTGAACCTCGAGGTATGCATAATCTCTTTCCCTTGAACAATAAATTCTCTTGTATGAAATACTCCAACCATGGAGTTCTTTCAATCTCCACTGGATTCTTACATGCTACCCATGCTTCCTTAAATCTGCCTCTTCTTCGTACATCTTCCCCATGTGATCAAACCCAAACACTAACTCTTAACTCATTCAATAACAAACATCTTCTACTTAATGCATCTGCAACTCTATTTGATTTGCCACTTCTATGTTTCAAAACAAAAGTGAAATTTTGAAGAAACTCAACCCATTTCATATGTCATTGGCTCAACTTACCTTGGCTATTGATGAATTGCAATGCACGATGATCAGTGTACAACACAAACTCTTTTGGTAACAAGTAATGCCTCCATTTCTTGAGTGCTTGCACAATTGCGTAGAACTCTTGATCATACATAGAGTATTTTCTCTTTGCCTCATTGAGCTTCTCACTGAAGTAAGCTATGGGCCTTCCTTCTTGACTTAGAACTCCCCCTATTGCTGTCCCACTTGCATCACAATCAACCTGGAACACTTTATCAAAATCAGGAAGTGCTAACATAGGCTGCTCTATCACCTTCTCTTTCAAGATGTTGAAACTCTTCTCAGCTGTTGCTGTCCAAATAAATTCTCTTTTATCTCCCCTCATTGTTTCGGTGATTGGTGCACATATCCCACCAAAATTTCTAATAAACTTCCTATAGAAGCTTGCCAAACCGTGAAAACTCCTTGCTTCAAACTTACTCCTTGGGGAAGGCCAATCAGCTATTGCCTTTACTTTTTTCGGGTCCATTTTCAGACCATTGCTAGAAATAACAAAGCCTAAATACACCAACTCTTCTTTCATAAAACTACACTTCTTCAAATTCACCATCAATTTTTCTTCTTTCAGCCTTTGTAGGACAGCTCTAACATGTTGCAAATGCTCTTCTTTAGTCTTACTGAATATCAAGATATCATCTAGATATACAATCACAAACTTACCAAGATATGGCTTCAAAACTTCATTCATCAATCTCATGAAAGTGCTCGGAGCATTTGTCAATCCAAACGGCATCACCAACCATTCGTACAATCCATCTTTGGTCTTGAATGCGATCTTCCATTCATCTCCTTCTCTTATCCTTATTTGATGATACCCACTCCTCAAATCGATCTTAGTGAAGTATTTAGCTCCAATCAAGCAATCCATAAGATCATCCATTCACAGCAATGGAAACCAGTACTTGATGGTTATTCTATTTATTTCTCTTGAATCAGTACACATTCACCAATCTCCATCTTTCTTTGGTGCCAACACCGCTGGAACCGCACACGGACTCAAAATTTCTCTAATTAGCCCCTTGTCAAGCAACTCTTGCACATGTTTGTTTATCTCCTCATTCTCCTTTGGCGACATTCTATAAGGTGCCTTGTTTGGAAAACTCGCACCAGGAATCAAATCCATACAATGATTGATGCTTCTCATTAGTGGTAACCCATCTGGCAACTCCTTCATCAAAATTTCAGCATACTCCCCCAATATTTCTTGGATTTCCTTTGGTATTTCATCTTCCTCTTTTGCTGTCCCAACTGTAACTGATTTAGGGATGATAGCAAAACATGCTTTCTCCTTCTTGAAGTCCCTCTCAAATTGCTTTCTGGAGACCAAACATACTTTTGATTTATCCTTGCCCTCATCTTCACTTTTCTTCACCGGATTTAAGAGATACTCCTTTCCATCTTTCTTGATGGTATAAGTGTTCAACTGGCCATTATGAACAACTTGTCTATCAAATTGCCACAGTCTGCCCAAAAGAATATGACACGCATCCATTGGAATTATGTCACACATGACTTCATCTTTATAATTCCCAATCTGAAAACTCACCAAACACTGTTCATTTACCATTAACTGATGCTCCTTCTGCAACCACGAGACTCTATATGGGCTGGGATGTTTAGTTCTTTTCAATTTCAGCTTACTCACCATTTCTTCAGACACAATATTATCAGTACTACCACTGTCCACGATGACATTGCAGCATTTACCACTCACCTTGCATCTTGTTCGAAACAAATTTTGCCTTTGGATTGGTTCCAACTTCTCCCTTTCGGGATTCAGCAAAACTCTTCATAACATCAGTGATTCCCCATCCTCAGGATCTTCTCCATGCCTTGGTGGATCCTCCATTTCATTTTCAGCTTCTACTACATGCACTCTTGCCTCCTTTCCTTTTCCTCCATCATACTGGATTTGTGGACATTCAAAAGCTCGATGTCCCATTTCCCCACATTGGTAACAAGTACCACTAAAACTCCCCCTTGTACCTCTTCCAAATGATCCTCTTCCACGGGAATAGCCTTCTTTTCCTCTAGGGAAATCTCCTCTTCCCCTTCCTTCTTGCATATTTGCACTTGAAGTTCCCTCATGTTTGCTTGTGGAACCTCTATCACTGCTTGGCTATCCTCTTCCGTGTGAAAATCTGCCTCTACCTCGAGAGTTACTTTGTTGCTTCCTATTGAGTTTCTCCTCCGCCTTCAAAGCAAATTGATATGCTTCTTCCACACTATGTACATTAATCATGCTTATCTCATCTTGGATGGACATGCGCAATCCATTCAAATATCGGGAAACTTGCTCAGCATCCTCTTCAACATGACCAGCTCTTATGCTTAGCCGGTAAAATTCCTCAGTGTATTCCTCCACACTACCCTCCTTTTGCTTCAAATTTTACAACTTTCTAAATAAATTGATTTCATAGTTTTGCGGCAAGAATTTGGATTTAAGCTTTGTTACCATCCGATCCCACGATCGGATTTTGTCTTTCCCTCTTCGTTGTCTATCCGTTTGCACATGATCCCACCATAAAGATGCATGGCCCTTCAACTTGGTGCGGGAAAACTTAACTTTCTGCTCCTCTTCAATGTTCTCAAACTCAAAATATTTATCCATTTCGCTGATCCAATCTAGGAATTCTTCAGCATTCAATCCCCCTTTGTAGGTTGGAAGATCAACCCAGGGCTTAGAACTCACCTTAGTGATGGCTCTGATGAATCTTTCCTCTCTGGGATCCAATCTAGGCTGTTGTACCTCTTCACCTCCCTCAATGATTTGTTCTTCTTCATTGTCACTAATGTCCTCCACGCGGACTCCTCTTCTTTGAGCCATTTCCATGGCGTCCATTCGTGCAATAAGACCTCTAATTGCCTCTGCAAGCTCAATCTCCTCACCTCTGGTTCTTCTTCTTCTTCGACCCCATCCTCTTTGGGCCATGATGCATGTAGGTCTTCTCCTTGGCACAATGAATGTGGCTCTAATACCACTTAACACAGATCAAGCCTCTGAGTCTTATTAGACAGAGAGGTAATGCAGCAGAAAGAAACAAACAAAAATACTTTAAAAGTGCAACTAACTCTTTATTGATGAAAAACACTATTACATTCAACTGAACTTCAAAATGTTTAAGCACACTCTAAAATCCCTACACCTCATTACTCTTTGTCACAGAGATCCTATGCTACTTCACCCAATGCGTAGTTTCCTCTGCAGTGAGTATTCACAGCCAAAACCCCAAAAAAAAATGAAGACCCCTGTTCCCTCCTACACTACCTGCTCATGCACTATCGCTGCCTATTTTAAGACATCTGGCTGCCTTTAATTCCTGCCCCCCTATCTGTGTTGTGCGTTGCCTTATTTAATTTCCATTAGTCACCACCATTCATTCACTCCTGTCTTAACATTGCCGTTACAAATCTGGAACAGTCCGAAAAGTAACCTCCGCCTACAAAGGAAAATGCCAAAAAAGAAACCGAAATCTAAAATTAGACCAAATTCAAAATTTTGATGATGCAGATAACACGTCTACCCGGATGCTCCGGCAGCATAGTCTCTTTCAGCCATGATTGCATCAATTTATAGTAACTTGAAGGGAAAACTAAATTTATAACGAGGGATAGGGAAAGGAGAGAAAGGGTTTTCCAGAAAGTTAGGGTTTTTACACTTACATATGATTTTGGAGTTAAGGTTGAGTCCAGGTCCTGTGTCAGTCCCTATCGAGTTCCCATTGCAAACCCTTAAAAAGGAAAATTTTAATTTTAGTGTTTTTAAGGGACACCCGGATATTTCGGCATAATTTGATTAGTTTGGTAGGGGTGAGTGACGCGGGGTAGAAATAGTATTTTGTGCCTGGGGAAATAGTGTTCCTACTATGTCTAGCTTCTATATATGGCACAGACAAGTTTTTGTGTTATTTTCTAATGTCTCTAGGTTCTGTTCATTGCCATGTATGATGTCGGTTTATTTGGAAGTGAGTTGTTGAGCGAATGTCATCTAACAACCATCAATTCAATCTCAATTTCTCCTACCACATCTTACCAAGCAGAGATAATTATAATGTTGTCAGTGTGATTGGCAGTTTCCTAACCGGATATGCTTAAGTTGCTCTACTTATTGAGCAAATAGTCCAAATCAAAATTTTAAAGTTCCCATAAAGTTTCATGATCTTCTGTGTAATTTGTCTTGTCTTCAGTGCAATTCAATGGTCGTTTTCCATCATTTAAGGATTTCTATGATTTTGAGTTCCCATAAAGTTTCATGATCTTCTGTGTAATTTGTCTTGTCTTCAGTGCAATTCAATGGTCATTTTCCATCATTTAAGGATTTCTATGAGCTGTTGTCCAATTGAGTAGGTTAAATCTGGGTATTTAGAGCAAGATTATTGGGATTTTATCGTTAGCAAGGATGGGATGATTCCTACTACGATTGAATGTGTTCAACAAGTTATTTGGTGAAATAGAGTGTATCCCCTACTGATTGATGCCTTTAAAGCTGAGGTTTGAACTTGGGTAATCCCAACAGCATAGTTTAGCTGCTAGCATATGGGTTGTAAGCCTCAGCAGCTCAAAAAGAAAAACAAGAAACCTGCCTGAAAGCAAAAACTACAACTTTGTGCTTATATAAGAAGTGTATTTTTTTTTAACTCATTCATGGATGTAGTTTCAAGAAAATGTCTTAAACTGTTTCTTTGAATGTAGAAAAAGTGACAAAAACTGCAGTTGTTTTAATGAAAAAAAATTAGGTTAATTTTAGGCATGGATTCATATTGGAACAGAAGAGGAAGCTATGTCTTTAACCATAGTTGCGAGATTAAGTTCTGAGGAAGTAATTTGATTATGTAAAATTTGAGTCTGTAGTCTCTCTAGTTTTAATGGAGAAGTCATGCTATGATGTTAAACTTTGGACTATTGGTTGATAGCCACACCTACAAACATTTTGCATGGTTTTTATAGAACACAAGCTGTGTTTTAGCATACGCATTGGAAAATATTTTTTGCACAGTGTTAAAGTTCATTAGAAATGTTGAAGAGAGGAAATATCAAATATATAAAGGGGTAAAACATATTTTATAATATCCATCATTTAAAATTGTTTTTTTTTAATTCTAGTGTACCTTATCTATTAATTCCAACTGTTGTAATATTTGTTACTTCTTTTTTCTTAGAATGGCTTAAATTTTAAGCATTTATTCCATGTACAATAGAGTTATTTATATTTGAGGCGATTGTTAATGGATCTCTTATTTATCCATTGAATCTCTTATACGTGGTACTCTAGTTTTCACCATCTGTAGTAACGACATATCCTTTCTCTATTTTTGCAATACATCTGTCGTAACAGCTTATCTTATGAAAACAGAGCAATTGTCCCAAGAAGGTATGGACTCTGATTTTCTGGTGGTTATATTTGAAAAAATTTCCAACTTGAGGCTGTTTGTCACTTGCAAATTACCTCGCTTATGTGTGTTTATGTTGTGCAATATAGAAATGGATCAATTTCTATTGGTTTTTTCATCTGTTCATCTCATGATGTCCACTAAAAGTCTAAAACTTTGTTGCAGATGCACTTGAATCCCTAAGAAAACAAAGTGAATCAATTTTTCCTAATGATGGCTTCTTGGAATAGATTATGTTTCTCCCTTACAATTTTTGAACCTGTAACCAGTGGCTAAAGTACTTTTTTATTGATTGGAAATGACAAAAATGGCGCTATTTCTTTTTCGGTTTCGCAGTTGAAAATGTTTGAAGAGATGGGTTTTAAGGTTAATCATGCTAGCTCTATATACAAAAAGTTTCACTTGAAAATCTTAGGTAAGTAAATATTGTGTACTTTCCTCATGTTGGTATAGTAACATGATTCCTGCTTCAGTGGTAGTGCATTGGAATATGAAGTTGGTTACCTCTTTTACTAGGAATCACTGATGGACTCTAACACTAATAGATTGCAATGTGCTTTTCTGTTAAATAAAAATTAATTAATATTATACAAAATAGAAAAGCGATCATAAATTTGCAGGGTCAAAGGAAATCTGCTGATAACTCTCCACAGATATTTTCTTTCTCATAAATATTGATCATATGAACTTAAGTGATGATAAAACTATCCTATTAGGACTGCTCACTATGTTTTTGACTGATTATCATATCCATCATAATAAATAAATTTTGCATCTGCTAAGAAGATGAGAGAATATGGTCCAAGAAATATATCAGATTTATAATGATGGAAAGAAAAATTCAAAAAAACAAAAGTGACATGGATAGGATATATTGGCTCACATCTTGAAAAAATTGAGTGTCTAGAAGTGTGAAAGATTATCATCTAGTGCCTAACTGTTGAAGTAGGATAGTTATATGGAGGATCAAATTAGTCCTATCATGGCTATAACAATTGTGCAAGTGGAATTTGGTTAGCCTAATGAAAAGCTTGTAGAAAATTATTCATGAGAGCTTGTTGCTCAACTTCAAGAGTGATTTCATTTTTGGCTGCTAAGAACTGGCTAGGAGATTCAACTATTCATTCCAACAACATATAGATGGTATACCTTATGGGCTAAGTGAGTACATACAATTCAAAGATTTATAGTCAAGACAGAGTAGTGTGTGACAGTCTTGACTATAGCTATCCAATTTGTTGATCAATAGACGAGTCCAACTCTTACGTTGTTCATGGTTCAATGATTTGTGTGAAGGGAGAGTTCAAGGGTTCAATGTTGTATTTTCTTTACTTCTTGGACATGTAGGTTCACTTCCTTGATTTTCCTATACATGCATTCATTCTGTTGTGTTACAAAAAATCATATGATAGATATCTTTATAATCAATGAACATGTTTGGTCTTCCCCATGTTGTTCTTGGACCTTATTGAACTGTAGCTGGTTTTGTTTTATTGGGTGGACTGTTTGAAGGATGACAGTGTTGCAAATTGCAAAGAATGGGTCTATGACCCTACAGTTGAGCCTTTATGATGCGTGATAAAACTCTAAATTGACACGTAGATATAGGGTACATGGTGGATTGGACTTGTGACTAGAGAAATCAGAAGAGGGTTCGCTACTTTACTTTATTTTGTAGATTATGTTGGTGGCGAGTCTTTCATTAGAGAATCTTAAATCTGGTACCTACTCTTTTTATGTCAGACTCTCATATGAAATGTTGCTTAGGCTGCTATTTGGGATTCACCATCTGTTTCCTTATACAAGAGTATTGCACTCCCATGGTAACCTGTAATTTATAGCTTGAAGAGACTACATGCATCATGACTCTACAAATTCTTAGCTTGGAGAAAGTGAGGACAACAAACTAATTGAATGGGTACACCAAAATTCATATACTCGGACTCCCTCACACCCAGCATAACCCAAATTTTCAACTCGGTAAAAATTTGGGAAAAACTAGGCATAAACTTAGCAACTTGGCAACTTAAAAAAACAATTAAATTCATTTAATAAACAGTCACACATTTTTGTAGTTCAAGGCATGTTTCATTCATGTTTTTCACTCGAGTCACATTTTAGGGCATGATTTTCAGTCTACAGTCACACATTTAGGGCATGTTTTAGAGTCTATAGACACGTTTTTCAATGGCCACATTTTTAAATACTGAAAACTAGGGCATGTCATGGGGGCAGTGCAAATACCAGTTGTAATTTTCAAAAGAAGGCAAGGCATGAGTTTTTGCAGGTGTTTTGGCACACTTCTTCCCATATTTCGGCAAGTGCCAAGTTTCTGGTTGAGTCACTCATTGTAAGTCAGTCTGCATCATTCTTATTTTTCTAGAAAACAAGAACAAGCATGGGAAATCCCTGTAAATTTTTCAAGCATGCATTGTAAACTCTCAGTGCCCGCTTTTCCACACCAACACAAATATTCTTCCACAGAAATCAGTGCTCTCAAAATTTTGGCTAAGGTTTTAAAATTTCTTGTATTCCAGAGCAGATATCTTCTAGAAGACTTCACAGTGCAAGTAGGAGTTTCATCCCCCTACATGTGATGGCAAAAATAAAGTTTCGACTGAAAAATTTTCTGCTCAAATTTTCAGTGGAACAGTTTAAAGGTACCCATTTCCTTTATTTACATTCTTCATGTGTGACCTTCTCATTGAAAACAAAATTTGTAGCTCCATTCTTGGGACCCTTTCTTTACAATGATTTATTTATTGCAGTAGCTCATTGTTTCCATCTGAGTGGTTGTTCATATGTCCATTGTTTAAGTGATATATTTCCATCCACAGTGTGCAAGAGCTTTCTGATAGCTTACATTGAAATTGAATTGAAATGAATATCTATAGCTCTACAGATTCTGCTATAGAATTTTTTTAGAGCTGTGTTGTGAAAAATTTAATTGCCTGACAAAGAAACCACCACCGAAGCCAAAAGGCGAAGGAGCTGTATGTGGTGCAGAATATGAAATACTGGGTCCTATATAGGTCCTAGATGAATAATCTCTACTTCCTCGGCCAGAAGAAAATGTACTTCCACCCATCCCTCCTCCCGAGCGGCTGCAGGGTCATGTGCTAAGAGAATCCCTACCAAAATTGCAACTGTTACAGGTCTCTGCACGACCTTCAAAGCATCCAAAATTTTTGGGACTGAAAACCCGAACACACATTTTTGCTCTAGCCATTTCCTGCCTCCCTCCAAAGAATTTAAAATATAATTTTATTTTATTTCCACACCAACACAAATCTTTGTAGTTCAACACTTGTAGCATGTTTTGGAGTGAAGTGGGTCTATAAGATCAAAAGCAATGTTAATGCCTTGAGCAACACGCTTTGAAGCATTTTCATAAATTTGAAAATATTTGAGTCATCTGTATTTTTAAAAATTTGATGCTTCTTGCCATACTTTTTTAAGAAAGTAATTCTAAAATTAGCTTATTTTTCTGATGTTTCTATTTGTGTCTAGTGTTACTACTAGTTTGTTACATACTCTGTTTTCATTTTGTTTTAACAGGCTTCACACAACTGATGCATTCAATTCAGAAATTAGTGGGATGGTTCAATGATGAGTCAAATGTAGGAGTGAATAAGAAATCAACCAAGAAACTAGCTAAGAAGGTGGACAAAACCCAAAAGGCAAATTCTCGGAGACTTGCTTATTTATAGGTAGAAATCATGGAATCTTACTTAGGGCAAGAGGCTTAGAGAATTGGATAGGTGCTAAATGGGAGATGGGTGTTGTTGATTTTTGAATAATGGTGGGGTAAGTAGTTTCTATTCAATGGTTTCTCTTAAAACTGTTGATTTTGTAAACAAGGATAAACTATATGTTAAATGTAAAGCTCTAATAGTACATGTTTTATGAATGCATAAAGCTTGATTATATTTCAGATCTTGCATTTAAGAATAAATTTCACATTATGTATGGTGTGCAGATGGGCCGAGACAGTTGATTAGGATTTTAATCACCTCTGTTTGCCACAAATGTCCATATTTCAGCCAACACTCATTTACCTTTTACCTTTCTTGTATAATACCCAATTAATATACGAAGTTTAAAGAATACTGTGAAGTTAATTACAATATAGTTTTTACAAAGTTAACCTAAATAGTTATGCAATTACTTCTATTGCATAACTAATAATTAGCAGCAGCTGCGAACTGCTCAAGTTGGATGCAATTGAGCACAAGCCATAAAGATTAATTCCCAAAAATAGTTACAGTGAAACACCATAATGAGTCCCAATATGATAGTGAAATTGCCTTTTCTTCCCAACAGTGTAAATGCATGTGCATGTTACTTTTTTATAATGTTTCTAATTGAATTATAGACAAAATGATGCAAAGATAATCAAAGTTGACCTCTGTAATTGTCTTTTGATTAACTAGACTTGGATTTTCAAAAGCACTGAATCAATTTGTTTGTTCTAAAATATTAACTTTTAAATTATCATTTTTGTATGCCCCCTTCCTTTTACAATTTGAGCATGGTGGTTCATAGTTCATACATTATATTCAACCTTAATTTCAAAAGCTGCTATCATGAAATTCATAGTACTAGAGTAAAAATAGATCCAATGGCATTTAGAGCAATTAGATTCTTGAGCTTGAAACAAGATTTTTGCACCCTTTCACACAAATATATTAATTGCATGACAAGAATGGTTACTACTTTTTTATCTGCTTTCTCCTCTAAATCAAAATGCATCACTCTCTCACAGGAACTCAATGCTTGTGTCACTTGTTAAAAATAGTTGTGCTGTAATAATAAATTATTAGTTGGGTGAAAATAGTTTCTGATTTTTTGCATTGAAAATATAAAATTATTTAATTCTATTTTAATGAAAAATATAATATATTATTAAATTATTTATAATATATGTTATTTTATAAATGAAAAATAAATTTATTTTTTAAATATTTACGTTTTAATTTTTAAAAATCTTTTTATATTTATATTTTTTAATTTTTTTTATAAATGATAACTCTAGTTGTATTTTTAATTTTGATCTGGAAAGTATTTTAAATTATTCATTACGGTTTCCATTTCTTGTTTCTAGTAACATAGCAATTAAGTTTTTGGAGTGCTTTGTGTGTAAGTGGTTACTTTTGTGGAGGTCTAAGTATTAGTGCAAGATGAGCAGGTCTACTGCTTCTCTATCAGTTGTGCATACGTAAGCGAGGGGTAACGCTCGAAGGTCTGGTGATAATTATTCGTCACATGATCAGTGCTCATAGATTGCGGAAAGCATCATATTATATCATATGGTACCCAATCAAATCACATATGCTTTAACCTAAGGAAAAAGTTCAATTTTACATTCAAGAATGCTTCTTCTAGAGAGATGTTTATAAAGAACCTAAACTTTCCTTCTATTTGTGATCCCAATCAACAAAATCAGTAAATAAATTAAAAGCTTCAATATTTACAAGATAACTTTAAAACTTATTTGATTTCCACTAAACACTTGTTCTACACAATCCCTCGAATAGGGATCAAAGCACCCAATTTTGATATCATCTAGATCATTTTCCTCAAATGAATTATTCTAATCTAGATCACATTCTACAAAACCAATACCATTACTAGAAAATTCTTGCCTAAGACTTTCAAGTGACATATCACATGGTTGGAGAGTGCAAGCTAACATTGTGTTACCCTTGGGTAGAAGTTTACCATGCTATTTTATTTCATTTTCTTGGGTCTTAGAGTTTTCATCTCATTTGTTTTGAAGTCTTTTTCCTTTGTCACAGTACTCTCCAAATTCCTAACCTCTTTTCGCGGCCTCTTTAAGTTTTGTAACCTAAGTCACTGGCACCCAGTGTTTCCTAACCTTGTTGCGGGGTTCGTAATTTTCCTAACCTCCCGAAAGTTCGACTAGGTCCCTTTCCTAGCATCAAGTGTGTTAATGAGGTGGTATGTCTTGTGTATTCGGAAAGTCAAAAAAAATCATAGCCTCACAACTCCCGACTTTAGTTATAATGTTTCAATATTCCATGACTGGGCGACATAGTGTTTTTTGCTTCTTTTGAAGCATCGCCAGTGCATTTAAAGATGTGTACATTCAACTTGGAGAAGTCTTGTCAAGAGTCTTCAAAAGGTGTGCAAATCTTTGGGTTTTCCTTTTTTGAGGATCAAAGTAAAAGTACCATATTAATGCAACACCAAACACACATCTCATCTATGACATAATTTGAGGTGGCAGAATTTTCTCTAAGTTTTTCAGTTGCATTTCTTTCTTATGCAACAACTTCTTCTGGTATATGCATTTTTCTTTATGCGTTGAGAGCTCATGCAGTCCGAAATTGTAAATCATTGGCTCAGCGTAAGGGATACTAATCTTAGACCTTTTAAGTTGAAAGAATTTTGGGCACGTTTGGCGAGTGACAAAAGGTCTAAGGTGGATGTAAAGATATTCGAAAGAGGGCTAGCTCATTTTGGAGGATTTCCAAAAGTCATGCTAAGTGTGGACTTGATAGGCACATGTGCAAGAAGATACATTATGGAAACGTGTGAGATCAAAGCCACAAACGGAACCATAATTGCAAAGATTTCTCTTGAAGCTATTTCCCGTGCACCGAAGATTCCGGAAAGAGAACCTGTGGAAGACATGTCTATGGTCTGTTGGGTCTCAAAAATGCAGGTTTGAACCATGAGAGGTTACCAAGCTCTCGCAAGGCTTTTGGCCAATGTACAAGGCCAATTAATGCAATTGAACCTTCTACTCTTTAGGTTCTTCTAGACCTAGGCGAGTGAACCTATGTGAATGATGCAGATTTAAAATGTATTTCCCGATTGAGTAATCTATCCAAAATGGAAAATGGAAGTGAATAGATAAAAACAGTACAACTACTCCTATTGCACAAAAGAAAGGTTTTGAATAAGTTGTTTTGTATTTGAAAATAATTCTCTGGGTTGTGGCAGATCAATGCCTTTTGTCCACATGGGCAATGGAGTCAAAAATCAAGAAATGTGTGTTTCCTTCTTTGGTTTAATTCAAGTTGTTAGGCACTTTATAAAATGAAATCTTAATGACTAGCATATGACTTCACTTATTTATGACTAGCATCAATTATGCTGGAATGTTTTTTATTAGGTTCTACTTCAACAATCCAAAAGAAATCTTAAAACCATTGTATAAATCAGAGATATACTTGATATGCCGATTTAAATGATTAAAAGACGTCAAGTTGGAGACAACCAAAATAAAGAATATGAATTTTACACATCACAACAACTGAACACAGTAAAAGTTTAACATATTCAAAATAATTCATCCATTGCTCTGCTTCAAAAAAGGTTTGTCATTGTTTTACACTCCCAAGTCCATTTTCTGGAAAAATCTAACTCCTACCCCCCCACTACAATTGATTTTTTCAAATATTTATATCATACATACCAAGGGTCATGACCCTTCATTTTCCAGTTACCACCGTTTGAATTCATTCTCTAGCAGAAATGAAATATTTGATTAATTGCCTTATCGACAAATCAAATATTTTTACAATAGTTCTATTTTTCTTCCACTTCGCCACCTTTCCCACTCTTTGTATTTTATTTCAAATATTATTGCAAAGCATCCTTTCATTTTCTATCTCTATATCTCCCTTTAAGCTTATCGCTCTACCGCAGTCAACCTTTTCACTGGTCGTGGTATTGCGATGTCTGACTTTTCCACTCTATCTTCTTCCTACCGCTCTACCGTGGCCTTCGTTCAAAGCACTAGCGGTATGGCGGTGACTGTTCCTCGTGGCTACCTTCATTGTTGCTTCCATGTCTACCGTGCTAGTGCGGTTTTTATTTCTTCCCCCACAGTTCAGCGGTAAGAGTTCTTATCACCTCCACGGTCTCATCCTTTCCTTTGTCAACTACCACGACACCACCGCGGTCTCTGTCTCCTTAGCTCGCGGTATCACGGTAACTGCTTGCATGACTGCTTCCTGTTGTTTAACTTTTCTCACCGCACTACCGCGGTCTCCGTTACTCCCTCCAGCGGTAACGCAGTGACCAATCACTAACCGCCTTCTCCATTTGTCTTTGTTCACCGCACTACCGCGGTCACTGGCTTGACTGCCAGCGGTACCATGGTAGCTACTCTGCAAACCATTGGCTGCTTCCACTAACTGCCTACCTATTCACCACACTCACTGCGATTACTAACCCAGCTAGCCGCAGTAATGCAGTAGCCGCTCCCAACCACCGCCTCACTCATTGCCTGCCTCTGTTGACTGCTTACCGCGATCACCACGGTCACTGGTTTGACCACCAGCAGTACTACGGTGACTGGTATTTTAACTGCTTCCTATGACTTACTGCCCACCGTGATACCACGGTCTAAGTTTAGACCACGCATGGTGTGGCGGTAATAACTTTATGCCAGCCCCTTAGCCACTACCGCCATACTGCAAGCCCATTGTGGGAGGCCACAATAAAGCAGTAAATGATAGAATGCTATGAAATACATGGAAATGGTAAAAGGTATAGGGTATATATGAGTGGAAAAAATGATTTTTTAATGGAAAAGATAGCAAAATGGATGTAAATGAATAAAATCCTTTAGGATATTGATGGAAAATTTAACAAAATAATAGGAAAACTTTACGGTTTCTAGTGGAAATTTTGGATTCTAATAGTGGCTCATGTTGGGGATGAGTGATTGTGCAATCATTGTAAGAATCCAGAATTCTTTGGGAGAGTAGACCAAGCAAAGGATATGAAAAATGAAGGCAATGGAAAATGGAGGGAATGAAAAAGTGCAAGATATGAAAATGGAGCAAATGGAGAATGGAAAACCCTACACTACTTTACATGGAAAGAAAATAGAGTTTTCAAAAAGGGAATTCTTGAGAATGTCCATGTACTGGCAAACCCAGAACCTTCAAAATTTCTAAACTACTATGCATGGAAAATAATTTTTAAAGAGGTTTGTTAGGAATTGTCCATGCACTGGAAATCCTTAATCCTTTGTATCTTTTATGGTTCAAAAATCAAACCATAAAGGATGGCCTCAGGCCACCCAAAAAGAAAAAACCTGCACTTTCCTCTGCCATTGACTTTATTCTATTTTGAGCTCATCAAGCTTCTCTTGAAACTATCCATTCCACCTACCTTGCAACATGCACTACCATTGAAAAATTTTAGGAAATCATTATATTCAACCTGATTTGTACTCAATTCACCACTCTGCATTTCATTATTCTTATTATCATATGAATTGTTGTTATCCCCTTCAGCATACAAAATGTATCCACATTTGAAAAAACATTCATAGGCTTGCTCACTGTCATATGTTGTTGAATGATCTAACAGTTGTACTGGGACCTGAAAACCTAAATGCTTCTCATGGAAATCTACAAAGTCTATCTCATTAGCATCTTCTGGAACAATCAAATCAGAACTACTTTCCAATTCTTTTCTATCACCAGTTGCTATTGATATTGGCACATACTTCTGATCCATACAGCCATCCTTATACATACTTGAATCAACAAATATTGAACACTCATCATCAATAAAATGAAAACCAACATCTTTATTTTGTAGGCCAAAATTATTCAAATCACATACCTCTTCTTGGACACAAATGGACTCATGATCAACTTGAATGATTTCTTCATCACTCTGAGAGATGCACATGGAGTCATTGGAATCACTACACACAGTAGTCTCACTGTCAAAACATGTATAGGATGGAACAAAAACTCTAGAATCATCATTATGTGCATACTTCTGGTATTCAAGAGTTAACAAATCTAAAACTTGCTCACTGTTGAGTGAACAAGTCTCTACTTCCATATCTTCTACCATGTCTCCAACCTCTTCTTGATCTTCATAAGGACTAAAACAATCATCCTGTTGTAGATTCACAAGTTCTTCTTCACAATTTGAATCATAATTTGTTATGCAAGAGAGACTCTCCATACCTTCACTGTTGGATGGCATGGTACCTTCTTCAGTTGCAGCTTTTGAAACATTGTTGATGTACTCTCTAGATGATGTGTCCCTACCAATATCATTAATGTTGCAATCATCTTCCAAATCTGAAAAATAGTCATTAGAAATCCTAGTAGCACATGATTCTTTTGTTTGTTCCATTGTTTGAGCATCCATGATATCACTACTAAATTCATTATTGCTAGTATCCATGTACCTTGTCCCAAGCATGGAATCGATAAATTTATTTACTACATCAAAGGCTTGATGTTTTAATGACTTTGACCAATAAATTGATTCAAGCTCTGATGCTCTTAAAAATTGTGCAACAAATGTGGGTCTTGTAGGCCTATAATGAGGAGGTAATTGCATACAGATGTCTGTCATCCTATTGTACAAAGAACTCGCAGATTCTCCCTTATATCAAAAAAGGAATCCACAAGATTTTTTCCGCTCTCTTGAATTTGAATATACTCATCAAAAGTATTTTGTTGTGAATAGAGTACATTACCTTTCCTGCCAAAGTTCTCAGTTGCATCATGTGGTACCTATGGTGTCCAAGATCTCTTGGCATCTGTGTCTTCATTCTCACTGTATGATGGCCTTTTTGGTGATGTACTTGGAGTATCTTTGACTCCCAATTGCAGCAATTGTTGGTTCGCTTGTAGCATCTTTTGTTCTAATTGCAACCTTTGTTGTCTCAATTCCTTCAACTCTCTCATTAACTGTTGTCTTCTTTCTTCTTCTGCCATCTTGACAAAATGTTACTGCTCCACAATACCAATGCATTATATATCAAATTGAAACAAATTCATCACCTACTTTCCCAAAAGTAGGAAACAAAAATAATTGATATTGTTTTGGTTTGCCCCAACATAATCTCCAAACAAAAGTGTGAAACTTTGTTGACTCAATAAATGGAAAGGCTGAAAACTATTCCTGAGTAATATTCCCCAGCAGAGTCGCCAAACTGTTGGGTCTCAAAAACTCAGGTTTGAACCATGAGAGGTTGCCAAGCTCTCACAATCCTTTTGGCCAACGTACAAGGCCAATTAATGCAATTGAACCTTCTACTCTTCAGGTTCTGCTAGACCTAGGCAGGTGAACCTATGTGAATGATGCAGATTTAAAATGTATTTCCTAATTGAGTAATCTATCCACAATGGAAAATGGAAGTGAATAGATAAAAACACTACAACTACTCCTATTGCACAAAAGAAAGGTTTTGAATAATTTTTTTTGTATTTGAAAATAATTCTCTGGGTTGTGGCAGATCAGTGCCTTCTGTCCACATGGGCAATGGAGTCAAAAATCAAGAAATGTGTGTGTTTCCTTCTCTGGTTTAATTCAAGTTGTTAGGCACTTTATAAAATGAAATCTTAATGACTGGCATATGACTTCACTTATTTATGACTGGCATAAATTATGCTGGAATGTTTTTTATTAGGTTCTACTTCAACAATCCAAAAGAAATCTTAAAACCACTATATAAATCAGAGATATACTTGATATGCTGATTTAAATGATTAAAAGACCTCAAGTTGGAGACAACTAAAATAAAGAATATGAATTTTACACATCACAACAACTGAACACAGTAAAATTTTAACACATTCAAAATAATTCATCCATTGCTCTGCTTCAAAAAAGGTTTATCATTGTTTTACATTCTCCAGTCCATTTTCTGGAAAAATCTAACTCCTACCCCCCCGCTGCAATAGATTTTTTCAAATATTTATATCATACATACCAAGGGTCATGACCCTTCATTTTCCAGTTACCACTGTTTGAATTCATTCTATGGAAAAAATGAAATATTTGATTAATTGCCTTATTGGCAAATCAAATATTTTTACAATAGTTCTATTTTTCTTCCACTTCGCCACCTTTCCCACTCTTTGTATTTTATTTCAAATGTTACTACAAAGCGTCCTTTCATTTTTTGTCTCTGTATCTCCCTTTAAGCTTACCACTCTACCATGGTCAACCTTTTGACTGGTCACGGTATTGCGGTGCCTGACTTTTCCACTCTATCTTCTTCCTACCGCTCTACCATGGCCTTCGTTCAAAGCATTGCTGGTATGGCGGTGACTGTTCCTCATGACTACCTTCACTATTGCTTCCATGTCTACCGCATTACCACGGTTTTCATTTCTTCCCCCACAGTTTAGTGGTAAGAATTCTTATCACCTCCACCATCTCATCCTTTCCTCTGTCAAGTGCCACCGTGCCACCATGGTCTTTGTCTCCTTAGCTTGTGGTATCATGGTAACTGCTTGCATGACTGCTTCCTGCTGTTTAACTTTGTTCATTGCGCTACCGTGGTCTCCTTTCCTCCCTCCAATGGTAATGCGGTGACCAATCACTGACCGCCTTCTCCATCTGTCTTTGTTCACCGCACTACCGCGATCACTGGCTTGACTGCTAGTGGTACCATGGTAGCCACTTTGCAAACCGCTAGCTACTTCCACTGACTACCTACCTATTCACCACAGTCACCGCGGTTACCAACCCAACTGGCCACAGTAATGCAGTAGCCACTCCCAACCGTCGCCTCGCTCATTGCCTACCTCTGCTGACTGCTTACCGTGATCACCGCAATCACTGCGGTCACTGGTTTGACCACTAGTGGTACCACGGTGACCGGTCTTTTGACCATTGCCTGTGACTTACCACCCACCACGATACCGCGGTGTGGCGGTAAGAACTTTATGCCAGCCCCTTAGCCGCTACTGCCATACCGCGAGCCCATTATGGGAGGCCGCGGTAAATGATAGAATGCTATGAAATGCATGGAAGCGGTAAAAGGTATAGGGTATATATGAGTGGAAAAAATGATTTTTTAATGGAAAAGATAGCAAAATGGATGTAAATGAATAACTCCTTTAGGATATTGATGGAAAATTTAAGAAAATAATAGAAAACTTTAGGGTTTCTAGTGGAAATTTTGGATTCTAACATGGTCATAGCTAGGGAATTCTTCAGAATGAATGAAGACTAGTGTAGAAACTTTATGGCTAAAACCTGGTTGAGGTAAGAAAAGAAAGGTAAGTCGCAATAATAACCCAAACTTAAAAGAATGCATTTCAAAGAGGAAATTACGGATGTTATTGCTTTATTGCATCAAGTTGTTGGAAGTGCACAAATTGAATCATTTAAAGATTGGATGTGTCAGTTTATCTTGACAATCTGTGATGAGAATATTTTTATTAACTGGGCTCAAATTATTTTCTTCCATTTAAATGGGCAACTAATTAATTTCCATAATACTACTACTTTTCATCTGTGTTCTTTCCTGATATACATTGTAGCTAGTCAAAGGTCTTTCTGGCCTGGGTTGGAACCGCAAGGACCCCCAACTCCAGAAATGCCCATGTATAAACTCTATCTACAATTTACCAAGTAGTTTGGAATGGGTGATTTATGTTGTGTTAATGATGTGTTCTTAATGGAGCCCGTGAGGAAGCTAGATGGAAACCCAAAGATGTGTTTGTCTTCTAAATCAGATTCTCTTGTGTCGAAGTTTGGGAGTTTTTATGTTCAATATGATAAATTTTCCTATCTAAGAATAGGGGGTTTTGAGAAGGCCCCATTGAAATTACCTTGGTATCTTGAAGGCTTGCTAGTGTTCCTGGAAGTTTTTCAGCAAATGGCCACAATTAATATTAAATATGCAAACATGGGGAAAAAATGGTATGTCTTCCCATTGACGGCCCCCTCTTTTGTGTGAAAAACTAATAAGATGGCCAAGGGAGTTGAGAAAGTTCTTCAATATTATAATCTCCAGTATTTGTCTATCAAAGCCAAGTTCAATAGTAAAGCTTTTGTGAAGCAGAATTTATATGGAGGAAATTCATATCACCACCTCTCGTCTATCAAAGATTTATGGGAAGATTGTATTGATGAGAATGAAGTTCTCAGAAGGAATTATATGAGGCTAACCCTAAAGTAGATACAGGTTTTTGGTCCTTCATTTCAGATTCCAGAAAATGTGGTTGAGGATTTGGTGGTCTTGGATCCCAAATATGAAAAATTGCCTAATAAATCTCACCCTAAATTTGATTGGAACAAAAATGAAGTTTTTGATATGAAAGTGTGTGTTGGTCTAGTGTTTAAACAAACTCAAGATTGGTTGGATGGGAAATGGCGGTGTGTTGCAGGCTCTACTCAGGAACCTAGATCATCATAGAAGAATGAATAGGGGTCTACACAAACATCTGGTGTGAGTGTATCATCAGGGAGACTGACTGCTAGGACTTCTAGTGCAAATTCACAGTCAGAGGTGATGGTGAGAAGCTAGAAGAAATGACTAAGTTGATTTTTTTCTGTCAACAAGACAATATGCCCTCTCCAAACCCTAAGAAAAGAGCCAGTCAACTGAAATCTATACCCATGGAATTTGAAGTTATTTTCTAGCAGATTACTGAAGATAATACCTTTCCTCCTTTGTATGAAGTGTCTGCTTCTCCAATTGAGAACTCACCAACTACTCCTAGTAATCCCATGAGATTAAAGATTTTGGTTTAGTAGTAGCCTCCCTAGGATGGTTGAATAAGGCAATAGAAAAGAAAAGAAAGTATACTCCTACAATGATAGTTGAAGTAAATATAGTTACGAAGTTGCTACAGGGTTCCTCAAAACCTAAGAAAGCCCGAAGGATGTCTAAAATGTTGACTGATGCTACTTTTGGAAATTGTTGATCCTGTGAAGGAGTTAGGTGATACCGAAATAACAAAGGTGGACTACAAAATTACACATGTTGATATGGGGCCTCCAACACTTGAAGGTGATGTATACCATGCCAATTATTCAGTTAATGCTTTGATTAAGAGAGTGAAGGAAGAGAGAAAAGAGAAGGTGAAGTTGCAGTCTCAAGTCCTTGCTTTAGGTAACTTTATCTCTTCCATGGTCACTCCTTCGACACCCAATGGAGCCTCAAGATGTCAGGTAGTCTATATTGATATGCTTGCCATACAACAGATTAAGAAGAATCTAAGTTACTCCAGAGCGGCCAATGAGTGGATCGATAATATGTCTCAGGAAGCTATCTTCTTTATCAGTAAATCCATACTCTTTTACACTCAAGTTACTAATAAGAGGAAGTAATTTGTGGTAGAACTTCAGCAAGTCAGAAAGGATCAAACAGCCTCTATGTTCTCTCTCAGGAAGTGAAAGAATTAATTTCCATGGATCAGACAACATTAATTGGTGAGAAAATTGTGAGCGATCCTAAAGAGTTGGATTCTTCCTGGTTTGATGCACTAGAGTGAAAAATGAACATGTATGATAATATGGTGAGAGAAATTAATAAGACACTTGAGCAGTACTTTGAGATGTTAGTAGAGATTAAGGATGGTTGTCATAATCTAGATGTCAAAATTATTGATAAGTTTGATGAAAGGATTCTAGATATGAAGGAGGTTTCTCTGAAATTTAGGGAGACATTCAATAAGGAAATAGCCGATTCTACCACTATGACTTGGGAATCCTTCTCAAAGCTCGGTAGATTATAGATTCATCTAAATTCTTACAAAGCTAAAGAGAATAGAAGATAAGAGGCTTTGGTTGAACCTGATATTTCTTTGGCCAAATGGAGAACCATATTACAGATTACTACAACACCCGAGAGCAAAGATATATTTGCAATTGTCACTAGATATCATGATTATAGGTTCAGGATGAAAATACAAGAAAGGTTTTCGAAGCAAGAAGCAGATGAAGTTTTAGATGATGAAGGAAATGAAGCATAAAAGAATGATGCATATTTATATTTAGCACTTCATGATACTTCTTTTAATTTTGGCCCTTTTAAGTTGAAAACTATTTTAATTATGGGGTACGGTTGTTCTCACGGAACAGTTACCAAAGACAATTGGTTTATGCTTTAAATATAGGCTTAGCCAATGCAGTTAGGATATTTTGGGCAAAACTTTTATTTTCCTCATTAGAGAAAACTCTTTTATGTTCTTTCAATTTTTGCAGATAACTTTCAATACAAAAAACTCATATGGTGAAGTTCATGCAGGCATAATCTTTGAATTGTGGTGTGTGAATTTATTTTGTTTATACTAGATATGTTGCCAATGATTATCTATGTTGATGTTTTGGATGTTTGATAGATTGAGTAGTTGTTGAATTTTTATCTTTGAATGAATGTTTATAGCAGTAGTTTAAGTTCAGTTGAAGAATTTTATTGGTTCTGAAAGTGATGTAAGTCTTTGTAATTTTGGTTTATATTTAGATGTCAATATGCCTTTCAAAGCTTTATGGTTAAAAGAAACACTTTTCTTTTCTTTTTGGTTAAAAGCATTCTGAATTTCTATTCATTGAATATCATAGAAGGTAGCTGCCACCTTGTAAAATAAGTAGAGAATTGGCATGCAATCTCATGATATTGGTTCAACTGTTGTTACATTTTTCATCTCCGTGGGCCTTAGAATATAGAGTTAGGTGATAAAATTCGTTAACTAGTATATTTTTGGCGACTTTGTTGGGGAGCGAACTAAGAAAATTTTTGTATCATGAGTTGCTTTGTGATTGTTCATTATGGTTCTTCAAAGGCATAATGCTCTTGTTCTCCAACCCAACGTAGACTGGTTGATTAGTCATCAAGAGGACATAGTTACTAGCCTTCAACTACTTGCTTGGTAGCAAAGAAGAACCAACCTTTAGTATCATCAAGTTAATGAAGTACTATAAGAAGAAGAAGAGCTTGGTGATATTATAAGAGAGAACACTTTGTGTTTTGAGAATGTTCAAGAAATTATCTTTGTAGAAAATATTGCACATGTGGCCAAAAGAGTTAGAGTTCCTGTAGTGCCAGTTCCAAATAACCAGCTTAGGAATCTTATGAACAATAGACAAAATATTCCACGAAACCATTAGTAAGTGGGAGTTGGAGATTTTGGATTTTGTAACTTATCTCTTTTTGTTCAATTATGGCGTCTAAAAGGTACATGAGGGGGGATAAAAAGAAAGGGATTACTAATGAAGATTTTGAGTTACTAGTAGTCAATTTCTCAACTTTTCTACTTAACCGAAAGGTTAAATCTAAATCTACCAGTAGGGCACCCTCTCCTACACCTAGCCCTAGTCTCATTGTGGTTTCTAGTACATCTTGTCAAGTTATCCTCTTACCTGGCACAATTCTTCCATTGCAAATAATTTTTCCTATTCCTAACCCCTTTGTAATGGCTCAACCTCTACCAATCCCTTGGGGATTTGTAATAGGTCCCCTCACTTTTGGAGCTAGAGCTCAACTACATGATTTAATGAAGGGTGCAGGAAAGATTATACCGAAATTCAATGGAGATGAGAAGGTTTCTCCTGAGGAACACATGCAAGCTTTCTTTGTTGCTTCCTCTATCCTAGTCATATAGCATGAAGATGTTTCCATGAGCCTTTTTGCAGAGTCTCTAACGGATGTTGCTGCAGATTGGTTTTATTCCCTTCCAAATGGTACCATTAATAATTGGGCTACTTTTAGAACAAGATTCAAAAATAGATTTAAGACTTCTGAAAATGATCAAGTCCTAGTTGCCCAGCTGGGATCTATGAAGAAGGAGATTCATGAGCCAATGAGAGAATTTGTAGCCAAATTCAACAAATTGTTCAATAGAATTTCTACAAACGTGAGGCTAGGAAATGAGTTGTCAAAGGCATTGTTTATCAATACCCTACCATTGGATGTGAGCTTCACTATAAAAAGAAGAGTTGCTAAGGTGGAAGCAACTCAACAATTAGTGATATCCATAGAAGATGATTTGATTGTTGCGGGAAAATGGAAGAAAGAATTGCAGATTGGTAAGCCTTTTCCTACAAATTCCACTGATCCAATTATATAGAGATTCCAACCAATGACATAATTACTCTTAAGAGGCAGATGCCAAAAGGCCCTTCGTAGACACCTTATCAAGATGTTCCTAGGAGAGATTATAACTACCAAGAAGCTCCCAATAAAACATTATCTATGGGTGTCCTGGCTCAAAGGTTAGCAATTGAAGCTGCTCCTTCTTCAAGCAAGAGTAACCATTGTAATTTTCACTTGACTTTAGATCATGATGGGGCTAGTTGTGCAAAAATGGTCTGATTCATGCAAATGATGTCAACCAATGAATGTGCACGAGATCCATATGTGGAAGAGCCTGATCCATCTCAAGACTCTGGCATGAATTTCTTTGATTTTGTGTCATATTTTGAGTCCAAAGAAGATGTATATGTAAGAACTTGGATGACACAAATTGTGCCATCTTTACAAGGGAACAACATGGAAGAGGGGAAAATTTTGGTTCATCATCAGCTCCTAAATTCTTATTGACAAAATAGAAGAAATCATAGTAGAATGTGTTCAAAAATACAACAACCGAGGTAATCCCTACACATTCCTTTGATTCTTCTATCAATGGTTCATTTGATATAGTTGAATCGTGTAAAATCATGAAAGTCCATATTTCCCAAGCTAAATATCTAAGACTTAATCCCACAGAGTTAGATAAACTAGTCAAATAAATTAAGCAGTAATATTTACCCTCCCAATGCAATGCTCAGGTGTCCTCGGAACATGAAGCCCCTATATAAGATCAAGTCAACACTAATTCTTTTGGGAAAACATCAGTCCAACCAAATCCCTTTGCAAAACTAGAACCTTTCTATGTGTCATTGTACATTGCTAGTTTTAGGTTGAGTAATTGTATTATTGATTCTGGAGCCTCGGAAAATGTGATGCCTGCCCAAATAGTCAATGCCTTAGGTTTATCCCTTACATCTTCTCAAGGAAAATTTTACTCAATGGATGGCTCTCCTATCCTTATCATAGGTCAGATCAAAGATTCTCAAGTAGCCTTAGCTGCATTCCCCAAGAAAAGATTGAAATTAACTATACTAGTTGTTGATATTCTAGCTAGTTATGGAATGTTTTTGAGTAGAATATTTTGTAAAGATTTGGGTGGGGAAATACAAATGGATTGGTCTCATGCCCTGATACCATTGGAAGGGAAGAAAGTATCTCTAAACCCTGAACCCAAGGCCAAGTTTACTATTCTAAAGTTTGGTAATCCGAGAGTAGATATTTTGTTCGTTGAAACAGGGCCAAGTAGTTACATGTTTACCTCTGACAAGGAAGGAGACCCGAACCTTATCAATCCAAATTTAATTGATGAGTTGTGGACACTTGAATTTTATGGAAGTTATGTTAATTTTGGGTCAGGTGCAGGGGTAGTTTTAATCTCACCAGATTGTTATAAGTTTTTGTTCGCTTTTAAACTGGAATTTTCTAATACCAATAACACAACTGAATATGAAGCCCTATAGCTTGGTTTAAGTGTGGCTAAAGGAAAGCGTATTAAGCAAATGAGAGTTGTGGGTGATTCTGGATTAGTGGTGAAATAGGTCAAGAAGGTTTACACTATGAAAAATAGTTGGCTTAGGTGCTATATACACTGTGAAAAATAGTAAGCTCAGGAACAGAGTTTAGGATTGTATAGAAGATTTTGATGCCTTTTCTATAGAATTAGTTCCAAGATATTAGAATACTAGAGCTGACTCCCTAGCAGTCTCAGTGTCATTACTCTTGTCATACCCTGATTTTAAAGATAAATCATTCAAAATTGAGATTGTGTACTGACCCAGTGTCCCTGATAATGTAAACCATTGGCAAGTATTTAATAATGATCAACAAATTATTGCATTTTTGGAGAAAGCTTAATCTTTTGCTAATATTTTCTTTGAAGGCAATAATGATAAAAGCAATGAGTTCCTTGAAGGAGAAAATGGTGCTCCAAGTGGAAGAGAGTCTGAGATTATGTAACTGAAGGGGAATAAAATTCCTAAAGGTTTAGTCTCTCTTGAAGATTTGTTCAACAAGCATGATCAATATTTGAAGCATAAAAGGGAAGTTTCTATTGAATCATCTACTGAGTTTGATCAGGTTAATATTGGTATTGGAGATGATCCCAAAATTGTGTGCATTGGTAAATGTTGTTCTACTAGAGAGAGGGAAAATTTGATCTCTTTGTTGATTAAATACAGAGATGTCTTTGCATGGTGTTATGCTAATTTAAAGAAGTTCATAAATGGAGAATTGCAACATAAGATACCATTGATGAAGCCTAACTTTGCACCTTACAAGAAAAAATAGTGGACTTATAATCCCAAAGTTGCAGAAGCTATTTTTAGTGAAATTGATAAGATTTTGAAGGCAAAGATTATTTACCCAATCCATCATTCCACATGGGTAGCCAATATAGTCCTTGTAAGGAAGAAAAATGGAGAAATAAGGATATTTGTTGATTTCAGGAACTTGAATCAAGCATCTTTAAAGGATAATTATTTGTTGCCTGTGATGGATCATCTTACAGATTGTTGTTGGTTCTGAAATGATGTCTATGCTTGATGGTTTTTCTGGTTATAACTAGATAGAGGTTGCCTAGGAGGATCATCATAAAACCGCTTTCACTGCTCCTATTGGTGTTTTTGCATACAGTAGAATACCTTTCGGCCTTATAAATATTGGAGCGACATTTCAAAGAGCAATGGATTTATCATTTGGGTATTTGAGGAACAAGATCATTGTGATCTACCTGGATGACCTAACAATGTTCTCTAAAATGAGAGCTAATCACCTGCATGATTTGGAAGTGGTGCTACAACCTTGCAGGCAAGAGGGAATTTCCTTGAACCCTAAAAAATATTTTTTTGTTGTGACTAAAGGAAATCTCTTAGGTCATATTGTTTCAAAAGATGGGATTAAAGTAGATCCTAAGAGATTAAAGGCGATTATACAACTGAGATTACCTATCAACAAGGATGGTATCAGGTCTTTCTTTGGTCAGGTGAATTTTCTTAGGAGATTTGTACTTGATTTCACTAAGCTAACAAAGCTTATTTTTGATATGATGAAGAATCATCCTTTATACAAATGGAGTGGTGAAGGAAAACAATCTTTTGAAGATATTAAAATTGCAATTCCAAATGCTCCTGCCTTAGTTCATCCCGATTTTACTAAGCATTTCATCTTATATAGCTATGCTTTTGAGCATACTCTATCAACCATCTTACTGCAGAAAAATGAACAAGGTATTGAAGCTCCCATCTCTTTTATGAGCACTCCTCTAAAGAAGTGCGAACTCAAATATACTCCACTTTAGAAACATGCATATGTTATTGTGAAGGCACTTAAAATTTTCAAGTTCTATATTCTTCATTCTCATACAACTGTTTTTGTTCCTGAGGTTGTTGTGAAGAGCATACTTTCCCAACAAGACATTGGATGTAATAAGAGAGGATCCTAGATAGCTAAAGTGCAAGAATATGATATGGATATTAAACCCACTAACCTGGTTAGAGGAAAGGGTTTGGCTAAAATGATTGTTGAAAGTAAATATGTTGAAGAGGAGGAGTTGGTATTGGTGTTGTTTACAAGTACAACTGATGAATGGTTCTTTGATGTTTCTTATCTCCTAACTTATGGTGAGTGCCCATCTCATTTATCATCCAAAGAGAAGAGGAATTTAAAACTTAAATCTAATAAATATGTTCTTTGAGAAGGGAATCTGTATAATAAAGTTTTAGATGGGATCTTCTTGAGATGTGTTGACGAAGCGCAACAAAAGAGATCGCTAGACGTTTTTCATAGGAAAGCGTGTGGTGGAAATTTTTTAGCTTCTGTGAAAGCTTTCAATATTTTGCATCATATATTTTATTAGCCAAGTATGTTCAAAGATGCTTATGAATGGGTATCAAAGTGTGATAAATGTTTGAGATTCACCAAAAGACCACAATTAGTTGCTTTATCTTTGAAGCCTGTGGTGATTGATGATCCTTTTCAGCAGTGGGGACTAGATTTCATTGGTCTAATCAATCCAAGTTCTAGTGCAAGGTATACACATATATTGACTGCTACAGACTATTTTACCAAATGGGTCAAGGCTATTCCAGTGAAGCATACTACTACAAAAGTTGTATGTGATTTTTTGAAAGAAAACATTTTGGTAAGGTTTGGGGGCCCAAGAAAATTGTTGTTGATAATGCTAGTTCATTTTCATCTACTGAGATTATTCTTTTTTGTTATAATTATGGTATCAATTTTTCTCATTCATCTTATTACTATCTGCAAGGAAATGGGCAAGCCGAGTCTAGTAATAAAAATTTAATTGCCTTAATCAAAAAGCTAGTGGATGACAATCAAAAGGGATGGCATAAGAAGTTATATGATGCCCTCTAGGCTGACATAGCGACTTGCAAAAGAGATAATGGAATGTCTCCTTTCGAGTTAGCATATGGCATTGATAGTACCTTACCAACACCTCTAGAGATTTCAGCACTAAATTTGCAAAAGGCCATAGAAGATAGTCAATTTTACAATGCACTAGAAAAGCGAATGATGTACCTGAACAAGTTGGAGGAGGAAAGAGAGCTAGTTGTGGATAAAATTACCAAACATCAATAGATGGTAAGGAATTTTTTTGATAAAAGGGTTAGGCAAAGAGATTTTGCAATTGGTGATTCAGTTCTCCTCTAGGATAGAAGAAGAGAATCGAAGGAGAACATAAGAAATTTGATTCCCTTTGAAGAGGACCTTTCTAGATCAAGAAAATAGTTGGCGATCATGCTTTTCAGTTGGCTTATCCTGATGGCACAGTTCTACCTCTTGCCTACAATAGGAAAAATCTGAAACTTCTTGAGTGATTAGGTCTTTTGGTCCATCCTTGTACATAGTTTCCTGCTTGTTTTATTTAGTTTTGTTTTTCTAGTTTTGCTCCATTTGCCCAATGAATAAGGCTTCATGCCATGGTTTTTGGATTCTTTGTGTCCTAATAGTCCTTGTCCCCATTTGATGCCAATGTTACCCTTGGGTATAGGTTTATTATGCTATTTTATTTCATTTTCTTGGCTCTTAGAGTTTTCATATCATTTGGTCTAAAGTCTTTTTCCTTTGTCACGGTACTCTCCAAATTCCTAACCTCTTGTCGTGGCCTCTTTAAGTTTTGTAACCTAAGTCGCTGGCACCTAGTGCTTCCTAACCTCCCGATAGTTCGACTTGGTCCCTTTACTAGTGTCGAGTGTGTTAATGAGGTGGTTTGTCTTGTGTAGTCAGAAAGTCATAAGTTTTCATAACCTCATAACTCCCAACTTTGGTTCTAAAGTTTCAATATTCCGTGACTGGATGACATGATGTTTTCCACTTCTTTTGAAGTGCCCTCAATGTATTTAAAGATGTGTATGGTACAACCTGGAGATGTCTTGTCAAGATTCTTCAAAAGGTAAGAAAATATTTGGGTTTTCCTTTTCTGATGATCAAAATAAAAGTACCATATTAATGTAGCACCAAACACACGTCTTATCTATGACATAACTTGAGGTGGCAGAATTTTCTCTAAGTTTTTCATTTGCATTCATTTCTTCTGCAACTCCATCTCCTGGTGTATGCATGTTTCTTTATGCGCTGAGAGCTCATGCAGTCAAGAATTGTAAATCGTTGGCTCAACGTAAGGGATACTGAGCTTGGAACTTTTAAGTTGAAATAATTTTGGGCACGTCTGGAGACTGAAAAAAGGTTTGAGGTGGATGTAAAGTTGTTTTAAAGTGGGCTAGCTCATGCTGGAGGATTTCCAGAATCCATGCTAAGTGTGGACCTGATAGACACATGTGCAATAAGATACATTTCAGAAACACGTGAGATAAAATCCACAGATGGAACTGTAATTGCAAAGATTTCTCTTGAAGTTGTTGCCAACTTGCTAAATATTCTAGAAAGAGAACCTGTGGAAGACATGTATGTGGTCGTAGCTGGGGAATTCTTCAAAATGAATGAAGACTGGTGTGGAAACTCCATGGCTAAAACCTGGTTGAGGTAAGAAAATAAAGGTAAGTCGCAACTACCACCCAAACTTAAAAGAATGCATTTCAAAGAGGAAATTGTGGATGCTATTGCTTTATTGCATCATGTTGTTGGAAGTGCACAAATTGAATCATTTGAAGATTGGATGTGCCAGTTTATCTTGACAATCTATGATGAGAATATTTTTATTAACGAGGTTGAAATTATTTGCTTCCATTTAAATGAGAAAATAATTAATTTCCATAAGATTGCTACTTTACATATGTGTTCCTACCTGATATACATTGTAGCTAGTCAAAGGTCTTTCTGGCCTGGGTTGGAATGACAAGGACCCCCAACTCTAGACATACCCGTGTATAAAATCTATATGTAGTTTACCAAGCAATTTGGAATCGGTGATTTATGTCGTGTTAATGATGCATACTTAATGGAGGTCATGAAGAAGCTAGATGGAAACCTAGAGATGCATTTTTCTTCTGAATCAATTTATCTTGTGTCAAGGTTTGGGAGTACTTATGTTGAATATGATAATTTTTCCTTTTTGAGAATAGGTTTTTTTGAGAAGGCCCCATTGAAATTACCTCGGTATCCTGAAGACTTGCTAATGTTCCTGGAAGTTTTTCAGCAAATGGCCACAATTAATATTAAATATGCAAACATTTGAAAAGAGGGTATTTCTTCCCATTGATGACCCCCTCTTTTGTGTGCAAAACTAATCATATGGCCAAGGGATTTGATGAAGTCCTTAAATCTAAGATTATAATCTCTAGTATCTGTCTACAAGAGTCAAGTTTGATAGTAAAGGTTTTGTGAAGTAGAAGTTATATGGAGGAAATTCATATCACCACCTCCCGTCTATCAAAAATTTATGGGAGGATTGCATTGATGGGAATGAAGTTCTAAGAAGGGATTATATGAGGCCAACCCTAAAGAAGATACAGGTTTTTGGTCTTTCATTTCAGATTCTAGAAAATGTGGTTGAGGATTCAGTGGTCTTAGATCTTGAATATGAAAAATTGCCTAATAAATCTCACCCTAAGGGTGATTGGAACAAAAATGAAGTTTTTGATATGAAAGTGTGTGCCGCTCCAATGCTTAAACGAACTCAAGGCTAGTTGGATGGGAAATGGCAGCATGTTGTTGGCCCTATGCAAGAACCTAGGTCATCACAAAAGAATGGACAAGGGTCTACACAAACATTTGGTGTTAGCGTATCATAAGGGAGACCGGCTGCTAGGAATTCTAGTGGAAATTCATAGTCAGGAGGTGATGGTGAGAAGCTAGAAGAAATGGCTAAGTTGAAGTCTGTCTATGAACAATAGTGTACCCTCTCCAACCCCTAAGAAAAGAGCCAGTCAAGTGAAATCTATACCCACAAAATTTGAAACTATTTTCCAACATATTGTTGAAGCTAATACCTTTCCTCCTTTGTCAGAAGTGTTTGCTTCTCCAATTGAGAACTCACCAATTACTCCTGGTAATCCCCATGAGATTACTAATGGAGATAAAGATTCTAGTTTAGTAGTAGCCTCCCCAAGATGGTTGAAGAAGGCGGTATAAAAGAAAAGAAAGTATACTCCTATGATGACAATTGATGTAGATACAATTATGAAGTTGTTATAGGGTTCCTCAAAACCTAAGAAATCCTGAAGGATGTCTAGAATGTTGATTGGCACTACTTCTCGAAATCAATTGTTGGAAATTGTTGATCCTGTGGAGTTAAGTGATACTAAAATAAGGTAGGAGAACTACAAAATTACACATGTTAATATGGGTCCTCCAACATATGAAGGTGATTTATACCATGCCAATTATTCAGTTAATGCTTTGATTAAGAGATTGAAGGAAGAGAGAAAAGAGAAGGTGAATTTGCAGTCTCAATTCCTTGCTTTAGGTAATTTTATCTCTTCCATGGTCACTTCTTTGACACTCGATCGAGCCTCAAGCTCTTAGGTAGTTGATATTGATATAATCTCCATACAACAGATTAAGAAGAATCTAAGTTACTCTAGAGCGATCAGTGAGTGGATCGATAATATGTCTTATTAAGCTATCTTCTTTATCAGTAAATCCACACTCTTTTACACTCAGGTTACTAATAAGAGGAAGGAATTGGTGGTAGAACTTTAGCAAGTTAGAAAGGATCAAAATAGCCTCTATGTTCTCTCTCAGTAAGTGAAAGAATTAATTTCCATGGATCAGACAACATTAATTGGTGAGAAAATTGTGAGTGATCCTAAAGAGCTAGATTCTTCTTGGTCTGATTCACTAGAGTGGAAGCTGAACATGTATCATAATCTGGTGAGAGAAGTTAATAAGACACTTGAGCAGTACTTTGAGATGTTAGTAGATATTAAGGATGGTTGTCATAATCTGGATGTGGAAATTACTAATGAGTTTGATGAAAGGATTCTAGAAGATTAGAGGCTTTGGTTGAATCAGATATTGCTTTAGCAAAATGGAGAACCAGATTACATATTATTACAACACCTGGGAGCAAAGATATATTTGCAATTGTCACTAGATATTGTGATTACAAGTCCAGGATGAAAATACATTAAAGGTCAGCTGGAGCAAGAAGCGGTTGAAGTTCCAGATGATGAAGGCGATGAAGTGGAAAAGAATGATGCATAGTTATTTTTAGCATTTCATAATACTTGTTTTAATTTTGGCTCTTTTAAGTTGAAAAATATTTTAATTATGGGGTACGGTTGTTCTCAAGAAACCATTACCAAAGACAATTGGTTTGCTTTAAATATGGGCTTAGTCGATGTAGTTAGGATCTTTTGGGAAAAACTTTGATTTCCCTCATTAGAGCTAGCTCTTTTATGTTCTTCCAATTTTTGCAGTTATCTTTCAATATAGAAAACTCATATGGTGAAGTTCATGTAGGCATAATCTTTGAATTGTAATGTGTGAATTTATTCTCTTTATCCTGGATATGTTGCCAATGATTATCTATGTTGATGTTGTGGACGTTTGATAGATTGAGTTGTTGTTGAATGTTTATCTTTGAATGAATGTTTATAGTAGCGGTTTAAGTTCAGTTGAAGAATTTTATTGGTTCTGATAGTGATGCAAGTCTTTGTACTTTTGGTTTATATTTATATGTTGATATTCCTTTCAAAGCTTTCTGGTTAAAAGCAACAACTTTCTTTTCTTTCTGGTTAAAATCAGTCTGAATTTCTATTCATTGAATAACTTAGAAGGTAGTTGTCACCTTGTAAAATAAGCAGAGAATCGACATGAAATCTCATGATATCGGTTCAATTATTGTTATATTTTTCATCTCTGTGGGCCTTAGAATATAGATTTAGGTGACAAAATCCGTTAACCAACACATTGCATGTTTTTGTATTCTTGTGTCCAAACTTTGAGGGCTAGTTGAGGAGCATTCCAAAGGCCAAACTTTAAATAATGTTCAAGGAAAAGTGTTTTTTCCTCTACACTAGATCATGGTTATCTTAATCCCATGCATAAACAATCTTTTAGAAGGCCAATTTGAAGTCCTAGTTTGCTTAAGGACAATCCAATTACAAGTAACATTGTATTTGAATAATGAAATTAGTAATCTAAGAGAATTGAAAATAATCACCAAATCATTATATCTTGACAAGAAGCTACATATAAAGATTTTATTATCAAGTTCATTAGCTCTAAGAAATGATAAGGGAAATCCCTTTTTGTGAGCTTGACTAGGTAATGTGAACAACATGATATTTTTGGGAAACCCCTTTTCATTGATACTACAAATAACAAATTGTAGGTTAGAATGACAACATGATGTCTACGAAATGATTTTTTAATAACACTAGAAAGGAATTGAGCCTTGATCCTACAATATCCTTGTGAAGTTTAAACTTGTAACTCTAATTTTCTATATGCATTAACAAAGGTGCTTTCAAAATCTAAGGATGATTACTAGCATAAGAAAATTCAAAATGTGGGAAACATGTCACAAGTGACAGAAACATGGCAATGGGTTGATTTCATACAATCTAGGTATTAAAAATATATGTATCCTTGGTAAAAGTTAAATATTGAAGATTATTATAATGGGTAATTCAAATAAAAAACTCAATTCATTAGTCAACAAAGATCACCACAACATGATCAATTGGAATGCAACAAATATTTAAATCTTGGGATCAATTGTGATGAATTCATGTATAAATGGAGAGACAAAAGGAAGATAAAGAGAATTTCAAATCTTGAGATTAAAGTGTTGCAAAGTTGAAGGCTAAATTATTACTACTAGACTATAAAAAAAAAAATATTCAAGAAGAAAAACTTAAAGCAAAGGAAGATGAATATTATAAACTACATGGAGGAATATTATTAAAAATAGTTGTTCTATAATAATAAATTATTAAAAATAGTTGTGTTGTGATAGTCTATTGTTCTAGTTCAACCATTACGGTTCTTTTCAGACTTTTGATTCTTTTAGATGTGAAATGGATATGGGTGTGCATGGGTGTTCTCAAACACAGTAGTTTTGTAGGTTTTACATGGCCAAGAAAAACTTGTGGTTATGTGGATATGCTGAAGAACTATTTTTTTCATATGATGTGACATGTTTTTTGATGTAAGATGGTCACAGTTCTACATGCTTGCTTCATGCATTGTGAGAGGAGGTGTACTAATCTTCTTTGTATGGAGATGTTGGTATGTGATCAGTCACTCAACATTTTTGTGGTAGTTTCTTACATGTGCATTATGTGTGTTACATGTACTTGCATGGTTTCACATGTCGCTTGCATGTTCTTGCATGCTACTGCATGTCAAGGTTCCTAGACTATGGTGCTTTGGTTGTGGACTTGTTCGATGAATCAAATATGTGTGTGATCTATTGTCAAAGTCATGTAGTCTACATGACTATTCTTTTTCAATCTTGGTTTGTCAATTACTAGTGCAATGATGGGTTTGCATATTTTAGTGTATTGGATATACAAGTAATGTAGTTTTATAGGTGTGTATAGCCTATTGATTGCAGTGGGATAAATTAGATGTGGACTATCTATATCCATGAGGTTGATTCAATGTTGATGCAGACTATATCAATTGGCCTTGTATGTGGCCATTTATGAACTGGTTTGTTTATTTGGGATGAGAGAATGAATGGTGTTGAGCAACTAGATAGTCAATTATGGGGACCTGTAGCATGTGTATCATGATGTCGTGAGTAGCTTGGATACATAGTTTTGTGTAAGTTTTTGGCAGTGATGGTGTATTTCCTTGTTTTGGAGATCTTGGTGCCACTTGTTTGTTTTCAAATGGACATATTAATGTGTGGACATGGAGGATTTTTAGATTAGGAGATGTTTGGTCATGATGCTTGGAAAGCTCAGTTGTCACATTTCATTGGGAGCTTTAGCAGTGATTATGGATTCATCACTTGGTGATGGATGATCTTCTTTAGTGTTACAAATATTACTAGGAGGAGCTCTTAGATCCTGTTGTTGCAGAAGGGTTCTTTCACATTTGCATGGAAACTATTTGGAGATGGGTCATCTTCATGATATTGAAGATTTGTAGCATCTTGAAGACATGGAGGACTCATGTTGTCTTTGGGCTGAGGTGTTGGTGGTGCTTGACAGGTGATGTTGGTTTAGAGTTTGTGTTTTATGTCATGGTATAATCTTGATTGTCCATGAGGGTTTTGGCATGATCATGCATTTCTCTTGAGACCATGGTATGTTCACTTGGAGCATGGGATCTCTTAAGGGGGATGGTAAGATCATGGTGTTATGATTACTTCTTGATTAAGATGATTGGATCTTTGACAATTTTCTAGTGATTCTCTATGTTTTGGGTGCATTGATCATATGCTTGAGAAATTCATGATAGTTCAAGGATACATTTCGAGTTTAGCATGAGATTATTATTTTTTTGTGCTCATGGATACATGGAGAATGAAGTGAGGTTGTATTTCACTTGAGATGAGAGAAGTGTTGTTGAGATGGTTACTCTTGATGAGATTTCAATAGAAAGTCTAAGGAGACTACACCTTAGTTGGAAATGAGTTCAATAGAGACCTATGAGGAGATTTCTCTTAGAGGAATCATGATGGCTTGCATATCTTGGAGGATTTTTCTCATTCCCCACTCTTTTTCTACTCAGTAGCTTATCACTTGAGAGGTATTGCCCATTGTTTCTCTCAGGTGCTTTATACTTTCTTTCATAAACATGGATCTTGACTTGCTATTAGATGGTTTTGGAGGATTCATTGTGAGAGATGGATAGCATGGTTATCTCCTTGGGCTTGCATTTTCATTTATGATGATTATAGGGCATGGTAGTGGGTTGATTTCCTGAGATGCGAAATGGACTAGTTTGATCTTCTTTGAGAAGCTTACATCCATGTAGATACATGTGTTGGCAAGTAACACTACAACTGTCATCTAGTTTTGTCATTGATGACAACCCTATGCATTTGTAAGGTACGCATATCCTTATTCAAGCCTACCGGCAGTCAAATTGAAATCAGACAAGGCTGAACAAGATAACTGATAACCCAACATTCATCGATCCATGCATACATTTTAGGTTACCATTTTTGTGTTGTGCATCTCAGGTAATGATTATTGAGGTATTATCTAAATTGTGTTTAATGTGCAGTGGCTCGTACCAATTCTCATAAGATTTAGGAGATTCAGTTGGCGTATTCTCATCTCTTCATATATTAAGGCTGAATTTATAAATATATTAAGTCACAAATGTATGTGAGTTAATTAATTGAATATATATATGATTGTATATGTTTGTTTGGGTCCTAGCCAAGTTGTGGCTGACCATTAATGGTATGCATTGTATATTTCTCATTATGTGAGCCAACAGTTGTAATTTTGGTGAAGCCGACAAAGTGAAAATAAATCCCATGTAGCGAATATCTATACTTGATCTTCCATATCATTTTGGCATGTGTGAAAAGTATGTTGGTGTGTGAATTGAGATTCAGAGCAGAGAAGAGGTGAGATAATGCGCAGTTTCACTTTGATGCAGGAGCATCCAGTGGTGTAAGGGAAATCTTGCATCACCCAAAAATAGCTTTACTTTCATTTAGCCTTTTGTAGATGTTGTTGCATTTCTGAATACCCTTTTCATCGAAGTAGAATTCCCAACTTTCAAAACTGCTTTTCTACTTTTTCTGCTCAACTGCTATTTTTAGCAAGTGTGAATTTGAAGGTGTGAGGAGGCAGAAATTTAAGGAAAGATTCAGGACAGAAAAATAAGCACTTTGGCAAAATAATCAGGTTAAGATCATTCCCGATTTGAAATTTATTCAAGTTCTAGTTTATGATTTTTTCCCTATAAAATCTTTGAAGCCAATTTTGAGGCACTTAGAGGCTCCAGATGGGTCCAAAAATTAGCGGAAAATGAAAGTGGTTGGCCTTTAGGCCTCACTTTTCAAAACTTTGCTTTCTCGAGAGCTTTCCAAAAAGGTATTATGATTGAAGATCCGATGATCGGATCTTAAGTTAGGGCTTTGGAAGTTGGTACATAATTAGAATGTTGTGTTTGGCTTCAAAGGGATAAAGGGGCTATTTATGGGCTAGTTTTTGATTTTTTTGAGTAGTTTTGGGGAAAGAGGATCATATATTGCGAAAGAGGGAATTTCTATAGTTTTTGTAGTTTGCATGTATTGTAGAACTCAAGGATTTGGGATCCTCTGCATGTAAGAATTTCATTATTCTGAATATAATAATATTCTCTGGTTTTGTGCGTGGATTTTTGTGACTCGGGTTGGCACCCTTATCACACTTGTCCATAGAAGATCTGTGTGGTGTGTGTTAGCAGAGTAGAATATTATTACATAATCAGTCTGTAGGAGAGCAGATCTTTCATTGTACTTAATCTAAAACTGTAATCAGGCATTATAAGATGGTTTTAATCTGAACTCTTGAGCAGCAAGCCCTATTTTCTTTGAGCAATGAGCTCTAGGCAGTGCGCTTAAATACAAGTGCATTCCCTTGTAATTATCACTTTTGGGTATACTCAATATCATACTTGTGGATTGGCCATCCACCGTGGTTTTTCCCCTAACAGGGTTTCCACGTAAAAATATTGGTGTCATGGTGTTGTGTTTAATTTTCTATTTATGCTTTATGGATGTATTTTATTGATGCTTCTAAGTTAAGGATTAATAAAGTTAATTTTGACACAACACTGATTCACCCCCCCTCTTAGTATGTCTTGTTTCCAACAATTGGTATCAGAGCATGTTCCTCTAAAGAAGAAGAAGCCTAACAACTTGGGGAGATCCTAGAAAGTATGCCAATGGATTCAAGCAGTCTTGAACAATAGCTCCTGGTGGCCCTAGATGATCTTGATTAGTCAAAGGCTGAAGTTTAGAAGCTACAATCAAATCTCAAAGATGCAGAAACATTTGTTGAGTCTTTGAAAGATAAGAAAAATAAATCAAGAGAAAAGAGAAAGGAACTCTATGATCAGATTCATCAGAAAGACAACAAGAGTATCAAAGAAGAACAATCCAACCAAGCCCTGAAGGAGAAAATAGAAGAATGTGAAAAACTTACCCAAGAGAATACAGTTTTGAAGGCTAAAATAGAATCCATCATGATGAGGATGACTAAAGAGATTGAAGATAGAAATAAGAATGAAGAAATCTTGGCATATTTCTTGAAATAAAAATTTGAAGTATGTATCTGTTTGGATGATGAATTGCAAATATCCAGAAATAGTGAAGAAGCACTTGAAAAATAGTTGGATGATGTCAGAAATGAACTTGCTAATGCAAATGAGTACAAGGAAAAGTTCAAAGCCAGCTAAACCATGCTTAATGAACTAATTGATAATCAAAGGAATCATGGTGATAAAAGAGGTCTTGGATTTGAGAAACGAGAGAACTCAAAATTCAGTCAAAAGGATTCTGGACAAAGGAGATTCAGACAAAGAAATCATATGAACAATCCTGGTAGGTATCTAGTAAGACAACCTAATGCTCAACGATTTAATGGATATTGTTTTAATTGTAATAAGTTTGGACATATGGCTTCTCAGTGCAAAAGTAGGATGAACCAAAGTAGTCCATAATTTTTTGGTCAATGCTATAATTTTCATAAGATTGGTCGTAAGTCAAATGAATGCAAATATGTGGTGAATCAATTTCATAGAAACAATAGATACTGTGTTTGTAATAGACCTGGACATGTTTCTAATAAATGCAGAAGAAATCAATGGAACATCCAACCTGGTAAGAGGAATGTTGTATGCTACAATTGCAACAAAACTGGACACATTGCTGCATTCTGTCGGAATAGAAAAGGTTTGGTGAACCAAAAGAAAAATGTACAAAAAGACATCAAAGGGAAAGGAAAGGTTATTGTAGATGAAGTTAGGTAGCAAATACAAAAAAAATGGGTGAAGAAGAGTCCCTCAGTTAAAGAAACTACACCTGCACCAGAACCTACCTCCGATAATTCCTCTGGGAATTAGTCTCAGGCCCATGGCCCAGGGGGAGTAGTCAAAGAAAATCATCAAACCCCCAACTGATAAATGACACTGGATGTCAGTACATCATAAAGATGAATTTTTTTTCAAAAAATGCTATCAAACACATCAAAAGAAGTGGTATACCGTATATCAACTCTGTAGAAGATTTATCTGGTCTCTGTACATTGTAATGGAGCAACCAGATGAATTAGGGCAAGTACATTTATTGCGACAAATTTTTTTGGTATACAAGTGATAAAAGGTCACTTCCACTCCTCATTTGTCACTTTTCTACCTCAAGTGAAAGAAGTTAGAGAGCTCTAGGCGACCCTAAGGTGAATTTAGGAAAAAAAAAGTGTAAGGGTGATTCAACAATTGATCTCGCATCCGGCGGAAAAAAGGTATTTATCAAAAACTTTTCATTTTTTGTGATTTGAGCAAGATGAATACTCCTTTAGTGGTCAAAGTTAAGGACATACCTCATGCCGAATTTAAATTGCATCCCCACAATTCATTAGAGACATATCCACTAGGGGCATTTTCATCAGTTTCGCATGGAGTGTTGCATAAACATGATATTAGGGTTTATATTCATGCAAACATTGAGGATCTAAGAAGCAATCAACTTATGAATTTGTGCAATCATCATATAGTTGATGAAAATTTCAGTGTAAAACCAGAACACCAAATCTTGGAAAAAAGAAATTTATTTTGATGGTTAAATTTCCCATGTTCATGGATTTAGAGTGGGTCCACTATGTCTTGAGTTGGGTACATGAATAATTCAAGCGGCTTACTATTCACTTCAAAATCACTAAGGAATCCATTAGTGTAGTAACTGGTTTGAATTCCTCTGGTGGTCTACCTGTTCTGAAGTTAGTAAAAAATCAAATTGTCACCGAAGCCACAAGCTCGACATACAATAGGAGAGAAATGCATGTTGACAATATTGCTGATATAAATGTCAGATTTGCATCTATGGTAATAGGTTATAAGATATATCATTCTAGCCGGGAAAACTCAGTATCTGGTATGACAATTTACACCACATACCAAATGATGAAAGAAAACATGGAGTATGATCTCTACAAACTATTGAGAATTTAGTTGATGGAAAACCTTGTGAAGATCAAAAAGGAAAAGAAAAATTCATTCAAATATGGCAGACTGCTTTTATGTCTCTTTTTCTATTTCATGGAGGAAGTCCTGGGTGTTGGAAAAGTTCAATGGTAGAAGCACATTCTGGTAGCTAAACAGATCCATAACCTATTGTACAACCTCACAGATATGAAAACTAGAAATTCAGCAATCTGGGGTTATTTCAAAACCTTTCAAGCTAGCATGCAAGCAAGGGAAATAATTCTCACCACCATTGTAGAGAAATACAAATACTCAATTTTCTTCATGGTGAACATTGATCAGTTCCTAATGGAAGCAGCACATCCAAGAACTATTTGGATCATGCCAATGGGCTATGAGGTCAAGGAAAATATTTTGGAAATGTATGCTCAACATTTGTTAAGAAAACCTCGAGATCTATCTGAAGAGAGATTTGGCTCTTATGCAGAAAAGCTTACCCAAGTCCATAATGAGCTCAAGAAACTGAAATCAACCAAAAGAATAAGAAAAGAAGTTGAAGTTATTACAAAATGTTTGGGTGTATCCATGGAGAAACTAAATGAAGTCGGGGAGAAAAGGGCGAGAGAAGTAGTAGTAGGGCATACTGCTAAAGAGGCGACAAAAGATCAATCAATTGGTTCGACATCACCACCTGTCCAAACCAGAACAACTAGAAGCTTGGAATCTCACTCAGCTCCTGCAATGAAATCCACTCCTATGAAAAGTGAAGGCAAAAGGTCTGAAAAGGAAGCCCAAGGAAAGAAGAGCAAAAACAAAAGTCTACATGACTATTTCTGATGATGAAGAAACAAAATCTAATGAAAATATCAAGGAGATCAAGCAACAAGGCACTAAAGCAGCTTCTATACCAAAACCCTTCAGTGCAAATACCCAGGTGAAGAAGAAGACCAAAATTAATGCACCTGGTTTGTTTGTTGATCAAATTGAAAAAGCAATGATTTCAGATGGAAATCTTAAACCGCTTTCTCAATGGCATGAATCTTTCTCTAAAATTGATAAAAGAATTCTAGAAGAAGCCATAATAAAGTACATAAATATTTTTAACAAATTTTTGGTTGAAATTATGTCTAGATCCTCCCAAAAGTTATGTATGACATTTTGGAATGAAGGAGTTTAAGTGCCCTAACTAAAGAAGAAAGAATGAGAGAAAGAGTTTTGGCATAACTATGTCCAGAAATGTTTGTAGAAGAAATGACAACAATCTTGAACAAAGCTAAAAAGCAGCTCAGAAGAAAAAAAAGGGTAAATAAAATGATGATTGGTCTAACATATGAGGTCACTCAAGAAACGCATCAAATTCTAAACGAGATGCTACTAAACAAAAAAAATCAAAATTGTGTCTGAAGAAAATGTCTCATCAAATTTGGTCGAAGATACAAGAGAAGAAAATTTTGGTGCCAATGAAAACTTCGAGATGTCATTTCCGGAAAGCAACACATAAATCCCAATGGAAGTTGATGCAAATACAAATGCATCAGGTGAATCAGAAAAAAACATTGAAGAGAGACAAAAGCTTCAATTAAGGAAGCACCAGCTAAGGAAAATAAAAGTGATGCAAAGATGAAATCAAGAGACACTTCCAAAACAGTCAAGAAATTCTTGGTGGAGCATAAGGAAGAGATTTGAGTATGAACTAATCAGAGGTCCCATTGACCTATCAACTATGAGCACAATCTAGATAATAAAGGTCACTTTGTTCGCTCAAGTAAAAGATCAAGAGGAATTGCTAAAATCTCATATGGAAGATAGTGAATTGTTGGCTCTTGTGTCTAGTGCACTAGAAAAGATCATGCCTTCATTTTTAAAGGATCCGACTAAATATTCATCCAGTGAACTGAAGAGACTCATCAATTCAATGGACACTCATTTTGAGTCAATTGAAAAATCTGCATTGGCTAAAGTGTGAAAGGAATTTAATGCAAAAAGGTTTAATGGTCTGAAGGTGTTGAATGCCCAAGACAAAGCTACCATGACCACATGTGTCAAACACATACAGGATGCCTCATCTGAAGGAGGCAAGATTTATAAATATTTCTTGTCTTTTCTAAGTTTACTAAAGAAAATGAAAAGAAGGTAAAAGACTTGGAGAGTCAACTAGCCAATAACTCCAAAGCATTTGATCCACTATCTGGTGGAGTTGGAAAAATTGAAGGTGAATTTATGTCTCTACTCAACCAAATAAAAGGATTGCAACATGAAAATGATAAAGTTATCTCCAAAACCTATGAACTCAAAAGAATTATAAGTCCCAAACTGGATGTAATGGGTAGTGCTCTAAAAGAAGGAGAAGAAACTATGGTTGTTAGTGATCCTACTAGTTTGGAATCCGTAGAAATGTTGTCATACTTGATCTGTGGACATATAACAATAATGGAAAGCCTGATAAAAGTTTGGGATTCAAACTTGGAGCAGTTAAAGAAAGATTTTGTAGCCATCTTTCAACTTTTGTAAGGTAAAGAAGCACCCTTGTATAGTCCAATTTTGATTATCTCTTTTTAGTATGTGATCCCTACCTTTTCCATTGATGTCAAAGGGGAATAAATGGTGTGAAAAATGCATAATCAGCTCAGGGGGAGAGTAGTATTCTTGGAATTTTGGAAAGAAACATTTTTTTTTGAAGATTTGCAATATAGTCTATCTTGGTATTGATCTGACACTTAGTCATTTTTCACTAAGTGTTGCCACAAATGCCAAAGGGGGAGATTTTTAGCAAGTGACACTGCAAATGTCAACTGGTGTTGCCATTGATGGAAACCCTATGCATTGGTAAGGTACGCATATCCTTATTCAAGCCTACCGACAATCAGATTGAAATTAGACAAGGTTGAACAGGATAACCGGTAACCCAACATTCATCGATTTGTGCATACATTTCAGGTTACCATTTTGTGTTGTGCATCTTAGGCAATAATTATTGAGGTATTATCTATCTTGTGTTTAATGCACAATGGCTCATACCAATTATCATAAGAGTTAGGAGATTCAGTTGGTGTATTCTCAGTTCTTCGTATATTAAGGTTGAATTTATAAATATATTAAGTCGCGGATGTATGTGAGTTAATTAATTGAATATCTATATGATTATATATGTTTTTTTAGGTCCTAGCCAAGTTGTGGTTGACCATTAAGGGTGCACATTGTATATTTCTCATTATGTGAGCTGACAATTTTAATTTTGGTGAAGTCGACAAAGTGCAAATAAATCCCATGTAGCGGATATATATACTTGATCTTCTGTATCATTTTGGCATGTTTGAAAAGTATTTTGGTGTGAAAATTATGATTCAGAGCAGAGCAGAGGTGCGATAATGCACAGTTTCACTTGCGCATAGAAGATCTGTGTGGTGTGTGTTAGTAGAGTAGAACAGTATTACAAAATTAGTCTGTAGAAGAGCAAATATTTCATTGTACTTAATCCAGAACTGTAATTAGACATTATAGATGTTATTATGTCAGTTCAATTCTTCAAATGGTTTTAATTTGGACTCTTGGGAAGCAAGCCCTATTTTCTTTGAGTAGTGAGATCTAGGTAGTGCACTTGAATGCAAGTGCATTCCCTTGTATTGATAACTTTTGAGTATACTCGATATTATACTTGTGGATTGGCAATCCACCATGGTTTTTCCCCTAATAGGGTTTCCATGTAAAAATATTGGTGTCATGATGTTGTGTTTACTTTTCTGTTTATTCTTTGTGGATGTATCTTATTGATGCTTCTAAGTTAGGATTAATAAAGTTAATTTTTACACAACACTGATTTACCCCCCCCCCCCCTCTCAGCGTGGCTTGTTTCCAACAACATGATGCATATGTTATGTTTGATCTCTTGAGGTTGAATAGATTTGGATGTTGTTATGAATTTTATCTTGGGGTTGTGGAGGAGATCTTACTTGACACAGTTGGCATTTAGAGGTGTACGTAGAAGGGCATGCTACATGTTTATGATTTGTAGATTTTTCACTTTAGTTTGGTTCTTCTTCCTATACGTTTGGATTAACATGAATTTGGATGTGAGATTTCTATGTGGAGCTATGATGATCACTAGTTTTTGGTCATGTGTTTATACATGGCTGATGACATGGAGGTTCATGCATCTCTTTCTTTTCTCAGATAAAGAGAACATATGAGAGCTATGGAAGATATTTGAGAGAGATGTTTCTTACAGTGATTAGTTGAAGGATTTGTAGATCTTTGTGGATGGTCCTTGGTACTACATGGATACAATTTCTATGTGTTTTGATTGGTAGACTTGATATGCCTTTGATAATTTCAGATTTGGCATTACCCATGTAGTGGGAGTTCCTAGATGTGTTTGGTCTTCTTCGACTGGTTGGCACATGGAGCTTGTATTTGCAATTGATGAGTTGTCTATGTAGGTGGAATGAGTTTTTTTATGTGCATACCTTCGAGGTATGGGTGATTGGATGGATTAACACTTGTTTTGGGTTCTATTTTCAGTTTTGTGGGTTGGTCAGTTGGATGGGAGTAGTCAGTTTCCTAGTTTTTGTTCTAATTGATGTGCTATCTTATTTTTTGGAGGATGAGTTCACAGTTGTGTTCAAGTTGTGGGCTTTGAAGTTGATGTTTTTTATGCTTCTATATAGCTTGTGAGCACAGTGGAGTGGTGGCAATATTCTATAGCCTTTTCTATTAGTTGGATATGATGTGTGTATTCTTTAGACTAGTGCATATACACCTTGGTTCATTCCTTTCTTTTGGAGGATGGTAGTAATTGTTGCCTAAGATGGTGGAAATATTGGATGTTGTTGTAGGTGTCTTGGTTGGAGCAAAAAAGCATTGTTCAAGATTCTTGTGACTGCATGTATGATTGTGATGATGTGTTTTCATTGGTTGACTCTTAGTAGTTAAATACTGTTACTTTAATGGAACCTCTTCAAAGGTGTTCAACAAGTGGGAGAATGTTAGGAAAATGAAGGTGTCTCAACCTTTGATTTTTCCATAGCATTG